>CM077668.1:390608810-391257901 GCA_039707655.1 Elymus sibiricus | reverse complement strand
ACACATAACATGGTGTACTTGATAGCCACATTAGGAAAGGACCCACTATTATGTACTGTATGTGTGTTAGGTAGGGAGTATGAAATGTACAAGCACACATGCCTACGGTTATTAGGATTTCTTTGAGCACAATGTTTCTAGTTTATTACAGGTAAGACATGGATCAATCAAACTAATATGTTCCTTCAGAACAGGCAAAGATTATAATTTTCGCAGTTAGCAATAAGGTCAAGTACTAAACAAACGGCGTACGGTCAAATCCGTTCTGCGGGAAAAGGGAATCAAGAAACGCACAGCGCCCATGGCGAACGCCGGACCGGAATAACAGAACAGGTAAACGAAGAGGGGGGAGTCAGAGACAGACCAATGAGGTAGGCGAGCTTCATGATGAGCTTGGGCTTCATGACGGGGATCACCGACTCGCGCTCCAGCCGCACCACGTCCCTGTCCTTCCCCATCTTGGCCTCCGCCCCCGGCCCCGGCCCGGCCCCCGCCGCCGGCATTGCCTTCTTGCCTGGCGAACAAACACAGACGCCAACACCGCCGCCGCCGCCGCCGCCGCGTGGTCCCTGTGCTGACCACTTCTCGGGGAGGAGGGAGAGGGGATTGGCGGGGAAGACGAGGACGCGAATTGGAACGGCTCGATCCTACCTTCGTTTGATTAGTTATGGCGAGCGGTGAAGGAGTGGAAACGCATTACGGTTACAGATCCATACACACCAAGCTGTTATGTTGTCTTCTTCCTCCTCGAGCCGGCGCGAGAAACGTGAAGCTTGGGAATACGTCTTCCACACTAGGATACGTAGTTACAAGTCGCACCCTTTGTCCGTTTCGATGCCGTCTTCACACCGCGCGGGGTTAAAATGTGAACGCACCCCCGCCTCGCCCTAGGTTTCGATAACGTGTCCCCGACCCCTGCCACGGTCTCTTTTCATTTTCCTGTTCATTACCGTTCGCACCTATTACGCTATCGCGTTGACAATGATATCCGCTGCCATCGCTAGTGATGGCGTCGAGTCGATTCACTGGTGAGACAGACACCGAGCATGACCATGGTTGTCGAGGTCCTCCCCTTCACTCCTCCTCCTCTTCTTATATCCCCTTCTCATTAATCCTCCTTCTTCCTAGTCGAACGATCGTCGAATGGTCATGCAATACGACTGACGTGTGACCGTCCGAAAGTTAGGTTTCTAGTTCGTAAACACATCACAAAATACAACAAATTGTATGAATAGTATCAAGAAAACAAAAACTCTTGCTGAGATTGTGATACAAAATTAAGCTTGTTTGCTCAAAATTTCTTAGGTGGCCTTTGTTACCGTAGAAGCTTTGGTCATGAGGCACTTGTGGGTGGTGATGGTGTTTTTTTGGGGAGTCGAAGAGTGACACCGGTGGAGAGGAAGTGATGGCAATGACAACGGAGGTCGTTGCAACCCTTTCACTATTTGGTTCATCATCATCCTTGGAGTCGTGCTCTTCTTGAACCACCAACCCCTTTTGAGGCACCTTCTTCGCGTAGTGGTTGTTCTTGCTTGGGAATGACTTGATCTTGTCCATGCAGATAAGATTGTCTCCACTGTCTTCCCTCTTCTCATAAGGAAATTCCGCGACGAATTGGCTCACGTTCCCACAATTGTGACAAGTCCTCACTCGTTGACCCCTTGGCTTGGAGCCACTTGAGTTGTTCCTTGAGTAGTTGGACTTGAAGTTTCTCTTCTTGCTCCAAAATTGCCTTGACGCAAGAGCCATATGCTCGTGGTAAGCATATTTGGTGTCTTCGAGGCAACAGTCCTCTTCTTCTTCATTCTCTTCTTGGACTACCTTGGCTTCAAAGCAAGGTTGGGCTTCTCCGTCCGTTGAACACGAGCAAGTGAGTTGTCGGCGGTCATATTCAAAATGTTCACTGCAACAAACTCGTGCGCGCATGCGAGAGAAATTCTCACAATGTAACACTAGTGCACAAAAGCCTAGTTATGGCGTGGCAAAAAGTGTCTTGCTGGCGTGGGAGCCCAACACCACCAATATGACGCCACTATTAAAAAATAATGGTGGTGTTGGTGCCCACATAGCAGCAATTTAGGTGCTCGTGGCGTACCACATGTCCCACGCCAGCACTATTATTTCCCACCTAGCGGTGTCCCATGTAACACGCACACCAGCAACAGTTTTTGCAGCCAAAAAAAATTATTTGCACCACCGTATAGCATTTTGCATCTCGATCACATAGATAATTATATAGACCAGCAATGGCACAATGGCCAAACATAGGTAATTATATAGAGAAATATCCGACAATCATTAATCTCACAAAATAGTTCTAGCTAGTAATTAGTCATTGCCAACATGCACCACAAGCAAACTAATATTCAATAACCAGTTTACTTAATGATTAGCCTAGCCACACAAACTCTTTCAAATGATGTTGATGACGATCATCATCCTTAAGCCATGGCGTCGGGTTTTTCTGATAATGACTAAGACGGCATGTCCAACCTGAAGATTCTTGCCAACAAGGAAGTTCTTCCACCACACCAAGCTTAAGACAGTGCGACCGTCCGTGTCCGCTATGTACGCACAGGTGGTGACAGAGCCCCTTGCGGTAAGGCGTACTCCAGCATAGCCTGCTTCATCAGGCTCGATGCCACAGCTCAGAGCTAGCCTCTTAGACTATTTCCGAAAAAACATACCAATTAAGTAGCCTCGCACTAAATGATGTCTACCACACAACTTATTCTTGTAGACTCGTGTTGGGCCTCCAAGCACGGAGTTTTGTAGGACAGTAGCACTTTTCCCTCAAGTGGATGACCTAAGGTTTATCAATCCGTGGGAGGCGTAGGATGAAGATGGTCTCTCTCAAACAACCCTTCAACCAAATATAAGAAATCTCTTGTGTCCCCAACACACCCAATACAATGGTAAATTGTATAGGTGCACTAGTTCAGTGAAGAGATGGTGATACAAGTGTAGTATGGATAGTAGATATAGGTTTATGTAATCTGAAAATATAAAAATATCAAGGTAGCAAGTGATAAAACGGAGCACAAACGGTATTGCAATGCTTGAAAACAAGGCCTAGGGTTCATACTTTCACTAGTGCAATCTCTCAACTGTGCTAACATAGTTGAATCATATAACAATCCCTCAGAGTGCGATAAAGAATCACTCCAAAGTTCCTATTAGCGGAGAACATAAGAAAGAAATTGTTGTAGGGTACGAAACCACCTCAAAGTGATCTTTTCCGATCAATCTATTGAGCCATCCCTATAAGTATCACGAACAGCCCTAGAGTTCGTACTAAAATAACACCATATGATACACATCAACCAACTCTAATGTCACCTAGATACTCCAATGTCACCACAAGTATCCGTGAGTTGATTATACGATATGCATCAAACAACTTCAGATTCATAATATTCAATCCAACACAAAGAACTTCAAAGAGTGCCCCAAGATTTCTAACAGAGAAAGTAGGACGAAAACGTGCATCAACCCCTATGCATAGATTACCCCAATGTCACCTTGGGAATCCGCGAGTTGAGTGCCAAAACATATATCAAGTGAATCAATATAATACCCCATTGTCACCACGGGTATTCATATGCAAGACATACATCAAGTGTTCTCAAATCCATAAAAATATTCAATCCGATAATAGTGAAACCTCAAAGGTAAAAACTCAATTCATCACAACAAGATAGAGAGGGAGAAATACCATATGATCCAACTATATTAACAAAGCTCGCGGTACATCAAGATCGTGCCAAATCAAGAACACGAGAGAGAGAGAGAGAGAGAGAGAGAGAGAGAGAGAGATCAAACACATATACTAGTACATACCCTCAGCCCCGAGGGTGAACTACTCCCTCCTCATCATGGAGACCGTCGGGATGATGAAGATGGCCTCCGGTGATGATTTCCCCCTCCAGCAGGGTGCCGGAATAGGGCTCTAGATGGTATTTCGAAGGTACAGAGGCTTGCGGCGGCGGAGTCGAAGTTCTAGGGTTATTTCTGAGGGTTTTGGTATTTATAAGAATTTTTGGCGTTGGAATCACGCGAAGAGGAGCCACAGGGGGCCCACGAGGCACCAGGGCGCGCCCAGGTGGCTTGTGGGGCCCCTGTGGGTCTTCTGCTGCTCCCCCGAAGCTTCCTGGGTCTGTTTCCTTGCAGAAAAAATCATCAAAAAGTTTCGCTGCATTTGGACTTCATTTGATATGGATTTTCTGGAAAACCAAAAACAACAACTGGCACTGGGCACTAGGTCAATATGTTAGTCCATAAAAATCATATAAAAGCCATATAAAAGTGCACCAAAATCATACAAAACTATAATAAACATGGCATGAATACTTCATAAATTATAGATACGTTGGAGACGTATCAACATCCCCAAGCTTAATTCCTGCTCGTCCTCGAGTAGGTAAATGATAAAAGAAATAATTTATGAAGTGTGAATGCTAGCATAGTGCATAAGTTTGATCAATGATAATTTCAATCACTTTTCCTAGCATCATAACAGCAACTCTTTCTCATAAAACTCATCAAGATAAAGTAGCAATCAATTCACATGTTATGGTTCAAACAATGCATTCTCTTGAAACTTAACAACCTATGTTCTTAGTCACCAAACAATTGCAATTCTTATCAAAGTCTAAGTAAGAGCTCCACATACTCAATTATCATTTAGTCTTCTATGATTGCTAGTACTCAAAGCATATTTTTAGAAGATGCCATCGAACACAGAGAAAGATAGGGGCTTAATGTTTCGCCTCCCAACTTATTTATCATAGAGATAATTGTCAACAATAATAATTCATGGTCAAATATATTTGACTGGCCATATGTGCCTGGATCTTTCCCCACCACATGATGCTTGCCAACTAGAGAATAATTTAGGTTGAAATGAGAATAAATACTTATTGACTCTTGCATAAAAATAAATACATAAAGTAAAAGATAGGCCCTTCGCAGAGGGAAGTAGAGGTTGTCATGCGCTTTTTATTTTTGGATGTGCAAACTCTTAATGCAAAGGAACGTCACGTTATATTGCCCCTTGTGATAGCAACATTTATTATGCAGTCCGTCGCTTTTATTTCTTTACCATCACAAGTTCGTACAACGCTTATTTTCCCTTACAATAAAATATCATACATATTTTAGGAGCAATTTTTATTGCTTTTTGCACCGATGACAACTTACTTGAAGGATCTTATTCAATCCATAGGTAGATATGGTGGACACTCATGGCAAGAAACTGGGTTTAATGGTTTTTGGATGCACAAGTAGTATCTCTACTTAGTACGAATTTTTGGCTAGCAAAAGATCGTAAGCAAGCACCACATGTTGGAGGATCCATAACAATATAACTTCTATGCAAATATACCCAAACATAACTCATTACGTTGTCTTCCTTGTCCAATTTCAACTAATTTGATCAAGTTTGAAAATAATTAATGGGTATTCACAATCATAAAAGATGTCCAAGATAATATATTTATATGTGAAAGTTCTCTTCCTTATACTAATCATTCATGAATTGCTTGTATGACTAATATTATGATTGTCAAGCTTCAATAGATTTTACCTTCTAAACCCAATGTGAAGCTACTACTAGGCATGATACAAGCATATGAAGCTCATATTATTTCAACTTCATGATATTTAATTTATTCAACAATTTACTCATAGGATATAAGTGAAGAACAAGAGTAAATGACAAACTACTCCAAAAAGATATAAGTGAAGACCAAATGAGTAGTTAAGTAAATAGGTAGCTATGTGAGGACTCTCTCTCATTTAAAATTTTAGATCTTGATAATTTTATTCAAAAAACAAACAAAACAAAAATAAAAGGACACTCCAAGAATAGCACATATCATGTGAACAAGTAAAAACTTAGGCTAACCGATAGGTGTTGATGAAGAAAGGTGGGATGCCTAACGGGGCATCCCCAAGCTTAGTTGCTTGAGACTTCTTGGAATGTTATCTTGGGGTGCCTTGGGCATCCCCAAGCTTGAGCTCTTGTGTCTCCTTAATTCCTCTCATATCATGGCTTCTCCTAAATCTTAAAAACTTCATCCACACAAAACTCAACAACAACTCGTGAGATAAGTTAGTATAAATCAACTCAAAACCTTGACATTATCTACTGTAACAAATCACTAAAATTATAATTAAACATTGCATACTAAATGCCTCTGCATATTTAATACTCCTATCCACAAATAGAAACATTAAACAAGCAACATATGCAAACAATGCAACTATAACCGAAATCTGCCAAAACAGAACAGTCTGTAAGGGGGATTTAAAATTCATACTTCCCTAACTCCAAAAATTCTGAAAAATTACCACGTGACAGAGAACTCATGCATGCTTACTGTGTAAAAAATTCAGATTTTTATCATGTTCTGACTATTCAGCAATATTCTGGACATAACAGAAAACTTTCTGTTTTCAAACAGCAACACATGAACTTGCAAACTGAGCATGGTAAAGGCTATAATTGGCATTTTATTGAACTAAAAGACACAAAACATGATTATTGATAACAGCAAGCAAATATCAACAAAAGAAAATGACGCTCCAAGCAAAACACATATCATGTGATGAATAAAAATATAGCTCCAAGTAAGGTTACCGATAATGTTGAAGACGAAAGAGGGGATGCCTTCCGGGGCATCCCCAAGCTTAGACGCTTGAGTCTTCCTTGAGTAATACCTTGGGGTGCCTTGGGCATACCCAAGGTTAGGTTCTTGTCACTCCTTATTCTCCTCATATCGATATCTCACCCAAAACTTGAAAACTTCAATCACATAAAACTTAACGGATCTTGTGAGATAGGTTAGTATGATAAAAATAAATCATCCACTTAGGTACTGTCAAGACAAGATTCATAATTGTTCTCACATAATTCCTACTGTAGTCTATCATTTCCACAATTTATATTGCTCAATATGAGCTATGGAAACACTAAAACAAGCAAACTATGCATCGAAAACAGAATCTGTCAAAAACAGAATAGCATGTAGTGAGCGATTTAAAAACCATACTTATGTACCTCCAAAAATTCTGAAAAATTAGGAAAACGTAATAAATTTGTAAACCAATGCTTTGTAAAAATTTCAGAATTTTCTCATTCTCCAGTACAGAATAGAAATTCCAGCACTGGATGCAAAAGTTTCTGTTTTTGCACAGAATCGAATCAACAAGTATCCACACTATCCCAAAGGCTCTACTTGGCACATTATTGAAAGAAAACATATAAAATATGATTACCACAGTAGCTTAATCATGTTAACACACAAAAATAGAAGGTATAAGTATTGGGTTGTCTCCCAACAAGCGCTTTTCTTTAATGCCTTTTTAGCTAGGCATGATGATTTCAATGATGCTCACATAAAAGTAAAGAATTGAAACACAAAGAGAGCATCATGAAGCATATGACTAGCACATTTAAGCCTAACCCACTTACTATGCATAGGGATTTTGTGAGAAAATAGTTTATGGGAGCAAGAATCAACTAGCATAGGAAGGCAAAACAAGCATAACTTCAAAACTTTCAACACATAGAGAGGAAACTTGATATTATTGCAACACCTACAAGCATATGATCCTCTCTCATAATAATTTTCAGTAGCATCATGAAGAAATTCAACAATATATCCATCACACAAAGCATTCTTGTCATGATACATAATCATAGAATTTTTATTACTCTCCACACAAGCAATTTTCTTCTCATTCATAATAGTGGGAGTATCGTATGAAACTCGAATACTATAAATTGTTTCCACATTAAAAGAGTGGTGTTCAGTAAAAGGATTTTCATAATTATAACAAGTATTATAATGATAATCATCACTATTTTTCATAACATAAGTATCATCACAATAATCATCATAGATAGGAGGCATGTCATCATCATAATAAATTTGCTCATCAAAAGTAGGGGGAATAAAAAGATCATTTTCATTAAGCATAGCATCCCCAAGCTTAGGGCAAACGTTATTTGCAGCAAATAAATTCTCAAACATATCATTCCAATCAAACATAGCATCCCCAAGCTTGTTGGTTTGCATATCATTAGTATTATCACTATTATCATCAATAGTATGAATAGCACCAATAGTATAACAATTATTATCATATTCCACCAAGTTGGTGCCATAAAGATTTTCAAGATCATAAGAAGTATCATTATCTTCCCAATCATAATCATCACAACAAGCAATAGGCATAACAAAATCATCATCAAGTGTATCATCTTCCACAATTATTTTTGATTCATTCTCATGAGGTACAACAATAATAGGAGCAACATTATTTGGGAGAGATACCTCTTTACCTCTACTTTTCCTTCTTTTCTTTTTCTTAACCACATTATGTGTGGGTTTATTTAATTCTTCCGAGCTTCTTATTGAAGAGATTGGTTGGGTAGGAAGCTCCTCCTCCTTACCTATTTCATCATGAGAGAAAATAGGAGGGAAAGGGGGATCTTTACCCTTCCATTAGTATTTCTTTTATATTCTATTTGTTTTCCCATTTTTCTATAGTTGGCTATATAAGCATTCTCATTGCAATTTACCATACAAAACATATAGATTTCCTCTAAATTATTTTCAATGTCTTTTGTGAGAATGAATACTTCAAACCAACTATTTTTATATGTCAATTCTTCACACCCCAAAAATAAACAAATTCATTATAAAGTTCACGGGTGATCAAATTATTGTAATATTTGGACACGATTCGATCATGAAAAAGCATGCATTGGAAATTAAGGTGACCAACTTTATTGCAAAGTTCACAAGTAATAGGATAAAGAGAACATAATTTTGTAGCAAATTCATCTATCACTTTGAGCAAAAAATTGGTTCTATCATGTTTATGCTTCTTACAAAATCTATCATCCCTATAAGGCATGTCTTCACAAACTTTATGCACTCCACAAAAATTGGCATGCTTATAAGAAACATTTTTGTCATGACTACTGCAATCATCTTTAGTATTTTGGATATTAATAGAATTCATACTAACAACATTGCAATCATGCTCATCATTCAAAGATTTTATGCCAAACATTTTATTGAATTCTTCTTCTATCAATTGAGCACAATTTTCCGATCCATCATTTTCAAGAAAGACATTATAAAGATGAATAATATGAGGCAACCTCAATTCCATATTTTTTTGTAGTTTTCTTTTATAAACCAAACTAGTGATAAAATAAGAAACTAAAAGATTCGATTGCAAGATCTAAAGATATACCTTCAAGCACTCACCTCCCCGGCAACGGCGCCAGAAAAGAGCTTGATGTCTACTACACAACTTATTCTTGTAGACTCGTGTTGGGCCTCCAAGCGCAGAGTTTTGTAGGACAGTAGCAATTTTCCCTCAAGTGGATGACCTAAGGTTTATCAATCCGTGGGAGGCGTAGGATGAAGATGGTCTCTCTCAAACAACCCTGCAACCAAATACAAGAAATCTCTTGTGTCCCCAACACACCCAATACAATGGTAAATTGTATAGGTTCACTAGTTCGGTGAAGAGATGATGATACAAGTGTAGTATGGATAGTAGATATAGGTTTTTATAATCTGAAAATATAAAAACAGCAAGGTAGCAAGTGATAAAACGGTGCACAAACGGTATTGCAATGCTTGAAAACAAGGCCTAGGGTTCATACTTTCACTAGTGCAATCTCTCAACAGTGCTAACATAGTTGAATCATATAACAATCCCTCAAAGTGCGATAAAGAATCACTCCAAAGTTCCTATTAGCAGAGAACATAAGAAAGAAATTGTTGTAGGGTATGAAACCACCTCAAAGTTATCTTTTCCGATCAATCTATTGAGCCATCCCTATAAGTGTCACGAACAGCCCTAGAGTTCGTACTAAAATAACATCATATGATACACATCAACCAACTCTAATGTCACCACAAGTATCCATGAGTTGATTATATGATATGCATCAAACAACTTCAGATTCATAATATTCAATCCAACACAAAGAACTTCAAAGAGTGCCCCAAGATTTCTACCGGAGAAAGTAGGACGAAAACGTGCATCAACCCCTATGCATAGATTACCCCAATGTCACCTCGGGAATCCGCGAGTTGAGTGCCAAAACATATATCAAGTGAATCAATATAATACCCCATGGTCACCACGGGTATTCATATGCAAGACATACATCAAGTGTTCTCAAATCCATAAAAATATTCAATCCGATAATAGTGAAACCTCAAAGGTAAAAACTCAATTCATCACAACAAGATAGAGAGGGAGAAACACCATATGATCCAACTATATTAACAAAACTCGCGGTACATCAAGATCATGCCAAATCAAGAACACGAGAGAGAGAGAGATCAAACACATAGCTACTAGTACATACCCTCAGCCCCGAGGGTGAACTACTCCCTCCTCATCATGGAGACCGCCGGGATGATGAAGATGGCCTCCGATGATGATTCCCCCCTCCGGCAGGGTGCCGGAACAGGGCACCAGATGGTATTTCGAAGGTACAGAGGCTTGCGGCGGCGGAGTCGAAGTTCTAGGGTTATTTTCTGGGGGTTTTGGTATTTATAAGAATTTTTGGCGTTGGAATCATGCGAAGAGGAGCCACAGAGGGCCCACGAGGCACCAGGGCGGCGCCCAGGTGGCTTGTGGGGCCCCTGTGGGTCTTCTGCTGCTCCCCCGAAGCTTCCTGGGTCTGTTTCCTTCCAGAAAAAATCATCAAAAAGTTTCGCTGCATTTGGACTTCATTTGATATGGATTTTCTGAAAAACCAAAAACAAGCAGAAAACAGCAGCTGGCACTGGGCACTGGGTCAATATGTTAGTCCATAAAAATCATATAAAAGCCATATAAAAGTGCACCAAAATCATACAAAACTATAATAAACATGGCATGAATACTTCATAAATTATAGATACGTTGGAGACGTATCACTAAACATATCAATTTATTAAAAAAATGAGCATGTCATGTGCAATTATCAAAAAAACATACACTTCAATTCATATATATCATCGGATTCTACACTAAGCATACCAATCAGATCGATTCTACACTAAATATATCAATCAGATTCTACACTAAGCATATCAATCAGATTCTACACATGCTAAGCACATCAGCAGATTCCATACTAAACAAATTACTACACTAAGTAACATACCATGACATGGCGGTAACATTGGTCCTTGTTAGACGGGTCATGAATGGCACCACGATGTAGTCATCACATGACGGAAGTTTGTCCCAGAGGTTGCCAGTCTCATCATCGTTCAACATCATTCTTTGGGCAAAGACGACATCATCAAGTGGGTCCTCATCATCTTCATTCATGTTAAGATGGATAACAGCCAGCCTGGGTCTTGATCCTCTGAAGGAGAAGTGATATGTCTCCAACGTATCTATAATTTATGAAGTATTCATGCCATGTTTATTATAGTTTTGTATGATTTTGGTGCACTTTTATATGGCTTTTATATGATTTTCATGGACTAACATATTGACCTAGTGCCCAGTGCCAGTTGCTGTTTTCTGCTTGTTTTTGGTTTTCCAGAAAATCTATATCAAATGAAGTCCAAATGCAGCGAAACTTTTTGACGATTTTTTCTGGAACATAAGAGACACTAGAAGCTTCGGGAGGTGGCCAGAAGACCCACAGGGGGCCCACGAGCCACCAGGGCGCGCCACCCCCCCAGGCGCGCCCTGGTGCCTCGTGGGCCCCCTGTGGCCCTTCTTCGCATGATTCCAATGCCAAAAAAATCATATATATATATATATATATATATATTCAGAAACCCCCGAAAGTTAACCTAGATGAGTTTTTACGCCGCCGCAAGCCTCTGTACCTCCACGATCTCATCTACAGCCCTTTTCCGGCACCCTGCCGGAGGGGGGAATCATCACCGGAGGCCATCTTCATCATCCCGGCGGTCTCCATGACGAGGAGGGAGTAGTTCACCCTCGGGGCTGAGGGTTTGTACCAGTAGCGTGTTTGATCTCTCTCTCTCGTGTTCTTGATTTGGCACGATCTTGATGTATCGCGAGCTTTGTTAATATAGTTGGATCATATGGTGTTTCTTCCCTCTCTATCTTTGTTGTGATGAATTGAATCTTTTCCCTTTGAGGTTTCGTTATTGTCGGATTGAATATTCAGATTTGAGAACACTTGATGTATGTCTTGCATATGAATACCCGTGGTGACAATGGGGTATTATATTGATTCACTTGATGTATGTTTTGGCACTCAACTCGCGGATTCCCGAGGTGACATTGGGGTAATCTATGCATAGGGGTTGATGCATGTTCTCATTATCTTTTCTCCGATAGAAACTTTGGGGTGCTCCTTGGAGTTCTTTGTGTGGATTGAATATTATGATTATGAAGTTGTTTGATGCATATCGTATAATCAACTCACGGATACTTGTGGTGACATTGGAGTATCTAGGTGACATTAGAGTTGGTTGATGTGTATCATATGGTGTTATTTTAGTATAAACTCTAGGGTTGTTTGTGACGCTTATAGGAATAGCTCAATAGATCGATCGGAAAGGATAACTTTGAGGTGGTTTCGTACCCTACAAACAATTTCTATCTTATGTTCTCCGCTAATAGGAACTTGGGAGTGATTCTTTATCGCACGTTGAGGGATGGTTATATGATCCAATTATGTTAGCATTGTTGAGAGATTGCACTAGTGAAAGTATGAACCCTAGGCCTTGTTTTTAAACATTGCAATACCGTTTGTGCTCACTTTTGTTACTTGCTACCTTGCTGTTTTTATATTTTCAGATTACAAAAACCTATATCTAATATCCATACTACACTTTTATCACCATCTCTTCGCCGAACTAGTGCACCTATACAATTTACCATTGTATTGGGTGTGTTGGGGACACAAGAGATTTCTTGTATTTGGTTGCAGGGTTGTTTGAGAGATACCATCTTCAACCTACGCCTCCCACGGATTGATAAACCTTAGGTCATCCACTTGAGGGAAAATTGCTACTGTCCTACAAAACTCTGCGCTTGGAGGCCCAACACGAGTCTACAAGAATAAGTTGTGTAGTAGACATCAAGAAGCTGATCAATTCACCCCTAGTGAGACGATTGTGGTGAGAAAACGATCCCATCCATCTCTTCCCATCTGGGACATCTTTCGTCCTTTCTCGACCTCCAAAGTGTAGGGGCCCTAGGAACCTCGAAGACCACGGTGTCTTCGGTCAGCTTTTTGAATTTCAACCTCACATTGCATGGGACGATCTGTGTAACAAAAAACAAAAACACACACAACATTAATGGTAATAGCAAAAAAGAAAATATAGACATATATATCATAAGTTTTGCTTTTACCGCTGAATAAACATAGCACCGCTGGAAGTAGATGCCGAACAGATCGCCGGTTATAAGGCTGGTGGCGCACCTTGACTTGCATAGTTGACATGGTGGTGGTGGCGTCATTCTACAAAAAAACATATCAACTTGGACACTACTGACACTACTAAAAAAATTCTACACTAATAAGTATAAAATCGGTTTCTACACTAATAAATAAAATTCTACTACATATAATCGGATTGAACACTACTAAATCAACACAAAAGACTAGCATCCGATTCTACACTAGAACACATTCAACACTAAAAAAATTATACGCTAAGTTCAAAATCGGTTTCTACACTAATAAATCAATTTCTACTAAGTATAATCGGATTCTACACTACTAAATTAACACAAAAGACTAGCATCCGATTCTACACTAAAACATATTCAACACTAAAAAAATTCTACCCTAAGTACAAAATCGGTTTCTACACTAATAAATCAATTTCTACTAAATATAATCGGATTCTACACTACTAATCTAATTCTACACTACTAATCTTATACACAAATAAACGAAATCCACGGATTCCATGGATTCCATGGCGTCCGCGGACGAGAGGGGCGCGAGGGGAGGGGAAGAAGATGCGCGAGAGGAGGGGATCTCACCTGCTGACCTGGAGGTGGCGGCAGCCGCGCTGGTACGGCGGCGACGAGTGGTGAAGTCCGGAGGTGGCGGCGACGCTGGTCGAGAGGGGAAGTAAAAAAGATGGGGTGGATTGGAATGACTTAGGTTTTTTGACTGGTAGAGGTAGATAGAAGATGATCTAGTGCTGGCGTGAGCCTAACAGGCCACGCCATAACAAGTGTAGTGATGACCCACAAGTATAGGGGATCAATCGTAGTCCTTTTGATAAGTAAGAGTTTCGAACCCAACGAGGAGCAGAAGGAAATGACAAGCGGTTTTCAGCAAGGTATTTTCTGCAAGCACTGAAATTATCGGTAACAAGTAGTTTGATAGCAAGATAATTTGTAACAAGTGACAAGTAGCAATAGTAATAAAGAGTGCAGCAAGGTGGCCCAATCCTTTTTGTAGCAAAGGACAAGCCGGAACAATCTCTTATAGTAAGCAAAGCGTTCTCGAGGACACATGGGAATTTCATCTAGTCACTTTCATCATGTTGGTTTGATTCGCGTTCGCTACTTTGATAATTTGATATGTGGGTGGACCGGTGCTTGGGTGTTGTTCTTACTTGAACAAGCCTCCCACTTATGATTACCCCCTCTCGCAAGCATCCGCAACTACGAAAGAAGAATTAAGATAACTCTAACCATAACATTAAACATATGGATCCAAATCAGCCCCTTACGGAATAGCGCATAAACTAGGGTTTAAGCTTCTGTCACTCTAGCAACCCATCATCTAATTACTACTCCACAATGCATTCCCTTAGGCCCAAATATGGTGAAGTGTCATGTAGTCGACGTTCACATGACACCACTAAGAGAATCAACAACATACATATCATCAAAATATCGAACGAATACCAAATTCACATGATTACTTATGACAAGACTTCTCCCATGTCCTCAAGAACAAAAGTAACTACTCACAAACCATATTCATGCCCAAGATCAGAGGGGTATTGAATAGCATAATGGATCTGGACATATAATCTTCCACCAAATAAACCAACTAGCATCAACTACAAGATGTAATCAACACTACTAGCAACCCACAGGTACCAATCTGAGGTTTTGAGACAAAGATTGAATACAAGAGATGAACTAGGGTTTGAGATGAGATGGTGCTGGTGAAGATGTTGATGAAGATTGGTCCTCCCACGATGAGAGGATCGTTGGTGATGTCGATGGCGACGATTTCCCCCTCCCGGAGGGAAGTATCCCCAGCAAAATCTCTCCGCCGGAGAGCAAAAGTGCTCTTGCCTAAGTTCCGCCTCGAGACGGCGGTGCACCGTCCCAAAAGTCGTCTCTCTATTTTTTCTAGGGCAAATGGACTTATATACCAGAAAATGGGGGCCAGAGGCTGGCCAGGGGCCCCACGAGCCACCAGGGCGCGCCTGGGGGGGTGGCGCGCCCTGGTGCCTCGTGGGCACCTGGGTGGCCCCCTCTGGTACTTCTTGGCTCCAGTATTTTTCATTTATTCCAAAATAAATCTCCGTAAAATTTCAGCTCATTTGGAGATGTGCAGAATAGGTATCTCTGACATAGTTTTTTCAGGTCCAGAATTCCAGCTGCCGGCAATCTCCCTCCTTGTGTAAATCTTGCATATTAAGAGAGAAAAGGCATTAGAATTGCTCCACAAAGTGTTATATTGATTAAAAACACTATAAATAACAATAGGAAAACATGATGCAAAATGGACGTATCAACTCCCCCAAGCTTAGACCTCGCTTGTCCTCATGCGAAAGCCGATATCGATAATCATGTCCACATGTTTAGAGAGAGAGGTGTCAATAAAAACAAAATACGGACATAGTAGCATCATGATCATTATTATAACAGCAATATTTATTATCATAGAACTTCTCATAAGCAAGTAACAATTCATCACAACAATGAAGTATAAGGCATAAACTTTCTTGAAAACTAACAAACTATGTTCTCAGTCAACAATGCAATTGCAATTCATAATATTTTCAGGAAGGGTCTCATGTAGGAGCTTTTTAGCAAGTCCACATACTCAACTATCATTTAGTCTTCTATGATTGCTAACACTCACGACATATATATGGAGCAAAAAGTTTCAGCCAGACACATAGAAAGATAGGGGCTTATAATTTCGCCTCCCAACTTATTCACCTCAAGGGTGATGTTAACAATAATAACTCATGATCACTCATATCCAACTGGATATATATGCCTAGATCTTTCCCCACCACATGATGCTTGCAAAAGAGAAAAATAAAAAGGAATAGAGGAGAACACTATTGACTCTTGCATAAAAAGTAAATACATAAAAGTAAAAGATAGGCCCTTCGCAGAGGGAAGCAGAGGTTGTCATGCGCTTTTTGTTGTTGGATGCACAAGCTCTTAATGCAAAGGAACGTCACTTTATATTGCCCCTTGTGATAGCAACCTTTATTATGCAGTCTGTCGCTTTTATTTCTTTACCATCACAAGTTCGTACAAAGCTTATTTTCCCTTACAATAAAAGTTCAGACATATTTAGAGGCAATTTTTATTGCTTTTTGCACCGATGACAACTTATTTGAAGGATCTTATTCAATCCATAGGTAGATATAGTGGACTCTCATGACATGAAACTGGGTTTAAGGGTTTTGGATGCACAAGTAGTATCTCTACTTGGTGCGGATTTTTGGCTAGCAAAGATATCGGGCAAGCACCACATGTTGGAGGATCTATAACAATATAACTTCTATGTGAATATAAGCAAACATAATTCATTACGTTGTCTTCCTTGTCCAACGTCAACAATTTGGCATAAAATACTTAATGGGGGCTCACAATCATAAAAGATGTCCAAGATAGTATATTTGCATGTGAATCTTCTCTTCCCTATTAATTTTTCATGAATTGCATCATTGACTAATGCTATGCTTGTTAGCTTCCAATAAATTTTACCACTTACACTTTTCTTTATGTAATGTCATTACTTCCATAAGATTAGCATATGATCTTTTTCATTATTTTCATTGCTAGAATTGAAACATGAAAGTAAAGAGGCAAAAACTCAAACTACTCTTTATTATATAACTCTCAACTCGATTACATAGATAGATAGATCACGAAACTAGCACTCGAAAATAGATCATACTAAACTTTTATTCAACTAAATCATGAAATAACTAAGGATCGAACTAAAAATAGGTAAAGATAATAAAAGTGATGGTGATACGATACCGGGGCACCTCCCCCAAGCTTGGCACAAGCCAAGGGGAGTGCCCATACCCACGTGCTCAAGTTTCCTTCTTCGGTGATGGTGGTGGTGATGAAGTGGCGGACTTGTCCTTCACGACATCAATTAGGATCTCCTTTAGGCTCTGGATTTCCCGGAGCACATACTATATCATCTCTGTATTCCTTTGGACTTCGGCCATAATATGCTTATTCTCTGGGCCCCAAGCGTTCTTTCCTGCATCACTTTCACTTGGACGAGAGATGTCCCAATTGGAGGGTATGTGCATACGAGGAGTATTTTCGATCCCATAATTGTGAACCAAGTTATGAAAATTGTTTCGATGTAACCTATGTAAGGGCCTTCGAGGGGGAAGCCCATTCTTGTACCTCCGGATTCCCATGGCCTGAAGTGCTTCTTACGGCTTGGTGCGGGTTCGGAATTGTGGAGATGCCGGCAAGGGTTCCCCTCTCGGAAGCCGGAGGGTGGACCTCGAGCGAATCTCCATCATCTTCTTCCATGGTAACTTCTCCTTCCTCCCCCCTCCTGAGCTCCATCTGCATCAACCAAGCATCGTCTCCCACATTGTTGGAGGAAGAAGAAGACATGATGCCTGGCCTCAAAATCTGGCAGAAAACAGCATGAAACAAGAACAGAAGAGATTTCTGCGATACGGTGGTCAAAACGTCTTGGAGTATATATAAAGAATTTTTATCTTGCAAAACAAGTATTACAGGAGAAAACGGAGTCGGGAAGGCTCACGAGGGGCCCACGAGCCACCAGTTTAAAATCATAATTGAGTTCTTTAATTGCCCAATATGCTTTATGTTCTAACTCAAGAGGTAAATGACATGCTTTTCCATAAACCATTTTATAAGGAGACATACCCATAGGATTTTTATAATCATTTCTATAAGCCCATAATGCATCGTCAAGTTTCTTAGACCAATTCTTTCTAGATCTATTGATGGTTTTTTGCAAAATTAATTTTATTTCTCTATTGCTCAATTCTACTTGACCACTAGATTGAGGGTGATAGGGAGATGCAATTCTATGGTTGACATCATATTTAGCAAGCAATTTACGGAATGCACCATGAATAAAATGTGAACCACCATCAGTCATTAAATATCTAGGGACTCCGAACCTTGGGAAAATAACTTCTTTAAGCATTTTAATAGAGGTGTTATGATCAGCACTACTGGTTGGAATAGCTTCTACCCACTTAGTAACGTAATCAACAACAACTAAAATATGTGTATACCCATTGGATTTAGGAAAAGGTCCCATATAATCAAATCCCCAAACATCAAATGGTTCAATAGCAAGTGAATAATTCATAGGCATTTCCTGACGTCTACCGACATTACCAATTCTTTGACATTCATTACAAGATAAGACAAACTTACGAGCATCCTTGAAAAGAGTAGGCCAATAAAAACCAGATTGTAATACCTTATGTGCAGTTCTGTCTCCCGCATGGTGTCCTCCGTAAGCCTCGGAATGACATTTCCGTAGGATTTGTTCCTGTTCATGCTCAGGTATACAATGTCTAATAATACCATCTAGTCCTTCTTTATAAAGATGTGGGTCATCCCAAAAGTAATGTCTTAAATCGAAGAAAAACTTTTTCTTTTGTTGGTATGTAAAGCTAGGTGGTATGTATTTAGCAACAATGTAATTAGCATAGTCTGCATACCAAGGAGTATTACGAGAAGCATTTATGACAGCTAATTGTTCATCCGGAAAATCATCATTATAGGTAGTGGGTCATCAAGAACATTTTCCATTCTAGAAAAATTATCTGCTACGGGATTCTCAACTCCCTTTCTATCAATAATATGCAAGTCAAATTCTTGTAGCAATAGAACCCACCTAATGAGTCTAGGTTTAGCATCTTTCTTCTCCATAAGATATTTAATAGCAGCATGATCAGTGTGAACAGTTACTTTAGAATCAACTATGTAAGATCTGAATTTATCACATGCAAACACAACTGCTAGAAATTCTTTCTCAGTAGTAGCATAATTTCTTTGAGCACTGTCTAGAGTTTTACTAGCATAATGGATAACATTTATTTTCTTATCAACTCTCTGTCCTAGAACAGCACCAACAACATAGTCACTATCATCACACATAATTTCAAAAGGCAAGTTCCAATCAGGTGGTTGAACAATAGGTGCAGTGGTTAAGGCTTTCTTAAGTGTTTCGAAGGCTTCTAGACAATCATCATCAAAAACAAATGGAACATCTTTTTGCAAAAGATTGGTAAGAGGCCTAGAAATTTTAGAGAAGTCTTTAATAAATCTCCTATAGAAACCAGCATGACCTAGGAAACTTCTTATACCTTTAATATCTTTAGGACATGGCATTTTCTCAATAGCATCAACCTTAGCTTTATCAACTTCAATACCTCTTTCAGAAATTTTATGCCCCAAGACAATGCCTTCATTCACCATAAAGTGGCACTTCTCCCAATTCAAGACAAGATTAGTTTCTTCACATCTCTGCAAAACTCGATCAAGGTTGCTTAAGCAATCATCAAAAGAAGTTCCGTAAACGGAAAAATCATCCATGAAAACCTCAACAATCTTTTTACAAAAGTCAGAGAATATAGCAGTCATACATCTTTGAAAGGTAGCAGGTGCATTGCATAAACCAAAAGGCATACGTCTATAAGCATAAGTTCCAAAAGGACAAGTAAAGGTGGTTTTCTCTTGATCGGATTGTGATACGGGTATTTGAGAAAAACCAGAATAACCATCTAGGAAACAAAAGTGTGTATGCTTAGACAATCTTTCTAACATTTGATCAATAAAAGGTAAGGGGTAATGATCTTTTCTAGAAGCTTTGTTTAATTTTCTAAAATCAATTACCATCCTATAACCAGTTACAATCCTTTGTGGAATGAGTTCATTTTTATCATTAGGAACAACGGTAATACCTCCTTTCTTAGGGACACAATGAACGGGGCTTACCCATCTACTATCAGCTATGGGATAGATTATACCTGCTTCCAGAAGCTTTAATATTTTGGTTCTTACCACCTCTTTCATCTTAGGATTTAATCGTCGTTGGTGGTCGACAACTGATTTAGCATCAGGCTCCATATTGATTTTGTGCTGACATAGAGTGGGACTAATGCCCTTAAGATCATCAAGAGTATATCCAATAGCAGCTCGGTGCTTCCTCAGAGTTTTCAGTAGTCTCTTTTCTTCATGCTCTGAAAGGTTAGCACTAATAATAATAGGATATATCTTCTTTTCATCAAGGTAAGCATATTTCAATGTATTAGGCAATTGCTTCAATTCAAATACAGGATCACCCTTAGGTGGAGGAGGACCTCCAAGAGTTTCAACAGGCAAATTGTGTTTAAGGATAGGTGGTTGATCAAAGAACATCTTATCTATTTCATTTCTTTCATTCATATGCATATCGTTCTCATGGTCTAGCAAATATTTTTCTAACGGATCAGTAGGAGGTACGGCAATAGAAGCAAGACCAATAATTTCATCTTTACTAGGCAATTCTTTATCATGAGGTTGTCTACGAAACTTGGAGAAATTAAACACATGATATATACCACCAAAATCAACACTAACAGTTTCTTTAGCACAATCAATCTTGGCATTAACAGTGTTCAAGAAATCTACCAAATATAATGGGACAAAAATCATCTTGTGGAGAACCGAGGACTAGAAAATCAGTAGGGTATTTTATTTTTCCACACAAGACTTCAACATCTCTAACGATCCCAAGCGGTGTAATGGTATCTCTGTTTGCAAGCTTAATAGTAACGTCAATGTCCTCTATTTCAACAGCTGCAATATCATTCATAATTTCTTGATATAAGGTAAACGGAATAGCACTCACACTAGCACCCAAATCACATAAGCCATGATAACAATGATCTCCTATTTTAACAGAGACAACAGGCATGCCTACAACTGGTCTGTTTTTATCTTTAGGATCTGGTTTAGCAATTCTAGCTGCTTCATTACAGAAGTAAATAAGATGCCCATCTATATTATCGACCAAGAGATCTTTAACCATAGCAACATTTGGTTCAACTTTAATTTGTTCAGAGGGTCTAGGTGCTCTAATATTACTTTTGTTAACCACAGTTAAAACTTTAGCATGTTCCTTAATCCTAACAGGAAAAGGTGGTTTCTCAATATAAGCAGTAGGCACAACTGGATCAGTATGGTAAACAATTGTTTCTTCTTTAACACTAACAGGTTCTGATACGTCTCCAACGTATCTATAATTTTTGATTGTTCCATGCTATTATATTTTCAATCTTGGATGTTTTATATGCATTTACAGCAATTATATATCATTTTTGGAGACTAGCCTATTAACTCAGTGCCCAGTGCCAGTTGCTGTTTTCTGCCATGTTTTTGTTTTACAGAAAATCAATACCAAACGAAGTCCAAATGCCACGAAACTTTTTGGAGATTTTTTTCTGGACAAGATAAACACTAGAAGCTTCGGGAGAAGACCAGACGCCAGAGGAGGTGGCCACGAGACACCAGGGCATGCCTGGGGGGCAGGCACGCCTTGGTGCCTCGTGGGCCCACCTCAACTTCGTTTGACCTAATTCCACCACTATAAATTCAGGAAAAATCAGAAATCCTTAGGGGAGTCCATGAAATACTTTTTTCGCCGCCGCAAGTTTCTGTTCTCGAGAGATCCCATCTGGAGGCCTTCTCCGGTACTCCGCCGGAGGGGGAATCGATCACAGAGGGGCTCTACATCAACCTTGCTGCCCTTCCGATGATGCGTGAGTAGTTTACCACAGACCTTCGGGTCCATAGGCAGTAGCTAGATGGCTTCTTCTCTCTTTTTGATCTTCAATACAATATTCTCCTTGATGTTCTTGGAGTTCTATCCGATGTAATCACTTTTTGCGGTGTGTTTGTTGGGATCCGATGAATTGTGAGTTTATGATCAGATTATCCATGAATATTATTTGAGTCTTCTCTGATCTCTTTTATGCATGATTATTATAGCTTTTTATTTCTTCTTTGATCTATTGATTTGGTTTGGCCAACTAGATTGATTTATCTTGCCATGGGAAGAGGTGCTTTGTAATGGGTTCGATCTTGCGGTGTTCAATCCCAGTGACAGAAAGGGACATGACACGTATGTATCATTGCTATTAAGGGTAAAAAGATGGGGTTTATTCATACGTGAGTTTATCTTGTCTGCATCATGTCATCGTTCTTAAGGCGTTACTCCGTTCTTTATGGACTTAATACACTAGATGCATGCTGGATAGTGGTCGATGTGTGGAGTAATAGTAGTAGATGCAGGCAAGAGTCAGTCTACTTGTCTCGGACGTGATGCCTATATACATGATCATTGCCTTGGATATCGTCATGATTATTTGCTTTTCTATCAATTGCCCAACAATAATTTATCTACCCACCGTATGATATTTTCTCGAGAGAAGCCTCTAGTGAAAACTATGGCCCCCGGGTCTATCTAAATCATCTTACTAAAACCCTAAAAATATTGCTGCCATTTTCTTTTATTTATTTTATTTTGTATTTTTGTTTCAATCTATCTATCTATCATATACAATTTAATCTTGCAATTGACCGCCGAGGGATTGACAGCCCCTCGTTTGCGTTGGGTGCAAGGATTTGTTGTTTGTGTGCAGGTACTGCTAACGAGGTGTTGCGTGATTCTCCTACTGGTTCGATAACCTTGGTTTCATAACTGAGGGAAATACTTATCTCTACTGTGCTGCATCATCCCTTCCTCTTCGGGGATAATACCAACGCAAGCTACAAGTAGCAGGAAGAATTGCTGGCGCCGTTGCCGGGGAGACATCATCAACATCTATCAAGTACCTTTGCATAAACTCTCATCTCCTTGCATTTACTTTATTTGCCTCTCGTTTTCATCTCCCCCACTTCTAAAACGTTTATACAAAAATACAAAAATATTTTCCGTTTACCTTTTTCTCGTTTGCTTGTTTGCTTGCTTGTTATCTTGTTTGTGTAGTCACGATGTCTCAAGAAAATACAAAATTGTGTGATTTTTCCAATACTAATAATAATGATTTTATTAGTACTCCGATTGCTCCTCCCGCCACTAGTGCGGAGACTTGTGATATTAATGCCTCTTTGATAAATCTTGTTATGAAAGAACAATTTTCTGGTAGTCCTAATGAAGATGCTGCATCCCATCTTAACACTTTCGTAGAATTGTGTGATATGCAAAAGAAAAAAGATGTGGATAATGATATTGTGAAATTAAAATTATTCCCATTCTCATTACGGGATCGTGCAAAATTTTGGTTTTCATCTTTACCACGAAATAGTATCGATTCTTGGGATAGGTGTAAAGATGCTTTTATTACCAAGTATTTTCCTCCCGCGAAAATGATTTCTCTTAGAAATCAAATTATGAATTTTAAGCAACTTGATCATGAACATGTTTCCCAATCTTGGGAGAGTATGAAATTAATGATAAGAAATTGCCCTACTCATGGTTTAAATTTATGGATGATCATACAAAAATTTTATGCGGGATTGAATTTTGTTTCTAGAAATCTTTTAGATTCCGCCACGGGTGGTACTTTTATGGAAATTACTTTGGGGTAAGCTACTAAATTGCTTGATAATATTATGGCAAATTATTCACAATGGCATACTGAAAGAACTCCTGCTAGTAAAAAGGTGAATTCTATTGAAGAAATTAGTACTTTGAGTGATAAAGTTGATGCGCTTATGAAATTGGTTGCTAGTAAAAATGCTCATATTGATCCTAATGATGTGCCATTGTCCACTTTGATTGAGCAAAATAATGATCCCGTAGATGTTAATTTTGTCTCGCGAAACAATTTCAATAATAATGCTTATAGAGGTAATTTCAACGCTAGACCGTTTCCTGGAAATTCCTCTAATAATTATGGCAATCCTTATGGTAATTCTTATAGTAATAATAATAGGATGCCCTCTGATCTTGAAAGTAATATTAAAGAATTTATTAATGCTCAAAAGGTTTTCAACACTACGATAGAAGAAAAATTGAGTAAACTTGATGATATGTCTAGGAGCATTGATAGAATTATTCATGATGTGGAAAATCTTAAGACTAAAATTTTGCCACCCAAAATTGATATTAGTGAATCAATTAAAGCTTTATATGTCTCCATGGATGAGAGTAAGAAAAGAACCGCTATGCTAAAAGCTAAACGAGAATTTTTAGAAAAAGCGATTCCTCCCGGTTTCTATCGTAGTAATGATGAGGATATTAAAATGATTGGTGTTTCATCTATTGATTCTTTGTTTAGCAATATAAAACTTGATGAAAAGGGGACTGAAGAAGAGTCAACTTTAGCTAGTAGGCGTTCCCATAGTTCGGAGGGTGAAAATCTTAATGAAAAAAATGCTAAAAGTGGGTTTGGAGAGGTAAAAACTTTAAATAGCGATGTGCCCACTCTCTTGGATTACAAAGATTTTAATTATGATAATTGTTCTTTGATTGAGTGCATTTGTTTGTTACAATCCATGTTAAATTCACCCAACGCTTATGAGCAAAACAAGGCTTTTACTAAACACATCGTAGAAGCAATGATGAAAGCGTTAGAAGAAAAACTAGAACTAGAGATTTCAATTCCTAGAAAATTATATGATGAATGGGAACCCACCATTAAAGTGAAAATTAAAAATTATGAGTGCAATGCTTTATGTGATTTGGGTGCTAGTGTTTCCACACTTCCAAAATCTATATGTGATGTGCTAGGTTTTACCAATATAGATGAATGTTCTCTTAATTTGCATCTTGCGGATTCTACTATTAAAAAACCAATGGGTAGAATTAATGATGTTCTTATTCTTGCAAATAGAAATTATGTGCCCGTTGATTTTATTGTTCTTGATATTGAATGCAATTCTTCTTGCCCCATAATACTTGGTAGACCATTCTTACGAACTATAGGTGCCGTTATTGATATGAAAGAAGGGAATATAAAATTTCAGTTTCCATTAAAAAAGGGTATGGAGCATTTCCCTAGGAAAATAATTAAGGCACCATATGAATCAATTATGAGGGCCACTTATGGAATCAACTTGAAAGATGACAATACTTGAAACTATGCATTATGCCTAGCTAGGGGCATAAAACAATAGCGCTTGTTGGGAGGCAACCCAATGAATAAAATAAAAAAAATTATGTTATTGTGTGTTTTCACAATTATGCTACTGGTATGATTGTGTTTTTGTGTTTTTAATTAGTGTTTGTGCCAAGTAAAGCCTTTGGGATGATTTGGAAGATAGTATAATTGATGCTGTTTGGAAAACAGAAAGTTTTGCGTCCAGTGCCCGAATTTTGTTTCTGTACTGGAGCGTCAGAAAAATCTGAAATTTTTACACAGTATTTATATATTAATTTCCCATGTTTTCCTAATTTTTCAGAATTTTTGGAGTTACATAAGTATGGATTTTAAATAGATTGCTACAGGCTGTTCTGTTTTTGACAGATTCTGTTTTTGATGCACTACTTGCTTGTTTTGATGAATCTATGGATTGTATCGGGGGGTATAAGCCATGGTGAAGTTAGAGTACAGTAGTAATAATGCAAAAATAAAATATGAATGGGTTTTCAACAGTACTTAAAGTAGTAATTTATTTTGTTATACTAACGGATCTCACGAAGGTTTTGTTGAGTTTTGTGTGATTGAAGTTTTCAAGTTTTGGGTGAGATCACGATGGATGAAGGAATAAGGAGTAGTAAGAGCCTAAGCTTGGGGATGCCCGAGGCACCCCAAGGTAATATTCTAGGAAGACTCAAGCATCTAAGCTTGGGGATGCCCCGGAAGGCATCCCCTCTTTCTTCTACCAACCATCGGTAATTTTACTTGGAGCTATATTTTTATTCGTCACATGATATGTGTTATGCTTGGAGCGTCTTGTATTATATGAGTCTTTGCTTTGTTTGATTTTTAGTTTGTCACAATCATCCTTGCTGAACACACCTATTTTGAGAGAGCCACACGTTTATCATCATTTGTTAGAATACTCTATGTGCTTCACTTAAATTTTTTGAGCTAGGTAGTTGCTCTAGTGCTTCACTTAAATCCTTTTGAGCACGGTGGTGGCTATATTTTGAAGAAATAAATTCTCATGCTTCACTTATATTATTTTGAGAGTTGATTAAAATTTTGAAGAAATGAATTCTCATGCTTCACTTATATTATGTTGATTATTGATAAGATTGAAATTCTGAAGAAATATTTGCACTTTCATGCTTCACTTAAATCTTTTTGAGAGTTGATGATAGTAATGGTAATTTGCACAAGATATGAATTTGGTCCCAAAGTGATGAATATTCAAGAGGGATATAAATAAAAACTTTCATATAGATCATTGGATATGATAAGTGTGATTCCTTGCAATAGTTTTGCGATATGGAAATGATAATATGTGAGTCATGTTAGTGAGTAATTGTGATTTAGTAAAAATATTAGTGTTAAGGTTTGTGATTCCCTATGCATGCACATTAAGTCACTAGTTATGCAACGAAATTATATCCTACTTATGGTGCATTATTCGGTGTTAGTTATGTTCAATGCATGTTTATGACCATTTTCGTTTTTTGGTTGGTTGCTTCTCAATCTATTTGCTAGCCTTCATTTGTACTAAGCGGAAATACTGCTTGTGCATCCAAAATCCTTAAACCCAAGTTGTGCCAAATGAGTCCACTATACCTACCTATATGGGGTATTTCAATGCCGTTCTAAGTAAATTTGCGTGTGCCAACTCTAATTTTCAAAATATTTTTTCCGTTTTGTGTGCCCGTACCGCTCATGAAGCGGCAGGGGGTGGCCATTATTTTCCATGCTAGGTGTGCTATTCTCACGATGAGTGTTTATTCACTTGTCATTGCACGAGAGAGTGGTTGGTAATAGGGATCCCCAGTCCCACAATGAAATCAAAAATTAATAACAACAAAATTCCTTGGAAAGTGTTGGTATGGAGGGCACCCGTGGATACGGCTAGCCATGGATTGTGAAAGAATGGTGGAAAGGAAATAAACTTTACTTTCTGTTTGGGAACCGCCTATGATGTGTCTAGCATGGAAAATATTGGGAATTCTCGGCCGTTTTCGTTGACAGGAAAAGCATGCCTCTCAAAATATTTTTATCTCT
Source organism: Elymus sibiricus (assembly GCA_039707655.1). NCBI lineage: Eukaryota > Viridiplantae > Streptophyta > Magnoliopsida > Poales > Poaceae > Elymus > Elymus sibiricus. The sequence continues at coordinate 391,230,515 of CM077668.1, read as the reverse complement.
TTAATTTTAGCTTTGAGCTCTGGCACATTTGACAAATCTCTGCTTCCCTCTGCGAAGGGCCTATCTATTTACTTTTATGCAATTTTTATTTTATTTGAGTCTCCATCTTCTCTTACAAAAGCACCAACTAGAGAGCACTATTGTCATACTTGTGCATTGTGTGTAGCTAATATTTGAGTGTGTTTCATGAATGGATCAATGATTGAGCATAATGGGCTAGGGATAACTTTCTTTAGCGTTGATATTTTGAAAGACATGGTTGCTTGTTAGCATGCTTGAGTATTTATATCTTCATGTCAAATTATAGACTATTGCTTTGAATCATTCAAGTCCAATGTCCATGCTATAAAAGAAAAGAATATGTGATGAATATGATAGGCAGCATTCCACATCAAAAATTCTGTTTTTATCATTTACCTACTCGAGGACGAGCAGGAATTAAGCTTGGGGATGCTGATACATCTCCAGCGTATCTATAATTTTTGATTGTTCCATGTTGTTATATTATCAATCTTGGATGTTTTTATATGCATTTACAGCAATTATATATCATTTTTGGAGACTAACCTATTAACTCAGTGCCCAGTGCCAGTTGATGTTTTCTGCCATGTTTTTGTTTTACAGAAAATCAATACCAAACGAAGTCCAAATGCCACGAAACTTTTTGGAGATTTTTTTCTGGACAAGATAAACACTAGAAGCTTCGGGAGAAGACCAGACGCTAGAGGAGGTGGCCACGAGCCACCAGGGCGCGCCTCGGGGGGGCAGGCCCGCCCTGGTGCCTCGTGGGCCCACCCCCGGCTCCGTTTGACCTAATTCCACCACTATAAATTCAGGAAAAATCAGAAACCCTTAGGGGAGTCCACGAAATACTTTTCCCGCCGTCGCAAGTTTCTATTCTCAAGAGATCCCATCTGGAGGCCTTCTCCGGTACTCCGCCGGAGGGGGAATCGATCACGGAGGGGCTCTACATCAACCTTGCTGCCCTTCCAATGATGCGTGAGTAGTTTACCACAGACCTTCGGGTCCATAGGCACTAGCTAGATGGCTTCTTCTCTCTTTTTGATCTTCAATACAATGTTCTCCTCGATGTTCTTGGAGTTCTATCCGATGTAATCACTTTTTGCGGTGTGTTTGTTGGGATCCGATGAATTGTGAGTTTATGATCAGATTATCCATGAATATTATTTGAGTCTTCTATGATATCTTTTATGCATGATTATTATAGCTTCGTATTTCTTCTCTGATCTATTGATTTGGTTTGGCCAACTAGATTGATTTATCTTGCCATGGGAAGAGGTGCTTTGTAATGGGTTCGATCTTGCGGTGTTCAATCCCAGTGACAGAAAGGGACATGACACATATGTATCGTTGCTATTAAGGGTAAAAAGATGGGGTTTATTCATACATGAGTTTATCTTGTCTACATCATGTCATCGTTCTTAAGGTGTTACTCCGTTCTTTATGGACTTAATACACTAGATGCATGCTGGATAGCGGTCGATGTGTGGAGTAATAGTAGTAGATGCAGGCAGGAGTCGGTCTACTTGTCTCGGACATGATGCCTATATACATGATCATTGCCTTGGATATCGTCATGATTATTTGCTTTTCTATCAATTGCCCAACAGTAATTTGTCTACCCACCGTATGCTATTTTCTCGAGAGAAGCCTCTAGTGAAAACTATGGCCCCCGGGTCTATCTAAATCATATTACTAAAACCCTAAAAATATTGTTGCCATTTTCTTTTATTTATTTTATTTTGTATTTTTGTTTCAATCTATCTATCTATCATATACAATTTAATCTTGCAATTGACCGCCGAGGGATTGACAACCTCTCGTTTGCGTTGGGTGCAATGATTTGTTGTTTGTGTGCAGGTACTGCTAACGAGGTGTTGCGTGATTCTCCTACTGGTTCGATAACCTTGGTTTCATAACTGAGGGAAATACTTATCTCTACTGTGCTGCATCATCCCTTCCTCTTCGGGGATAATACCAACGCAAGCTACAAGTAGCAGGTTCCTCAATCTTTTCTTTAACAGGGGGATGATATTTAAACCACTTCTCCTTAGGGAGGTCAACATGAGTAGCAAATGATTCACAAAAGGAGGCTACTATCTCAGAGTCAAATCCATATTTAGTGCTAAACTTATGAAAAGCATCAGTAGCCATAAAAGATTTAACACAATCGAACTCAAGTATTATACCTGACTCATTATCTTTGTCGAGTTCCCAATCTTCAGAGTTGCGTTTAATTCTTTCCAGAAGATCCCATCTGAATTCAATAGTTTTCTTCATAAAGGAGCCAGTCGAAGAAGAATAAAGCATGGTTTGATTATCATGAGAAAGTCGAGCATAAAAATTCTGTAAGATAATTTTTCTTGAGAGCTCATGATTGGGGCATGTGTACATCATGTACTTAAGCCTCCCCCAAGCTTGAGCGATGCTTTCTCCTTCACGAGGCCAAAAATTATATATATATAATTCCGATCACGATGAACCAAATGCATAGGATAAAATTTCTGATGGAATTCTAGTTTCAATTGGTTCCAGTCCCATGTATCAGTACCATCACATAGCCTATACCATGTTAATGCCTTTCCCTCCAAAGATAAAGTGAATACTTTCTTCTTAACTCCATCTCCGGATAAACCTGCAAGCTTAAACAATCCACAAATTTCATCCACATAGATCAAGTGCATATCAGGATGTACCGTTGTATCTCCTGCATAAGGATTAGCTACCAGTTTCTCTATCATACCCGGAGGAATTTCATATGAAATATTTTCAGTAGGTGCAGTAGATTGAGGAGCAACTATTTGTGTTTTCGGTCGAGGTGAAGATACCCCGAACAAACCCCTCAAAGGATTACTTTCCATAGTGACAAGTGATAGTAAATTTCAGCACGTAATATAAATGTTTCCTTACCAAATTCCACTCACCAAAGGCGCTTCACTCCCCGGCAACGGCGCCAGAAAAGAGCCTTGATGACCCACAAGTATAGGGGATCAATCGTAGTCCTTTCGATAAGTAAGAGTGTCGAACCCAACGAGGAGCAGAAGGAAATGACAAGCGGTTTTCAGCAAGGTATTTTCTGCAAGCACTGAAATTATCGGTAACAAGTAGTTTGATAGCAAGATAATTTGTAACAAGTGACTAGTAGCAATAGTAACAAAGAGTGCAACAAGGTGGCCCAATCCTTTTTGTAGCAAAGGACAAGCCGGAACAATCTCTTATAGTAAGCAAAGCGTTCTCGAGGACACATGGGAATTTCATCTAGTCACTTTCATCATGTTGGTTTGATTCGCGTTCTCTATTTTGATAATTTGATATGTGGGTGGACCGGTGCTTGGGTGTTGTTCTTACTTGAACAAGCCTCCCACTTATGATTACCCCCTCTCGCAAGCATCCGCAACTACGAAAGAAGAATTAAGATAACTCTAACCATAGCATTAAACATATGGATCCAAATCAGCCCCTTACGGAATAGCGCATAAACTAGGGTTTAAGCTTCTGTCACTCTAGCAACCCATCATCTAATTACTACTCCACAATGCATTCCCTTAGGCCCAAAGATGGTGAAGTGTCATGTAGTCGACGTTCACATGACACCACTAAGAGAATCAACAACATACATATCATCAAAATATCGAACGAATACCAAATTCACATGATACTTATGACAAGACTTCTCCCATGTCCTCAAGAACAAAAGTAACTACTCACAAACCATATTCATGCCCAAGATCAGAGGGGTATTGAATAGCATAATGGATCTGGACATATAATCTTCCACCAAATAAACCAACTAGCATCAACTACAAGATGTAATCAACACTACTAGCAACCCACAGGTACCAATCTGAGGTTTTGGGACAAAGATTGAATATAAGAGATGAACTAGGGTTTGAGATGAGATGGTGCTGGTGAAGATGTTGATGAAGATTGGTCCTCCGACGATGAGAGGATCGTTGGTGATGTCGATGGCGACGATTTCCCCCTCCCGGAGGGAAGTATCCCCGGCAGAATCTCTCCGCCAGAGAGCAAAAGTGCTCCTGCCCAAGTTCCGCCTCGAGACGGCGGCGCACCGTCCCAAAAGTCTTCTCTCTATTTTTTCTAGGGCAAATGGACTTATATACCAGAAAATGGGGGCCAGAGGTTGGCCAGGGGCTCCACGAGCCACCAGGGCGCGCCTCGGGGGGGGGGGGGGGGTGGCGCGCCCTGGTGCCTCGTGGGCACCTGAGTGGCCCCCTCTGGTACTTCTTGGCTCAAGTATTTTTCATTATTCCAAAATAAATCTCCGTAAAATTTCAGCTCATTTGGAGATGTGCAGAATAGGTATCTCTGACATAGCTTTTTCAGGTCCAGAATTCCAGCTGCCGGCAATCTCCCTCCTTGTGTAAATCTTGCATATTAAGAGAGAAAAGGCATTAGAATTGCTCCACAAAGTGTTATATTGATTAAAAACACTATAAATAACAGTAGGAAAACATGATGCAAAATGGACGTATCATGTAGCCAACAGAAAAAAAAACTCAGCAAATATCTATGGCGTGATAAAAAAAATACAACGCCAACACTAAGGTCATAGCGACGGCATACCAAATATGCCAACGTCACAACTATTTGAAAAAATAGTGGTGGCGTTGATTCGAAATGGCGCGCCACCAACTAAAATTGTGGTTAGCCATTTTCTCTACCAGTGTAAGGCTGCTCCACCACCACCTTAGTGCTTTGGTAGTTCTTCGTTTGGACGGTGAAACTCTGTTGGATCAGTGATCTCGTACGCGTGGATTTCGGCAGAGGGATTGTTCCTTCGATCCTCAAACGGGAGAAACAATTTTCGCGGTTAGGTGGAATCTGCATCAACATCTTCACCAACCTCTAATCTTCGTTGCGTAGTTGGTAAGGATCAAATCTAAAGCTATATGCATCTTCACAGTAATCATGAGTTTATTTGTAAGACGGAATTTTGTCTTCTAGTACGTTTCCAACAATGGCCCTATTAGCCTATGGATCGTCACCTCGGGCCTGGTCGTGAGGGGATATGGTTCCCCTATATGCTTGGAGCGGCACATCAGGGTTGGTGAGAGCATGGTGCTTCGATGAGAATGTCCTTCCGCAGTGACGTGGTCATCCTCTATACACCTTGTTTTTTTTTTGTTTATGAACGTGTGTTGCAACTTCGTCTTCTGCTTGGTTGTGGCGTGGTTGATGCAGTGTTCATCAAGAGCTCAACTTGTGTGATCGGCGTTCCCGATACCCTCTCCCTCAACAGCTTGATTGCCAATCGCCCATTGGGGTTTTGGGGTAAACCACTCAGAGTATTTACAGTCGACACCCTTCGAACTAGGGTGAGAGGGCAATGGCCCTTTCCAGTGGCGAATACAAATGACGACGTGTCCATGTCTGGCCAATCGGGGGTCGGACAAGGACACAATCCTAATGCTGTGGTGCCTCCCCAAAGACCGGTGCGGCAATGGATGATGGCCTCGACGTTTAAACTGCAGCCTGCAGCACTTGCACATGCTGTTCGAGGATTTACAATTTAAATAAAACGGGGGCAATGCCTTTGATTAAAGAAAATATGAATTGCCCAAAACCAAACTTGTAGGGGATCCTATTACAATTAGTTCCAGAATTTTTTCTTATAATATATAGGAGTAAAAGCTAATAAACCTACTATGCCTCACTGGAAGTAAGGACTCAATCGTCCTGAAAACTACTCCCTCCGCCCCATAATATAAGAGTGATTTTGATGGGACCGAGGGAGTATTTTGCAAGAATTGGAGAATTTTCTCTTCAAACGAAATTACCTCGAAATCAACGGAGTTGAGGTGCGGTGCGGTGCTCCGCGGGTGAGCTGGAGTCGGACCCCCCACCGTGTCCGTGACGCGCTGCGTCCGTCGTCGCCGTCCACGTTCAAACGCGCGTCGCCACCGCCCCGTTAATCTCACCCCCCACCCTAATCCCAAAGATTCCAATTTTCCAATCTAGCCAGTCGCCATCGGAAACCATTGGCCGGTCGCCACCCCACGCCGCCGTTGACGACCCCGTCGCTCGTCCAGGCGGCCAATAAACACCGCTCCCGCCCCCTCCCGCCCCCCGCCGCGTGCCGCGTCGAAGGGAGCGAGGGGGGCGAGGATGGTGAGGCTCCCGTACCTGACCGCGCTCACCACGCTCTTCAGCTACGGCCTCCTCTTCGCCTTCGGCCACTTCCGCGACTTCTTCCGCCGGATCCTCGACGCCGGCAAATCCAGCAACCTCAAGGTCCGTCCGTTACTTCAGATTCGTCGTGTTCTTCTCCCCGGTGATGATGCTGTTCGTGCTGTTGGTTCCGTAGGGTTACGCGCCCATTTGCTTGGGGTACGAGGATTTCTACACGCGCCGCCTCTACCTCCGCATCCAGGTGAGATCTCCTCCCCACTTTGACGATTCGTAGAACTAGAACTTTTTTTCTTTTCTGAAGGGGGGCTTGGATCATGTAATTCTGAGTTAGTTGACTGAGTTCCCTAGTGGTGGTGGGCGTGGTAAATTTAGTGCCTGCTTAGGTAGATCACATGATGGAGAGTTGGTAACTGTCCCAACTGAAAATTCATTTGATCTGTTGTTCTACTTGCTACCTTTTTTTTAGCCTTTTTTTCTTTGCCTTTTATGTACATATACTACATACATAAACCCCAATTTTTATGCTAGAACCATGAGATCTCAACTGAAACTTCGGTCCATTCGTCTAATTAGTAGTTGAATGAAGTGAAAGGGTTGCTTGTTTTGATCCATCTTGAATGTGTCATTCATTCTTCAGCATATTTGTGTGCTATTCCACTCCAATGTACAGAATAAATAGTTATCAGGAAGAACTACTACCTCCGATCTATAATAAGTGTCGCAGTTTTAAACTAAGGTTGAACTAACCTTAGTTCAAAACTGCGACACTTATTTTGGATCGGAGGGAGTAATATTTAGTCTGAGTAGATGTGTGTGAAACCATATTTCTACAATGTGTCCAATGATTTTTTATGGACAGTGACGTGTGGGATGATGCTTCGCTATGATATGCACCCTCTGGAATGACATGATGATCACTTTTTTTGTTTACCTTTCCTTATTGGGCGGGCAGGACTGTTTCGGCCGACCTATTGCCAGTGCGCCTGATGCTTGGTTCGATGTAGTTGAGCGTCACTCAAATGACGGCAACAAGACACTGCAGTATGTTTTCCTAAAATTTGACTCCACACCTAATCAGCAAAGCAAATCTTATCCCAGGATGAATGCTAGTCTCTAATTCAGTGCATCTTTAATGCAGACGTACCACAAAAACATCCAAGTGTCTTAACTTGGGTTCCTACAACTACCTTGGTTTTGCTGCAGCAGACGAGTACTGCACTCCTCGTGTTATTGAGTCACTCAAGAAATACTCTGCCAGTACGTGCAGTGCCCGAGTTGATGGAGGTAGGTGCTTATATGTCCATGCCATAGTTGTCTCCATTTAATACTTCAATAATATGGTGGAAGTAACGCTAATTGATCTGTATATTATCTTAGGAAATACTAAGCTGCACACAGAGCTTGAGGAGCTAGTTGCACGATTTGTTGGCAAGCCTGCAGCTATTCTTTTTGGCATGGGTTATGTGACAAACTCTGCGATCATTCCTATTTTGATTGGGAAGGTCTGTGGTGAGCAGAGTATTTTATTTGTCTTCTTTTTTTCTGATACATGCTGGACTAATGTATTTTAATGATACCAGGGGGGGCTCATAGTTAGTGATTCATTGAACCATATTTCTATAGTGAATGGAGCCAGGGGTTCAGGGGCTACTGTCCGGGTTTTTCAACATAACAGTAAGCTTACTAACAGCTGCATCTCATGATGTGCACTTAACGATGAGGCAGGAAGTTTAATGCTTCCCTTATTTTCTTCCAGACCCTGCACATTTGGAAGACGTACTGAGGGAGCAGATTGCAGGGGGGCAACCTCGTACACACAGGCCATGGAAGAAGATAATTGTGATTGTTGAGGGAATTTATAGCATGGAAGGGGAGTTATGCAACCTCCCTGAGATTATGGCTGTCTGCAAGAAATACAAGGTGTGAGAATTGCGCATACTGACTCCTTGTTCTGTTATTAGTAATGAAAAACTGTAGTTCCTTTGCACGCTAGAAGTGTTACTTATGTCATATATAGTACTCCCTCCGTCCCAAAATAAGTGCCTCAAAGTTGAGACACTTATTTTGGGACGGAGGGAGTACTGAAGTTCACAAGCTGTTCAAAATTTTCAAACTGGTAGTGATGTATCGGTGTATTTACTTGGAGTTCTTATAAACATCTTAATAGGCCTACACATATTTAGACGAGGCACACAGTATTGGAGCTGTTGGAAAGACTGGAAGAGGTGTATGTGAACTACTAGGAGTGGATCCAGCTGATGTTGACATCATGATGGGAACATTTACAAAATCGTTTGGATCGTGCGGAGGTTATATTGCAGCATCAAAAGTATGAAAGATCTACCTACCAATTCTTGACTGAACGATATATATTTGATAAATCTGACCCATATGCCATTCTATATTCTTAGGAGATCATTCACCATCTCAAGCACGCATGCCCAGCCCATATTTATGCAACATCCATGTCACCTCCAGCAGTCCAGCAGGTCATCTCTGCAATAAAGGTTGTCCTTGGGGAAGATGGATCTAACAGAGGTATATCAGGAAGGATTTAATGCTTTTATGGCTTCCATGTGTCTCTTGTCTTGGGGAAATTCCTAACGCAGTCGTTGCTGTAAATAGGGGCCAAGAAACTTGCTCAGATTCGGGAGAACAGCAATTTTTTCCGTTCAGAGCTTCAGAAAATGGGTTTTGAGGTGTTGGGAGATAATGACTCACCTGTCATGCCTATCATGCTTTACAATCCTGCTAAAATTCCTGCATTCTCAAGGGAGTGCCTGAGGCAAAGTGTGAGTTTTCATATGTAGCGACCATCCATTAGATGCATGTTGTCATCTGTTCATTACATTTGCAAGAGAATTTCTCAAGCAGTTCATGTTTATGTTTATGTTTGGTGAAGTTCTGATTTTCTTTTCGCTAATGTGGCATGTTCTGTAATTCTAGGTTGCTGTTGTGACTGTTGCATTTCCTGCAACACCACTACTACTTGCCAGAGCTAGGATATGTATCTCAGCTTCCCAATCCAGGGAGGATCTAATTAAAGGGTTGGAGGTAAAGTCAACACACTTGTCAATTCCCCTACGTGCTTTGTTGCAACATTTTCACTTTAATTCCAAATACAGAGTACAATTGATCTGAATCCATGGAATATGAAAGCATTTGTAGATCATGCGTTGTGTACACAATATATCCCCCGATCATGTATTAAATGTCATGCAAATTGTTCAGGTTATCAGCAAAGTTGGTGATCTCATCGGAATCAAGTACTTCCCAGTTGAGCAAGAGAAGGTTGCATCTGTTGACAAACTTAAGAAGCTTCAGTGAATAGTGACAATGGACAATTGGAAGAATTCTGCTGCTGTTATGCTAGATCTACTGGGTCATCTTGGTAGTGCACCATGCCTTGGTTTTGCCCTTTTGTGCACCTCAGGACCCTTCATTTTCCTTTGTCTGAAGTGGTTTTGATTTTGTACAGACTGTATTATCATCCATCATAGTTTGAAACTTAACACGGCTCTATACACTGTTTTGTCGAATTCAAGAAAAAAGAATCCCTGTACAATCTTGTAAGTGACTGAAATCATGTAGATACTAATTCCCTTCTTATTACTGACTTCCTTTCAAGGCACAACATTAGTTGCATCGACCATGTCCGAAACCAGCTTGACAAAAAATATCTGAGAATCAGTATCTGTCAAATCTAGTTTATGTGACTTGATACTAGTGGGTCTAGTTTCATAAACCTAGTGTCAGAACAGTTAAAACAAAATTGGATCTTAAAATCTCCCAAGTGCTCCGCATGTGTGGTTAAACACCCTTCTAGTGATCAGTGTGTAGGATAATACTGTTGTTTGATCATATTGAATTATCTCAACATGGCTCCCCATCAGGTGCAGCTGTGTAGGTTTTACAGCTGTGCCTTTTCTTTTCTTTTCTTTTGAGACCTCTCCTTTTAAGTACAGCTGTAGACTGCCAGACTGTAGTATGGTTTTACAGTTGTGCTGCAAGGACATGAAGATATTATGATGAACTGGTATGGCAACTCAAAAAAGGAAGTTGGCCATTTGCCAATGAGAAGAAACTAGTTGGGCCTTGGGCCCTTGGTTAATTATGGATGTGAGTAATGTGCATATCAAGGGAGGACAGTCACTCAAGTGCTAGCATCATCAGGAGGCAGGTAAGGGAAATGCTGTGCCATGCTGCTGGGGTTGCACAAGCATGTGATTCAATTCAACTGGAGCAACACTGTCTTTCTGGTCCAATGTGCCTCTGCTTGTCTTGTTATCTTTTGGCTGCTAGCAAGATCAAGGAAGAGAAGAGAAAAGATATATGGTGAGGGTGTGAGGCTGTAGCATGCATGTCTAGGGGCTGGAGCATGCAGGAGAGGAGAGCTTGGTCATGCCTGTCATGATTCAAATGCCTGGTGCATTGTGTGCTGTTGCTCCTGTGGTCTGATTGCCTTGCATGGCACAAAAGGGCTATGTACTCTATATGTCTGGTCAAACAGCAAGCCTGCAGCAGTAGGAAACAATATGCAGGTGCATATTTGCAACTTTGGCTTGACAGGGATGAGAGGTAGGAGGACTATGTGGTGTTGTGGTTCTTTTAATAAAGCTTACTGGATTCTCTTTCTCTCTTTGAAGGAAAAGAGCCTACTGGATGATTCTCTTTTTGGGTGATTCAGACCATATGCTGTACCATCTGCTGAGGCTGATATGATATGGTGTACTATAGGCAGTATATGGTAAACTAAATTGAGAAGCAAAATTGCTTGCAGCATCGCAACAGTGAGAGGTATGTATGGCATGAGACAAAAAGAAAGCTTCTACCTGGCTACTGCTGCCAATCCATCATCTAGTGTACATGGAATAATAACTGTTAAATGCTGGAGTATTTTGAGCAGTCAGATTTTGGAAATTTGACAAGATGGGCTAGGTATCTCTGTTGGATCCAGCACAGGTGATTATTCCTACTCACTGATACTCTCAATCTCTGCTTCTGTATCTCTGTTGGAGCCAGCACAGGTGATTATTCCTACTCACTGATACTCTCAATCTCTGCTTCTGTATCTCTGTTGGAGCCAGCACAGGTGATTATTCCTGAATCCTGATCACTGGTAGTCTCAATCTCTGCTTCTTTTCTTCTACTCATATTCTTTAGGTTTGTGCTGGACTCAAACCCTGCCCTGTCAAGGCTACTAACTGCATTTTCTGCTTGGAGTGGAGTAGCTTAATTAAGATTATTTTCCTAGCCTGCAAACCAGAAAGCATGACACTGTCTAGGAGCAGCAGCCCTTGAGAGAAAAAACTGTCTAGTGAGTGCATTGCATAGAGCTAGGTGCTGTGCACATACGTGTGCGTGCATGCATGACCGCATAGTAGTACTGCTTTCTACATGCATGCCGGTTTAATGCATGGTTCTTTTCAGAGCCTTGCATGCACAGATTTGTACTGGCTAAGCTTTTTGTGAGTAGGAGTAACACACCCTAGCCCCATAGCCATAGGCCATCAAAGAAGGATACAAAAACAGTAAAAGGAGACAGCACATGAACAGGAAAGAAAGATACCCTAAGCCTGAGGCAGGCCTGTTCCTGCAATTATGTGCTGGCAAGCGAGTGAAGCAGCAGCCAGCCTGCAGTGAGCACTAGCTACACCTACAAGGCTTTTTTCAGAGACAGCTAGAGACAAAAACAAAGCAGAGAACAAGCTAGCTTGCTTGCCTGCCTGCCTGTGTGTGTGGTTTTGAGCTGGCTCATCACAAAGATTCAGTGATGAGTGAGTGATGTGTCTTTCCATGGCATGATCAGTGTGCATGGCTGCTGCAGCAATGCAAAGGTTGCAGCAAGCAGCATGCAGCCAACCTTGCATGCATGCATGTGTGCATGGTCCACAAGATCTTCTTCCTCCTTGACACATCACAGGAGACCATGATCAAAACCCTGACCTCCCCCAATCCAAACATCTTGTCATGCACAGTCTTTTCCTCCTCTCCCTGCCACGTTGGAGATATGAGAGAGAGAAAGGGGGAAAAGACACACAGCTTTCAGTCTCTCTCCCTTGTGTGTTTGTGTGTGTGCGTGCACACTTTATAGGCATGCAGAAGTGTGGGCAGGCCAAGACACTGCGGCAGCCTGCAGCACAAGGCAAAGTGAAATCCAATATCTATGTGTTGTATATCTCTCTATGCAAGTGCCAATATGCAGATGCAGGCAGCCAAACAGTGCTTGGCTATCAAGTGCCTCAATGGCTCTCTCTATGCTCAAGTGCCCCTGCCCTGGCTTGGCTGCCATCATGATTCATTAGGTGTGTGTGCATTTGTTTCAAGAAGGTGAGCCATATAAAGGATATGTATCATAAGAAAAAGAGAGAGGAGGAGGTGCATGTGTCTTATAGGATTGATGGATTGATTGATCACCACACACAGATTGAGCAAAGCAGCAAAGGACATGTCACTCTTATCATTCCCATCTTTACAGATTAGAATCCAGATTTGTTTGTATCTACATGCACATACCTGTGTGCTGATGTATATCTGTTTTCTGCTGACAGTAGACTGAGGAAAAGAATGAAGTTATGGACTACTAAAATCAAAGAAAATATGTACTTACTGTGTCTGGAACAGATGGGCATCTGTACTGACATTTTAACTGCCTTATCAACATGTGTCCGGTGAGCAGTGCCATCTTGTGAGCATTCTATGGCTGCTCAGAATGTGCATATCAGTCAATTTCCTGTAGATACCATGCCATCCATCCTCTGCTTAGTTATCCTACCCTGTGCTCAGGCTCAAATTCAGTCATCTCAGAGAGCAAACTGGCACCTGAATAGTTTTTCATTCATGAATAAATGCTGATTGCTGAAGGACAAGATATTGATCTCTTCAGCTGCGTGAAGGTACACTTCTAGCTTATTTGTTAACACAACGTGGGAAAGCAGTTTGTTAATCCTATGACAGCTTTCTGTCATATACATGCTCCTAACGTAGCCTATTAGCATGTTAATAAACTATGGACGTGTCTAGGGAGCGGCCGGCTGCTCCCTAGCCGTCCCAAGCGGTCGACCCAAAAAGGAAACTTTTTGTCTCCTAGTCTACAAACGGAAATAATTATTCCTCTAATTCGTATAAAGAACATTCTAATCCATATTAGTATTAGGAAAAGTATCGTAAACAGAAAAGCATCCACGTGAACAGGTGTGAACGCATTTAATTTGACTTTTCAAATTTTTAAAAAGTCATATCTTTCAAACCGCGTGTCGAAATTAAGATCCGTTTTCACCGTTGAAATTCTCGCGACGTGCTCTTCAAAACTAGATACCTCATGGGTATGTTTCGACGAACTTTTTTTTGTGCAATTTAGTCCCCGTTTGGTGCAACTGCCTATCTGTCGATGTGCAACTACCTGATAGTCGATGTGCAACTTTTTCCGTATCCGTGGACGTGCAGTTTTCACTTATGGCACCTTCACCCCGAACTACCCCTTACTAGTGAGATGTGCAATTTCGTCTGATGCCTCTGCCAATTGCCTAGTAGTCGATGTGCAACTTTTCTCGTGTTTGTAGACGTCAATTTTCACCATTTGCTACCTCTGCCAACTGCCTAGCAGTGGATGTGCAACTTCCGATGCTGCACCGACCAACTCGTAACAGCCGGTGTGCAACCTTTTTCCGTATGCCATGGATGTGTAGTTTTCACTGCTAGCATCCCGTCCCAAACCACCCCTGCTAGTGAGATGTGCAACTTTTTTGACTACTAGGTAGTTGGCATGAGCAACAGACTAGTTGCACATCACAAAAAGTTAGTTGCCATGGTTGCTAGGTTGCGTCCTCATATGAAGTTGGATCATGCAGCTCCAAAATTGATTTTGAGAAAAGTTGCAACATGCAATACTAAAGTTGCACCATATGGTAATAGAGTTGCACCATATAGCACCAAAGTTGGCATCGTTTTTTTTTTTGTTGAAACATGCCCATGCGGGATCTAGTTTCAAAGATCTCGTCGCGAGGATTCCAATGGTGAAAACAGATCTGAATTCAAAGACGCGATTTGCAAGATATGACTTTTTAAAAAGTTTGAAAACCGGAATAAATGCCTGTACACATCCATCATTGCTACAGTGTATAGTACTAGTCCTATTACTAGGTAGGATACGCACGTCAGCAAACGAAAAAGTGCTACAGTATTTTTGTATTCTTTCACATGCATGCGGTTAGCAAGTGGCTCCTCGTGTAGCGCGGCCGCTCGCGACCGTCAAATAGTGCACGCGCACTTTTAAGTATTTAGGATAAACTATTTCTCCTTCATGATTTTTTTCTTCTAAAAAAGTCAATCAACATCTACATATGGATTATAAGACATTGATTTGGTGTTGTTAGTGAGTAGTGACCGGCACGTATCCAGCTTATGTTTTTGTGTGTACCATTTAATCAAGTAAATGAACAATTTGCGCGATAAAACATTCATATGATATGATGGCCATGCATGTCAATGGAGACGATCAACTTGCTAGTAATATACACTGCAAATTTGCAGTCACAAACCGTGTGATCGCAACGTGGAGGCACTGTCCGTTTGCTGCATCTTCTAATTTAATTTCAATAAAACTATCGAACGCGCTGCATTGCATAATGATCTCGCGATCTTTCATTTGCCATAACTAATTGGTGAAATGTAAAGCATGTATGTATGCGGCTGGCCTTGTGCTTGATTGTTTTTTGTTCATGTGCTAAATAAACTAATGCTCTTGCGCAGCTGTGCTAGCTATAGGTGTAGGCTAATTGGTTGTATATTGCAGAGTCAGAGAGCTCTCATGCATGGAGTCCCTTAATTAATCTCTGTTACGTGATGGCCTCACCTGCACATAACTGACAACGACTAACCAAGCATGTATGATATATCCAGCTGCTCTGGATAATTATGACACTGAGAATCTGTATATATACACTATACTAAGCTCAAGTGGATACATGTCGATTGTACACAAGCAAATAGTATAATGCTCAATTATCATCACCATCATAGTTCTCAATGTATACATGTACTGATTGATCCATGTTACATGCATGCATGCATGGCCCTTGACTTGGGGATGCTGGATCAAGAAACAGAGTAACATGATCTAGCTAACTGACAAATTACTCTCAGGAATATAACAATTCTCAGTATAATAAAAATGACCAATGATGAGATGTATGCTCATTTATTTGGTTCATACTATTTGTTCTACAAATAGTTGTCTGCTCATCTTTACAGGATCCCACCTCATCTCTAACTACTCTTAAACATTTATCTATTTTGACAGCTAACTGCTCTTTATCATATCTCATCAGACACAAAGTATCACAACTCCTGCACTAACCAACCCTCCATATCTACATCTACTAAAACTAAGACTTCAATCAAATAAATATTGCATGTACATCTAATTTAATTTACCCAAAAAAATATATATGTATATACGCTTCCTAGATAGTGGCTCTCCTTAACTAGAAGCCCCATTCATAAACTTGTTTATTTTCCTAATCATTCGCTAATTGATGCATGCACCATCAATTATCTAGCGCTCAACGTGTCATTAACAACTTGTTTCTCTAATGTTGCAAACGAGTAGGTGATCACCATATCATATCTGTCATGATCCACGACTTAGCAACAGAAAAAACTAAGCTTTTGGCGACTAAGGAATATTGCCGGCCGAATGACCCTGCAACAGGAACAGAGACATGACATCTACAACTTAATTGCCCCAAAAAGCAGCGTCCTAACTGAACAGGACCATAACAAGATATCCCCCAAAGAAAGGTACATGGTGCCTCATCCAACAGTGGCATTCCTCCTGAGCTGACCCACTGATTCAGCATTTCAGCATGTATGTTATGTGTTTGGTTACATTGCGGTATATAGTACGCTAACCGTGTTTAGTCGAGCCCGATTGCACACACCCCGATTCGCTATTTGATATAAAAAATATATTAAAACAGCGTCATAGCTAAGAAAAATGTATATCAAACAGTGTGGTTGGTCGGTCGTATGCGTTTTTATTTTTGATATATGAATTGGGAATTGCGAGTTTGCTATTTTTCTATGACAGATTACAAAATATGAATATACTTCTTTTTCTTGAACGCGACAGTTGCATGGAGTTTTTCTTTCTCGAACACACAGCAGTTACATTTCAGCAACCCGAGAGTCGCATAAACGTGCACACGAAGAAAACAGAGGAAAAAGAGGAGTGGCGCAAAATGGCCAGTTAACTTTAGGGTGGTCAAAAGCTAACACTACTTAGACCAAATATAGTAACCTTGATCGAAACATCTGTGTTTTATGGACTATTATTAGTCATGTTTTAAGATTAGTGATAAGGTGTGAGTGCGTTGCCATGCTGCAGTCACCTCAACGTAGAACATACTTCACACTTACCTACATCCATTCATCCATCTCTCTCTACCCTTCTCTTTCCATCTCTCTCTAGCCTTCTCTTTCCCTCTCTCTAACCTCTCTCTCTCTGCCCTTGTCTCTCTCTAGCCTTCTCTTTCTTTCTGTACCCTATGTCCTACGTGAGCTTTTCTTGTTGGCGTAGGTAGTTTTCGTGTCCAGTGCCATGGCTGGGCCTTGCACATAGATTCTACAGCAAGATGGCATGGCATGCACCCTAGCTTATGTTACTACTCCCCCTAGTTTGAAAAAACGCTCTTATATTACCGGACGGGAGGAGTAGTATTTATGAACTCACTTCCATCACAAATCACGCATATAATTGTAAATTAATTAACTCTACTGACATGACAGCTCTCTTCACATCCCATTTTCTTATCCTTAAAATTCTTCATTTTCTCTCTCTCTCTCCTCTGGCTGTCCCCTCTCTCTCTCTCTTCAGCAACTTTTATTTATTAATTTATTTATAAGCGTCTCTCTCTAGCAAAGACTGGTATTAAGTTTCAGACCAAGGGGAAAGAAACATCTCCTCTCCTCTCCTCTCCCTCCTCATCTCCTTCGGCTTCCCCGCTCCTTTGCTCCCCGGCCCATACCATAGGAGAGAAGAAGAGGATGGAGATGAGGCGGCCATGGATGCGCCTTGCCGTCTGATCAGCCACCGCCGGAGAACCGATCGAGACATGAGACGTGCCTCCCCGCGGACGAGGTCAGCAGCAGCAGCAGCAGCACATCGACGGCGCCGCCATGGTCCCAACCACTAGGAGCCAGCTGCCGTCGCACCATGACTCCAGCGGCAAGAATAGCAAGCCTCCTTCGTACTACACCAGATACTACATCGCCGCCCAGCTCGAGGCTGCCTCGGCGGCCGTCGACGACCTCAAGCAGCAGCCGTCCAGGTTCCCTCGTCGGCTAGCCATGGCCGACGACAAAAACGCCGAGGAGGAGGCGGCGGCCGGCACGAGTTCCCGGGGCGGCGGAGGGGACTACGAGGACGGCGGCAACAAGGACTGGCTCCGGCTTGGTCTCGGTGCCGTGGCGTCGTCCTCGTCGACCACCACGTCCTCCTCCTCCGCTGGCGGCGACAACGACGGCGCCAGGGCTGCTCCGATAGAGCTGGACCTGCTCGCCGGCGCCGACGGTAGAGAAAGCGCCAGGATAATGAGCCGTCCGCCGCTGTTCCCGCTGCCCATCAGGAGCTACCACTACCAGTACGGCCACGGCCGGTATCGGCCGACGACGGCGGCGAGCGGATCCATGACGCCGGCACCGCCGTTCATGCCGTTCGCAAGGCCGCTGAGGAGCTGCTCCGCCGATCTCTTGAGAGTCGTCAGCCCACCGACAAGAACGGAGGCCGCCGGCTTGTGGCTAACTCTTCAGGCAGCTCCCAACCAGTAAGCATATTAATCTCTACATATACAACAACTCTACATATATTTACACACATATTCAATTTTATCCTTTTCTGATTTTTTGTTTTGAATTTGATCATATCCAATTAATTACAAATAGCAATGTCTGTACATATATGCACGTCACTAATGCATCTGATAACAATGCAAATCCCCTTGCATGACCTTTTCGAAAGAAAAAATATCCCCTTGCATGCTGCATATCTATTTTTTTATGACAAATTACATAGTTTTGCAAGTGCACATATGCCAACAAAGCTGCCTTAGATTGGATTTAATTTATAATTTTCAAGCTGCAGTGTGGAGCTCTAGTACTTAACTACTCCTCTTGCCATGCTCTTGCAGAGTTAGAGAGCCCATTTTGCCTCAGATACCAAAGAGCTACTTAAGAATCAGGTACAATTTATAAGTACATTTTTATTTCTTGTGTACCCCTTCTCCATAGAGTACAAATAATATTAGTGCACAACAGTGTTATCGGTGCACGTATGCGTATGTATATGTAGCTCTCCTTGTTTTGTTAGTTTCTAGCTACAATGGCCTACGTAGGATGTAGCTAGCTACTACGGTACTACCTAGCTAGTCTCAAAAGTTTCTAGGTAGTTCATGCGGCAGCTGGCTAGCTAATTAGCTATACATGTAGGATTTGTACCTATCAAATACACCTTTTGTTTTTTGTAATGATTTGGTGTATATATGAATTGTTTAATAAAAAAATGACACGTCGGTGTATGAATTGAAAGGTCATGCTTGCATTTGCATACACACATAGTATATCTCAAAATGCATGTATATATTATTTTCCACAGGGATACCAGCATGAAGGTGGAAGTGGTGCTAAAGTACTTGGCGGAGAAGCTAGGACTCTCACAATCTCATCAGGTACATCTCGAAATCGACCTTTAAATATTGCCAACTTTATGGCGGCATAGCTATATTTATATGCAATTTTAGGATTGCTGTATATAAACAATTTTATCCTCGGCAGATTGGTATATAGCACCCACTTTTTTTTTCACAAAAACAAGCGCCTTTCATCTGTTCTGAATTGCTCTATGTGTCTTTCTCCATCACGTTAGTGACATCAAATTTAACTGGGAAGCGCCAATCAAGTGATTAACTGTGAATAGTCGCGCGATTGTTGAATTTACACTGCAAGGTATAGAGAGCATTGGTTTCTTGTTGTGTGGCCCAGTGGCCGCATGTATGGGTACGCCATTGGCACTTGGAATAATCATGAAAGAAACACTATACCTAATTAAACGTACCACATAGCTAAGCTATGTCAGCATCTCATATATTGTTGGATATAGACAAAGCAATAGGTCAGGGGGCCACATCATATATGCATCAAGTTCTCTTAAACTTAAGTAGTTCAAGATATGTTAGCCAGGGCTTTAATACAATTCACTTGAATAGCATTTCTTACATCTATACAAAAAACTCGTAAGTACTATCCCCGCAAAAAAAAAAAAAAACTCGTAAGTACTAGAGTTAACTTAGTAACAGAAACTCTATTTGTCTAGATGCGTCTGTATGATCAACGGTGGACAATTATGATAAAAGTCAATACGAATATAATAACTTTCGCCCTCTGCACCTAAATATGCACCGTCCAACATATTCTCACGGAAATTAATTAGTGACTAATGGAGCAGGTGGTGCTGCATAACTATCAGCATGCATGCTGCAAAATAACTTATACAGTACCACGTCAGTATCTTGTAGGAATTCCATGATCGATCCTATAGCTTGATGCACGCAAGAATATTGAGTTGCTTAATTATGCCGTGTTTCTGTTGATACATAATGAAGTAGTTAACACACGATGCATGAGGGCCGGCTGACTGTTGAGGCGTCGATGCATGTCATACTGTGTTTCGACATGGCCATCCCAACTCATCCGTTAAGAGTGCACCAGCTGCCAATTTCGTTTTCATCAAACTAAGTGCTAGTTCGTGTATGTATATCATTGTCAATAATTAATCGTCTGAACTATACTAATCAAGGTCAACTTGATTGTCTGATCTCGACGTGTGCTGCTTAACTTGTGCACGTTTTGTATCATCGTTTGTGAAGAAAATTGAAAATAATAATAATCTTGCATATATTTATTAATATGATTGCGTATGGAAAGTCCACGATTGCAACCGTGGATGATTTGTTTTTTCATATTTAGTACTGGACTAAGATAGTACTCCCTTGGATTAATTGCTAAAACAGAGACGATCGATCGTTTAATTGCACGGAACTCTGATCGTTGCTTTCTGTATGGATACGTACACGCAAGGCATAGAAAACTATACCGCAAAACCAAGTACAATAATATCATTGGCCTAACCAACATATAAAAAAAGGTACAGCTACATTCATATGGGGTGTAGTTTAAGTGTACCCATTATTAACCCATGCATATAACTAAATCATTTTTGCAACTCCATCTTCAAAAAAAAAAACATTTTTGTAACTTTGTTGAGGGTGGTTGGCGTGCTTACATGCGCGGGTCACGTGCGAATACAGGCATACTCCCTCCGTTTAGATACGCTCATTTCATTTCAGCGACAGTTAATTCCGGACGGAGTTAGTATTTTTTTTCCCTACTTTGTATGTTCATTTTTTTTTGAAATACGGTCCTAGGGCAATTTATTCATTCATAGACCGTACATGATCCAAGTGCAGAACCGCACTTAAGAAATCAGGGGTTACATCATAAGTTACACAATGCAATCTAGTGGACAGACCATGCCTAGCCAACACATGAGTTGCTTCATTTGCTTCTCTTCCACTGAACTTGATCTCAAACCCCTGGAACAGTGAGAGATATGAGGACATCTCTCTGAAGATAGGGCCACACACCGATCGGTTTCTTCCTGCATTCCAGTCATCGACCAGTGTTTTGCAATCAGAAACGACCTCAACCCTAGACCAACCTCTCTCCTTTGCTAGTATCATTGCATCTCTGCACCCCAGCGCTTCACTCACATATGGGTCAGAACTTCCCTCATATGAATTATATCTTCCCGCAATAAAATTTCCTTCATGATCTCTTGCAATCATAGCTGTACCGGAGCATCCTCCCACAACATCAACCGCCGCATCTGAGTTCAATTTCACAACACCCGTTGCAGGGGTCGTCCATCTAGCTGTCTGCTGTGGTAGTACTTCCGTCTTGGTAGGGATATGAAGAGACCTTATATATTCCTGTATAATCTCCATCGACCGGACAGGCTGATACTGTATTTCTCCATGAGTGTACTTGTTTCGGTCCCCCCAAATACAATACATCACTGAGATGATTATCGCCGCCTTCTCCCTTGCAATGAAATTCGAATCCAACATATCCTTGGTCCATGTCAGAGGGAACAACGCAGGGATCTCAAACCCGAAAAATCTGAGTGTCTCCGCCCAGAACATTTGTGCATGGTTGCATGTTACTAATGCATGAAAAAGTGTCTCGTCATCATTACCACACATTGCACAAATAGCGTCATCACCAATGTGTCTCCGGAAGAGCTCTGCTTTCGCTGGTAAGAAGCCTTTTATCACCCTCCACCAGAATACACGTACTTTTGGTATAACATTCAGTTTCCACAAACTCTTCCATGTATCTGCATCTCCTGAAGAACTGCTTGGTCCGCCATGGACCTCGCATTGTCTCTGTTTCAACACCATGTACGCGGATCTAACCGAGAAAGACCCTGAGCGTTCCCACGCCCATGCCCAGTAGTCTGGTTCCTCTGTTCTTGGTCTTGGTAAGCTCTGAATTGCACTTACATCCGACCGAATGAACATCTTTTGGAGTAGCTCTGTATTCCACTCCCCCGTATCCTCGTGCAGCAGGTCCGCAACTAGTTGCACCGGCTCATCCGACAACCTGCAAATCGGCTTCATTGTGTTCGTTCCATCGATCCATTGGTCATGCCAGATTTCGGTCGTTCTACCGTCTCCCACTCGGCGGATTAGCCCTTGCTTCAATACCTCTCGGCCTTGTATGATCGCTCGCCAAGTGCGAGATGAACTAGCCGGACACCCGGCTTGTAAAAAATTGCCATCTGGATAGTATCGGCCGCTTAGCACCTTTGAACATAAGCTCTCTGGATTAACCAACAGCCTCCACGCTTGCTTTGCTAACATGGCATCATTGAACAATTCTAGATCACGAAAACCTAGTCCTCCTTTTGACTTCGGAATAGCCATACTTGACCACGCTTGCCAGTGCATTCCTTTCTTGTCAAGAGACCCCGCCCACCAATATTTGGACATTACTGTCGTTACTCTTCGGCACAAGCCTTTAGTGAGTTTAAAACAACTCATAGAGAAGGCTGGCAGCGCTTGGATCACTGACTTTATGTGCACTTCTTTCCCTGCACAAGATGCGTTCCGAAAATTCCATCCCTGTACTCTTGACCTTGCGGATTCAACAATATGTTCAAAATTCTGATCTGTAATCTTTCCTGCTGCTGTCGGCAAGCCAAGGTACTTCTCCGTTAGGACCTCTCTTTGTATTTGCAACACATTGCGGACCCCTCTCTTTGTTGATGCCCCACACTTTGGGCTAAAGAAAACTGAGCTCTTCTGTCTATTAGCACTTTGGCCAGAGCCAAGGCTATAAGCATTGAGGATTTTGTTGAGGCGAGATGCACTCCTGCTATCTGCCTTCATAAAAACCAAACAGTCGTCCGCAAAAAGCAAGTGCGAAATCCAAGGCGATCTCAACCCCGCCCGAATGCCTCTGTCTATCCATCCTCCATCATAGTTTTTCAACATACTCGATAACCCCTCCCCACAAAGCAGGAATAGGTAAGGGGAGACCGGATCTCCTTGCCTCAATCCTCTTGAAGGATGGAAAGGAGCCAACAATTCTCCATTCACTTTCACCTGGAAAGAAACAGAGTTAACACATTTCATTACTAAGGAAATCCAGTCTTCAGAGAAGCCCAACTGGATCATAATTCCCTGTAGATAGTCCCACTCGACACGGTCATATGCCTTCAGCATATCAATCTTGACCGCACACCAACCCTGCTTTCCTTTCTTCCTCTTCATGGCATGAACACACTCATATGCTGTAAGAATGTTATCCGTAATAAGCCGCCCTGACACGAAGGCACTCTGCTCCTCAGAGATTATCTCATCTAGGATCTCACGAAGGCGGTTAGCCAGCACTTTTGAACAAATCTTATAAATAACATTACATAAAGAAATGGGCCTGTATTGAGTAATGTTTTGAGGATTTTTAACCTTTGGAATAAGAACAATAACCGTCCTATTTATCGCCTCCGGCATATGGCTCCCATTCAAGAAATTGAGGACCGCACTTGTGACGTCCTCTCCGATCAAATGCCAGTGCCTTTGATAAAAACCAGCATTAAAACTGTCCTCACCCGGTGCTTTCGACGGAGCCATACCAAACAGAGCCGTATGCACTTCCTCAGCTCGGAACGGCCTAGTAAGCCGCTCATTCATCTGCACCGTAACCTTAGCAGGAACATGATGCAAAACTTCCTCTATCACCAAATCCTCCTGGGCCGTGTAGAGGTTGGTATAGAATTTTTGGACCTCCTCATGTATTGCTTCCTTGCTCTCACAAAGCTGCCCATCAGAGTCCATCAAAGCCGAGATTCTATTCCGCGCACGCCTAGCAGTCGACTGTGCGTGAAAGAATTCAGTGTTGCGATCACCAGCCCGAAGCCAGTTTACACGTGATCTTTGCCTTGCCATGATTTCCTCCCTCAACAGCAGCTCATTTAATTGCTTGGCCAGCTCCTTCTCCCGCTACGAGGAACCACGGTACAGAGAGTTACATTTTTCCTGCTCAAACTCCTTCCTGACCTTCTTCAATTTCCTTTTAACATCACCAAACTTTTTTGATTTCCAGTCGGTTAGGTGACCTTGCATATGAATTAAAGTACTTCGGAGATCCCCTAGGGAAATATTCCCAGCCCCATGCAACCAACCACTCTCCACCGCGGATGTATGCGACTCCTCTCGCTGCCATGCATCCTCATAAACAAAGCGGCGCTGTCCCATCATTTCGTCAGCATTCAGATTTTTTATCCTAGCTGAAACTAGGCAATGGTCGGATCTTGGGGATGGGATGTGGCGCACCCTGGTCGCTTCGTACATGGACAAAAACGCTGGATTAGCTAGAAACCTATCCAGCCTCACCTTCACATTCGCTAAATCGTCTTGTCTGTTATCCCACGTGTACGGCATTCCGGTGAACCCAAGGTCATGAAACCCGCAATCAGCTATCACATCTCTGAATCCTGCCATTTTCCACTCAGCTCTGTCGTGTGAGCCAAAGTACTCACTATTATCAATGATCTCATTGAAATCTCCTCCACATAGCCAAGGCAAAGAATTCTGTGCGTTCAGCTGTCTCAATCTCTCCCAACTCTGGGATCTCTCGCTCCGACGAGCTTTGGCATAGAAGCCAGTAAACCTCCAAGTTTTTCGGTCAGATCCCACATTCTCTACTTTGACATCAATGTGTTGATCTGAATAGTTGTTTAGTGTAACATCAACTTCTTGTGACCAAAATAAGGCCAAACCGCCACTTAAGCCTGCACTGCTTACGGGCACACAACCAGCAAAACCCAACCTTCTCGTCAAGTCTGCCACTCTCGAACCCTCGATCTTGGTTTCAGAAACAAAGACCAAGGCGGGCGCTTCCACTCGCACCAAGTGGTGGAGTTCTCGAACTGTCTCCGGGTTCCCAAGCCCGCGACAGTTCCATACAAAGCAATTCATTGGTCCCGGCGGGGCTGTCCCGCAGCCTCCGCCGAATTGGTCGAACTGTTTTCCCCCGCAGCTTTCTTCTTCTTCGAATCTCTACTGTCTGACTGTGACTCACTTGAGTGCTCATCTTCATTTGCCCTCTTCTTGTTCAAAGTGTCCTGGTCTACTAGCATGAGGGGTGCATTCTTCTCTCCACTAGTACCTCTATGCTGAGCGTCCATATTCACCCTTCTGTAGACTTGGTTCCTTCCCTGCATATGACCTCGACCTCTCTGAGCCGCAGCCCCTCTTCCTGTGGCACCACCCCCTCGAGCATTAAACTGGTAAACTGCTGCTTGTACTCTGCCATTGGGAGCTTTGTTTGGAGAGCTCACCTCCACCCCTTTTTCCACTTCTTCTTCTTCCCATTCTTCTTCATCACGACCACCCGTCGTATCTGCCCCACCCCTTGCGGGCATGTTGTTCCAACTCTTCTTACGGAGTGGCACTCTCAGGTTTTCACCATGCGGAAGATTTCCTCGGGCATCTCTACCTGCCGGAGTCGGACAGAATAGATCCGCATGCCCAAGACGACCACACGAACAACAGAAATACGGCAAGGCTTCATACTGAATATCAAAGAGAACATCCTCCTTTGTCTTTGCCGATTCTAACCGAACCCATCTCATCAGCGGCTCGTTCACATTGATCCAAACTCTTGCACGTAAGGCTTCCCCATAGGCAAACCCCTTCGCATCCACATCCACCTTAATAACCTTTCCCATCAGTTTAGCAATTATCTCTGGCCATGGGTGGCATCGCAGGTTGAAGGGTAGATCGATAACCCTAGCCCAAATTTGCATCATCTCGAACTTCAAATCAGAGGGCCTCGTCCTCACATAAAAAATCTCTAGCACCACGGCGTGTTTACCCACCATCCACGGGCCTCCCTCAAAAATCCTATCTCTTTCCCTCTTTCCTTCAAACCTTGCCAAGAACATATTATCCCCAACTGGACTAAAAGACAGTCCACGAGCATTACCCCAGGCAGGCCGCAGCGCATCCGCAATGGTATTCACATGTAGAATCCTCCTGTTCAGCACCTTCCCTACCACTGCCACGATTGGATCTCCTTGTGCTTCCTCCTGATCCTCCACCACAAGTTTCACGCTCTCCCTATCAGTCAGGTTCATCCTCTCCATCATCTTCTCCATCCCTTCTCGCTCCTTTCCAGAGTTTGTTGATGAACTTGCCATCGCCACCGATCTCCGGCAACCCTCTCCCTCAGCCGTCCCGTGTGCACCAAGGGTGGACAGGGTCACCAGGACCCCCCGTGATCACCCCGAGCGCACAAACCAGGAGCAGCAGAGAAGAGCAAGGTCCAGGGAGGAGATCGCGGCCGGAATCAGTAGATCGCGCCCCGGGAGAAAGAATCGCCCGTGCGCCTGTTCATTCATCATCTCGTCGTCACGCTCTCGTGTGCAAAATATACGTACGCTACGTACCCTCGCATGCGTGCGTACATGCATCATCATAATGCATGTAGTTTTTCCGGTCATCGATCGGAGTTGGTTTGGACTGCGAGCACCTCGTGCGTCCATACATATGCAGTTACCCTGTGCGCCACCCAGCTGACCGAGCGACAGCTGGTATACGGTTGAGTACGTGGACGCCACACGTACGTACTGTACGATATGGATCGGTACATTTGGATTAGAAGAAACGTGGCGGATTGATGAGTGTGCGTCCGGCGTGCCCCGGCCGGTCGATGGGTCGCTTTATGTACATAGGAGAGCACGTAGCTAGGTACGAGAGGTACGTGACATGGCCATCTGACGCGCGCCGACCGGCCGGCCACTGGCGGCACGCGTGCGCGGGTAGGACCACTCGCTCGAGGTGCACGTACGACCAGTAGCGACGGCCAGCGTATGGTATAAGTACGCACGCGCCACATTCTAGGTAGCTCATCTCTAGCACATGATTTTATTTCTCCTTGGCTTCGTACGCCTACGAGTAAATATGGCAGTGCAAGAGATTCCTCTGGAGTGCATGAATACATACACGCGTACAAGGTCTTGCGTGTACAATCAATTTTTTGAAACTTTTTACGTTTGTACTTAGATTATTCTGTTTTCCATGGAAGGGAAGGTATATATATTGTTATACTGACAATTAAGGAGAGGAGCTAACTAGCTACTCCCTCCGTTTCTAAATATAAGCCCTTTTAGCTATTGATATCAATACGGACTACATATGGACACTAGTAGAAAAACGACTTTACGTTCGCATCATTAGTCCCGGTTTGACTATGGCCCGGGACTAATGTGACCATTAGTCCCGGTTCCAACGGCCAGGGGCAGGGGAATCATTAGTCCCGGTTCGTGTTGAACCTTTAGTCCCGATTTGTGACACAAACCGGGACTAAAGGTGTGGTGGCAGGCTGGTGTCAGGCTGGGGCCCCACGATCACCTTTAGTCCCGGTTCGTGTCACAAACCGGGACTAGAGGTTAACCTTTAGTCCCGGTTTGTTACATGAACCGGGACTAAAGGTCTGGTGGCAGGCTGGTGACGAACCGGGACTAGGGGGGGGGGGGGGGGGGCTTTAGTCCCGACCCTTTAGTGCCGGTTGTTGAACCGGGACTAAAGGCTGATTCTGCACTAGTGGGATGTATATAGACATATTTTAAAGCATAGATTCATTCATTTTGCTCCGTATGTAGTCCATATTAGAATCTTTAAAATGTCTTATATTTACGAACGGAGGGAGTAGGTTCTTGCCTTATTGCAATGGAGGAGTAGTTTGTACTGTAAGGTCGATCGGCGGAGTGCGGTGTGGCGAGCTGGCTGGCATGGCATGGAAGGAGTGTTGAGGAGGGGGAGAGGTTATGTACGTGGCTGCGCAGCAAAGCCAACGTACGTACGTGAAAGCGATCGATATGCTAGTAGGATACAACCAATCCCAATATCCCATATTTATCTGGCGGTCGTTCTGTATGCGTGCGTGCTCGCGCGTATGCATGCCATCATGCTTATGTTAGGCGAGGAGGATCGTAGATAAACGTGGCAACGTGCATGCACGCACACACGATTATGTTATGTGTCCCTGAGAACACACGATTTAACAAAATGTGATACATAGTTTTTAGCATTTTTTTAGCACAAAAGCGGTACTAGGTTTTAGGGAGAAAAAAAAATGATACTTCTCAGGGACACATACATGTATTGTGGTAGTTTTTGGTTAAATATTCCTTTGAAAGCGCATGCACGCTTTAGTTTTAACTTCATTTTTTCTCGACAAAAGGCACTTTTTATTAATACATAATAATGTAGCATCAATGAGATATAAAGCATTTCCCTCAAAAAGAAGAGGAAGAACATACAAAGCATATTGAGCTGGTACCCGGCCTCCGCATAACTAAGCTGCACACATTCATCGCAGACAGCCTGTTATTGCAAACAAAGAAAAACATGCATGCAACAATAAAGTCGAATATGACCGAAATATGCCTATGCCAGTGAGGGTGGAGGATCCATCCAAAGACCTCTTGATGTGATTGCATTAAATAATCTTTGTACTCCCTCCAATTCATATTATTTGTCGCTCAAACGGATGTATCTAGATGTATTTCAGTGCTAGATTCATCCATTTGAGTGACAAATAATATGGATTGGAGGGAGTACGTGCATTTTTGTATGAGTTGTCACTTAGGAGGCGCCCTAAATGTTATTGTGCGTGTGGTAATAGTAAGAAAATTACATTGATTTCAAAATATGACAGTACATCCGTCATGGCACATTTCTCTGGTTGTATCAGTTATGTGCATCCCTCGTGCCAGCGGCATCATTCTTTTTTTGAACAATTTTTTGAAAACCGGGGCACCATTTTTTTTGTGTGTGCAGAAGACACCATTTCTTATTGTTAGCCAGTGAGCAACATTGTATTAAGTATTAACCAGTGTATATGTCTGTTGTTCCCCGCACGCAGGTGGAGCTGACATGCCGAGGGCATCTCCTTCCTCCCTTCTTGCAGATGAGATACGTGAGAGATTGCATCTGGCGCGCCTTACCGGCGCCGAGCGAAGAGGAGGAGGCCGGGCCGCCATGTCGGCGCTCACCGGCCACGGCCACAGCTACCACTGACCATGTCATGATACTCTTTTACAGCATAAGTGTAGGGAACCACTAGTTAGCTGATCAACCAAATCCCTCCCCACTCTGTGATTATAATTAATTAAACACGTCATTTGATTCATTTTTCCTGGTACTTCCTATGTGTCTGATCTGCTGCTGACATGGTTAACTTATGCTTAATTGGTCCCAGAACAACCCACCAATTAACCATGAATCGCTCCTCTTCTCTGTTTGCTAATTCTGCTTTAATTCCTTTTGCAATAATTTTGGAAAGAAACTATTTAGTGGAGTCATCTGTTTGAGGCAGTTGTAAGCAATTTTCATTTCTAAGCACCCTGTGTGGCCATAATCACTGCCCCGAACACAATTTGCACAAATCTGACCCAGTGTGCAAGTTCGTGGACTAGCCCACTTCATTTTACAACTCTGTGGACTAAACTAAACCCGTGACGCAATTAACCCCATTTAAAAAGTTACGCTACGATGTTGTTGTTTTCTTGTCTTTTTTGTTCCTTTCCCTATGATGATGAGTATTTGGTGCTAACTTCTTTTTATGGGAGTGTTTGTTGCAAACTCTTCAAAATTGTGGTGATTGTTTTTTGTGGTAACCTCTCACATCGTGGGGGGCTTCCTCCTGGTGGTCCGAAGTATACTTAGTATTTCTTTTCTATGCATATAGTATGTTTTTAGGCATATATTTAGATTCTTAAGCACTTCTGTTTATATTGTGGGGAAATATTACAATCAACGAACTGATTGCAGCCGTACGCTAGTCGCCCCCCTCGAGCGACACGTGCCCCCAACCCCCACCCACCACTCTCTACCTCTCCTGGAATCTTATCTTTTCATGCTCCACTTCGCCGCCTCCATCAAAATCCCACTCCGTCATCTCCCCAAAATTTCCATTTGTCTGTTTGTTGCCCGCTCCCTCCCATCTTTCCTTCTCGTCGCCACCACATAAGGTCGTTGCGCCCTCTCTCCTTCGTAGCACCATGCCCACACAAGCTGCTGCAAAGACCTGGCCTGGGAGGCGACGCAACGTGGTGCTTCTTCCTTTCTTTGCAATGGGCATGGTGCGCCTCCCCTATGAACCCGACTATGCTGACGGCAATCGTCGCCAGTGGTGTACGATGCTGCACACTAGGTTGTGTGCCGCGAGCGCTGCTGCGTCACGGTGACGGCAACGCCGTTGATGTTGCATAATGACGAGTGCAATAAAGACGACGTTGCAATGGTGACAGTGCAGACGTTGTGTCATGGCGACTGCAGCGACGACGATGTGCCTGCAAAGACAATGCTGCTGCGTCACGCAACATTGATGATGTTGCATAACGACGAGCTCAATATAGGCGACATTGCAATGGCGTTGCGCTGCGACGGTGATCGCAACATCAATGATATTGCAAATAGGGCTGCAAGAAAAGCTCGAGGCTCGTGAGCCGCTCAAGATCGACTCGTATTTTGGCTCGACTCGAGATCGACTTGAAAAGAAATGAGCTGAGCATGAACACTTTATGTAGCTCGATAGAGAACCGAGCTAATCTTGAGCCAACACTGGCTCGCTCGATTTTAGCTCGATAGCTCGATGCCATATAATTATATTAAACAATCTTGATATATATTAAAAGAAAATATGATAATTTATTACACTATTAGAAAAATGGCTATAGACAATATCCCTATTAGTGGCGCACCATGGTGGTGGTGCGCCACTGCTACGCACCAGAAGCAGGTGCGCCATTGTTATTTTTTTAGTAGTGGCGCACCTTTAGTCCAATGCGCCATTGCTATTTTTTCCCCGGGTCCACCCCCTTCCCCAGGCTTACCAATGGCGCACCTTTGCCAGGTGCGCCATTGCTATTTTAAATAGCAATGGCGCACCTGGCAAAGGTGCGCCATTGGTAAGCCTGGGGAGGTGGGCATTTTTGGCAGCACATAGCAATGGCGCACCACCCCTGGGTGCGCCATTGCTACGTGCTGCACCGACCGGCCCGCCTTTTTCTTTTCTTTTCCCCTCCACCGCTCCCTAGTTCCTCTCCCACGCGCGAGATCTCCCCCGCCCTGGTCCTCTCCCCCGCCCGAGATCTCCCCCCGCCCACTGGTCCTCTCCCCCGCCGCGCGCCCTAGTCCTCTCCCACCGCTGCCTCCTCCGGCTCTCCGACCGCGACACGGAGGCCATGGTGGCGGCCGAGCTCGACGCCATCGCTGCCTCTCTGTCGTCTCCGACGCGCGGCCCACCGACAAGACGCCGCTCCGCCGCCACTCGCTCCGCCTCCTCGCGCTCGCCACAGCCGCCGCCATCCAGTCCTGCGCGCTGACCGCCGACCTCGACGCCATCGCCGCCTCTCCGTCGTCTCCTCTGCTGCTCCCCACGACTGGATCCGGCGCCTCACCAACGTCGCCGTCATTGTTTGCGCGCACGAGGCCTCAGGATCCCGCGAGATCCATGTATCTATGGCGGCGCTAGCACGCCCATGGATGCGTCCTCTGCTTCGCCGTGGCCTCCGGCGTCGAGCTCCTCGCTTGCGACTGCGCCCCCACGCTCCCGTCCTCGTCGGCAGATGCGACGGCTTCCTCCTCCGGCAACCGGTATCTATCCTCCCGTCCCCTCCCCTGCAGCTCGCCCCTCTCCCCCTACCGGATCCATCCATCCATGTGAGTTGGGCGAGATCTGGTTGGTTGGTTGGTTGGTTTCTAGGGTTTGTTTGTTTGTTGAATCGAATCGAATCGAACTGACACGGGCTAGCTTTGGTTTTCTTGCAGGATGGGAGAGGCCAAGGAGAACGACTTGTACGAGGTGGAGCTGCTCGACTACGAGGAGGACGACGACAAGACGCTTGACGCCTCCGCCGCCAAGCCCGCCGCCGCCGCCGCAGCCGCCAAGAAGGGCTACGTCGGCATCCACAGCTCCGGATTCCGCGACTTCCTCCTCAAGCCCGAGCTGCTCCGGGCCATCCAGGACTGCGGATTCGAGCACCCCTCCGAAGGCAAGCCCCATCTACTTTGCTTTGCTTTCTCTCCGCCCTACTACCTCTAGGAATAATTAATTCATTCATTATTTACTACCTACTTACTTGAATAAACACCTACGTACGTAGCAAATTAATTATCAGATGCTTGTAACCTGTCTGTCAATGTAAGCTTAAGCCACCAAATCTCTGTTTTACTACCATCATATAAATAAATAAATAGGTAAATCCACAAGCAAACCTGTTGCGCCAACCAAATTAACAAGATATTTGCCTGTCACCGTAAACTGCCAAAGATAATATGAGCAGCATACTCACCAAGTTAATTAAGAGATGCTAACATAACACCGTTTAGTTGTAACATGTCAATTTAAGCTTAAGCCAAGCTAACAGAAATGTGTGTGTGCAGGAAACTTGTCAATAATGTAGCAAACTTTGTTGTTTTTTGGACAGTGTGCCAGAAAGCGTTTTTAAGCGACGCATAGGCGCTGAGCCATGGCAAAACGCTTTGATTTTGCCCCTAATAATCGTTTTTAAAAAAAAAAAATTAGCATTGTGTGGTCTGTGTTCTTATGATGGCATGCAAGGATTTGTGTTGTGACTATAATACTTTGCCATCACCATGGATTATGAGTCTGATATTCTGAAAAGAGGGTTACGAACTAGCACAACTAATTTTATTTTATATGATAATTTTTTGAATTTGATGTTATAATGTATAAATCATTTTCCTTTACATCAGAATGAACTCTTAACTCTTCATAATGTCTGGTAGCTTTGAATCTGGTCAATGCGACAAACAACACCCATTTTGAGAAGTATGATTTTGGCTTCAGAATGTAAACTGGCAACATGTTTAGACGCACAAAAGATTTGTAAATTGTTTCACTTTCAAAGTAGACCAAACATCATGATACTTTACCATTGTCTATGCCCTTCATATTAGGAGGTTTGCTTGCAATACTTTTGTGAAATGAGAACAAAACTAGAGCATCCCAGCATACAGGGCTGTTCGATTTTTTTGGTTCAAGCAAAAAACCTACAGTACTAGCTTTGTTCAGTTGTGGTGTAGATTCGCCGAGCACCTGCTGGTAATTCGGTGCAGGTGCCGATATGATGGTGTGATCCAGTGCCTCCAGCTTCAGTACACTAGGATTTCAGCTGAATTAGAACAATTGAAGTACAAATTGGTCACCGTACTCGTGCGTAGTTTCTTGGAAGTGAACCTGCTGGTAATTCGGTGCAGGTGCCGATATGATGGTGTGATCCAGTGCCTCCAGCTTCAGTACACTAGGATTTCAGCTGAATTAGAACAATTGAAGTACAAATTGGTCACCGTACTCGTGCGTAGTTTCTTGGAAGTGACCGAAGCAACAATTTGCACCATGACTTGTTATGAATGAGATAAAAAAGGGTTAAGCTTCTCTAACTTGTCACGGTTAGCTGAGCTTGAGGCACACTAAGTAGGTAATTTGAATCCGCAATTTATTAGTTGGTGGTGTCAGATCAACAAAGCGCAGTCGAAATCACATGATCAAATCTCAATTTTTACTGCCTGGGGCTCTCTGGCAGTAACTATAGCATTAGGTTTTACCAATAGGGAAATGAAATTGCCATATGTTGGTGTGATCCACTGTCCTTGCAGCTTCAGAGGTGCACCAGAATTTTAGCTGAATAAAAGCAAGTGATCGCTTGGAATTTGCCATATGATGATGTGATCTACCGGCTTTGTCTCTTTTGCAGTAGAAATTTAGCTGCTTAGGAGCGATTGCGGTACAAATTGGTCACCGGAATCAATTTCCACTAAAAGTAATCAAAGTAATACGAAGTAGTACTTTATGTTCCTCTGTTTTGGTGAGGAAATTAATCGGCTGTTTTCTTGGATGAATCAGCCTGCTAATAAGTTCAGCTCACTGCACGCACATGGTTTGCAAAAATAAAGAGGGGCATGGGCTAACATGAATAATTTTCGTTCAAGGAATTGTATGCATAAAATGGAATTCCTCGGATTTTTCTTGCAGTAAGGTCATCTTCATTACTTGCATATGCAAATTTTTTATTGTGGGTAACTGTAAGATAGCAGATTGTTGTGTTCTTGGGTGACTATTAAATAGCATATTGTCATCTTTTAATTTGTACACCCTCTCAATGTGCAAGCTAACTCACACTGTAAAATCCCCAGGCATAGGTAAATGCACTGAAATATGCTACAAGTATCCAGTGTTGGAAGATCGCCAGTGGAGTGCTTATATCGATCGGTCGCCAGGGGAGGACAACTACTCCTTGGTGAGTTCTTGATCTGTTAATGATCCCACTTCTAAATGGTTTCACAAGTCTTCTCATCACCAGACCCCTTCTACTATGTGCACACAATCTGTCACACGACAACCCATTTAGTTTAACATATTAATCCACCGAGTCACACAGATAGACATCTCAACGGATTTGAGTTGTTTTAGTTTCCTCAGTTTTCTCTAGTTAAAAACTTCTGAACTTCAAGTTTCAAGTTGAGCATGATTTTCCATAGTTTTAAGTACTCTAGTTTTTCAGTTTTGCAAAATTAGCTTGGCATGTCCTGGTTGCTTGGTAGTTTCAAGTATCTTGCCAATGTCTAGAAATATACACGCACAAGTATCTTGCTCTTTATATACAGTAGCACATTTACTTCATTAGTAATTTTTTCATTTAGTGTAGATTGTACATCTAGCAACTAATTTTAGTGTAGCTTGTTCATTTAGTGTAGCTTGCCAATTTCTCAGTTTCCATCATCTATGCAAATGCAATCATCTTGTGCAGTACCAGCTACCTGGAGTGTTTTTAAACATTCATTTAATTTAATCATCATCTGGTCATTTGTTTCTTTTGCAGATTTCCTCAAACAACTGATGTTGCTCTCTTCTCCCCTCGAACCTACTTCTCTCTCTCTTTGTAAATCATGAGAATGCTGATGTAACATGTCATTACTTGATGCCATTGACTACTAGTAGCGGTGTATGTATTTTGATTGTGTGACTTGTTGATTCGAACAAATTATGTTTATTAAATGTATGAATTTGTATGTATGGATGAAAAATATATATATATATATATATTTTGATTGTGTGACTTGTTGATTCGAACAAATTATGTTTATAGGTTGTTTTCTGTAAATTTGTATTTTTTTTTTGTTTTCCAAATACATTACTAGTGGCGCATTTTAGCCCTTATTAGTGGCGCACCTTCCTTTATTACTAGTGGCGCACCTATAAGACTATTAGTGGCGCACCTGGACGGAATACCAGTGGAGCACCTAAGGGTTAGTAGTGGCGCACCTGTAGCAATAGTAGTGGCGGACCTGTAGCAATAGTAATGGCGCACCACATGGTGCGCCACTAGTATTTGGAATAGTAATGGCGCACCAGAGGTGCGCCATTACTATTTATTACTAGTGGCGTGTTAATAGTGGCGCACCTATAGTGCGCCATTAATAGCCAAAATAGGTGCGCCACTAACAGGGTTTTTTCTAGTAGTGTTATCATATATGTTGTGTACGACTTTTCTCACTTTTAACTAGTAGCAAATATGGAAGCCAAATTAAGCACAGAGAAAAATTAGCCTTAATATGATACGTGGTCAGCCATGTGTCAAATATCCTATTATTCTCAGCCAAAGTTTGAGAGCGGACACACCTTTATGTTCTATCTTTCTAGTTCATCCATGATCGCTAGTTATCAAGTGCTAGTCTTCAGTTGAGTGAGAATACGTCAAATTTTTTAGTGGTTCCCTATGTTGTGCTGTGGCCTATCATGTTTGAAAAATTACCTTGGATTATTAATAAAATCATCTTATTTAGCTCGAAACTAGCTCGAGATCGACTCGAGATCGATACAAGCTGAGCACGAGCCACTTTCTACGGCTCGTCCTTGAGCTTCGCTCAGTTGAGCTCACTCGAATTTTAGTATAATCTGAGCTGAGCCTAGTCCAACTCGCTCGAACTCGACTCATTTGCAGCCCTAATTGCAAACAATGTTTTTTTTTTTGAGACACAATTGCATAACGACGTGCACAAGACAATGTTGCGATGGCTTAATGCATTGGACGGCCCAAGCGCAATCGCCTTATTTTTTCTGTGGACCGACTACTTTGGGCCTTCTCGGGTGGTACGTACTAGTACGTCCACATAACGATGTCAAGCCCTAAAAAGAACATATAACGATGTCACACAAAGGTACAGAGCCCTAACAGAACTCTCGATCCGGATGCATGGCGACCGCCGCCGCGCTGGACCGGCTCTCCGAACTCCCCGACGACCTGCTCATCCACATCCTCTCCTTCGCCTCGGTACGTGAGGCCTCCAGCACCACCGCGCTCTCCCGGCGATGGCGCCGCCCACTCTGGCTCGACACCGGCGCCGTCAACCTCTCGACTACCGTTCCTACCCCACCGGCGTCGGCGTCGGCGGCGGCGCTCCTCTCTGGACTCGCGTGATGGATGACATCACAAACGCGCGTCTTGGCTTCATCCGCTCAAGCGGCCGTGGCCCCAACAAGTTTACCCTCGTCATGCGCGATGACACCATGCGCACGCGCGACTACGGCACCTTGCACGCCGCCTGCAGCCCGGAAGAAGACGAGGAGGAAGATTCCTCCAGCATCGATGACGAGGAGGACCCCGTCGGCACCGCGGAGGAGGAGAGCGCCGCCGGCGTCGTCGTGCCGGAGGAGTACGTCGCCGACGCCGAGGAGTTCCGGCTCGAGTGGCTAGACTACGGGCGCTGCACGCTCCCGTACTCCCTGCGGTCGGTACCCTTCGCCGCTCTCCGAGTCCTCGAGCTCACCGGCTACGCCCTCCAGCCCTTCTCGGACTGACGGCGGCCCCTCGCGTTCCCGTGCCTGGAGGCCATGCGGCTCCGGCGGTGCCGCACGAAGGTTACCACGCTCCAGGGCATAATCTCCGCCGCGCCCAAGCTCGCCGACATCCACCTCGAGTCCGTGAGATTCGTGGACGTCGACGAGTACCGCTACCGCATCCCATGCCCGGCGGCCACCGTCCTCCTCATGGCCAACTGCGGCCTCGAGAACCTCTACTTCGGCCGCGTGTGCAGCATCGAGGTCGACGCGCCGCGCCTCCGCCGCTTAGGCTGCAGCGTCGTCGACGTCACCTTCCAAGGCACCTCCTTCTCCTTCGAGTCGCCTCGCCCATGACGCACCTGGAGGAGGTCCACCTGGCGTTGCACTCCCCGGCGGCAATACTGAGTCATCGTTGCATGCTCAATTTCGATTCCATGCGTCACGTGAGGGTTCTCAAGCTCACGGTCTACTCCATGGCCGACCTCGCCGATGGTATGTCGTTTTCTTTCCCCAATCTCGAGCGGCTCGAGATATGGAAGAGCTCTGCGGGTGGTGTATCCAGACCCACGGCGCCGTGGCGAAGGCAGTTGTGAGCCTGCTGTGGTGCTTCCCGGCGGTGCGAGAGCTCCGGCTGAAGTTCAGATGGCTGGAGTACCTCGAGGAAATCTCAGAACCGGATCAGATTGCCGCCATGTCGGACTTGGGCGACGACGACGAAGATTGTTGTGATAATTTGGACCTTCAAGGACTTTGCGGCAGATGCAGGTTGCCCTGCCTCCAGAATTCGTTGAGGAGGGTGGTGATAAAGTTCGACACGGAGGAGCTGACCTGCTTCCAGGTCCGTCTCGTCAAGTTCCTGGCGAAGAACGCCATGGTTCTAGAGGAGTTCGTCGTCGACGGCCAGAAGGGGTACGATTCGAGCCGCATCCACCGGAAGGTGGCGAGATGGCAGAAAGAGAGACCGTCGTCGTATCCACTACCACCGCCGAAGACTCCCATTCCACGGTTGTCCGAGTTCCCGCCGCTCGGCGGTGCCCTTGACCCTGATCCAATCCCAGCCAACACCGACGCCGTGGCCTCGTCCATTGTGCAGCAAGATGCACTTTTGTAGAAATAGAAATAGAAATATAATAGTACTAGGTGCAAAGGTACGCTGAAATTGAACTATTCGAGACTTGAAAATGTCAAACGACCTAGAGGCATCTATATGGGCATCGAGAATTTTAGGTTCCTGGAAGAGCTTCTACAAGCAATCCATAGCCCATAGGCATAGGGAAGAAAGGGGATTTTCCCTCTGTTCAAGAGAAACAAAGGGAGCGGCTATGTGTACACGTTGTAATCCCCATGTTGAAAGCAATGTGTGATTACTGTTCAAAAAAAAAAGGGAGCGGCTATGTGTCTGTGGCCTGAATTATTTTTCCGTGTCAGTTGATTTCATGCACGCAGGCCTAAGGGCATCTCCAACGGCGACCCGCAAACATCCCGCAACCGTCCGGACCACGCTGTCCGGACCGCGGAAGCCATCCAACGCGGTTCTGTATCGGTCCGTGGAGCGGTCCGGACGCGATTTCTCCCGCAAACCGGAGACAAACGTGGGGGAGCTCTGCGGGAGTCCGGACACGCAAAACGTCGCTCTCCGCCCCCTGGCCCACCCAAAAAGAAGGCGGAGCCCGCGCTTTTGTAGCATCCCGCACTGTTTCCGTGCCAAAATCCCCCACTTTCTTCTTCCATTCCCCGCCGCTCTCCGCCCAATTCCCGCTCTTTCCTCCCACCATCTCCTTCCTTCCGCTGCCGACGCATGGAACCGTCGGAGAACCTGTTGGAGATGGAACCGGCGGAGGTGCCAATGCGGAGGAAGCCAAGATGTTGCCCTTGAATGTGGACTCTTTGGATGCCGACGCAAGAATGATCGTGCAATCTGTCCGCTATCAGATGTTGCAGCGGCAAAAAGATCAGTTGGCGGCGGCGGAGAATGAGGACGAGGAGGAGGCGGACGCGGAGGAGGATGCGGAGACTGTCTACGCGGCGGCGACGACACCCCTTTGATCGGGGAGCAGAAGGCGGGCATTGCCGGTCCGGCAGGGCAGAGATGCACGAACTGCTGGAATGATGTTCTTTTGAATTCGGGCATGTAAAAACTAAGCATACTTGCCTCTTTTTGGTTGTGATCGGTCATGTGATCCGGCGCTGGTGTGATCCTAAGCGATCCGGCGTGCTGTGTGGATCGAAGCACATTTGAATTTGAATTTATTGGCGGACATATACAGGATAGCGTTGGATGGCGTCCTCCCGCATCCGTGTCCGCGACTGGTCCCCTCTGTCCGTGGACAAATGCGGGAGGAAACTTGCGGGTCGCCGTTGGAGATGCCCTAACCTCCTGCACCCGTGGCGGCTACCGAAACACTAACGGCCCGCCAGCCCGACCCCTAGGCATACTACTTTTGGCTTGACATAGGACTGAAGACTTCGGAAAAAGAAACGAGTTGCAGCCAATCATCGAATTGTTTGTGTGAAAGCATGTGTAGCACCCAACATCGACCTACATAATACTCTCTCCATTCGTAAATAAGTACTCCCTCTGTAAACAAATATAAGAGTGTTTAGTTCACTCTTTTAGTGATCTAAATGCTCTTATATTTGTTTATAGAGGGAGTATTTTGGTAGTTCAATTTGAACTACCAAAACGTGTTATATTTAGCCATTTAGTAACGGAGGGAGTATGTCTGTTGTTCGAATTGGTCTTCTCCCTTCCTGCAGGTGAGATCTGTGAGGGGTCGCATCTGGTGGGGTTCACAGGCGCCTGGGCCACCACTCTGACTATGTCATGGCCACAATGTGTAGAAACATTAGTTAGCTGGTCAACCAAACCCCTCCTGGCTCTCTGATTATAATGAATCAAACGAGTCGTTTGATTCATTTCCAACCTCTTCACATATGCTTAATTAGTCCCAGATTTAACCAATCAATTAACCACGAATCGTTCATCTCTCTATCAGCCTCTGTTTCAATTCCTTCTAAGCATTTTTTTTTTTTTGCATTTCTAAGCATATCGCGCGTACAATTGTAGGCACGCATCGAACCATTCCACCATACAGGCAACGGCAAAGGACCCAGGATCAAAGTTGAGGTGATAGTGCCATACATTCAGAATGTCAACACTTTTGCCCTTCCCAGTGCATTGACAAACTCAAAGGACCCCCGTCCAAAATGCGGCGCATCATTCTGATGCAGCATGCCGTCTCTCATAGTACTTGTTGTCAATGCAGCTCTTGCCAGCGACTCAAAGTAGATGATTCTGTGTTAATTCTAGTGTCCAAGAGGCATACTCAGCGCCCTCCCTTCTGCATCTTGAATCTAGACACGGGCCTTGAAGAAGAAGCAGAACTAGCAGGCTGCCACATATCCAGGCAAAGAGTTTACAAGATCAGATAAATATAGATGCGCACCACACAGGTGCCAATAGAAAAATTCAAAGGATGGAGCTTACTTTCTCACAATCACTACTCCTTGGTTGTTCGATTGCTGAGAGACCGTCATCGTGTTCGACAATAGATCCCGTGAAAGCCTGCTGATGGATATAAGCCAGGTGAAATGCAGTTCAAAAGGGCATGCTAGTATACATGAGAGTACGAGCAAATGACCTTTTGTCCACCTGGTAGTATCTTCCGATCACCAGATGAAGAAACCTGCCAAGCAAATAACTCATAGTCAGCCTTGTCAATAGTTAATACATCGAAACAATAGCAAACCACAAATGAAACATGACATAAACTGCATCCCCAGGTCTCCAGAATGGTGCCTGATTTTAGTTCACTGAGGACTACTACCTCCGCTCACAACATTATGACTTTCAGGAAGCGCGCAGTCAAACTTCAGTATCTTTTCACTACTAATACATGTAGAAGAACTATTTAGATCGTGAGATGTTGCAAAAACGAAGCCATTAA
The DNA here is from genome assembly GCA_039707655.1 of Elymus sibiricus. Lineage (NCBI taxonomy): Eukaryota > Viridiplantae > Streptophyta > Magnoliopsida > Poales > Poaceae > Elymus > Elymus sibiricus. Next base: position 391,189,905 of record CM077668.1, on the reverse strand, counting down.
ATATTTTTTGAGAAAAATTCCTAATCTAACATGTGCTCAAATAAGTATACAAGTAATAGTCAAAGTTGCATGTTTGAGACCATGTCAATATCCAAAACATCATATACTCGCGAAAGGAGAGGTAAACGAGCAAACACAAGTTAGCACAGAGTTTATGTTAACAAATAGACTAAGAAGTTAACCGTGTGTGAAGATCTAAAGCACAGCCAGACAGTCATGTCTACATATGACATATGCAGATTGGTTTCATAATATTGAAAGTGCTTTGGACATCAGCAACCAAAAAGACTGACAAATTTTTTGAGAACTGAGGAAAGCTAGTAGTACTCACATCCATGTTGCCTCATAATGTTTCTATAGAAGAACAGCGACCAAAAACTATGAAAAAATTACACAGGCAAGGAATGATGAAAGTAATGTTGGAATAAATAGGCCATGGCCCAATAAAATTTCAGAAAATGTGAGAGGAGTTGACGGGGTGGAGGGCACATCATTTCCAACAAATCCCTTCCAATACGTACCTTGGGTCCTGAAGAGTACCTTGACGAACTAACTATATGCCCGTTCTCATCTTTAAACGAAACAGCTGCAAGTAGGAAATTTAGGTCAAAGGCATATAAGCAGGGTAAGTTTAAGAACTTCAAGCAAACATGTTGGTGAAAAAAGGAGTTCCAACTCAAGCAACATTACACAAACAAGATGATAATAAAAATTAGCAAAACAATTAGGTGTGTGACTAGGTATTCAAAATATCATGTACACATTATGAGTAAGGTGTCCCACATGCCAGTATCAGGACTAACCTTTTCTAAGCGGAGCCTGAACTTCAGAGTTTGTTATCTGCACATTAGATGAAACACACTGTGACAGTTACAGAGGCTAAGGTAAACAATTGTGACTGCTAGTCATTCATTCAGGCACAAAGTAGAAGGTGTTGAAAAAGAAATAATGAGCTTACGGAGGTACTGCCTGATGGTGCAACAGAAGAACCTTGCAGTACTTCCTTTTCTCCTAGCTTCTTTAGTGCACTCTTCAGCTATTAGTTCGAACATCAAAATACAAAAGTTGCAATTCAACACATTGGTCAAATTAAGATTACACAAAAATTATGTCACATCAGCTAGACAAGCACAAAGATACCTGGGCATTTCCTTGACTCTGGTCGTTACTACCACTTCCAGAAACTGAGGCACCAAAACTAACATTGTCATGCTCATTGCCATAACTTAATGTGTCCCCATTTTCCTCACCATCCTCACTTGTTCCAGCATCTTCATCTTCATCGTCATCGTCGTCGTCACCTTCATCTTCGGAAGTACTTCCAGCTTCCTTTTCTAACATTTCAAGCTCATTAAACCTAGCCATCATCCAAGCATGTTCCTCATCTGATATGCCCCCAGAAGAACTTGAAGCCTCTGGAAAAGAGAAGTAGAAAAACTAGTCATGCTGCAGCAGAAGTTGACACTTGCCAACAAATGTAAGTGCTAAAGGTTTGCCACTGCTTCATTTCAAGGCAGCAATCGTCTCAGCACAACAAGATAGTCTTGATATAATGTCTACAATATTAAATATACTATAAGAAAAAGATATAATGCTCAGCCAAACAACATTCAATTGTAGAATGAGATATCAATAGGTCTACTTGCTGCAACATTACTCTAGACCTTGCCAATTCAGGAATAATCAAGAAGTATAACATGTCAATAAAAGCAAATTTGGATAGGGTAAATTTGAATCTGAACCCCAAGGACTCACAAGTGGGATATGCATGTCAGTACAACTACAACATCAATATTACAGTTCACCATACTAAGATAACAGAAAGAGCCAATGCATTCTGAAGATAAGAAGGATGCAGAATATCGGTAGCTAAATAAACAAAAGCTCCAAATGAATACCTGTTTTTGATGAAACTATTTCTGTGTCTTCTTCATCATATTCTTCCCGTATTTCAACAAGACCCTCCTGCAGGCATCAATTTATAATTAAGCATCCAGTTAGAAGTAATTTTGCATAGAACCAAAACCCACAATTAAGCCATAGACTGAAGACCAACATGAGAATAGTTCTCAAATTTGTTAAGACAAAAGAGTATAATACAATGACAGATCAATCATATTGAGTAATTCAGTTCGGAGCCAAAAAGTTATATTGCTGTACCTCAATGTAGTATGTATAGTAAGACCACACCCTTTTTATGTAGAAGGATCTACACTACTTTACAGGGCGTAGATTAACAAACATGTTACAAGAAGCACCCAGCTTTCAATGTAACAAGGCCAAGATGTTATAGCTTAATCTGCATGCTATATGAGTAGCACAACTGCAGAGTCCATATGTCAGCATAAGTCTACTGTAATTCACTATCAATTTCCCTTTCCCCTTACCAGTGACCTCAACCAAATTGCTACTACAGCCCCCACCCCCCCACCCCGCAACGATCGAGCGAACATGCAACAGGTATACGTAACTAGCGATATAATTGCACGCGCACACGTACTCGGCCCCCTCCATCTCAACGTGTATTTTGGAAAAGTTAAAAAAGAGCCCATGTAAAAGCCCACTACCGTCCAGATTTTTGGCCAGTTAGCCTCCACTCTAGTCTCCTCGAGGCCACGTTCTCCTGTGATTAGTGTGAAAAAAAAAGGCGCCGCCGCCGTCCATCTGCCTCTGCTCTCCCTGCACTCAGCATCTGATTCATACGCGGAGTCAGCGATGCAGCCTACTTCACTGCTCCAGCCTCAAATTAGCCAAGGTTAACACATCACACTATATACTAATCTCTTTCAGTTCTCATCTTGTATCAATCTTGAAATTATATCATATTTTAGTTGTTTTGTTGTGTGATTTGAGATGCTATCAAGAATTCATATCTTGCGTGTGTCTTAAAAATTATCGTGATGCAAATTATTTTGTACGAGTTCCTATTTGTGATGCAAAAAAAATCCTATGTCGAACATATACAATATAGCTAAATTCTAAGATTAAAATTCAGCAACTATGAATAGAAAAAACGCCACCAAACAGTGTTAAGATTATGTTGTTTTCCAAGCTGGTTGCTTCGAGTTTTCATCCTATTGAAGTTTTCAATGAAGCCGATGTGGGGTCTTGATGTTTATCTTCTGCATTAGATTTTTTTTATCTACTTAGCTTGGCCCTCCCTATACCAAAATCCTGGCTCTGAGCATAGGAATACACCATGTCTGAAGATTTCACAAGAGGCGAGAGCCTTACCGAAGCCTCCGCAGCGGTGGACTCGAAGAACTTGGCCTCAGCCTCGAGGTCAGAGATGGTTGCCTTGATCGCCTCCATTTGAGCCTCCAACTCCATCCCCCTCCTGTGCAGTATCTCGGTCGCCTGCTTCGCCGACCTATCCGCGTAATACCCATCCCCTAGAAGCACCTACGGCACAACCCAAACAAAATCGCGAGCATGCATGTTACAGTCGCCGGCAGCAACCCGGCAGGTGGAGGAACCGAGGCCAAAGAATCAGTGGAATGCCATACCAGGAGCTCATTGGTGTGGATCAAACTTCCCGGGAAAAAGGCGGCGCCACCAAAGGGGACCTGCGAAACCAGACCAAGGGATCACTAAATTGGCCCGAGGCAAGTGACTATGCTGTTAAATAGGATGATAAGAGGAGGTAGGGATGAGTAAGAGACCATGATTTGGTGGGAGAGCTCGTCGGGGAGGCGCTGGACGAGGTTGACGAGGGCGGCGTTGTCGGCGAAGAAGCCCTGGACGCGTGCGAGGTCGGCACGGCGGTCGGTGATGGCCTGGGCCACACGGGACACGGCCCTCCTCGTCTCCTCCGGAGAGAAAGCGGCGGCCAGCGGCGTCGCCGTCCCCTTCCTCATCGCAGCCATCGCCGCTGTCGCGCTGTGCTCTGCTACCCCCGACCAAGCCTAAACCCCGCGTCTGCGCCGAAGGACACGGAAGAGGAGGCTGGGAGTTGGGTGTTGACGGCAGTGGCGGATCTAGGATTTGAAAACACGGTGGTCCTCCTCAATAAATATTTTTTTGACAACAAATATGACATGTGAACGTTCTACCTAATTACCAATACCACAAAGAAATACTCCCTCCGTTTCTAAATATAAGACTTTTTAGAGATTTCAATACGGACTACACACGGATGTATATAGACGCATTTTAAAGTGTAGATTCATTCATTTTGCTCCGTATGTAGTCCATATTGGAATCTCTAAAAGGTCTTATATTTAGGAACGGAGGGAGTAGACGGGCTGGCGTTTTGGCTCCCGGGAGCACATGCTCCCGGATGAACAGTACCCCAAAAAATAGTAAACGTTTTCAAAAAATTCTGAAAATTTTTGTAGATGATCATGTTGGTGTAGCAAGCATGCTTGACAATTTTCATGCGGAACGGAGCAGCGGTGTTTCGTCGGTGAAAAAGACAAATTTGGGGTGACATTTGGTCTTCGATTTGTTTTTTTTTGCGCAGGCCAAAATGCTCAACCTTTTTGCCTCAAAATCTACAGGTAGCATTTGTATGTGACAAAGATTGCAAAAAAAATTTGTCTCAATTTTTTTGACATTTGAAAAAAAAAAATTTGGCCCCGGAAGCCGAATTGACTTTCCGCTTACAAACATACTAAAAGTCTAAAATTCTTCAATAATAATTTACTCTCTATCAATCATTTGTGCTGTGGATAGGTCTCTTAACAACGAACATGCACTGGGGATAGAAATTACTCCCGTAGTGATCTAAACGCTCTTATATTTCTCTACGGAGGGAGTAGCAAATACGGAGTAATTAGCAATCTGGTATTACCTTCGGCTCCGAACAAATCGGCTATGCAAAAAAATGGCTGCAGGCTGCTGCTCACCTCCCAGCTGCTAGCCACGTCACGAGGCCCTAGGGCGGCAGGACCCAAGGTGCACGAGGCACGCCTGCACACAGCCGGCCGCCGGGGAGACTGCTGCCGTGCTGCGGCTGGCCGCTGGGCGCGATGGCCGGCACCGGCGCGACAGAAGCAGGGCGCAGGGCGACTGGATTTGGCGGACGGGGAAGGGAGCGTCGTCGGCGCGGTGTCCGCCGGGAGGCGGCTGGCGGCTGGCGGCTGGAGAGAGGCAGGGAAATCAGAGCAATGCGGGGTGCGGGACGACTGGCCTGTTTTTTTTCTTTAGGGGGCCTGTTGGACGATTGGCCTGTTGTGCTGCTGCTGGCTGGGGCGACTGGGCTCGGCAGTTTTCCTGTGGCCCATCTCCTAATTCTCTACGGTATATACATGTCCACCCTGTAGCTCCGCCCCTACTTGACGGCGGAGAGCGTGTATGGCGCGGTGGCCGTCTGGGGCGAAGAAGAAGGCGGCGGGTCGTGAAGCTTGGTCGACCCACTAGTCCCGACGGGTCTTCGGTGACTCAGGTGCCTCCCCTGGCCCTCAACCTCGAAAAACAAGGCCGGCCCAGAATGCGCAGTTGCCTTTAAATTTTGGAAAACGTTTGTAAACGGCACGCCGGCGAGTCTTCCGTCGGCCGCACGCGCTGCGTTGGATAGGGACAGATCCTTCGGCCGTGCGCGCACCGCAGTCAAACCTTATCGCTTCGCGAGTAAGCACCACCGCTCGTTTCCTTTTTCAAAATAGCTGCGACGGACTTTTTCCTTCCTTCGACGCTGACCATGACGACCATGGTGACCAGGGGGTGAGCTGATTTGCTGCAACCGGCAAACCGAAACGCTACCACCGTTGAGTTGATTTGCTACGATGGCGAACGGCGGTGCGCACAGCGTGGACCCGTGCTTGCGAGGACGGCGGGACGGTGCACCCAATGCTACAACCACAGGTCGGGGGGAGCTGCAACTACTACTACGGGGCGGGGGCTGCAAGCAGCCATGGCCGAGCTACACGCTCGTCGACAGCGGGGTGTTGCAGAGGGGGGAGGGAAACGACGGTGGAGATGGACGGCGGGGCAGCAACGAGGGAGACAAATGGCGGGGGCAGCGACGCTCGGGTGAGCCGGCAAGCTGGGCGGCGCCCACTCCTGCTGCCCGCATGGATCTGATGCGCGTTGGGGAAGAAAGGGAAGGGAATCAGACGGTCCAACATTGTTCGATCTGGCGGTTCGCGCGTGACCGGCCCAAATTTGGGCCGGGCCGGCGCGCCGACGCCTATCGCTGGCCTTAAATTTTTGGGTCGGGCCAGTGAATCAGTGGGTCCAGTGGACGCGCTTACGGACCGCAGAGGTCATTTTTGAGAGAGCAACTAATTAAGAAGCGCTCCTTCGCAGCGCTAGGAACGAACGGCGCGGGAGCGCTCCCTCGCGCGAAAATCAGACGATGCGGTTGGTTCCCGGTTTTCCCTTTCCGGTTTCAGGTTTCGTACGTTTTGTAGTTTGCCCCTCGTAGTACTTCTTTTTTCTGTTTTTCCCTTTCCGCGCGATAACAGACACAAATACCAGGCAACCGCGTGGTTGTTCCCTGGTTCCCGTTTGTTTCCCTTTACTTTCCCATTATATTTTCGGGAAATGGAGTTTTATGGGGAAAGTACGGGCGGGGGCTTCCAACACTATCAAATGTCAGCTTTCAACTAAGCAAACATGAACTTTACTTGTCGTCGCGGTGGCACACGGCGCCTCCGGCGCGAGATGTCTCCTGCTCGCCTTCGGCTCGTTAAATTTTCATAAACATCTTGAAAGGGGGGCTTAGGTCGAAGTGTGTGTTGGTCGTGTAGCGCGTTTGTCGTTGCGGTGGCACACGGCGCCTCCGGCGCGAGACGTCTCCTGCTCGCCTTCGGCTCGTTAAATTTTCATAAACATCTTGAAGGGGGGGCATAGGTCGAAGTGTGTGTTGGTCGTGCAGTGCGTTTGTCGTTGCGGTGGCACACGGCGCCTCCGGCGCGAGACGTCTCCTGCTCGCCTTCGGCTCGTTAAATTTTCATAAACATCTTGAAGGGGGGACATAGGTCGAAGTGTGTGTTGGTCGTGCAACGCGTTTGTCGTGCAGCGCGTTTGTCGTCGCAGTGGCACACGGCGCCTCCGGCGCGAGACGTCTCCTGCTCGCCTTCGGCTCGTTAAATTTCATAAACATCTTGAAGGGGGGGCATAGGTCGAAGTATGTGTTGGTCGTGCAGCGCGTTTGTCGTTGCGGTGGCACACGGCGCCTCCGGCGCGAGATGTCTCCTGCTCGCCTTCGGCTCGTTAAATTTTCATAAAAATCTTGAAGGGGGGGCATAGGTCGAAGTGTGTGTTGGTCGTGCAACGCGTTTGTCGTCGCGGTGACACACGGCGCCTCCGGCGCAAGACGTCTCCTGCTCGCCTTCGGCTCGTTAAATTTTCATAAACATCTTGAAGGGGGGGGGGCATAGGTCGAAGTGTGTGTTGGTCGTGCAGCGTGTTTGTCGTCGCGGTGGCACACGGCGCCTCCGGCGCGAGATGTCTCCTGCTCGCCTTCGGCTCGTTAAATTTTCATGAACATCTTGAATGCGTGGGGCATAGTAGGTCGAAGTGTGTGTTGGTCGTGCATTCTGCTTCTCCAGGAGAGGCATGGGCGAGAAGCATCTTTATGCATGGGTGCGCATCACCTAATCATTGATGAGGCGCGTGAGGCATGGGTATGGAGTCTCCAGAGGCATGGGCGTGCGTTCTCAAGAAGCACGGGAGTGAAACCTCTGGAGGCACGGCCGTGGGGCTTCTAGAGCCACGGAAATGAATGCTCTGCATGCACAGGTGTGAACTCTCTAGAGACACGAGCGTGCGGCTTCCAGAGGCATGGTTGGGAATCCTCTATAGGGACATGAGTGCGGCTTTCTGTGGCACATGTAAAGATGCACGGGCGTGTGCCTCCAGAGGCACGGAATTGCGTGAGACGTGCAGTGGCACTGTTCTGCATGCAGCAAAGTCACGGTTCTGGCTTAGAGTTTCAAATGTTTTTGCGAACGGGTTCAGTTAGGAGGCACGGTTTTTCATTGGGGTAGTGGCACCGTCATGAGAAGCATGTTCTCTCTTCAACATGAACATCCAACTGCTAATCATAATCAGAGAGAAAAAATATGATATGTATTCAGTGACACATTCACTCTAAGAGACATGGTTAAGCCTGTAGAGGCAGGATGAGATTTATTAAACACTGTAAAAGAGGCACGGTAAAGCCGTCTTGTCAGGTTTGGATGGAATTAGCATCAGTGGCTAATCAAAAGTTTTATTCTTCATTCTTGTTGAAGATCTTGCTAATCTCATCACCCATATTATTAGGTTTGACTTCATTCTTCTCGCTAAGTAACAGCATGTATAGTGCCTCTGCCCTCCAGTCTTCCGCTTCATCCTATGAAAATTCACTGATAAGTAAAAAAAAATCTGAAAATTTCTATATATTGCGGTTTAGAGGAGTTTCAAGGAAAACTTACGGTGAAATCATCAATGTCTTCTATGAACTTTACACCATTGTAGAGGAATGCAAGCTTTAGAACAGCAAATGGTGATTCGCCCTTTTCTACCATTGGAAGATCTTGTACAAACTTATACTGCCATTTTGCACTCTTGGGTTTCATTGTTGTTGTGGTAATTTCACGGCAGATGCCATAAGATGGCTAAAGAGGTGGGGCTACGAGAGGACGCCGGTGGGCTCCGGAGGCGAGGTTGGCACGAGCAAGTGCGAGACACGAGACGTACCCAGGTTCGGGGCCCTCTGGAGAGGTAACACCCCTAATCCTGCCGTATGAGCTGATATGCGCAAAGGTTACAGAGTTGCTCCTGGAGCTGTTTGGACGGAGGAGGGAGAAGGGGCTAGGCCACCGTTCTGCCTCTCCGGCGGGAGTGTGTGATCTGAAGGGAGCTAACTAGAATGTGTACTGATCTGACCGTGCGATCGACCGACCCCTCTGCATGGAGGCCTCCCTGGGGGTCTTATAGGCCAACCCCTAGGGTTACAATGGTAACGTTACAGAGGCGCGGGCCCCTGGTGTCATTGACCGGCTGCCGCTTGAGGACTCAGCCAAGAAGTGGCAGATGACGTTCTTCTACGTCCGGAATGCCGACCCGGTGGTGGACGTCATCAACCTTCCGCCGTTCGTCGACGCGCCGCCGCTCGAGAAGCCGAACTGGGGCTACTGCCCCAAGAAGCCGCCGCAGGAGATGGTGAACATCTGCGGCCGGGTCGGGGAGCTGACGGAGCACGAGGGGCTGAAGCCGGTTGATCTCATCGCGGCCTTCATCGCCCGCCGGGTTCTGCCGCTGCAACGCCGGGCGCACCGGATCTGCGATATGAGCGGCCGGCACGACCCAACCCGGATGTCGACCAAGGAGCTGACGCCGGCTGGGATCGTCCAGCGGGTCAATTACATCTCCAAGGCCGAGCTGAAGGAGGAGGGGTGGAGCTTCGGGAAGGAGCCTTATCACCGGGAGAACCCGGCGCCGGCGGTGAGTCCTTGGTCTTTATATTTTGCCGCTTCGACGTTATTCTTGTGTCCTAACGCCGCGGGATGGCCGCAGCTATTCGCCAGCCAGCGGAATCACGACGGGCCGAACGCCCAGATCCTGCTGGCCGACCTGCCCGACTCGGATGTGGAGGAGGCCGGCGCTGAGGCGGAGGAGGGGGCGGTCGAGGCGCGCCTGGCCGACGCCGCAGCCGGCGGGTGGCGGAATGCAGGTAAGTCTCCGCCTCCAGATCTTCTGCGGGACTGGCCGGATGACGACGAGGAGAGCCTGACCGACGCCCACGGTGCAGCGCCCTCGGCTGGGGAGGACGCCAGCGTCGACCCCCCAAGACGGTTGCGGAAGGCGGCCGGCGCCGGGCCGGCTCGCGCGGCGGCGACCGTCAGCCGGCCGCACGGGAAGGAGGCGGTCGAGGCGAGATCGGCCACGAAATGCCCGGCGGCCGGGCCGGCGCGCGAGAGGGCCGTCGTGAGGAAGAAGCGCCGGCTCGCCCCGTCCGTGGGGCCGAGGCGGGAGCCCCCGACGGTCATCGGGTAAGTATTTCTTGCCTTATTTCTGATTCCTGCTTGCTGAATTTGTGGGGGCGCGCCATCTTGTGGTTTATCTTTTTTCTTCCTTATGCCTTTGCCGTGACGAATCTGCTGTGTACAGGTCGGCTCTTGACTTGGCGGTGGCGGCGACAGAGGCCGCGGTGGGCGAGGCCGTCTGGAGGAAGACCCGGAGCAGCGCCATCGACCGCGGAGGAGGACCTCGAGGCCTGCCAGTCCGGCCAAGATCTTGAGGCGGCGACGCGCGCTACCTGGCGGGACCGGGCCGAGGCCGAGAAGGCGATGCAGGAGGCCTCGGCCCAGGCGTGGGAGAGGGCCTCCGCGAAGCGGGCCAGGCCCACCGCGGACCTGGCTTGGCCAGAGATGGAGAGGGGCTCGGCGCCGGTGGTGACAATCATCGAGCCGCAGCCGGAGGGAGCGGGTGAGCCGGAGAGGCGGGCGGAGCCGGCCGACGGCGAGTCGGACGTCGATGACAATATCGTCATGGACACGCCGCCCCGGGCCGATCCGGCAGGAGGTGGCGAAGGCGGCGGAGAGAGGCGCGAGGCGGACTCCGCGCCATCCGGCCAAGCGCAGCCGACGCCGGCCCCGGAGGCCGCGATCGGGGCCGTCGGTACCTTGGTGGTCGTGCCGCCCCAAGCCGCCACGAACCCCGAGTGGCCGGGTGGGAGCGGATCCGGCGCCGGGACCGCACTCCAGCAGCCTTGGGCGAGCTCCAGCGAGGTCATGGTGGGGCCGTGAACCCGGGAGGACGATGCGGCAGACGCCTTGCGCTCGCAACTTCGCGGTCGGGGCGAGCGCCTGCAGGCCTTCATCCGGGAGGAGCAGGACCGGGCGCGGCAGCTGGAGCAGGCGATCGCGGTGAGTTTTTTCTTCTGTGCCTGTCTTGATTGTTGAATCAGTGGGGGCGCGCCAGCGCACCCACTGGGTGTAGCCCCCGAGGTTCGGCCGGGCTGCGGAGCAGCCGGGTCGAATCTTATGGCTGTCTTTTGCATTCTTTTAATCTTCTGTCTGCATGCAGCATCTGTACGACCTGCGGGCCAGCGCGTTCAACCGGCTCCGGGATCGGTACCGCGAGGCCAGAACCCAGCTCGCCGCCAAGGAGGAGGAGCTGCGTCGGGTCCAAGGTACGTCTTGCATGCCTTTAGTGGGTGCGCGCTAGCGCACCCACTGGGTGTAGCCCCCGAGATTCGGACCGGACTGCGGAGCAGCCGGGTCGAATCTTAGAGCCTTGACTTTTTCTTCTAATCCTTGCTTCCGGCATCTGATCGGGAATCTCTGTTGGGGAACGTTGCATGGGAAACAAAAAATTTCCTACGCACACGCAAGATCTATCCATGGTGATGAGCATCTACGAGAGGGAGAGTGAATCTACATACCCTTGTAGATCGCTAAGCGGAAGCGTTAATAAACGCGGTTGATGTAGTCGAACGTCTTCGCGATCCAAATCGCCGAGCGTCCCGCGATCCAATCACGATCCTTCCGATCTAGTGCCGAACGGACGGCACCTCCGCGTTCAACACACGTACGGCTTGATGACGCCTTCACCTCCTCGATCCAGCGAGCGATGGTGAAGTAGTGGTTGAGTTCCAGCAGCACGACGGCGTGGTGATGGTGGTGAGGAACAATCTCTGCAGGGCTTCGCCAAGCACTACGGAGATTATGACGGAGGAACTAGAGGGCTAGGGTTGCCGGCACACGGCTTGGGAAATCCTGATGTGTCCCGTGTGCTAGCCCTGCCCCTCTATTTATATGTTGAGCCTTGGGGTCTAAACTTGGAGTAAAAGCCTCCTCCGGGTCGGTTTTGCCCGCACAAGGTCGGTTTGGCCCGCAGGAAAAGAGTCCAATTCGGACCCTGCCGAATCGTGCACAGCCGCGCACAAGCGGTAGTACCGCTTCACACAAGCGGTAGTACCGCTTGGGCGGTAGTACCGCTTCACACAAGCGGTAGTACCGCTCCGGCGGTAGTACCGCTTCACCAAGCGGTAGTACCGCTTACGCGGCAGCAAAACTACTTTTGCACTTTCCAATACCTTGTGGGCTTTATCCCTTTGGCTCATATAAAGTGTTGCTGCACCCGAACACTTCGGTAAACATCCGGAACCCCTTCCGGTGAACTTCGGAACTCTTCCGGAGATCAAAACACTATTATCACATATATCAATCTTTACCTCCGGACTATTCCGGAGATCCTCGTCATGTCCGGGATCTTATCCGGGACTCCGAACAACTTTCGGTCACCAACATAATAACTCAATTATACTAATCGTCACCAAACGTTAAGTGTGTAGACCCTGCGGGTTCGAGAACTATGTAGACATGACCGAGACACCTCTACGGCCAATAACCAATAGCGGGACCTGGATGCCCATATTGGCTCCTACATATTCTACGAAGATCTTTATCGGTCGAACCTCTATGTCAAGGATTCAGTTAATCCCGTATGCTGTTCCCTTTGTTCTTCGGTATGTTACTTGCCCGAGATTCGATCGTCGGTATCACTATACCTAGTTCAATCTCGTTACCGGCAAGTCTCTTTACTCGTTCCGTAATACAAGATCTCGTGGCTAACACTTTAGTCACATTGCTTGCAAGGCTCATTGTGATGTTGTATTACCGAGTGGGCCCTGAGATACCTCTCCGTCATACGGAGTAACAAATCCCAGTCTTGATCCATGCCAACCCAACAGACACCCTCGGAGATACCCGTAGAGCACCTTTATAGTCACCCAGTTACGTTGCGACGTTTGATACACACAAGGTATTCCTCCGGTGTTAGTGAGTTGCATGATCTCATGGTCAAAGGAACAGATACTTGACATGCAGAAAACAATAGCAATAAACTGACACGATCAACTGCTACGTTTACAGTTTGGGTCTTGTCCATCACATCATTCTCCTAATGATGTGATCCCGTTATCAAATGACATCTCATGTCCATGGCTAGGAAACCTTAACCATCTTTGATCAACAAGCTAGTCAACTAGAGGCTTACTAGGGACACAGTGTTGTCTATGTACCCACACATGTATTTGAGTTTCCAATCAATACAATTATAGCATGGATAATAAACGATTATCATGAACAAGGAAATATAATAATAACCAATTTATTATTGCCTCTAGGGCATATTTCCAACAGTCTCCCACTTGCACTAGAGTCAATAATCTAGTTCACATCACTATGTGATTTACATTGTAATGAATCGAACACCCATGCAGTTCTGGTGTTGTTCATGTTTAGCCCTTGGAAGAGGTTTAGTCATCGGATCTGCAACATTTAGATCCGTGTGTACTTTGCAAATATTTATGTCGTCCTCCTTGATGTAATCGCGGATGGAATTGAAACGTCGCTTTATGTGTCTGGTCCTCTTGTGAAATCTTGGTTCCTTGGCTAGAGCAATGGCACCAGTATTATCACAAAACAGAGTCATTGGGTTAAGTGCACTAGGCACTACTCCAAGATCTGTCATGAACTCCTTCATCCAGACACCTTCCTTCGCCGCCTCCGAGGCTGCGATGTACTCCGCTTCGCATGTAGAATCAGCTACCACGCTTTGCTTGGAACTGCACCAGCTAACCGCACCCCCATTAAGAATAAATACGTATCCGGTTTGCGACTTAGAGTCATCCGGATCAGTGTCAAAGCTTGCATCGACGTAACCCTTTACGACGAGCTCTTGATCACCTCCATAAACGAGAAACATGTCCTTAGTCCTTTTCAGGTACTTCAGGATATTCTTGACCGCCGTCCAGTGTTCCATTCCTAGATCACTTTGAAACCTTCCGACCATACTTATGGCAAGGCTGACATCGGGTCTTGTGCACAGCATTGCATACATGATAGAGCCTATGGCCGAAGCATAGGGGATGACACTCATCTTTTCTCTATCTTCTGCAGTCACTGGGCATTGAGTCTTACTCAACTTCACACCTTGCAAAACAGGCAAGAACCCCTTCTTGGACTGATCCATTTTGAACTTCTTCAAAATCTTATCAAGGTATGTGCTTTGTGAAAGTCCTATTAAGCGTCTTGATCTATCTCTATAGATCTTGATGCCTAATATGAAAGCAGCTTCTCCTAGGTCCTTCATTGAAAAACTCTTGTTCAAATATTCCTTTACGCTTTCCAGCATTTCTATATTGTTTCCAATCAGCAATATGTCATCCACATATAATATTAGAAACGCTATAGAGCTCCCACTCACTTTCTTGTAAATACAAGCTTCTCCGTAAACTTGTATAAACTCGAACGCTTTGATCACTTCATCAAAGCGAAGATTCCAACTCCGAGATGCTTGCACCAGTCCATAAATGGATCGCTGGAGTTTGCAAACATGATTCTGACGGACTTAAGCATCGCTACGGGTGAGAAGGTCTCATCGTAGTCAACTCCTTGAACTTGTGAAAAACCCTTTGCCACAAGTCGAGCTTTATAGACGGTGACATTACCGTCCGCGTCCGTCTTCCTCTTAAAGATCCATTTGTTCTGAATGGCCTTACGCCCTTCAGGTAATACTTCCAAAGTCCATACTTTGTTTTCATACATGGATCCCATCTCGGATTTCATGGCCTCTAACCACTTCTCGGAATCCGGGCCCATCATCGCTTCTCCATAGCTCGTAGGTTCATCGTTGTTTAACAACATGACCTCTAAGACAGGGTTGCCGTACCACTCAGGAGCAGTACGCGTCCTTGTCGACCTACGAGGTTCGATAGCAACTTGATCCAAAGCTTCATGATCATCATCATTAACTTCCTCTTCAGCTAATGTAGGCTCGACAGAAACAACTTTCTGCGTTGCGCTACTCTTAGGTTGAAGTAAAGGTTCAATAACCTCATCAAGTTCTATCTTCCTCCCACTCAATTCTTTCGAGAGAAACTCTTTCTCAAGAAATGTTCCGTTTTTAGCGACAAACACTTTGCCTTCGGATCTGAGGTAGAAGGTATACCCAACTGTCTCTTTTGGGTATCCTATGAAGACGCATTTCTCCGCTTTGGGTTCCAGCTTTTCAGCCTGAAGCTTTTTGACATAAGCATCACATCCCCAAACTTTAAGAAACGACAGCTTTGGCTTCTTGCCAAACCAAAGTTCATATGGCGTCGTCTCAACGGATTTCGATGGTGCCCTATTTAAAGTGAATGCAGCTGTCTCTAATGCATAACCCCAAAACGATAGTGGCAAATCGGCAAGAGACATCATAGATCGCACCATATCCAATAAAGTTCGATTACGACGTTCGGACACACCATTACGCTGTGGTGTTCCAGGCGGTGTCAATTGTGAAACAATTCCACACTGTCTTAAGTGACTGCCAAACTCATAACTCAGATATTCTCCTCCTCGATCAGATCGTAGGAATTTAATCTTCTTGTTACGATGATTCTCAACTTCACTCTGAAATTGTTTGAACTTTTCAAATGTTTCAGACTTGTGTTTCATTAAGTAAATATACCCATATCTACTTAAGTCATCAGTGAAGGTGAGAAAGTAACGATAACCACCGCGCGCCTCAATACTCATCGGACCGCACACATCAGTATGTATGATTTCCAATAAGTCACTTGCCCGTTCCATTATTCCAGAGAACGGCGTTTTAGTCATCTTGCCCATGAGGCATGGCTCACATGTGTCAAGTGATTCAAAATCAAGTGACTCCAAAAGTCCATCAGCATGGAGCTTCCTCATGCGTTTTACGCCAATATGACCTAAACGGCAGTGCCACAAGAAAGTGGTATTATCATTATCAATTCTACATCTTTTGGCATCAATGTTATGAACATGTGTATCATTACTATCGAGATTCAATAAGAATAAACCCCTCACATCGGGTGCATGACCATAAAAGATATTACTCATATAAATAGAACAACCATTATTCTCTGATTTAAATGAGTAACCGTCTCGCAATAAACAAGATCCAGATATAATGTTCATGCTTAACGCAGGCACCAAATAACACTTATTTAGGTTCATCACTAATCCCGACGGTAATCGAAGAGCGAGCGTGCCAACGGCGATCACATCAACCTTGGAACCATTTCCCACGCGCATCGTCACTTCGTCCTTTGCCAGCCTCCGTCTATTCCGCAGTTCCTGTTTTGAGTTGCAAATATGAGCAACCGCACCGGTATCAAATACCCAGGCACTACAACGAGAGTTGGTAAGGTACACATCAATAACATGTATATCATATATACCTTGTTTGTTGTTGGCCGCCTTCTTGTCAGCCAAATACTTGGGGCAATTCCGCTTCCAGTGTCCAGTTCCCTTGCAATGAAAACACACAGTTTCTGGTTTGGGTCCAGCCTTGGGTTTCTTCACGAGAGGAGCAACTGCTTTGCCACTCTGCTTGGAGTTACCCTTCTTACCCTTGCCATTTTTCTTGAAACTAGTGGTTTTATTGACCATCAACACTTGATGCTCCTTCTGAATTTCAGACTCAGCGACTTTCAGCATCGCAAACAGCTCGGCGACTGACTTGTTCATCCCGTGCATGTTATAGTTCAACACGAAGCTCTTGTAGCTAGGTGGCAATGATTGAAGAACTCTGTCAGTGATAGCCTCTGGCGGAAGGGGCATCCCTAACTCAGCCAGACGGGTGGAGTACCCAGACATTCTGAGCACGTGATCACTGATAGACCTGTTCTCCTCCATCTCGCAAGCATAGAACTTATCGGAGATCTCATATCTCTCGATCCGGGCATTCTTCAGAAAGATAAACTTCAACTCCTGGAACATCTCATATGCTCCATGACGTTCAAAACGTCTTTGAAGTCCCGGTTCTAAGCCATACAACATTGCACTTTGAACTATTGAGTAATCATCAGAACGAGCCTGCCAGGCGTTCACAACGTCTAGAGACTCAACTGGAGCGGGTGGATCACCAAGCGGTGCATCAAGGACATAAGCCTTCTGGGAAGCCGTAAGGATAATCCTTAGATTACGGGCCCAGTCCACAAAGTTACTTCCATCATCTTTCAACTTAGCTTTCTCTAGGAACGCATTAAAATTCAGGGGTGCTACTGCGCGAGCCATGATCTACAACATAAATATAGCAAAGACAACTTAGACTATTGTTCTTAGATAATGAGTTTAGTTAATCATATTTTAAAAAACTCCCACTCAAATTGACATCCCTCCGATCATTCGAGTGTAACATGATCCAAATCCACCAACTCAAGTCCGATCATCACGTGAGTTGAGGTGGTTTCAATGGTGAACATCTTCATGTTGATCATATCTACTATATGACTCATGTTCGACCTTTCGGTCTCTTGTGTTCCGAGGCCATGTCTGTACATGCTAGGCTCGTCAAGTTTAACCCGAGTGTTCCGCACGTGCAACATGGCTTGCACCCGTTGTATGCGAACGTAGAGTCTATCACACCCGATCATCACGGCGTGTCTCGAAACGACGAACTTTCGCAACGGTGCACACTTGGGGAGAACACAATTTATCTTGAAATTTAAGTGAGGGATCACCTTATAATGCTACCGTCGTCCTAAGCAAAATAAGATGCATAAAAGGATTAACATCACATGCAAATCATAAGTGACATGATATGGCCATGAACTTGTGCTTTTGATCTCCATCTCCAAAGCACCGGCATGATCTCCATCGTCACCGGCATGACACCATGATCTCCATCATCTTGATCTCCATCAACGTGTCGCCATAAGGTTGTCGCGCTAACTGTTGCTTCCACGACTATAGCTAACGTTTAGCGATAAAGTAAAGCATTACATAGCGCTTAATGATTGACACGCAGGTCATACAATAATTAAAGACAACTCTATGGCTCCTGCCAGTTGCCGTACTCATCGACATGCAAGTCGTGATATTCTATACAAAACATGATCATCTCATACATCACATATATCTCATCATGTAATTGGCCATATCACATCACAACATACCCTGCAAAAACAAGTTAGACGTCCTCTAATTGTTGTTGCAAATTTTACGTGGCTGCTACGGGTTTGCAAGAACCGTTCTTACCTACGCAAAACCACAACGTGGTGTAGTGATTGCTTTTTGATCTTCTAAAAGAACCCTCTTCATTGAAATCGATTCAACTAAAGTGAGAGAGACAGACACCTGCCAGTCACCTTTATGCAACAAGTGCACGCAGCGGTGAAACCAGTCTCGCGTAAGCGTACGCGTAATGTCGGTCCAGGCCGCTTCATCTCACAATACCGCGGAATCAAGTATCAACTAGTAACGGCAAGCAATATGTATACACCCACGCCCACAACTCGTTTGTGTTCTACTCGAGATCTCATCTACACATAGACCTAGCTCTGATACCACTGTTGGGGAACGTTGCATGGGAAACAAAAATTTTCCTACGCACACGCAAGATCTATCCATGGTGATGAGCATCTACGAGAGGGAGAGTGAATCTACATACCCTTGTAGATCGCTAAGCGGAAGCGTTAATAAACGCGGTTGATGTAGTCGAACGTCTTCGCGATCCAAATCGCCGAGCGTCCCGCGATCCAATCACGATCCTTCCGATCTAGTGCCGAACGGACGGCACCTCCGCGTTCAACACACGTACGGCTTGATGACGCCTTCACCTCCTCGATCCAGCGAGCGATGGTGAAGTAGTGGTTGAGTTCCAGCAGCACGACGGCGTGGTGATGGTGGTGAGGAACAATCTCTGCAGGGCTTCGCCAAGCACTACGGAGATTATGACGGAGGAACTAGAGGGCTAGGGTTGCCGGCACACGGCTTGGGAAATCCTGATGTGTCCCGTGTGCTAGCCCTGCCCCTCTATTTATATGTTGAGCCTTGGGGTCTAAACTTGGAGTAAAAGCCTCCTCCGGGTCGGTTTTGCCCGCACAAGGTCGGTTTGGCCCGCAGGAAAAGAGTCCAATTCGGACCCTGCCGAATCGTGCACAGCCGCGCACAAGCGGTAGTACCGCTTCACACAAGCGGTAGTACCGCTTGGGCGGTAGTACCGCTTCACACAAGCGGTAGTACCGCTCCGGCGGTAGTACCGCTTCACCAAGCGGTAGTACCGCTTACGCGGCAGCAAAACTACTTTTGCACTTTCCAATACCTTGTGGGCTTTATCCCTTTGGCTCATATAAAGTGTTGCTGCACCCGAACACTTCGGTAAACATCCGGAACCCCTTCCGGTGAACTTCGGAACTCTTCCGGAGATCAAAACACTATTATCACATATATCAATCTTTACCTCCGGACTATTCCGGAGATCCTCGTCATGTCCGGGATCTTATCCGGGACTCCGAACAACTTTCGGTCACCAACATAATAACTCAATTATACTAATCGTCACCAAACGTTAAGTGTGTAGACCCTGCGGGTTCGAGAACTATGTAGACATGACCGAGACACCTCTACGGCCAATAACCAATAGCGGGACCTGGATGCCCATATTGGCTCCTACATATTCTACGAAGATCTTTATCGGTCGAACCTCTATGTCAAGGATTCAGTTAATCCCGTATGCTGTTCCCTTTGTTCTTCGGTATGTTACTTGCCCGAGATTCGATCGTCGGTATCACTATACCTAGTTCAATCTCGTTACCGGCAAGTCTCTTTACTCGTTCCGTAATACAAGATCTCGTGGCTAACACTTTAGTCACATTGCTTGCAAGGCTCATTGTGATGTTGTATTACCGAGTGGGCCCTGAGATACCTCTCCGTCATACGGAGTAACAAATCCCAGTCTTGATCCATGCCAACCCAACAGACACCCTCGGAGATACCTGTAGAGCACCTTTATAGTCACCCAGTTACGTTGCGACGTTTGATACACACAAGGTATTCCTCCGGTGTTAGTGAGTTGCATGATCTCATGGTCAAAGGAACAGATACTTGACATGCAGAAAACAATAGCAATAAACTGACACGATCAACTGCTACGTTTACAGTTTGGGTCTTGTCCATCACATCATTCTCCTAATGATGTGATCCCGTTATCAAATGACATCTCATGTCCATGGCTAGGAAACCTTAACCATCTTTGATCAACAAGCTAGTCAACTAGAGGCTTACTAGGGACACAGTGTTGTCTATGTACCCACACATGTATTTGAGTTTCCAATCAATACAATTATAGCATGGATAATAAACGATTATCATGAACAAGGAAATATAATAATAACCAATTTATTATTGCCTCTAGGGCATATTTCCAACAATCTCGTCGCGCAGCTGACGCGGCCGAGGTGCCAGGCCTTCGAGGCCGGCTTGCCGAAGCCGGCCAGCAGCGTGACCACGCCGTCGGCCACCGCGACCGGCTCCAGGCCAAGGTGGACCGGTTGGTGGCCGAGAAGGCCAGGGCGGAGGATGCCCACCAGGCGGAGCTGGGCTGGTTGGCGGAGGAGCGCGGCAAGGCGGCCGAGGAGCTAGCGGACGCCGGCAGGAAGATCTCCTAGCTCGAGAAGGATCTCAAAGCCCAGGCTCGCGCGTCGGCGATCCGGGAGAACGGGATGCTGGGCGAGGCGCAGCACCTTGACGAGACCTTCGCCCGTAAGTACCATTTCTTCCTTTGGGCCGGCTGGCGTAGCCGGCAAGTTGCTTTCTTTGACTGATTTGTTTCTTTCCTTTGCCAGGAGTCTTCCCGGAGACACAGGAGACGGCCGATGCGGCCGTGTACGCCCACCGGGCCGAGCAGCGAGAGCTGGGGGCGGAGATCGACGCTTACGCCGCCTGGTCCTTCTCGTAGCTCGTTCTTGCCGGCGAGGCCCGTCTTCGGGCCGTGGAGGGGCAGATGCACCGCCTGTTCGAGGCCGGCTTGGGCATGGCGAGCGGCGTCTGGCCAAGCACGGTGGTGCCGAACATCGTCACCCGGCTGGCGCGGTGGCTGGAGGTCGGGGAGGAGCGACTCGGCGCGTGGAGGGCCTCCGCGGCCCAAGCCGGCGCGGAGACGGCGCTGCGCTTCGTCGTGTCGTGGTATCCGGGCGTGGACCTCGACCGTCTGGCGGCGCAGCGGGCCGGCGCGGAGGAGGACTTGGCGGTGCGGGCGCAGCGGATCGCCGGGCGGGCCAGTTACTTGGCAACGTTCGCCCCGCACGACGAGTTCGTCGTCGAGCGGACGGAAGACGGCGAGGAGCTCCCTGCCGACGAGCTCGGCCTGCTGCTCAACGACCCGGACGACAGCTCGGCCGAGACGGGCACCTACGCCGATGACGAGGCCGACGCGGACGACGACGCCACGGCCGAGAGGACGGCGGAGAGCGCTGGACGCAACCCGGCGGCCGCGTCCACCTCGGCTGAGCCGACGCCGGCCGGAGACGATGCAGGTGCCGCTTAGGGCCTTTGCTTTTTTCCATTTTATCCTTCCTGTACTCAAACTCTGTTAGGTAGCAGGTCCACCCACTGGGGGTGTAGTTCAATGTAATGAACTTGTGGCCGAAGGCCCATGCTGTGTATAAATTTTGCATGCGATTTCACTTTCTGCTGTTCGGCCTTGGGCCTTTTCCTGTTTGTCGTTTCTCTGGGCTTCCTTCCCGCTAGCCGGACAACCGGGTTGCGGACTGTGGCTAGGACGGGAACTCGGCTTTGAGAGTGAACGCACAATACTTAGGCTTTTTCGGATGTTGAGCGCGAGTGAAACACCCACTGGGCCGACTGGCGGCAGGCGGCGAGGCCGCCTGGCGCGCAGCCGGTCGTGCGGCGAACAAGCGAGAGAGAACGGGTTGAGCCGGGTTGGCCGAACCAGGCTGTCCTTCTTAGTCGTTCTGGCGTAACGGTCCTTTCGGCCTTTGGCTCTTGCCGGCCGGACAGCCGGGAGCCGGCTGTGGCTGGCGAAGAGAGGGCTTCGGCGGCTCGTACGCTTCGAGACGGACTAAGGAAAAAAGCGGGGCGTGGTCTAGCCGGCTAGCCCGCGAGCCCCCGAGCCGGCTACGCCGACTCGGTGGGGGAATTAGAAAAAACGGGGCTGTGTGTAGACACAGAATAAAGCGGTAAAGGGAGCCCCCGAGCCCCCGAGCCGGCTGCGCCGACTCGGCGGGAGAAATGAAAACGGGGGAGCTGCCTGCTTTCATTAAATTCAAAAAGGCGGTGATACATACATGCGCGAGTTCAACTGTAAAACGGACGGAGGAGCTCCACGTTCTAGGGCCGGCTGGACTCCTCACCGGCTGCATCTCGCTTGCGCTTGTTCGGCTTCTGCGCGTCGATGAGGTAGTACGCGTTCCGGTCGCAGAGAGCCTTGCTGACGATGAAGGGGCCCACCCAGGGGGAGGCCAGCTTGTGTTGGCCGGCTGTTCGCTGGACGAGCCGGAGTACGAGGTCGCCTTCGCGGAACGCGAGGGGCTTGATCTTCTTGCTGTGGTAGTGGCGCAGGCCTTGTTGGTAGATGGCGGACCGGCTGAGGGCCAGGAGGCGTGCCTCCTCGAGCAGATCGACGCCGTCTTCGCGTGCTTCTTTTGCTTCGGCTTCGGTGTACATCGTCACCCGGGGTGAGTCGAACTCGACGTCGGTTGGAATGATTGCTTCGGCTCCGTAGACGAGGAAGAACGGGGTGAACCCGATGGAGCGGTTCGGCGTCGTCCGGAGGCTCCAGAGGACGGCCGGCAGCTCGTCGAGCCAGCTGCCGGGGGAGCGCACGAGCGGCTCGACGAGTCGCGGCTTGATGCCGGCTAGGATGAGGCCGTTTGCCCGCTCGACCTGGCCTTTCGACTGGGGATGTGCGACGGAGGCCAAGTCGAGCCGGATGCCGGATGCAGAGCAGTAGTGGCCCAGCGCGCCCTTGGCGAAGTTGGTGCCGTTGTCCGTGATGATGCTGTGCGGCACGCTGTAGCGAACCGGGATGTCCTTGATGAACCGGACGGCCGTGGGCCCGTCGAGCTTCTTGATCGGCCTGGCCTCGATCCACTTGGTGAATTTGTCGATGGCGACGAGGAGATGCGTCATGCCGCCTCGGGCGGTCTTGAAGGGCCCCACCATGTCGAGTCCCCAGACGGCAAAGGGCCATGTGATCGGGATGGTTTGGAGGGCCGAAGCCGGCTGGCGGCTGCGCTTGCTGAAGCGTTGGCAGCCCTCGCACTTGAGGAGCAGTTCCTCGGCGTCTTGCAGGGCCGTGGGCCAGTAGAAACCGTGCCGGAATGCTTTGGCCACCAGGGATCTTGAGGCGGCGTGGTGCCCGCACTCGCCCTGGTGGATGTCGAGGAGGATCTCGATCCCTTTGCTCTGCTCGACGCGGCGCTGGAACACGCCCGTCGTGCTGCGTTTGACGAGCTCATGGTTGATGATGCTGTAGGCGGACGCGCGCCGCTGCACTTGCCGGGCTTCAGTTTCGCCGATGGGAAGTTCGCCGTCTTCCAAGAAAACGAGGATTGCCCGAGCCTAGGATGGCGCCGTCACCACCGCGAGGACGGCCGCCGGGATGGGATCCGGGACGGCAGCCCCCGAGCCGGAGCCGGCAGTCCCCGAGCTTGGGCCGGCAGCCCCTGCGCCGGAGCCAGCAGTCCCCGGGCTGGAGCCGGCAGCCCCCGAGCTGGAGACGGCAGTCCCCGGGCTGGAGCTGGCAGTCCCCGAGCTTGGGCCGGGAATCCCAGGGTCGGGTGGGGGCGCGCTGGGGTCGTCCGTGACGAAGATGGACTCCGACTCGGGAGACGGCTTGATGGACGGCTTCCGAAGGTGCTCGAGGGAGACGCCGGATGGGATGTCTTGCCGGGTAGAGCCCATTTTCGCCAGTGCGTCAGCTGCTTCGTTGTCCGCGCGGGGGACGTGGAGGAACTCACAACCATCAAACCCGCCGGAGAGTTGCTGGACCAGGAAGCGGTAGCTGGCCATGTTGGCATCTTTGGCGTCCCAGTCGCCGGAAACTTGCTGCACCACCAGGTCCGAGTCGCCGTAGCAGAGGATGCGCCGGATGCCGATCTCCCTGGCCAGCCGGAGGCCGTGTACGAGAGCTTCGTACTCGGCGACGTTGTTGGAGGCGGCGAAATGGATCTGGAGCACGTACCGCAGCCGGTCGTTCTTGGGGGAGGACAGCACGATGCCGGCTCCCAAGTCGTTGCGCATCTTGGAGCCGTCAAAGTGCATGCGCCAGTGAGTCGACTCTGGTGCCGGCGGCAGGTATTGCGTCTCGGTCCAGTCGACGAGGAAGTCGGCCAGCGCTTGGGACTTGATGGTGGTGCCCGGCTCGTAGAGGATCGTGTGGCCGGCTAGCTCGATGGCCCACTTGGCCACCCGGCCAGAGGCATCCCGGCAGCCCATGATCTTGCCGATGGGGGCCGTGCTCACCACGGTAATGGCGTGCTCTTGGAAGTATTGCCTCAGCTTCTTGGCGGCGAAGTACACGCCGTAGCACATCTTCTGGTAGTGGGGGTAGTTCTGCTTGGAGGCGGAGAGCACCTCGCTCAGGTAGTACACCGGACGCTGGACCGGCTACACCTTGCCCTCCTCAGGGCGCTCGACGACCAGCACCGTGCTAACCGCGCGAGAGGTGGCGGCGATGTATAGCAGGAGTGGCTCTTTCTTAGCCGGCGCGGCCAGGACGGGCGCGGTTGACAGCATGCGCTTGAGGTCGCGGAAGGCTTCGTCCGCCTGGTCGCTCCACTCGAACGCCGTCGTCTTCTTCATCAGCTGATACAGGGGCTGGGCCCTCTCTCCCAGCCGGCTGATGAACCGGCTGAGAGAGGCCAAGCAGCCGGTGAATTTCTGGACGTCGCGCAGCCGGGTCGGCTTGCGCATGCGCTCGATTGCCTTGATCTTCTCCGGGTTGGCCTCGATGCCGCGCGCCGAGATGAGGAAACCGAGGAGCTGGCCAGCCGGCACGCCGAAGACGCATTTCTCCGGGTTGAGCTTGATCCGGAACCAGCGCAGATTGGCGAAGGTTTCTTTGAGGTCGGCCAGGAGCGTGAGGTGCTGCTTGGTCTTCACCACGATGTCGTCGACGTAGACGTGCACATTTCTGCCGAGCTGGGGCAGCAGGCATTTCTGCATGCATCGTTGGAAAGTGGCGCCGACGTTCTTCAGCCCGAACGACATGGTGATGTAGCAGTACGCCCCAAAGGGCGTGATGAAGGACGTCTTGAGGGCGTCGGCGGGGTCCAGCTTGATCTGGTGGTAGCTGGAGTAGGCGTCCAGGAAGGACAGGAGCTCGCAGCCGGCTATGGAGTCGATGACTTGGTCAATCCGGGGCAGAGCGAACGGGTCTTTGGGGCATGCCTTGTTCAGGCTGGTGTAGTCGATACACATGCGCCAAGTGCTGTTCTTCTTCAGGACGAGGACCGGGTTGGCCAGCCACTCGGGGTGGAATACTTCCATGATGAACCCGGCTTTGAGTAGTCGGGCGATCTCTTCGCCAATGGTTCTTCGCTTCTCCTCGGAGAAACGGCGTAGCGGCTGCCGGACAAGCTTGGCGTCCTTGCGGACGTGAAGTTTGTGCTCGGCGAATTCCCTCGGGACACCCGGCATGTCTTTGCGAGACCATGCAAAAATATCCTGATTCTCACGGAGGAAATCGATGAGCTCGCCTTCCTATTTGCTGTCGAGGCCAGCACCCACAACGACGTACTTGCTGGAGCTGGGGTCGGTCGGGTCAAACGGGACCCGCTTCATGTCCTTGGCCGGTTTGAAGGAGGCTTCGTCGGCCGGCTTGGGCGGAGCCGGCACGGCCGACTGCGCATTAGCCAGCGCCACAATCCTGTCGAGCTGGCGCCTCTCCTCGGCGATGACCAGTGACTCGGCCAGCTGGGAGTCGGCTTTGGCGCACTCGAGGGACTTCTTGTAGTCGCCGACGACGGTGATGAAGCCCTTGGGACCCGGCATCTTCAACTTCAGGTAGGCGTAGTGGGGGACCGCCGTAAACTTGGCCATCGCGGGCCGGCCCAGCAGCGCGTGGTAGGGGCTGGCCAGGTCGACCACCTCGAACCAGATCGGCTCGCGGTGGAAATGGCTGCTGGAGCCGAACAGGAAGTCGAGCCGGATCCGGCCGATCGGGGAGCAGGAGAGTCCTGACACGATGCCGTGGAACACCGTCCGGGTCGGCTCCAGCTGTCGCGCCTCGATGCCGAGCTTGGTCATCGTGTCGCGGTACAGGATGTTGATGCTGCTGCCGCCGTCGACCAGCACCCGTGAAAAGCGGCAGGTGCGTTTCTCGGAGACGAGGGTGGGGTCGAGCATGAGGGCGTAGCCACCCGGCATGGGCATGATGGCCGGGTGATCCTCCCGGGTCCAGCTCACCAGTCGGTCGGACCAGTGCATGTACTAGGGAACCGAAGGGAAGACGGCGTTCACCTCAGCCGCGTGTTTGCGCTTGGCGTGCTTGTCATCCCCCTTGCTGGTGAAGACGACGTAGGATGCGTCCGGGCGCGGGAAAGGGTTGTCGGCGAGGGCGCCGGGTGGCAGTGGAGGCGGCGGGAGCGGCGGCTGCTGCGGGCCGGCTCCAGGCGGCGGAGGTGGAAGGTTGCCCTTCAATAAGCGCTGCGTGAAGCTGCATTGCCGGAGCGTGTGCGTCGATGGCTTCACGCCGCTGTGGTTCTTGCAGGGGGCGTCGAGCATCTGCTCGAAGGTCAGCTTGGGCTGCCAGACGGCTTTGCCAGTGCGCGGGCGCTGGCTGGCGCCTTGCTCGGCCGGCTGCTCCCTCTCCACGGCGGCGACTTGCCAGTTGTCGTAGCGAGGCGCCGGCTGATCGTTCCGGTGCTTGCCGTTGTTGTTGCTGTCGTGCCGGCGCTGGCTGTTGTCGCCAGCCGGCTTGGTGGGAGCCGGCTGGGCCGGGAGAAGCTTGCCGTCCGCGTCGATCGTGATCTTCATATTCATCGCGGAGTCGGCCGTAGCGTACTTGTCCGCCACAGCCATGAGCTCCGCCAGGGTCTCCGGCTCGTCGCACACCAGCCGGTGATTGACCAGAGTGCCGTCTAGGCATCCGTCGATGAAGTACTGGATGGCCTGGACCTCGTGGACCCCTTCGCAGGAGTTGCGAAGCTCCGTCCACCGTGTGAGGAAGTCGCGCAGGGGCTCGCCCGGCTTCTGGACGCACATGGAGAGCTGGCGAGGCTTGCCGGGTCGCTTGTAGGTGCTGGTGAAGTTGCGAACGAACGCGTCTTCGAAATCCAGCCAGGAGTTCACATTGCCGGCTCGGAGGCTGTTAAGCCACGTCCGGGCCGAACCGAGCAACATGAGGGGGACGTAACGGACAGCCACACGCCGGTTGCCGCCGGCTATGCCGACAGCTGTGGTGTAGTCGGTTAGCCAGTCCTCCGGCTTGGTGGCGCCGGTGTATTTGGGGAGTCGCGGGGCAGCGAGAAGCCTTTGGGGAAGGGTTCTTTGCGAATGCGGGGGCCGAAGCACGCCGGGCCAACAGAGCTTTCCTCCTCCAGGGCCGTGGAGCGCGCCAGCCGGTCGATGCGGTGACGGGCGTCGCTTTCGTCGTAGGGCTCGCGGGGGCCGAGTCGGTCAGCCACGGGAACGCGGAGGCCGATTCGGCCGGCCACGGGACCGTGGGGCGCCGGGGCTTCCGGGGCCGGCTTGGGCTGCCGAGCCGGCCGCACGGGGGGCTCCGGCTGCTGAACCCGGCAGTCGCCGGCCGTCTCGCCAGCGTTGCCGTCTCCAGCGGTGGTGGCGCGGTTGTGCCGGCTCCGGCCGGACCGGTGCCGGCCAGAGCGGCTCGTGCTAGTGGCGTGCGAAGACGTCTGCCGCGCATCCCGGAGAGCCCTCTCCGGGTTCCCGGTTCTTCTTGAGGCGGAGCCGGATGGCTGGGCCGGGTCGAAGCGTTGCTGCTGCTCGTTCGCCGCGGTGATGAGGTCGCGGATGCGCTGCTACTGCTGCAGCAGCTCCTCGCCCTCCAGGAACTCGAGATCAGCAATCGCGGCCTGCGCCGCGCGCATGTTCTTGACGGGGGTGTCGTAGACGGGTCGGCATGCGCCTAGCGCGCGGCCGAGTGCGCCCCCACGGATCCGCACCTCCGCGACCCGGCTGGGCTCGGCGGCGGGCGGAGTGAGGCCATGTGCGCTGTCGAATTCTCGCTGGGCGGGCTGCAGCCGGCGCCGGGTTGCCGCAAGCTCCGTGGCCTCGAGCAGTAGATGCTGGCGGCCCTCGTTGAGCTGGGCCGCTGCAGCAGCCGTGTCGGCGTCAAGCGTGATGGGGGCTTGCAGACTCCGGATCGTATCGTGGAGCGGGTCAGTCCGGCGAGGCGGAGCCGCAGCCAAGGCGGCGGCCGCGGCAGCCAAGGCGGCGGCCATGGCAGCCTTCTCCTTGGCGCGTGGGGAGCCAGAACTGGTGCCGATGGTCAGCACCTCCGCGCGGACGCAAAGAGCGGCGACGTCGTCGGGGATGGCGCGGCTAACGGGGACAGGCGAGTCGGCGCAGTTGCACACTTCGCTGGGAAACACGTCGGGGACGAGCGCGACGAAGACGCACAGCGTGCCGAAGGGGACGATGAAGCAGCCTACGGGGCAGGCGTCGTCCGTGCCCAGCGCAGCGCTGCAGCCGGTCGGTTTGGACGTGCGAGGCGCACGGACCAAACCGTGCACGATGCGCTCGCTGGAGCGGGTGAAGGGCCTCGTCCGGAACTTGACTCCGGCCGGCGCCGCGAGCAGCCCCACGGTGGGCGCCAACTGTCGTGGTAATTTGACGGCAGATGCCATAAGATGGCTAAAGAGGTGGGGCTACGAGAGGACGCCGGTGGGCTCCGGAGGCGAGGTTGGCACGAGCAAGTGCGAGACACGAGACGTACCCAGGTTCGGGGCCCTCTAGAGAGTTAACACCCCTAATCCTGCCGTATGAGCTGATATGCGCAAAGGTTACATAGTTGCTCCTGGAGCTGTTTGGACGGAGGAGGGAGAAGGGGCTAGGCCATCGTTCTGCCTCTCCGGCGAGAGTGTGTGATCTGAAGGGAGCTAACTAGAATGTGTACTGATCTGACCGTGCGATCGACCGACCCCTCTGCATGGAGGCCTCCCTGGGGGTCTTATAGGCTAACCCCCAGGGTTACAATGGTAACGTTACAGAGGCGCGGGCCCCTGGTGTCATTGACAGGGATCCGGTGGCCGGGTCGCCGGGCTGCCGGGTCGCCAGGTGCGCCGCACCTTCCTGGCGCGGGGCACTGTGGCGGGTCTTGTCTCTTGTCAGTCTGGGTACGAGGCACTGTGGCGCGTCTTGTCCGTCGTCAAAGGGAGGTCGGCGCCGCCGTTTCTATAGGACCGCGCCTCCCTGACACCGCCCGCCTCGGGCAGGGGCGCAAGGAAAGCTGCAGCCTCGCCTGTTCTGTCAGTACAAAGGGAGGAGTGCTGTCACCATGCTTGCTTCATCGCTAAGGCTTCGTCTCCTCGCGGCCGGCCGGCATGGGCCAGCTGGCCAGGCCGGGTTGCCGTGCCGAGCCGGCTCGCGCTGGGGATCCGGCGTGCTTGGCAAGCCGGCCTGAGGGACTTGTCTTGCTCCGATGATTTTCCGAAAGGGATCCGGGCTCCGTCGCCTACCCGGGGGTCATCCCCCCGACAATTGTTTCATTTAGTATGACGTCGAAGACTTCTTTAATCCTAGTTACCTGGTAATTGCATTTTGTTTTTGTTTTAATAAACAATGACCCAGTGCAATTTGTAAAACTGAAAAATTGATATTAGAAATACTTACGATTTTCGCTTTTTGAATGTGATAATCCTCAAACTCTTTTTTTCTTTTGACTTCAGCGGCGTTCATTTCATCAAGCTTTCGTTCTGCTTCAGCTTCATCAATAACACAATCTAATGGGTTTCTGCTTTGTTTCTCTACTTCCTCGGCAGTTGTTTCTTGAGGATCAATAATATGAACTGTCCTCGTATATTTGTCCATCATATATAGGATGTACCGGTTTTCCTTCTCAAGTGGCATGAATATCTGCGTACAAAAGTTTTTTTGTTAGATGACAGTTTAATATAAAGGAATATGTTAAAGGGAATATTTTGATTTTGTTGTAGAGAAAAGGGCTATTACCATGTTTGCTGTCAAGAGCTTATTCTGTTGATGTTGTTTGAGATACATGGGAACCAGTTGATGCTTCCTTTTTTGCAATTCACTTCTAAATTTTTTAGGAGGTGTACTCTGATTCTTTATATCTAGTATATGCTGCACAAACAATAAATGTGATAAAAAGGTGTCGAAAAAACAAATTTAGAAGATAAGAGTCAGATGTATCATTATAAAAAAGAGGCGTTGCAAAACAGACGAATTTGTGCTTTTTAAAAATTTACCTCTGCAAAGCTTGGGCCTAATAGTAGCCTATCACTCTCTTCTGAAGCTTGTCTGCTTTCCCAGATATCTGCTATTTCATCGAGCACTCTCTTTTCTATATGATGTGGTATGTTCGTCTGTGCTGGTCTTGGACCGAATGCTGCCTTAAGGTTGGCTCCAGTGAAAAGCGTGCTTTCGCTTTCTCTACGAATGCGCTTAAATACAGTTTTGCTGTGACACAGAAAAATAAAATAATATTTGAAGTGAGGGTCAATGACAAACTGAATTTAAGAATCTTTTTGTCCTCGGTCCAACTATTTAGAAGTGCAGTAGAAAACCACTCACTTGTTGAATCTTTTCTGCCAGCTTTCGCTCATGACTATTTGGAAGAACTCGGAGGCCTCTTTTGTGTGTTCAAAGTAATGTTCATGTTTTGGGTATGGGTTGCTGCTTCGTCCTTTATTCTTTTTTATCCCATCTGTCTCTGTCAGAGCAGGCAGAAAATTGATGGTTGTTATGTTCATGCTAGAGAGATAACTCAAAATTGTGTCGTTATTTTCATGCTAAAAAGGTAGCATGCAAGCTTTTGTGATACTAAAAATATAAATCAACACCATGGGTTGTTACAGAGAAAGTAAGCAGAAATAGTTATTTTACCTTTGCTGGCTGAAAAAAGGTTTGAAGGTTTTGGTTTGAATTCTTTGATTGTTCCAGGCAGATCCTCCCACTTTATTTGGTTGGTTTTACCAAATATGGCTGTAAATAGGAACTCCGGTTTCCACTTGGCATCTACCTTGCTATGATGCAGGAAGGTCATTCATTGGACATTCTTTATTTTTCTTGGTGTTCACATGCATGTTGAATTTTTTTGAAGAATTCAAGCAATGCTGCTAGTAAAAGAAAATTGTTGCACGTAGTACTGACTTACATGAAAATCTTCATCGTCCTTTGTCAGATTAATGCCGTTCCAGTATTTGACAAATTGGACCATGAAGTGTCCGCATTGTGTACCCTGTTGTTTTGGCGAGCAAACTCTGGTAGGCCTTTCTGCTATCCTCGCCCAGTTCGGTTCATTTCTGGCTTTTAGTGCCGTTTCTTCGTAATGCTTCTTCATCAGTGCATACATCCTCTTAATCTGTGTTTACAGTTTGGTTTTGTCGTTGGATGTGGCCGTTAAGAAAAGTAATCCAAGAAAAAACCAAGGTTCAAAGTACGTACCAGTTCTGTATGATGTGTATGGTGTTGTTTCCAAGACTTTTTGTCTCCGTGTCTGTATTTCATTGAGTCAAGAATGTCGACGGAACTCGTGTACTTGTTCAACACATAGACCGTGTGGTGATAAGCTGTGTTATGAGGAATCATAATCTGCAGTGTTGGGCACAGAGAGATTTGAAGATCATGGTTGTTGGTAAAAATTAAATCTCATGTAAATGTGCAAGCTTAAGGAGAATAAATTATGTGTGTATACTTCTATTCGGTATTAAGTCTTAACTTACCAGCTTTTTCTCTAGAAGTTCTTTCCCTCTTACAAGGGGTTCAAACTCTTTCAATGCTTCTTCCTCATTGAATTCTTGTAGTTCTCCTTCGAAAAGACTGAGACCGAGCGCAAGCTGCAAGATAGAGGGCGTGTACTTTTTGTCAAAACATTTCATCAGAGTAATAATGCAAGTGTTGACATGTATTTTCATACATTTGCAAATTCTGAAGTGAGTATGGCTTTATCGCTTGTGTTGTATTGTTTCTGCTGCGTCCATTCTTCGAACAATGTGTTTGTCATTGAGCCCTCCATTTCTGCATCTCCTTTTCTTAGTTGTTGCTTTATGTTTTTCCCGGTAATAAAATCCTCTCGCTTTGAGCTCTTATACACGTTTAGACTGCAAGCAAAAAAGGTTTACACAAAAATAGAGTCACTTGTTAGGTGGTTTTAAAGAGGAGCCGCACTTGTCTGCCTTTTCTTTTCAGATGAGAAAGTACTTACTGTCCGCAATCTTCCTGTCCTTCTTCGCTCATTAGATATTCATAAATTGCTATTGCCCTGTCCATATAAATCATAACTCCTGGCACAAATGTTGGAATGTTGACTTTTCCATACAGCCTGCTTGATGGCTTCAACGGCCTCTTGATCGAGATTATGTTTGCTGAGCTAATCTCAGTTGATTGAACCATTGAAGGTTCTGGGGAATCTTGCTGCAGGCTTGCCAGGTGTTGCGTTCCTTTTTTGTTGAATTCAGTCTCTTCTGCCTGAATTCTGGCTGTTTTGAAATCATCGAACGGCAGTACTCCCTGTACAACAACATCATTGTACTGCTTTAGTTCGTTCTCGGTAAGGCTTTGAATAAATTCATCAATTTCTTGATGCTTTTCTGTCGTTTTGGGGGCTAAGAAGTCCAAAGATACGGTACTTGAGGTGCCTTGCTGATCGTTTGTGGATCCTGGGGCAGCATCTTGTTTCCTCTTCTCAAGTATCTTTTGTTGTAAGTTCTTCTGATCACATGTTCCTGCTAATATGCAATCTTGAGCAACAGGCTGCTTCTTCTGCTCGGAAAGCTGTCCTTGCCTAGTCGGTTCGTCGTTCCTTCTGTTATCCTCTTTTAGCAGTGCTTGTTTGTTCAAGTTGTTGTGTGCTCAAGATTTTGTTGTTGATGTTTTCCTCGTTAGTGATGACCGTTACCTCTTCATGTTGGTGTTCTATCTGGTCGTCTGGGGGTGGTCGATCTGGTTCTATTCGTGGATCCTTCCATTTGTGTTCCCTCTGTAAGTTGTTGTCTTGTTGAACATGCTGCTCTGCGCAAGTTTCTTTGATGACTTCCTGGTTGCTTACATGCATAACTTCTTCGTCTTCACTGCATATATCAATAACTTCTTTCTCTTGAGTGGTTCTCTCAATAGTTTTTTCCTCGGGCTCGGGAGTTGGGGGAAACTCTTCTAGTACGTCACATCTTGTCCGTTGCATTTCTGTGTCTCCGATATCGACTTGATGCTTCAGCATATCTGTTAGAATAAAAAAAATTAAAGTTAAAATAATTCTGATTAGTACCTAGTAGGCTGACAAAATTTTGAGGCCTTGTTTCTGAAAATTACTTGAGCAAAATATTACTTATTTGTTTTAAGAAATACTAACCTGTTGTACATTTGATTAATGATAGTACTGTATTGCCTCTGTGTTGGCTGATTACTTGATATAGAATTTTTTTCCTCAACTTTGGGACTCGTTCTTCTGTCAAAAGCACTGTTGTTCCATCTGGCGAGTAGTGCTTAACGTTCATGTACATATAGAATGCGCAGTCCATTCTGCATGTAGAAGAATGATTGGTTATAAGACGTTGGGGCAGTTTGGGTTAAACTGCCCTAACTTCCTGTATTTATGAATGGAAGTAGAAAATGTTGCAGGAAAGAAACATAAAATAAAAAGGTTGGTAGTGTTTACGTCTCTGCCTGAAGCGGCACCTGCATTTTGACGTTTTTGAAATGGTCGATACTTCTTGGTGAAAGCTGGAGCTCTGTGCTCATTTGCTTCCAGATCTTCTTCAATCTACTTGTTACAGTGTTGAAGAATTGTACTGTCCCGGGATATGCAGTTAGAGAGTCAAGGAGTTCGAAGCGCTCTATTTTCATGTTAACTGTGATGGTGAAACAGTGACCGATATCTTCGTCTTTCTTATACCCGCCTATGGAAGCTGGTAGAAAGAACTGCAAAAGGCAAAATAAAAAGAAAAAAATTGCAATCCTTCTTAGATTTAGGCATGGTTTGTTGGTCATAAAAGAGAACTGTAGAGCCGTAATTGGATTTTCGTATCTGTAACAGGTGATCTGCTTACCATGTCATAATCTTGCAGTCTTTCTCCTTCTTCTATATTGAAAAATCTTTTAAGCCTGGCAGGTAGTTGTTTATTTCTGATATGTGCTTGGTCTTTATTTTTGAAGCACATTGGATCATTGTCATCGGCTCACTTTATTGAGTGCTGCTTGTTTTGTCATTTGTACACAAAAAGGAATTTGTTAGTTCACTTGTAGAAAAAGTTGATCGATTGATAGACTGGTATTCATTGTTGCCGTGATCTTTACTTACAGTGTTGTTTAATGATAGAATCTTTCGCCCTGTGCCCTTGAGTTCATTTCTCAAGATCACTAGCATGGGCTCGATGGCTTCGCTGCTCACTGGATTTCCGATTTTGAAGCTTTCGGCCACATGAGCTAGATTGACATCTAACTTGTTCGTTGTCAGGAAAAGCTTATCTCTGCAATGCATATTTAGAAAAATATTTTAGTTTACACAGTTTACAGGTAAAAACATTGGAAGAATGTGTTGTGTGGTAGTTACATGAACTTACCCTTCTTTCTTTGTCCATGTCCTGCATACAGCGTTGTACAGGTCTTCGATGGCTCTGCTCACGGGATCACTATCTTTGCTCCCTTTCTCCTTTGTGCCTGCGATGATTTTAAATTTAATGTAAATAATTTCAAGTGGGAAGATAGTACTTAAGTTTATTTTGTGTTGGCTCTTTTGTTGTTTTGTTTTAAGTTACAGATTGTGAGATAGTACTCGAGTTTCTTTTTTCTTGCCTGTTTCGCTGCTAGATAATATGCCTTGTCCTTTGTCGTTCCTTTCTTGTTCTATTTCCACTTGTGCTTGGATGTGTTGATGTCCCTTTTGGGGTGTACATTTGAAGCTGGATTCATCAGTACCCTTCCGTGCAGTTTCTGCTTCATCCTCGTTTGAGTCCGCTGTGCATTGCTGATGGACTTTTCCGTCTTCTTTTTCAGTGTCGCCTTGGTTCACTGTCGTGTTTGTCGTAGCGACCTCTTTGAGAGGACAATCGCCCTTGTATGTCGGTGCAGGGTTTTCGTGGATAGTGTCTGATTCTTTCTCTGAGATATCATCCCCTTGTTTTTCCAGAACACTCTGAGGGTTTGCTTCATTGCCTGCATCCGTGTCCTTGTCTTGTTCAGGTTTCTGCGTTGTCATGGAAAAGCGTAGTTAAAAACAAATAAATTCACAACTTTAATTTGATTGTACTTATCGCCTATGTGCTAGGAAAATAGCGAAACATCTAGTGCGTCTTTGAGCTATGTGAACGTGAAGAGTTATTGTTTTATGGAGATTTGTGGTTGTGTTTGCGCAAGCTAAGCTTAAATTTTATAGAATCATTTTATGCAACTTCACCTCTTTAGTCGTTGTTGCCGCTCTTGTCTCTTCCACCTGTTCTTTGTTGAGTGGAGGTTTTTGGGCCTCCTCTTGTTCTTTGTTTTGCTGTTCATCACCATTGTCCTCGTTTTTCTGTTGTGGCTGTTCAAACATTGAGGTCGGTAAGTGGTGGTGCATTTGAGCTCAGCTATTTTCTAATTTCATATAAGCAGCTTTCGTAACTTTACCTCTTCAGTTGTTGTCGCTGCTGCCGTCTCTTGTACTTCTTGTTTGGTGAGTGAATGTTTTTGGACTTTGTCTTCGGTGGCATCGGTGTGTATCGTTTGAAGAACATGTTCCCCTTGTTCATTGCCCTCTTCTGGTTGTGTTTGATGGTCTTGAATGTTGGTGCTTTCCTGTGTTTCTTGCCCCTGTTCCAACACAAAAAGTAATTAGGTGGGTCTGCATTTCTGCCTATGCAGTTATTTTTTTATATGTTATAGAAACAGGTTTTGTAAGACCCCTTTCTCTCCAGTGGCAGGACTGTGTAGTGCTTTCGTTTGTTTCTTTTTTCTGTTTAGGAAAAAATGTAAATAAAGAAGGGACTTCATTTGTGTCTGTGTAACAATATTATTTTTATGTTACTGAAACAGGTTATGTAACTTCACCTCTTCAGCCGTTGACGCTGGTGGGATGTCTTCTACTTCGTGTTCGTCAGCTGAAGGCTGCTCTTTAGTTGGAGCACTGACTACTATTGGAATGACAACTTGTGTCTGTTTTTCGGCTTCCTCTGGTTGTGCTCCTTGTTGTTCTTTGTGATCAGTGTTCTCGTTTGTTTCCTGCGTCTGTTCAGAGAAAAGGGTCATTCATTTCTTATATTTCTTATGGCAGGGTGTACTAGGTAGTTCTTGCCTTATTAATCTTTGAAAAAGGTTGTTGATGAATTTTACCTTTGTGTCGGTGGTTGCGATATTCGTGTCTGCGTTCTCTATTTCTCTGTCAGGTATAACAGTCTCTAGTTTGTCATCAACTTGGTTGTCCGAGGCTTTCTCCTGTGCATTGGTCATCTGCAATGTTGTGGCAGTGGGAAGCTCTTGTACACCAACTTCCTGTTCAGCGTCGCTTTCATGCGTCTGAGATTCATCGTGGGAATCAGGTTTGACACGGGACACCTCTTGTTTTTGGTGTGCTTGTAAGACCTGTAGATGGAACATGATGAGTTTGCGGTGCATTTTCTCCGCTCATGATGAGTTTCCGGTATGGGGCGTAGTGGGTTGCAGAAGTTTACCTCCTCTTCATTGTTTTCTTCTTGTTTATCTTGTGTGATGTTGACAGTCGGTGGTGGGTCATCTTGTGCTTCGTTGGCAGGACTGCTAGGTTGATTGTTATCCATCTGAGTCTATAATTCGTTGCAGGTTTGTGAGTTAACCCAGAACCGTATCCTGTTTATAAAGAAAAATGGATGTTTATACTTACGTGTTTGCTGGTTCCGATCCCGATCGTCTCTTGTACTGCTTTTGGGGTCATGGTTGAGGGAGCATTATCTGTCGTGAGGTTGCTTGATTTGTTGCTTGCATCCTCGTGCTTGGTGTTGTTGAGATCATCCCGCTGTTGGCGTTCATCTTGGGCTGCTGTGCTGTTGTCATGTGTCTGGGAGTACGGAACACATATTTTTTTAGTTCCAAGTATGAAAACTGGGCTTTAGACTCAGACGACATCGTGTATTGTAATTATTTACCTGTTTTTCTTGTTCTTGCTCTGCATCTTTTATTTCTGCTGCTACTTTCTTCCTTCGCTTTGCTATTCTTCGAAGCTTGTGTTAGTTGGTATGTGCTTCTCCTTCTGCTTCTTTTGTACCTGTTTCTGCTCCTTTGTCTCTGCCTTGTTAATTCTCGCGTTCTGTGTCCTTGTCCTTGTTCTTCTCTTCTCTTGGTTTTCTTCTGCCGTCTTTCTTTTTCACGTTTGTCCGGCTTCTGTTGTGGCTACAACTTCTTTTGTGCGGTTGTCATCCACTAGTGTAGTCGTGGCTCCTGCGTCTACTTGCTCTACCACCTTCAGGGTCCCCTCGTTTGTTTTGATCTTTCTTGCCTTGGAAATCATGTTCTGAAAGTGTTTGTGTTGTTTGAAAGCTTTCATCAGGGACTTTGTTTGCTCGATCAGTGATTCCCTGACTTGTTGATCGAAACTTTCCTCTTCATCAGTGCATTGGTGTTCAGCCCTGCTGGTTATCGTGGGTAATAGTGTTGCTTCATTGAGCACACTTTCCAACATTTCATTGATTCTTTCGAATCCTTCTTCTGATCCTTTGTTTGTGCTTGTGTGAAGTTCCTTGCTTCCACTGGTGCTGCCCGTTCCTTGATGCCGGACCTTGGGTGGGGGTGGTAGCAGCTTGGTCGTGTGCTCATGATGTTTTTGATGCTGTGCTGCTATGAGTTGCAATGAAGATGAAGGTGATTCTGTGTTTGTTTCTTTCGTATAGAAGCTCCGCTCTTCTGTTCCTTTCCATGTATGCCATTGTTTCGGTATAATGAATTTTGTTAGGATGGGGAATATGTTTTTGTAAGGTACAAGTAATTTATAGACAACAGAGCCATACCTGTATGTTGCCAAATTCATAGTCATCCGGTCGTGCTTTCCCATCCTTCTTCATGTCTGCTCTAGCTATTTTTGATAGGTCGTTCTCTTTGAGATAGTTTGCTCGTGGTAGTGATTTCTTGTACATTCTCATTGCAATTTTGTTCATTTCTCTGGTGTTGGGTAGCAGCAGGGAGTCGAGGTACATGATTACTGGTCCCTGTGCCAAACCATTGAGGTGCTTTTGGTTCCTAATTTTCTGATCTATGGTGTGATTTTGCCATTCGATAGCTCCTGCCTTTATCCTTTCGACGATGACCTGGCAGAAATCCATCTGTGGCATATCTTCATAATTCATGTCCTTGACCATTATTGCTTGTTTGCTGAAGATAGGAGCGGTTGTCCCACAGACAACCTTGTGGAAAAGAATGAGGAAAAAGATTTTAACTGCTTTCCTGTTTGCTTCTGGCTCGTCTATTTTGACCAATTCTCCTAGCTTCTTAAGCAGTGTTCCGGCTGAGAAATCCGGAGTTTCTAAGTCAAGGTCTGACCTCAGTTCCTTCATTGAAGTCGGGGAAGTCTGTGGCCTTGGTGCTGTCTTCTGTTTGCCGTTTGGGCATTGAAAAACCTTATGGATGCCTTCCTTGGTAATCTTGATTTGCTTGTCTTCATCAGCGTCATCGAAGCTTATTGTCATGTTGTCTGTGTTCAAATTTTGGTAGATGTGTGCTGCAAGTGGTCTGGAGATGGATCCTGTTATTTGGCAGTGCTCTAACATGCCAAATCCTGCCATCCTAACATCTTGTCGGTGACGGTCTTTAAGTAATTTCCATGCTTGCTTGACTTGAACGAATGATGCTCCTGCTTTGATTTTACATTTGTCTTCATCGGTTGTTGCATCTCCTTCATCATCTGTTGGTGCTGCCAATTCTTTTTCGCTTGTCTTTGTCCTCTTTGCGCGCTTCCGGTTTGATTTTGGCTGTTACAGAAAAAAAGTGCTCTGTTAGAAAGGATCGTTTGATTTTCAGTGGTGAACAGTGGCAACAGAATTTTGTAGATAAATGTGTTTTTACATCATCGTTGTCGTCCTCTTCGGCATCACTGTCATGCTCTTCGGCGTCATTGCTGTCTGTAGGAATGAAATCGCCGTCTTGTTCTATGTCATTGTGGGCACCATCAGGCTCTGAATCTTTGCTGGCATCATCCTGTTCTTCTTGCACCCATCATTGTTTGTTTTCCTTCTTGCTTTCACTTTGTTTATTGGTGGCCGATGGTGCTGGTGGCGGGAGTACCATTAGAGGCTTTGGATGTTGCTGCAAAGTACTACTGTCGACGATGAGTTGAGTCTTGTCTTTTTGCTTTTGCCTTTTTGCTCCAGGAGTAACAATAGACTTGGTATCTGATTGCCTCTTTATTTTGCTTGTTGATACCTGTTTGCCCTTACCCAGCCTGCTGTAAGTTACCAGTGGTACGGCAGGTGCTTCGCTCTGCATGTTTTGTTGTTGCGTGCTTTTTTCTGATGGGTGAGGAGAGACGATGTCTCTTTCTGCAATTTCAATATTAATTTTAGATAGTGTCTTTTCAATATCACCGTCTTCGTGTGCTGCATAATGATCTGGTAACAAAAAAGGATATAGTTTCGTTCGCGAAAAAAAGGGATACAGTTTTGAAAATATATCTTCCAGGATTATACATAAAGAATCTGAAAGTCATAAAAGAGCCTTTTCCTTCCTTTTCTTGGCTTAAAAAAGGTAATTAGTCCTTTTCCTGATTGAGCCAATCAGGGATAGAAATTAGGATTAACTATAAGGAGTAGTGTTGCTTGGCAAGTGAATGTATTCTGTCCTATGTACTTCTAATAAGTTTAGTGAAGCTAGGGCGAAGGCCTTTTTTGAGAGGGAAAATACACACTGGAAATGATATCCCATAATGGGAGGAATATTATTTAGCAGAGTGGAAGATTTACTAGATAAGATAAAATGTTTTTGAAATAGAAATTTAGATACTGTGTGAACATTTTGAATGTTTTCAAGACTTATAAAAAAACAAACAGGTAGTTTTAATTGCATAATAGAATATAATTTTTTATGCTTGTGTTAAGGAGGACAATTAACTTATTTATGTCGTTATATAGTTTTTGTTAGATGGACAGTGGACACTTTGAGTAAACCTTTGACAGGCCCTTGCTGGATGGCAGGCTCTTCCTCATGCTTCCTGTTTTCCTTTACACCAGTCATTGCTGCATTAAAAATGGCCGGGTGTTAGAAGCATAGTTTTATCTCAAAGCAAAAGAGGACATACATCGCGTGAAAAATAAATGTATGGTTAGTGAGGCACAGGTTGTTTCACCACAGAAGCACAGGTGCACCTATTCCTGGAGCACGGTTTTTAATACGAGAGGCACTTAATTTGAAACAGATACAATCAAGGGGCAGGGAAAATCTCGTGTAATTATATGTTTGATATCTCAGGATGCTCCCAGGGTTTGAATCTACAGTGGTGGCCTTGTTAGTGATGGCAGGTACGTTTTAAGCAGTATCCTCTGACCAAGATAATTACGCGGGGAGGAGTAGCATTTCTATTTCACTCTTGTCCACGCTATTCCTATTTGTTAGGGAAGTTGAAACATGCTATTCGATAACTGAGTTGTTGCGCCAGCTAGGGTTTCTGTCCGTGGAAAGGGGGAAATTACTACGAGCGACCTTGTGGATTGGAATGAAGTGGATGAATTGTTACCTTTGGTTGCATGTGTGGGGTTTCTCGCATCCATCGGCCGATTTTGTCGTTCCTCTTTTTTGTTGCGATCTCCGCTGCCGGTCTTGAGAGCACAGGTCGTCGACGTCAGTCGCCGCCACCGGGAGGGGATTTTGGTGCTGTCGCGGGCACCTTTTGACGGTCTGTATCTCGAAGTGGATGGCGGTTGGCAAAACGCGGTGGCGGTTGTCCAGTGAGGCGAACTCGATTTCGAATTTGGGTTGGTGTGCGGGTTTGGAGGAGGGGGCAGAATGAAAGAGGAGAGCGTGCGGGAGTGGCGAAGGTTTGGAGATTTCGGGTGGAGAGGGGTAGCAAGAGAGTAGTAGAGGGAGGGAGAGTTGGAAATGATGGAACCGTCTCCAACCTTCTACCGTCCGTTTGGGCATCAAGATTGGTGCGGCCTTGCTGTGCTTGTTTCGTTTGCTTGCTTCTTACTAAACAGTCAGTTTGCGGTGGGACGCTAGCATTTTTTGATTTTAGTGTAGTGACACAACTAAAAAAGAAGAAGCACGTGATAGGCACGGGCGAG
This sequence comes from Elymus sibiricus, assembly GCA_039707655.1. Classification (NCBI taxonomy): domain Eukaryota; kingdom Viridiplantae; phylum Streptophyta; class Magnoliopsida; order Poales; family Poaceae; genus Elymus; species Elymus sibiricus. The sequence goes on along the minus strand of CM077668.1, from coordinate 391,148,849 downwards.
AAGCATCTCGAGGCACGGGTGCGCAACACCTAGTCATCCGCGAAGCGCGTGAGGCATGGTGTGGAGTCTCCAGAGGACTGAAGCCTCCACAGGCACCAGAGGCATGGGTCCGAATACTCAGTTAGAGAGGCACGGTTGTACATAGGGCAGTGGCACAACCTTAGCTTGCGACGGCCGGCAGCAGACGGCTGTGGCTCCTGTAGGCACCAAGAGGCACGGAAGATCAGTGTCTGGAGTCACGTGTGTGCAGCACCTAGAGTCACGGTGAGGAGCCTCCAGAGGCATGGCCGTGCGACCTCCATAAGCACGGGAGTGAAGCCTCTACAGTCACGGTCGTGGGGCTGCTGTAGGCATGGGTATGAATCCTGAGCATGCACAGGTGTGAAGTCTTCAGAGGCATGGGCGTGTGGCACCAGAGGCAAGGGTCCGAATACTCAGTTAGAGAGGCACGGTTATACATAGGGCAGTGGCACAGCCTTGTAGCTTGCTGCGTCCGGCAGCACATGGCTGTGGCTCCTGTAGGCACCAAGAGGCACGGGGGATCAGCGTCTGGAGTCACGTGTGTGCAGCACCTAGAGTCACGGTGAGGAGCCTCCAGAGGCATGGCCGTGCGACCTCCAGAATCACGTGAGTGAAGCCTCTACAGGCACGGTCGTGGGGCTGCTGTAGGCATGTGTATGAATCCTGTGCATGCACAGGTGTGAAGTCTCTAGAGCCACGGGCGTGTGGCACCAGAGGCATGGGTCCGAATACTCAGTTAGAGAGGCACGGTTGTACATAGGGCTGTGGTACAACCTTGTAGCTTGCTGCGCCCGGCAGCACACGGTTGTGGCTCCTGTAGGCACCAAGAGTCATGGGGGAGCAGCGTCTGGAGTCACGTGTGTGCAGCACCTAGAGTCACGATGAAGAGCCTCCAGAGGCATGGCCGTCCGACCTCCAGAAGCACGGGAGTGAAGCCTCTATAGGCACGGTCGTGGGGCTGTTGTAGGCATGGGTATGAATGCTGTGCATGCACAGATGTGAAGTCTCTAGAGCCACGGGCGTGTGGCACCAGAGGCATGGGTCCGAATACTCAGTTAGAGAGGCACGGTTATACGTAGGCGAGTGGCACAACCTTGTAGCTTGCTGCGCCCGGCAGCACACGGCTGTGGCTCCTCTAGGCACCAAGAGGCACGGGGGATCAGCGTCTGGAGTCACGTGTGTGCATCACCTAGAGTCACGGTGAGGAGCCTCCAGAGGCATGGCCGTGCGACCTCCAGAAGCACGGGAGTGAAGCCTCTACAGGCACGGTCGTGGGGCTGCTGTAGGCATGGGTATGAATCATGTGCATGCACAGGTGTGAAGTCTCTAGAGCCACGGGCGTGTGGCACCAGAGGCATGGGTCCGAATACTCAGTTAGAGAGGCACGGTTGTACATAGGGCAGTGGCACAGCCTTGTAGCTTGCTGCGCCCGGCAGCACACGACTGTGGCTCCTGTAGGCACCAAGAGGCATGGGGGATCAGCGTCTGGAGTCACGTGTGTGCAGCACCTAGAGTCACGGTGAGGAGCCTCCAGAGGCATGGCCGTGCGACCTCCAGAAGCACGGGAGTGAAGCCTCTACAGGCACGGTCGTGGGGCTGCTGTAGGCATGGGTATGAATCTTTTGCATACACAGGTGTGAAGTCTCTAAAGCCACGGGCGTGTGGCACCAGAGGCATGGGTCCGAATACTCAGTTAGAGAGGCACGGTTATACGTAGGCGAGTGGCAGAGTCGTGTAGCTTCTACAGGTACATGCAGATGCATACGAATCCAGAGGGACGGGTGTGCAGGACAAAGAGGCACATGCGATGAGCATCCGAAGTCACGTGTGTGCGGCACGTAGAGTCACGGCGCGTGGCACGTGAGGCACGGGTGTATAACCACCAAAGGCACGGGAGTGAAGCCACTACAGGCATGGACGTGGGGTTTCTCGAGGCTAGGCATTGGTATGAATCCTCTGCGTGTAGAGGTCTAAAGTCTGTAGAGTCATGAACGTGTGGCACCAGAGGCATGGGTCCAAATAGTAATTTAGAGAGGCACGGTTATAGAGGCATGTTTTCTTCGTAATGTTTTTGTGCCTCGTTCAGTTAGAGAATCACGGTTGTACATAGAGTAGTGCCAGTGTAAGTCGGGAGATGCACCGTAAGAGGCATGATTAAGCTTGTAGAGGCACAGATGAACTACATGAATAAAAGATTTATTAGGTACATGATCACAATATGAGGCATGGTTAAACCGTTTTGTGGGGTTGGATGGAATTAGCCTCACTTGCTAATCAGGATTTCTTATTTGGATTGTTGTCGAAGATGTTTCTAATCTCATCACCCATATTACTGGGTTTCACTTCATTTTGTTCGCTGAGTAACATCATGTATAGTGCTTCCGCTCTCCATTGCTCCGTTTCATCCTATGAAAAGTTCAACAAAACAAGAAAAAATATATCCTTGAATTAGTGCATGCAGGTGTATTATATCTAGCAGAAGTAAAATATAGTCCAAAGTTTTTATATAGTGCGTCTAGAATAGTTTCAACAAAACCTTACGTCAAAATTATCTGTCTTCAATGAAGTCCTTGCCATCGTAGAGAAATGCAAACCTTAGAACAGCGAACGGTGATTCACCTTTCTCAACTTTTGGAACCCCTTGTACAAAATGAACCTCCCATTTGCTCTTTTCCTTTTCCATTTGGTTTTTGAATATGATGTTGAAGACTTCTTTAAACCTCGGTACCTGCAATTGCATTTTGTTTTGGTTTTTAGAGAATCATGCGGTGCAACTCGTAAAAATGAAATAGTGTTATTTTCAACACTTACCACTTTGTTTTTATGATTGTGGTATTTATCATGGTCCTTCTGTTTTTTCCTTTGAATGGTTGCCATGTCATCAAGTGCTTTATTTGTTTGATAAGTACGCAGATTTTGTAGTTTTTCAAATGTTTTTTCCTTCTTGAATTCGTTGAGAGAGGTTTCTTGAGGTTCAATAATATGTAGTTTCCTCGTATATCTGTCCAGCATAAATAGTATGTACCGGTCTTCCTTCTCGAGTGGTATGAATACCTATGTACAAAAAAAAATTATGTTAGATGAGAGTTTAGTATAAAGAAATTTGTTAAAACACATATTTTGATTTTGTTGTAGGGAAAACACTAATACCATTTTTGCTATTGAGAGCTTCTTCTTTTGATGGTCTTTAAGATACATGGGAACCAATTGATGGATCCTATCCTCGAAATTAGATTTAAAGTTGTAAACAGATGTAGATGTATTCTTTATATCCAGTATATGCTACAGATGATAAATATGAGATAAAGGAGTTAGAAAAAACAAATTGGTATCGATAGATAAAATAGTCATTGCAAATAGACAAACTTAGGTTATGTTTGTGTTTTTTTGAAATTTACCTCTGCGAAGCTTGGGCCTAATATTAGTCTATGGCTTTGCTTTGAGGCTTCTCTGCTTTCCCAGATTTCTGCTATCTCATCGAGCACCCTCTTTTCAATGTGGTCACGTCTGTTCTTGTGTGCTGGTCTTGGACCAAATACTGCCTTGAGGCTGGCTCCATTTAGATACGTGCTTTCGCTGGGAGTACGTGTCCGGCTATATACATGTGTTCTGGTGACAGGACAGTAAAAGATTTTTTTTGTGAGAGTCAGTGACAAACAAATTGATAAACTAGAAATTAAGAATGTTTTTAGTTTGGTGTCTTCTTTCTCTAACTATGGCCTCACTCCGACTAATTTGAGTTGCATAAGAAACAACTCACCTTTTGAATTTGTTCTGCCAGCTCTCACTCATGACTATTTGGTAGAGCTGAGACGCCTTGTCCGTGTGTTGGAAGGAGTATTCATGTTCTGGATATTTCATGCTGCTTGTTGCTCCATCCTTGTTTTTCCTCCCTGGTTCTGTCAAAGCATGTAAAAATTTATAGCTGTTACTATTAAAAGTAATATCCAAGCTTTTGTCATGCTGAACAGATAGAGCAACCATGAGTTGTTGAAAAGAGTAAACAGAAAATAGTTATATTACCTTTGCTGGTCAAAAAATAGTTTGTAGTTTCTGGTTTGAAACCTTTGATTTTTCCTGGAAGTTCATCCCACTTTATTTGATTGGTGTTACCGAATATGACTGTGAATACGTACTCTGGTTTCCAGTCGGCATCCACCTTGGTAGGCTGTAGGCATGTCATTGGATGTTTTATTTTTTCATGGTCTCCACATGTATGTTGAGTTTTTTTTGAAGAAATCAAATAATTACGCTAATTAAGTAAATTGTTGCGCGTGCTATTTACTTACATGAAAATCCTCTCTGTCCTTGGTCAGAGTAATGCGTTCCAGTATTTTACAAATTGGACCATGAAGTGTCCGCATTGCGTACCCTCTTGTTTCGGCGTGCAAACTCTGTAAGGTCTCTCTGCTATCCTGACCCAATCCGGTTCATTGCTGGCTTTTAGTGCTGATTCTCCGTAATTCTTCTTCATCAGTACGTACATCCTTTTAATCTGTGATTACATTTTGGTTTTGTCATTTGCATGCGCAGTTGAGAAAAGTAATCATATTGTATTATCGTCAGAAAAAAAGTAAAGCAAGGTTCAAAGGACATACCAGTTCTGTATGATTCCTATGGTGTTCTTTCCAAGTCGTATCGCTTTTGGGTATGTAATTCAATGAGTCAAGTATGTCGATGGTACTCCTGTACTTGTTCAACACATACAGCGTGAAGTGATGAGCCGTGTAATGTGGTATCACGATCTGCGTTGGGTATTAGAGAGATAGTTGAAGAAGGTCATGGTCGTTTGAAAAATTAAATTTCATGAAATTGTTCAAGCTTAAGGAGAATAAATCATGCATGCATACTTTTATTCGGTAATAATTCTGAACTTACCTTCTTCTTATTTAGAAGGTTTTCCCCTTTCACAAGGGTTTTATATCCGTTTAGTGCTTCGACCTCGTCGAATTCTCTTAGGTCTCCTTCTTTAGAATCGAGACCGAGCACCATCTGGAAGAAAGAGAGTATGTAGTTTTAATTAAGAAATTTATCACAGTAATGGTGGAGGTGTTTTTGTGGAAGAGGTATTCATACATTTGCAAATTCTGCTTGGAGTATGATTGTGTCGCTTGTGTTGAATTGTTGTTGTTCTGCCCATTCTTCCAATAACACGTTTGCCATCGAGCCCTCCATTTGTGCATGTCCTTGTCGTGCCTGGTTCATCATGGCTTTTCCGGTAATGTTATCTTCTCGCTTTGAGCTTTTATATATGTTTTCTCTGCAAGCAAAAAAGGTTTATGCATAATACAGTCAGTCATTAGCTGGTTTTAAGAGTAGCTGCATTTCTCTGTTTCTTGTTTTCAGGAAGAGAGAGAATCTACTTACTTTCCGCATTCTTTCTGTCCTTCTCAGCTCATTAGATATTTATAAAGTGACATGGCCTTGTCCTTATAAATGAAATCTCCTGGCACAAATGTTAGTATGTTGACTTTCTCAGAGACCCTGGTCGATCGCTTCAACGGCCTCTTGATTGAGATTATGTTTGCTGAGCTGATCTCAGATGATTGAATCGTTGAAGGTGTTGGGGAACCTTACTGCGAGCTTGCCAGTTGCTGTCTGTTTTTCTTGATACGTCCATGCTGTCGTTGAGCATCGATGCCTGTTTTGAAATCATCGAATGCCATTCCTGCGTTTAAAACAAGTTCGTTGTATGTTCTTAGTTCGTCTGGGCTAAGGCCTGCAATAATTTTTTTTCTTGAGCCTTGGTTAGCGCTTCGTGTGATAAGAACGCTAGAGAGACTGTACTTGACGTACCTTGCTGATCGTTTGTGGATGCTCTACTTGAGGTGTTGTATCCCGATGCTTGTGTTCCCAATTTTGTTTTGTTGTTTTTGTTGGGTTTTGAGACAGAGACGGCAGCATCGCGTTTCCTCTTCTCAAGTATTTTTTGTTGTAATTTCTTCTTATTGTCGATGTCCTTCTTTTGTTCAGCAACAGGGTGCTTGTTCAGCTTGGAAAGCTGGTCTTGCGCAGTTGGTGTATCCTTCCTTCTGTTATCCTGTTTTAAACCAGTGTGTGTTTTCTCAAGCTGTTGTGCTATGAAGCTGTTGCTGTTGCTGTTGCTGTTGATGTTTTCTTTATATTGGTGAGTTTCCTGGTGTTCAATCTTTTCTTCTGGGGGTTGTCGATCTTGTTCTATTGGTGGATCATCGCGTTCGTGTTCCCTCTGTAAATCATCTTCTTTCTGCTCATGTCGTTGTGAGTCAATTTCTTCGATCAATTCCTGGCTGCTTACATGAATAACTTCTTGCTCTTCACTGCATGTGTGAGTAATATCAATAACTTCTTGCTCTTGACTGCTTGTTCTAATAGTTTTTTCCTTGGGCTCGGGAGTTGGAGGAAACTCTTCTAGTACGTCACATTTTGTCCATTGCATTTCTGTGTCTCCGATGTCGACTTTATGCTTCAGCATATCTGTTAGAATCAAGAAAAAAAACTCATTATTAACTGGTAGGCTGAAAAATTATGAGGCTTGGTTACTAAAAATTACTTAAGCAAAGTATTAGTTGCTTGTCTTTAGAAAGACGAACTCGTGGTATAGTTGATTAATGATAGTACGGTATTGTCTCTGTGTTGGCTTATTAGTTGATATAGAATTTTTTTCCTCAACTCTGGGACTTGTTCTTCTGTCAAAAGCACTGTTGTTCCATCTTGGGGGTAGTGCTTCACGTTCATGTACATATAGAATGCGCAGTCCATTCTGCATGTAGAAGAATGACTAGTTATTATTGCTGGCCTCTGTCATGAAAATACCTTATATTTTATATAAGACGTTGGGGAAGTTTTTGTAAAACTACCCAAACGTCCTGTATTTAGGAATGGAAGTAGTAAATGTTGCAGGAAAAAATAGAGAGAAAGGTTGGTAGTGTTTACGTCTCTCCCTGAAGCGGCACCTGCAGTTTGACCTTTTAGAAATGGTCGATACTTCTTGGTGAAAGCTGGAGCTCTGTGCTTATTTGCTTCCATATCTTCTTCACTCTGCTTGTTACAGTGTTGAAGAATTGTACTGTCCCGAGATATGCAGTTGAAGAGTCAAGGAGTTCAAAACGCTCTTTTTTCATGTTAACTGTGATGGTGAAATAGTGTCCGATAGCTTCGTCTTTCTTAAACCCGCCTATGGAAGCCGGTAGAAAGAACTGCAAGAGGCAAAATAAAAAAGAAACCATTTGCAATCCTTCTTAGATTTAGGCATGATTTGTTGGACATAAAAGAGAACTGTAGAGCCGTAATTGGATTTCGTATCTGTAACAAGTGATGTGCTTACCATGTCATAATCTTGCAGTTTTTCTCCTTCTTCTATATTGAAAAATCTTTTAAGCCTGGCAGGTAGTAGTTTATTTCTGATATGTGCTTGGTCTTTATTTTTGAAGCACATTGGATCATTGTCATCGGCTCGCTTTATTGAGTGCTGCTTGTTTTGTCATATGTACACAAAAAGGAATTTGTCAATTCACTTGTAGAAAAAGTTGATCGATTGATAGACTGGTATTCATTGTTGCCGTGATCTTTACTTACTGTGTTGTTTAATGATAGAATCTTTCGCCCTGTTCCCTTGAGTTCATTTCTCAAGATCATTAGCATGGGCTCGATGGCTTCACTGCTCACTAGATTTCCGACTGTGAAGATTTTGGCCACATGACCTAGATTGACATCTAACATGTCCATTCTCATGAAAAGCTCATCTCTGCAATGTATATTTAGAAAATATTTTAGTTTACACAGTTTACATGGAAAGACATTGAAAGAATGTGTTCTGTGGTAGTTACATGAACTTACCCTGCTTTCTTTGTCCGTGGCCTGCATACAACGTTGTACAGGTCTTCGATGGCTCTGCTCACAGGATCACTATCTTTGCTCTCTTTCTCCTTTTGTAAAACCCTAAAGGGACATCATCACATGAAAGCACAAGCGGAAAAAGAACAAGAAAGGAACGACAAAGGACAAGGCGTATCTTCTAGCAGCGAAACAGGCAAGACAAAAGAAACTTAAGTACTATCTCACAATCTGTAAATTAAAACATAACAACAAAAGAGCCAGCACAAAATAAACTTAGAGGAGAACATAGGGGTCAGTAAATGGGAATGCATTTGTGTCTATGACGGAAGCTATTTTTTTAATTTCAAATAGAGCAGCTTATGTAACTTTACCTTTTCGGTCGTTGTCGCCGCTCGAGCGCCTGCTACTTCTTGTTCGTTAAGTGAAGTATTTTGGGCTTGGTCATGAGTGCCATCCCTGTCTACTGTTGGAATATCTTGTTCCCCTTGTTTAATGGTCTCCTCTGGTTGCTTTTGTTGATGTTGAATGTCGGTGCTCTCCTCTATTTGTTGCGGCTGTTGTAAGACAAAAAAGTAGTTAAATGGGACTGCATATCTGTCTGTGCAGCTATTTTTTTATACATATGTTGTAGAAACATGTTTTGTAACTTCATCTCTTCAGTCATTGTCTGCGGTGCTGTGTGTGCTTCTTCTTCTTCTTCATTTTCTGAATGTTTTGGGTCTTGTCCAGTGGCAGCAGCATTGTCTATTATTTGTAATACCTCTTGCTCTCCAGTTGCAGGGTTGTCTACTACTGTAAAGACACATTGTCCTTGTTTCTTGTCGTCCTCTTGCTGTGATTTTTGCAGCTCTACGACAGTGCTTTGGTTTGCTTCTTTTGTCTGTTCAATCAAAAATGTAGATAAAGGTGGGACTTCATTTGTGTGTGCTTATTTTTTTTATTTCCTTATGTTATAGAAGCAGGTCGTCCAACTTCACCTCTTCAGCCGTTGACGCTGCTGGGGTATTTTGTAGTTCCTGTTTGTCAAGTGAAGGTTGGTCTTCATTTGCAGCACTGGCTACAATTGCAGTGACAACTTCCCCGTGTTTTGTGGCTTCCCCTGGCTGTGGTCCTTGTTGATTCTTGACAGCAGCGTGCTCGTTTGTTTCCTGCGTTGTTCAAAGAAAAAGGTTATTCATTCCTTGTAATTCTTGTATTTTCCATATTGTTGTGGTAGGCTGTACTAGGTAGTTCATCGCTTATAAATCTTCAAAAACGGGTTGTTGTTGAATTTTACCTCTTTGTTGGTGGTTTGGATGTTTTCGTCTGCGTCTACTCTTTCTTTGTCAGGTATAAGATGGTCTAGTTTGTGGTCATCTGGGATGTTCGGGTCAACTTGTGCTTCGTCGGGGGCTGAGTCTAGCTCGGCGGGACTGCGGAGCTGAGTCAAGTATGTTTGTCAGTTAATTCACAACTCTATGCAGTTTAAAAGTGGAAAAGGGTTGTTTATACTCACGTGTTTGCTGCTTCCTATCCCGGTTGTGTCCTATACTGCTTTCGCGGTTGTGCTTGATGGACCATCATCTATTGTGAGGTTGGATGATTTGTTCGCTGGATCCTCGTGCTCGGTGTTATTGCCATCATCCTACTTTCGGCCTTCATCGTGGGCTGGCATGCGTGCCTGTAGAGTATGAAAAAAAATTAGTGTGAGTATGAGAACAGAGTGGCGAAGTCAAACCACATCGTGTATTGTTAATATTTACCTCCTTTGCTTGTTCGTGATCTGCAACTTTTATTTCTACTGCTACTTTTCTTTGTTGCTTTTGCTGTTCCTTGATGTTTGTGTTGCTTTGTACGTGCTTCTCCTTGTGTCTCTTTTGTACCTGCTTGTGCTCCTTTGTGTCTATCTTGTTAACTGTTGTCTTTTGTATCCTGGATCTTGTCTTTCTCTCCTTCTCTTCCTCTCCTTGGGGTGCCTTTCTTTTTCATGTTTCTTGTGCTACTGTTGTCACTACGTCTTCTTTTGTGTGGTCATCATCAACTACTCTAGTTGTGTCTTCTGCATGTTCTTGCTCTACTGCTATCAGGTTCCCCTCGTCCCTTTCCTTCTTTCTTGCCTTGCAAATCATGCGCTGGAAGTTATTGTGATGATCGAAAGCTTTTATCAGGGACGTCGTTTGTTCTATCAGTGATTCTCTGGCTTTTTGATCGAAATTTTCCTCGTCATCGGCGCATTGGCATCCTGCTCTGTTTCTTATTGCGGGTAACTGTGATGCTTCATCAAGCACATTTTTCAACATTGCATTGATTATTTTGAATCCTTCTGCTGATCCTTCGCCGGTGCTTGTCTCGAGTTCCCTGCTTCCCCTGGTGCTGCCCGGTCCTTCACGCCAGACCTTGTGTGGGGGTGGTAGCAGTTTGGTCGTGTGCTGGTGATGTTTTTGTTGTTGTGCTTGTATGAGTTGCATTGCAGGCAAAGGTGTTTCCGTGTTTCTTTCGTTTGTGTAGAAGATCCTGTCTGCTATTCCTTTCCATGTCTGCGTTGTTTTGGTATAATGAAATTTGTTAGAATCAAAAATGTTTTTACAAGGTACAAGCAATTTATGGACGAAAGAGCCATACCTGTATCTTGCCAAATTCATAGTGATCCGTACATCCTTTTCCATCCTTCTTCATGTCTGCTCTAGCTACTTTTGTTAGATCCTTCTCGGTGAGATGGTTCGCTCGTGGTGTCGAGGTCTTGTCCATTCTCTCAGCAATTTTGCGCATTTCTCTGGTGCTTGGTAACAGCAGGGAGTCGAGGTACATGATTACTGGTCCTTGTGCCAAACCATTGAGGTGCTTTTTGTTCTTAAATTCCTATTTTTCCTCTTCGTGTTTTTGCCATTTTCAGCTCCAGCCTTAATCCCTTCGATGACGACCTGGCAGTAATCCATCTGTGCCATTTCTTTATAATTTATTTTCTTGACCATTATTGCTTGCTTGCTGAATATAGGGGCGGTTGTTCCACAAATGACCTTGTGGAAAAGAATGAGGAAAAAGATTTTAACTACTTTCCTGTTTGCTTCTGGCTCGTCTATTTCTACTAATTTTTTTAGCTTTTCAAACAGATCTTTAGTTTTGAAATCTGTTTTTTTGAGGCCTAGTTCTGATGTCAGTTCCTTCATATCTCTGGGGGAAGTCTGCGGCCTTGGTGCTATCTTCGGTTTACCGTTTGGGAATCCAAAAGCCTTATGGATGCCTTCCTTGGTAATCTTGATTTTCTTGTCTTCATCAGCTTCTCCAAAGCTTATCGTCATGTTGTCCGTGTTCAGATTTCTGTAGATGTGTGCTGCAAGTGGCCTGTAGATGGAGCCCGTTATCTTGCAGTGCTCTATGCTGCCAAATCCTGCCTCCCGAACATCTCTTCGATGACGTTCTTTAAGTAATTCCCATGCTTGTTTGACATGTACGAATGTTGCTCCTGCTTTGATTCTACATTTGTCTTCATTGGTTGTTGCCTCTCCTTCATCATCTGTTGGTGCTGCCAATTCGTTCCCGCTTGTCTTTCTCCTCTTTGTGCCCTTCCTGTTTGTTTTTGGCTGTTTCAGAAAAAGAAAAAAGGGGTTTCGTTAGAAAAGGATCATTTGGTTTTTAGTGGTAATCAGCGGCAAATAAAAATTCCTAGAGAAATGTGTTTTACATGATCGCTGTTGTCCTCTTCGGCATCATTGCTGTCCTCTTCGGTTTCATTGTCCTCTGGAGGAATGAAATCGGCATCGCCTTCTGTATCATCGTTGGCACCATCAGGCTCCGAATCTTTGTTGGCGTCATCCTGTTCTTGTTGCACACGTGGTCATTTGTTTTTCTTCATGCTTTCAGTTTGTTTGTTGCTCGTGGGTGGTGCTGGTGGCGGGAGTACCATTAGAGGCTTTGGCTGTTGCAAGGTATCACTTTCAAGGATGACATCAGTGTTGTTCTTTCGCTTTTTTCCTTTCAGCTTCAGGAGGAACAACAGCCTTTGTTTCTGATTGCCTCTCTCGTCTGCTTGTTTTTACTCGTTTGCTCTTGATAGCATCATTTTTATCTGTCTGCGTGTTGTAAGTTACCAGTGGTGTAGTGTTTTTGTCCAGGATTGGCATGGCCGCTGCTTCGTTCTGCTTGATTTGTTGCGTACTTTTTTTTGATGGGTGAGGAGAGATGTCGCGTCTTTCTTCATTTTGCATGTTAATTTCACACAGGATTGTTTGAATATCGCTGTCTTCGTGACCTGCATAATGATCAGGTAACAAAAAAGGATATTGATTTGTTTGCAAAAAAGGAAAGGGATATACTTTTGGAAACACATAGGCACAGTTTTATTTGCAGAATGTTATACAATTTTTTATACTTGTGTCAAGGAAAACGGTTAACTTATTTATGTCGCTATGTAGTTTTTCTTAGTTGGACAGTGGAGTGGACACTTTGCTTAAACCTTTGACAGGACCTTTCTGCATGGCAGGCTCTTCCTCAGGCTTCCTGTTTACCTTTACACCAGTCATTGCTGCATGAAAATGGCCAGGTGTTAGAAGCAGAGTTTAATCTCATAGTAAAAGATGACATGCATCGTGTGGAAAAAATAAATGGTATGGTTGAAGAGGCACAGGTTGTTTCACCGTAGAAGCACAGGTGCACATATTCCTGTACCACGGTTTTTGAAACCAGAGGCACGTAATTTTAAACAGATATAATCAATGTGTGTAGAAAATGACGTGTAATTATCAAGTTTGGTCTGTCTGGATGCTCCCAGAGTTTAAATCTACAGTGGGGTCATTCTTAGTGTAAGTCAGGTACGTGTTAAGCAATATCCACCGTCCAAAAATCTGTAATGGGGAGGAGTAGCATTTCAATTGCAGTCTTCCCTACGCTATTCCTATCTGTTAGAGAAGTTGAAACAGAGTAGTTCGAAAACAAATTTTCTGCACCGGCTAGGGTTCCTGACCGTGAAAAGGGGGAAATCACTATGTCCGCCCTCGTGGAATGGAATGGAATGTACGAACTTTTACCTTCATTTGTGGGTGCTGGGTTTCTCGCATCCATCGGATGATTCTGTCGCTGCTCTTTGTTGCGATCTCCGCCGCCGGTCTTCAGAGCGCAGGTTCTCGCCGTCAGTCGCCGCCGCCGGGAGGGGGGTTTTGGTGCTGTCGTGGGCACCGTTTTACGGTTTGTGTCTTGCAATGGATGGTGGTTGGTGAAGTGCGGCGGTGGTTGTCCGATGAGGCGAACTTGATTTCGTAGTTGGGCTGGTCTACCGGTTTGGAGGAAGGGGCAGAAGGAAGAAGCAGAGCGTGCGGGAGGCGTAGTGTTCGAGATTTTCCCTGCGAAAGGTGAAGGAGGAGACCAGCAGAGCGAGGGGAATGATCGAACCGTCTCTAATTTTCCACCATCCGTATAAGCATCAAGATTCGTGCAGCAGTCTGTGGGCCTGTCTGTGTTAGTTTTTTGACAACTGGGTGTTTTTTTTGTTTGCTTCCTACATGTCAGTCGGTGGGACTCTGGCATTTTTGTATTTAAGTTCAGTGAGACCACTAAAAATAAAATAAAAAGGTAGTGGTACGGCACCCATGTCAAGAAAAATGCAAAAACAGTTGTTCGTGGGAGCACGGTCGTGCCTTTGTTTTCCAAATGTTTCCAGTGACACGTTTCACCGTGTGAGGCACGGAAGGGCAGCACCCGGGGGCACGGTTTCAAGTGCACAAAAGGCATGTTTGTGCCTGTGTGTTTCAAAAGTTTTCAGTAACCCGTTCCCCCTGAGACACACGGCCGTGATGTGTCTACAGTTTTGTATTAAGTAGCGTCACGGTCGTGCCTCTTCGTGTTCCTGATATTTTTCAGTGCCTCGTTTACTCATTGAGGCACGGATGTGATGGCATTATAGTCGCGGTCCTATGTTATGCAGAGGCAGTGTCATGTTTCCGTTTTCACGTACACTGGGAGGGGAGATGATGTGAAGCCAAGGTAGGCACGTTTGTAGAAGCATATGTTTTCGTTTTCAAAGGAAACAGGCACGGGCGTGCCTCTCTATGTTGCAATTGTTTTCAGTGATGCGTTCATTCAGAGAGGCTTGGCCGTGTCTACTGTGGAGGCACGAAGTTGTCTCCAGTAAAGGTATGGCGGTCCGTCTTTTTTCCCCAATTGTTTTCATGGTGTTCTGTTTTAATAAGAGGCACATTGATGCCTCTTATTCCAAATGTTTTTTGGCTGTCACGTGTAACTGTAGGAGCACGGATGTGAGGTCAACAGGGGCACGTCTCCATATTAAGTAGGGTCACGTTCGTGTGTGTTTGTGTTCCAAATGTTTTAGGCTGACATTCGCGGAAGTGATGGCCACGGAGGCACGGGTCCCTAATAAGCACAGAGAAGTTCTTGGTTCTTTGTGTTCCACTGTTTCGGCTGGTAGGCACGGACGTGAAGCCCATAGAGGCACTATTCAGTATTAAGCAGAGTCACGTTCATGCGTCTTTGTGTTCCAAATGTTTCCGCTGATTCGTTCAGTTCGAGAGGCATGGATGTGAAGCCTGCATAGGCACGTTTCCCTATCACGCAGGGTAACGTTCGTGCCTGTCTGTGTTCCAAATGTTTTTGGTGACACGTTTAACTGCGAGAGGCTCGGAGCTGCTGCCTCTATCACGCATGGTTTTGTGTTATGCAGAGTCACGTTCGTGCGTCTCTGTGTTATGCAGAGTCACGTTCGTGCGTCTCTGTGTAACAAATGTCTTCACACAGAGAGGCACGACCATGACTTTTGTGAGAGAGGCATGGACGTGACATGCCATTCGTGCCTTCTCGTGTTCCAGACGTTTATAGTGGCTGTTTTAAGTGCGTGGCGTGGAGCATCTGCATGCACTATTTTAGATGGGATGGACGTTCGTGCCTATTTTGGAAATGTTTTTATAGTTCACTGTGAGAGTCACGAATGTGCGGACACGACAGGCACAGTCCTGTATTAAACTGCGGCACGGTCGTGCCTCTGTCTTCTAAATGTATCAGCGATACGCTTCGCCGTGAGAGGCATGGCCGTGACTCCTGTGGAAGCAAGAACGTGACACGGACGTGAAGCATGGAGCTTATGCCTGTGCGATAGTCTCGTTCTGTATTAAGCAGAAATTAAATCTCCTTGGATCTGATGGCTCGGAATAATGCCTACGTACGTGTCTCTGTTTAATAAAGAGAAACCCTAAACCATGTGAACGCTATGAACGAACGGTTCGTAGCGTGCCTCGGAAGAACGCCTCGAACTGCGAGAGGCATGGAGCAGAGTCACGTTCTTGCCTCTTTGTTTTTTCGCTGACTCGTTTACTGATTGAGGCACGGACTTGATGCCACTATATAGGCAAGGTCCTATGTTATGCAGGGGCAGCGTCGTGACCCTGTTCACATTACGCTGACGTCATGTTTAGTGTGGAAGGCACGCACGTGAATCCACGTGAGGCACAGTTTTAGAAGCAGGAGAGGCGCGGTCGTGCTCCTCTTTTCCTGATGTTTTCACTCAGATGGTGTTTAGGAGAGGCACGATAGTGTAGACATGAGTGGCACAGTTTCAGGCGAAGTGGAGTCACGGTTACGTCTAAAGAAGAGTCACGGTTACATGCGTTTCAGTCAGAGAGAAATGGCCTTCGCATCACGACCAAGCCACAAACATGAATTCATATCGGGCATGCTTGTGCCGCAGGATTCCAAATGTTTTCGTTGGGTTATTCAGTCATACGTTTTGTGGTGAGGAGATGTTCACTGTGACTCTATGAGGGGCCCGGATGTGAAAGCACGGTCGTGCGTGTATGTTCCAAGTGTTTTCGGTGACGACACTGTTCATTGTTAGAGGCACATGCCTGAAGTTATAAGAGGCACTTGTTATAAGCAAAAGAGGTTTTAGAGGCACGAAATTACATCCAGCAGAGGCAGCGTCGCCCGTCTGTGTTACAATAGTTTTGCTGGAAGTTCGGAGGCGTGGGGTAAAATTTTGACTCAAAAATTCAGAAAAAATAAATACGCCTCCGAAGATAGCGTGATGGTTAATAATATATTGAAAATAGAAAAACGCACTATCAAAAAACCGCGTTCAAAAACCCACGATCACAGACGACCCCCACTCCGAGCGGTTGCGTTGCCAAAACGACGATCACAAACGCCCTCAACCCACGATATGTATAATGGCAACGTCGGAGGGATCGTGCAGTCATCGGTTGTCGCCATCCCACACCTTAAATTCAGACCTTCACGCAGTCTTCCTCCTCCACAAACATTGCCATTGCGCTTCCGTCCCACCGTTCCCACTCATCGTTCTCCACAGAAACCGTTCTCCCTGCGATGGGGTTCATCAAGGAGTTCAAGGAGGTCCGAGCCCACGGCAACACCATGTTGCACGTGATCCACACCAGCGACTTGGATGAGGCGGCGACCATCGTCGAGAAGTATGAGCAGCACCTCAAGTACCAGCGGCACAAGATCATCGGCGTAGATGTCGAGTACAGCAATGAGGGTGCAGACAAGCAGAAAGCCGCCCTCGTCCAGCTCTCTGTCGGCAAGACTCAGCCGGTGCTGCTCTTCCAACTAAGCGCCACCGATGACAAGTGCCCGGTGTTCGACAACTTCCTTCTCGACCCAAGGTACACCTTTGCTGGGTTCTCCATTGATGGGGACATAGAGAAGCTCGAGCGCGTTCGGCTGGAGATCACCAACTTTGTCGACATCCAGAAGGAATGGAGGGTGCCCGAAGCTACCAAGGCGATGAACTCGCTTGGAGACGTCTCCGGCATCCTCATCGACGACTCCTACAACGACATGATGAAGAAGAATACTGACGCCGAACACAAGTGCTGGGAGTGCATGCCCCTGTCCATGAGGCACATCGAGTATGCGGCAAAGGACGCTTATGCGGCGTACAAGATATGGAGCCGGATCACCATCACCCAGGACGGGCTTCGCCGGGCAAAGATGGAGAAGTCTAGGAAGCGCCCCAGGACCTGGGGAGACTACTACTGAAGAAAAAGATGGGGCCACCCAAGGAAGTGTCTGTCAATGTGCTCGAGCCATTTTAGATTTGTCATCGGATTTGCTTTCTGTCTAGTTTGTAGTTGCTTGTTTGCTTCTTATCTAGTTTGCTTTGTAATCAGGCTCGAACACTATGTAGTTTGCTTATGTTATGACCAAATTTAGTTCTAGTAGTTGCACCTTCTCTATTACAAATTATTGGAGTTCACTAAAACTTCGGTGACATGTTTACTTTGAGAGGCATGATTTTAGTATCATAGGAGGCATGTTCGTGCCTCTTTGTTCCAAATGTGTAACGTTGGATGCACGGACATGAAGGTGTAGGTGGCAGAGACGTGAAGGTGTACGTGCCTCTGTGTTCCAAACCAGGCACGGGTGTGACGATTGTGGAGACACGAAATTACATCCAGGCGCGCAGAGGTTTGTTTTGTCTCGTGTAATTTTGTTGTCAGGAACTTTGTTAACAAGTGTAATTTTGTTTCCTATATCGAGTTAATTTTCCTTGATTTTTCCCATTTAATGGTATAATTGGTGGTTTATATGTCAATTTTAATCTTTTACTTTGTGAGGCATGGAAGGGAAACATCTAGACACACGCTTTTAAGAGCATAAGAGGCACGTTCTAACCTCTTTGTGTCCCAAAAGTTTTGAGTGCCATGTTTAACTGTGAGAGGCATGAAAGAGGCACGGACATGACGCAACGGGAGGCACGTACGTGAAGGCGCGTGATGCATGGATGTGAAGCCGTTCATATGTTTTCAGTGACACGTTTTCTCTATGAGATGCACGATTTTAGTAGCATGGGGGGCACATTCGTTCCTCTGTGCTCGAAATATTTTCACTGACACGAGTGACTGTGAGTGGCACGGAAGTGAAGCACCATGAGGCATGGTTTTAGCCCCACGAGAATATGAGGCGTCTCCTCCGGACGTTGTGCGAACGCTGCATGGCGCCGCTCCAGAAACCCAATGGTACGACGGGCGTCTCCTCCGGTGGGGATGTGAATGCCGCGTGGCTCCGCTACGTAAGCCCAACCGTCCGATGGGCATCTCCTCCGGTTGGGGTGTGAACGTCGCGTGACGCCGCTCCGGCTCCTTGCCCAAGGCCTAGGTCCAGCTATTTAAGCCGGACCGTGTCCCTTAGCCCTAGCCACATCCTCTTCCTCCCTTTGCGTGCTGCCAGCCCATCCATTTCTCTTAATCTTCTCGCTCTTGCCCCCCTCCGCCATGGCCGGGAAGAAGAAGACTACTCCGGAGTGCCGCTTGCAGATGCAGGAGGAGATCCTAGCTGGCGAGGGTTCCTCATCTGTAAGTTGACTCTGTTTCTACTTCTTGCGTTTTCTCTCTCTTCCTGCTAGTTGATTTAGTTGTGAATTATTGTTGTCAGGTTCCTCCTAATACCATGAGGATGTGTCTTCCTGATGCTGGATCAGAGTCAATTGGAGCTAGGCTTAGGCTCCGTCGCGAACTTGAACAAAAACCCTCTACAGTAGGATACCAGCAGCATGAGGGTGTATCTTCCAGCAGATTAGGGAGGAGTTCTGGGTCGAGAAAAAAGAAGAGGGCGGTGAGCAGGGCGGCGGTGGAAAGAGGTAAGATGTCCCGTGGCGACGCGGAGGCCTCACGGGCTGGTGACGGCTCTCACAAGGAAATTCATCTTGGAGGCGAACAAGCTCAGAGATCCATGTTAATTAATCGTAATAAGCTGCTCGATCAGATCAGTGCCTCGGTTTCAAAGCTGGAGGATGATAAGTCGTACGAGCAGCTTTTGGGGGTCACCTACAACTGGAAGAAGCTCTTCGAGGCGAGCAATGCCGAGGTGGAGAAGATGGACACGATCATCGAAGAACTTCTCGATGAGAAGGCGAAGCTCCTCGTTGAGCGTGACCATCTGGTGGAGGAATCCATGGCCACTGTGAAGCAACTTGCGGAGGAGATGAAGGTCGTGGAGGCTATGAAGAAGGAGATTGAGGAACTCCACGCCCAGCAATCCAACAAGAAGGTCGCTGGGGTCTAAGTAGACAGCAGCGACCCTGATCATTGTCTGCGTCTAAAGTTATTAAGCAGTTGACTGGAGTTTCTTATTTTGTCTTGTGTAATTTCGTTGTCAGTATCTTTGTTAACAAATGTATTTTGGTTTCCTGTATGGCGGTAGTTTTCCTTAATTAGTCAATGTTATTAAGCAGTGGAATGAAGTTTCTCAATTTTTCTTGAGTAATTTCGTTGCGGGGAACTTTGTTAACAAATGTAATTTGGTTTCCTACGTCACGTTGATTGTCCTTATTTTTTTTATATTTGTGGGAATTTGAGGTTTACCGGGTCAGATGTCAACTTTAACCGTCTACTTTGTGAGGCACGGAAGGGACGCATCCAGAGGCACGCTTTTAAAAGCATAAGTGCCACATTTTTAAAAGCATGAGAGGTGCGCTTTGTAAAGCACGTTCGTGAAGTCTCTACAGCCACGGTTCTGTACTAATCAGCGTCACGCTTTGACACTTTCACTCAAAGAGTCACAGACGTGACGCTATGAAAGGCACGGTCGCGTATTTCGAAGAGGCACGGATGTGCAACAACGGGAGGCACGGACGTCTTCTGTGTGTCAAATATTTTTTGCTGACTCGTTCAGTTATAGGGGCATGGGACGTAGGCAGCCGTGCTGCTTTTTTCACGTACACTAAGAGGGGCCCTGGCGTGAAGTCAAGGTAGGCACGGTTGATTGAACAATAAGAGGGACCGTGCATCTCGTGACCTCACGGCCATGGCTCTCATGGTGAACGCGGTGGAGGAAATATTTGCAGACCGTGCTTCCGCTATCTGTGAAACCATGCGTCTGTCGTGGCTTCACGTGCTTGCAGGGGAAACATTTGGAAGACGGAGGGAGGACCCTGAATCTCCTTAATGTGAAACCGTGCTTTCACAGTGAACGTGCCCATGGAAAATTTTGCATCCCACGGAGGCACGATGCATGTAGAAGCGTGTTTGTGACGTCGAACAGAATCCAGCGACGAAGGTATGCCTGTAAACAATTAAAACACAACGGGTCACGCCCCGTGCCTGGGCTGCGTGTAGAATAGTGCATCTCGTACCTTCAAGGCCGTGCTTTTATTTAATCTTGTGAAGCCCTTGACTTGTTAATAATTAATCTGGAACCCTCCCCTTCCCCTCCCCACTTAACCTTTTTCTATCAGCGTAGTGAATACCTAGCCTCTAACCCATTTTTCCAGATCCACCGTAGGGAGCGCTGGTCGTAGGCGGCGCAACCCCAGCAATGGAGATGGAGATGGAGCCCGGTGCCCCTAGCACCAAGAGGGCGAGGCTCGCGCCACCGGCGACGCCGTCCTCTGGGGGTGTGGTGGTGGTGGAAGGGGCGACAAGCGGCGACGGTGGTGCGCCCACTGGATCCGAGGAGGGCGAGGAGGAATCTCATCCGGACCGCATCAGCAACCTGCCGGACGCCATCCTAGGTGAGATCGTCTCCCGCCTCCCCACCAAGGAGGTCCTCCGCACTCAAGTCCTTGCATCTCGGTGGCGCCCTCTATGGCGCACCGCTCCTCTGAATCTCGACTACCGCGAGATCTCTGCCGCTCGTGTTTTTAACCTTCCAGAAATAGTTCAGATTGAGATAATCTCCATGGATTCCGGCGGTGAACCCCCCACCTGGGAGCTCGAACGTGAAAGATACTTCGCAACTCGGTGCCGTGGTAAATCTGACGCTAATGATTTCAACCTTCCGGAGGCCATCCTCTCCGGCCGTGAGGGCGCAGTTCACCGCCTCTCCATCCCGGCGTGCTACCTCCAGTGCAGACCCTATTCCATCGAATTCTGGCTCCAATCCTCGAAACTCGACAATCTCCAGGTGCTCGAGTTCTTCTACCCAGAGGACAATTATGTACACACATGCCCTTCATCTGCGCCCTCTGCACCAACGTCCATCTTTCGGTTTGCATCCTCTCTCCACACCGTCACCTTTGCTCTTTGTCAAATACCAGACAATTATGTACAAATGCTTGAACTACCACTGCTCGAGAGACTTTCGCTTGTGGAGGTTGATATATCAGACGTCTCGCTGCAAAGCATGATCCACTCTAGTTGCCTTGCACTCAAATGCCTGCTGCTTGTTTTGAATATGGAAAGCCATTGCATCAGAATAAACTCACCTACCCTTGTAAGCATTAGCATTCGTTGCGACGGCATTGCCGAACTCATTATAGCGGATGCCCCCTCACTTCAACGCCTGATTCACGATATTCAAACCAGGGACTTGCACATAACTGTCATCTCTGCACCTAAACTGGAGACCTTGGGCAAATTCCCTGATTTTTTCTCTGAATCAAAGGTCACGTATCACCCTACTGTTATCCAGGTACTCACTTTCATCTGCATTCGTTCGTGTAAACAAGTTTCATGTAATCCAACCTTTATTCCATTTTTAATATTATTATCCATGCACCATGCAGGGTTTGCCGACAGTCAGCCTATCATCAGTGTTGCAATCTGTCAAGAGCTTGCTTATCCACATGGCTTACGAAGTGGACGCAGTCGTTTCCTTGATGCAATGCTTTCGAAGCGTGGAAAACTTGTTTATCGAGGTGATGATTCTCACACACATTGAAAGCCCGTACAATGCATAGTGTACTAATCCCTCCGTCCCAAAAATCTTTGTCTTACATTTGTTTACATACGTCTGTGCACAGACATGTTTTAGTGTTAGATACATCTGTATCTAGACAAAACTAAGAAAAACTTTATTGGGACGGAGGTGATAGAATTAATCGTTCCTTTGCCCTTTCGACATATTCTCTCTTTATAGACCTTAAGTATTTTCAATCCTCATGTTTTTCTAGGGAGGTGTCCGTTATGGAGTAACAAATAGGTGGCGTCAGAAGCACCAGGTGTTTCTCAAACATCATGACATTCGTTTGAAGACCTGGAAGACTATGAACACTATCGGGTAAACATTGAGTTTATGACATTCTTTGTTCTGAATGTAAGGGAGCTAGAGACCATCAGGCTTAGGTTTTGCTTCCACAAAGACTACACGGAAGAATTTTACAAACAGCAGCACAAGGTGCTTCTATGGGACAAAAAGGCTTCTAAACATGCTCGCCTTATATTATCAGCAAGTTGCCACCACGCGTGCTTGGATTTGAAACACAGGCGTGTTGAATACCTGGATTTGACGGATCCATTCAGCTGTGGATGCTGAAAACAGGGCTGGAGTTAGTTGTTCTTAAGCTTACAGGTTCCAGTGTCGTTGCGCCCTTTTGAGCTTGGCTGATGTGTAAACATGATCAAACGGTGCTTTTAGTTTTTGCATCGTCTGTAAGCTTGTTATAACAATCCTTGGATAGAAACGGTTCTAGATGTGCTCGTCTTCCGCTTATGGAAAGTAGTACGCAGGACCCAGGTTAGATTCTCTCAATCATTTTTGACGGATCCACTGTTGTTGTCTACATATGGTCACAAACAATCACTGCGCTTTTGCGTCGTCTGTTAACTAGTAGTTGCGATAAAAATAATCTGTGTGAATGAGTGGCCTAGAAAACATTTGGATCACAAAGTCACGACCGTGACTCTGTGTCAAATGGAATCTTGCCTCTCGTGACCTTACGGCTGTGCCTCTCACAGTGAACGTGTCGGTGGAAATTTTTTGAAAATAGGGAAACACGATGCACGTACAACCGTGCCTGTGTTGCATTTAGAACAGTAACTCTCGTATACACACAAAGGCAGGTGCAGTTGAGTGGGTCAATAAGGCTTCTAAATGCGCTCGCGTTACATTATCATCAAGTTGCTCCCATGCGAGTTTCGATTTAGAAAACAGAAGAGTTGAATACCTGGATTTGACGGATGCATTCAGGTGTGGATGCTGAAAACAGGTGTGGAGTTATTTGTGCCCGAATAAACGTGTGCCTCCCTGTGTGAACTGAACGAGCGACCTCTCTGTCATGTATATTTTTGAACAAATCGTGCCTCTCAGTAACTTTGATTGTCCTTAGTTTATGCGGTCGGTTATTGCAACACTATCAGATGTCAATTTTAATCTTTTACTCTTAGTGGCACGGGTGTGATGTTGCTACCGAGGCGTGGAGTACAATTTTGCCTCAAATGCAGTGTCGTCCGGCTGTGTTCCAATTGTCTGCATATTGGCACGTTCACTCAGAGAGTTACAGACGTGACACTATGACATGCATGGTCGCATTTTATGTAGAGGCACGACAGTGCAGACGAGAGGCACGGACCTGAAGCCACGGGAGGCACGGACGTTAAGGCGCGTGAGGCACAGACGTGAAGCCGTGCCTCTTTTTTCCAGATGTTCCCAGTGACACGTTTTCACTGTGAGAGGCACGATTTTAGTAGCATGGGAGGCACGTTGGTGCCTCTTTGCTTATTTTATGCGGTCGGTTATTGCAACACTATCAGATGTCAATTTTAATCTTTTACTCTTAGTGGCACGGGTGTGATGTTGCTACCGAGGCGTGGAGTACAATTTTGCCTCAAATGCAGTGTCATCCGGCTGTGTTCCAATTGTCTGTATATTGGCACGTTCACTCAGAGAGTTATGGATGTGATGCTATGACACGCACGGTCGCATTTTATGTAGAGGCACGACAGTGCGGACGAGAGGCACGAACCTGAAGCCACGGGAAGAACGGACGTGAAGGTACGTGAGGCACGGACGTGAAGCCGTGCCTCTTTTTTCCAAATGTTCCCAGTGACACGTTTTCACTGTGAGAGGCACAATTTTAGTAGCATGGGAGGCACGTTGGTGCCTCTGTGCTTAGTTTATGCGGTCAGTTATTGCAACACTATCAGATGTCAATTTTAATCTTTTACTCTCAGTGGCACCGGTGTGATGTTGCTACCGAGGCCTGGAGTACAATTTTGCCTCAAATGCAGTGTCGTCCGGCTGTGTTCCAATTATCTGCATATTGGCACGTTCACTCAGAGAGTTACGGACATGACGCTATGACATGCACGGTCGCATATTATGTAGAGGCACGACAGTGCGGACGAGAGGCACGAACCTGAAGCCACAGCAGGCACGGACGTGAAGCCGTGCCTCATTTTTCCAGATGTTCTCAGTGACACGTTTTCACTGTGAGAGGCACGATTTTAGTAGCATGGGAGGCACGTTGGTGCCTCTGTGCTCCAAATGTTTTCACTAACATGAGTGACTGTGGGCGGCACGGAAGTGAAGCCCCACGAGCCACGGTTTTAGCCTCACAAAGAATATGAGGCGTCTCCTCTTGTTGGGATGTGAACGCCACGTGGCATTGCTCCAGAAGCCCAACGCCTTTAAAGGCAAAAGTGCCACGTTTTTAAAAGCATAAGAGACACGCTTTGAAAAGCACACACGTGGAGTCTCTACATCCACGGTTCTGTACTAATTAGTGTCACGCTTTGACACTTTCACCCAAAGAGTCACGGACGTGACGGTACAAAAGGCACAGTCGCATATTTCGAAGAGGCACGGACGTGCAGCAACGGGAGGCACGGACGTCTTCTGTGTTTCAAATATTTTTCGCTGACTCATTCAGTTATAGGGGCATAGACGTAGGCAGCCATGCTAGTTTTTTCACGTACACTAAGAGGGGCCCTGGCGTGAAGTCAAGGTAGGCATAGTTTTACAAGCATATGTTTGCGCTTTCAATCGATATGAGCATGGCCGTGTCTGTATGTTCCAATTGTTTTCAATGATACTTTCACTGAGAGAGGTACGGCCGTGTGTCTCTTGGAGGCACGGTCGTTTGTCCGTGTTCCAATTGACGCTACGAAAGGCACTGCCCCGGATTATGCAGAGGCACGATCGTGGAGAAATTTGAGGCACGGGCGTGAAGCAACAGGAGGCACGGACGTGAAACAACGAGAGTCATGGATATGAAGCCACATGATGCACGAATGTGAAGCTACGTGTGGCACGGATGCGAAGTCATGCCTATGTTTGTGAAATGTTTTTCAGTGACATGTTTACTTTGAGGAGTCACGATTTTAGTATCATTGGAGGCATGTTTGTGCCTCTGTGTTCCAATTGTCTGCATATTGGCACGTTCACTCAGAGAGTTACAGACGTGACGCTATGACATGCACGGTCGCATATTATGTAGAGGCACGATAGAGACGGACGAGCAGCGAGGGGCACGGACCTGAAGTGACGGGACGGACGGACGTGAAGGCGCGTGATGCATGGACGTGAAGGCGTGCCTCTTTTTCCAGATGTTTTCAGTGACACATTTTCACTGCGAGAGGCATGATTTTAGTTGCATGGGAGGCACATTGGTGCCTCTGTGATCAAGATGTTTTCACTGACACGACTCATTGTGAGAGGTCGGAAGTAGAGCTTCTAGAGGCACGGTTTTAGTAGTATAAGAGGCATGGGGGTGATGGTACTGGAGGCACGTTTTTCAAGGAAAAAGAGGCAGACTCGTTCAGTCAGAGAGAGATGGCTTTGGCGTCATGGTTTTCCATGAGTGAGGCAGAACGTGCCCACTCAGAGAGGGACGCACGTGATAGCACCACAGGCAAGAACATGAAGTCCGAAAGGACACGGTCATGCCGCTGTGTTACAAATGTTTTCGTTGAGTCATCCACTCATACGTTGCCGGTGACGATGCGTTCATTGTGAGGTGCCCGTGTGTGGAAGTCACTAGTCATGGGTTACAGTAGCAAAAAGAGGCTCGGTTGTGTGCGTGTGTTCCAAACGTCTCTAAAAATGGCATGTTTACTTTTTAAGTCCGTGCCTCTGTTTTCTGACTATTTTTCACTGACTCGTTCACTTGTAAAGGCATGGACCTGATGGCGTTTTCACGTCCAACGGGCATGATCATGTATCTTATCTTTCAATTGTTTTCAGTTTTACGTTCACCGAGGGAGGCATGAAATTACATCCCGCGATTGCTAGGCTGTCCGTTTGTGTTCTAATTCTTTCCACTGACATGTTCACTCAGAGAGTCACGGACGTGATGGTACCAAAGCCACGGTCGCATATTACGAAGAGGCACAGGCATGCAGGAAATGGAGGCACAGACGTGAAGCCGTGCCTCTGTTTTCCAAATGTTTTCAGTGACATGTTTTCACTGCTAGAGGCACGGTTTTGGGGCATAGGAGGCACGTTCGAGCCTTTGTGCTCCAGATGTTTTCACTGACACGACTCATTGTGAGAGGTCGGAAGTAGAGCCTCTAGAGGCACGGTTTTAGAAGTATAATAGGCATGGGGGTGATGGTATTGGAGGCACGTTTTTCAAGCAAAAGAGGCAGACTCGAGCTTCTGGGTTCCTGTTGTGGAGGCACGAAATTACATCCAACAGAGGCACGGTAATTCCTCTGTGTAGAAGTGGAGTGGTCGTAGTGTGGACGAGCAGTTGGGGAGATGATAGGAGAGCAGTGGTTTCTAGTGCGCAGAGGTCGAGGTATTTAAGAGAGATTGTGGGAATACAAGGCGTCGCTTTGCTGCATTTGACCGTCTGACAGGTGTGTGCGACGGGGTGCGTTTTGGGCTTCGAAACCAGAACCATCAATAAATTTCTACCTTATTTTCCGTAGTATTCCAAATTAATTGCAAACCTAAACGTGTTCCGAATTTGCAGTATATAATGGGAACCTACTCCAAAAACACTGTACATCCCCATCCCTCCCCATCCACAATTCTCTACAGAAAAACAAGAGTTTCTTGTTCGTAGCTCTTTGCGTGTGCCATAGCCGGTAACCAGGGAGCAAGGACCAAGGCCGCGGAAGCAAGAGAGAGGTCCCGCCGTAAGGCGGTAGCCGCAATAGAGGTGTCCTGCCACGCTGCCGAGGTCTCGGATGATGTCTCACGGGCAGGTGATTGCTCTCACAAGCGCATTCGTCTTGGAGGCGATCTCGACGAGCCGGCAGTGTGGAATTCCTTGGACAGCAACGATGTGCTTGCTGAGCTAATTAAGCAACAGGAGCTGATCGCCCGCTTGCAGAAGCTGCTGGAGAAGAGCGATGCCTCGGTTGAGAAGGCGACCGACCTCATCTCACGTCTTGCCAACGAGCTCCACAAGAAGAACGAGGAGGCCACCCGCTGGATGAAGCTGCACGAGAAGAGCAGTGCCTTGGTGACGAAGCTGGAAGCCATCGTCGAGGAACTTATGGACGAGAAGGCGAAGCTCCTCGCCAAGCACAAGCGGCTGGTGGAAGAATCCGTGGCTACTGTCGAGCAACAAGTTGAGGCGATGAAGAAGGAGATCGAGGAACTCCGCACCGAGCAACCCAGGAAGAAGGTCGCTGATGACTAAGTAGAGAGCAGTGGACTGAAGTTTCTTATTTTGTCTTGTGTCAAATGGTTGTCAGGAACTTTGTTAGCAAATGTATTTTCGTTTCCTGTATCACCTTAATTTTCCTTACTTAGTCAAATCTATTTATCAGTGGACCGAAGTTTCTTGTTTTGTCTTGTGTAATTTTGGTGTCAGGAACTTTGTTTACAAATGTAATTGGCACGTTCCAACTGTGTTGTCCGCCTGTGTTCCAACTGTCTGCATATTAGCACGTTCACTTAGAGAGTTACGGATGTGACACTATGACACGCACGGTCGCATATTATGTAGAGGCACGATAGTGACGGATGAGAGGCACGGACCTGAAGCCGCGGGAGGCATGGACGTGAAGGCGTGCGAGGCACGGATGTGAAGCCATGCCTCTTTTTACCAGATGTTTTCAGTGACACGTTTTCACTGCGAGAGGCACGATTTAAGTTGCATGGGAGGCACGTTGGTGCCTCTCTACTCCAAATGTTTTCACTCAAACGAGTGACTGTCGGCGGCACAGAAGTGAAGCCCCACGAGGCACGGTTTTAGCCCCACAAGAATATGAGGCGTCTCCTCTTGTTGGGATGTGAACGCCATGTGGCGTTGCTCCGGAAACCCAACGCTTTTAAAGGCATAAGTGCCACGTTTTTAAAAGCATAAGAGGCACGTTTTGAAAAGCATGCACGTGGAGTCTCTACATCCACGGTTCTGTACTAAGTAGCGTCACGGCCGAGCCTCTGTGTTCCACACATATACGTCCGCATACGCAAAATGTGACCGTATTTGCACGCCCGTGCAAGTTTGTTGACAGCAATCACGTATTTTACAAGTTTGTGCACCAAACTGACCGCTAGGTGCAAGTTCTATGACTGCCAATCTATTTACCTCGAGAGGCATGGATATAGGCCGCGGTGCAGCTTTTTCATGTACACTAAGAGGGGCCCTGGCGTGAAGTCAAGGTAGGCATGGTTTTACAAGCATATGTTTGCGCTTTCAATCGATATGAGCACGGCCGTGTCTATATGTTCCAATTGTCTTCAATGATACTGTCACTGAGAGAGGTACGGCCGTGTGTCTCTTTGTGACACCCTGGTTTTTGGCAACTTTTTCTTTTCAAATTTTTTCTGGTTTTATTTGCAATTTGTTGGTTTTTCAAATCAACTCAGTTGACTTTGGACTTGAGAATTCTCTGGATACCCTCCTAAATGATCCAAACCCCTCAACATCTTGCCAAAGTCTTGCCACACACCTTCTGACCCAAACCCTAATTTTTATTCATCCAAAATAATTCATTTTCTCTTTGGGAAAATGCCATTTGCACTATGGGTTGTGAAGCAACCTATAGTTCTATTGGTCCGAAAAATCCCAAATTAATACCACATCTTCTTGGCATCATCTACTCCCACAATCTCCAAAAATATTTCATTGGCCAGTACAATTTTTTGTCCAGAATATTCCTTTTTCCTTCTGGACAGTATTGGTCCTTTGTGAAGCAACTCATATTTCCACAACTCAGAAAATTCCCAAATTAATCCCAGAGACACTAGATGCCATATCTTTCCACATTATCCAAAAACATTCCATAGCCCAGTGCAATTTTCCCACAAATAAATTCTTACAAGCTTCTGGACATTTCAGGCCTTTGTGAAGGAAGTACCATCTAAAGATGTCCAATGGCTCTGAAATTTTTATGGTATATTCTCACTACCAAATAACCACCCAATACCAAATTTCAGCTCCAGGAGAGCAACTACGTGAGTGCATCTTCCTCACCAAATCTCTGGACCAGAACATGGTTTATACATGAACTATATTCAAATCTTTGCCAAAATTTCTCAAAACTTGCCAGAAGATAGCCCTTCCAACCTAGATCATACCAGACAACTCTATTGGCTCCATCCACAACTCATCTCTCCTCTAGAACCTCTCCAAGCTCCTGACCAGGAACTGTTCTTGATGTTACCCTTCAGCTCAGAGTGAACCTGGTCGAAACAGTGGCATGGGGAGACTACCAGACCCAGGGTTGGTACACCAGACATGGTCTGGCAGGCCAGCTCGCACCGTGTGCACCAAGGCACGTGGTGACCACGCGGCTAGCGCTGCCAAAGGCGCGCTCTGGACGCCGCAAGGCTCGGGTCCCGTCGGAGGCCGACGACCGCGTTGCCGTACGTTGTCCGCTCGCGCCGACGACCTCTCCACCATCCACGTAGCCGCTCCGGAACCTTCTTCCTCGCCGGCAACGAGCTCGCCGGATACGGCCACCGTGCGCCACGGGCGGCACAGTGGCAGTACGGCAGCCGCGCTGGCTGTCTTCTTTCTCCCGAGCCGTCATCTCGCGCCATAACTGCACTGACCTCCTCCATCACCTCGCCCCACTCCGCGACGGCCAGCTCGCCGTCCTCGCTCCGGCGACGTGGCCACAACACCGCCTGGCTCTAGAACCCGCCCCTCCGCCTATAAATAGCTCGCCCCGCCGTCTCAGCTCCTCATCGCTCTCCCTCCACCTCTAATCGAGCCCAGCTCGTCGCGCCACGGCCGAGAGGCCCTCTGGCCTCGCACCTCGCCGGCGTTCTGCCGCCAAGCAAGCTCCGCCACCCAGCCGTTTCACTCCACCCCAGCCTTGCCCGACCACTCCCCTGAGCTCAGTGCATCCTCCTGACCCTCCCCGACCCCTTGCCCAACCGAAACGCAGCCGGAGTCGCCATCGCCGATGACACCCGAGAGCAGCCGCCGCCGGAGAGGAAGGGGGCGACACCGTCAGGCTGTCTCTGGAGACGCTATAGGTATAGGGAGACTTGCCGTCAAGCGCTCGTTCCATCCCCGCAGTCGTCTGAGCTCACCGCCGTCGCTATCACTGGCTATCGCCGTCGGTGAGCCGCCCTCCTACTGTTCCCTCCTCTATCCTTTTAAATCTGATGGCGGGACCCACCCGCCAGCGACTCAAGACCGCGCCCGAAGCGGTATAAGTGGAGGCGTACTCCAGGTTTACGCCTTCGACGTGGCCCGCTGTGGGATTTTTCTAATTTCTGTTTAAATCCAGTTTGACCAGAAACTTTGACAATCTCTAACTTTTTATCCACAAGTCCAAATCAATTGATTCTTTTTTGCTATGGTTTTGTATTGAGCCCCTCTATTTTCTGACCAAATTTGGTATTTTTCCAATGCTCACAGAATTTCTGGTTAACAGAAATGCTTTATGTGACATATTCTTTTGCTATTTTAAAATATTTTCAGAAGGAGATTATTGTGGTATTGAAGACCAGGAGTTTGTGAACCCTTCACTTGAGCAAGGCAAGCCACATCATCCATTGCATAAGGCATAGAAATAGTATTGGCTTCATAATGGATTATTTTGCATTTTATTCCATTTAAATATGTCACATTTTATATTGCATAAACCTTGTCATGCTAGTTTATTTATTCAGCATAGCTAGTATGCCCAGCAACTTTACATGTTAAATGATACTTTGATGGTTGATCAAGTGCCACCGACCCGGACTTACCCGTGCAGCCACATCTGCCGGAATGGGACGGCCTTAACATGGTCTGACAACGTGCTCTTTTATCGGTACCACCAAAGAGGGAAGGTTATGCGTGCGTGCTACCCTGATCAGGTAGGCGACAATAACCTAGTGAGCCCAAGTTGAGTTATTTGTCGGCGTCCCCGTTTGGGATAGTTTAGTTGGCCATGATGGTGGCAGGTGTCAGGAGTGACACAGGGGCCACCCAGGGCATGACTCCGGGGGGGAATGATTGTTGGTGGTACGATAGAAGGGTCACGGGTTAGGCAAGTTTCGTTGGACGAATGTCCATGGTGTGGGTAAAGTGCGCAACCTATGCAGAGTGTAAGAATCTATTCGAATAGCCGTGTCCACGGTACTGGACACAGTCCGCACTAGGTCACACTGGATGGTCAACAGTAATAATGATGGAAGAACTTGTCTTAAGCTCAGATGTGATCCGTGGATCACGAGTGTTCCGGGGGTCAT
Organism: Elymus sibiricus; assembly: GCA_039707655.1. Lineage (NCBI taxonomy): Eukaryota > Viridiplantae > Streptophyta > Magnoliopsida > Poales > Poaceae > Elymus > Elymus sibiricus. The sequence goes on along the minus strand of CM077668.1, from coordinate 391,117,763 downwards.
GTTATGAACCCGGAAGAGAGTAAGTTGATAACCAGTAATAGTAAGAAAGCATCTTTCAGTATTTAATTCAATCATTGCCATGCTGTTGTTTGCTACACTGTTTTGGTTGCTGTGAACTTGCGAGTACATTCCAAGTACTCACCTGGCGTATCATGCCAGATGCAGGAGAAGCTGAGGACGGAGATCCCGATGGTTCGTGCTACGCTAACTAGGCCGTGTCCCAGCAGTGTCCCTATGGGATGGAGTGTTTCACCCGTTGTTCCGCTACGCTGTAGGATCACCCAGTAGTATTGAGGCCCTTGAGTTGTTGGATAAATAATGTAGACACTGTCATAGCACGAGTAGTGCTTTTGGCCTCGCTATCCAATGTAATATCCAAGCTTGTACTTGTGATATATTAATAAAGATCAGTTATGTTCTATTCCAAGTTGTTGTGTGTTTCCACAAGACATGATCTCTGGGTTGGGAACACAGGTAAACCGGTTCTCTGAGCCGGGGTGCCACAACGCTTGGTATGAGAGCCGCGCTGACTGTAGGACACCCTAGTTAACCCCGCGCTAGAACCCAATTAGTTTAGAATCTTGGTGTGCTCTGCTTGCTGCATTTGTTTGTCGCATAGGATGCATATAGATTCTTTTGTTGTGCTAACCGCTGGTCTTGTGAGTGTAGATGGCACCAGTTCCGTACCACTACAACCATGAGCCGGCACCATTCACCTTTCCAGTACTGCTCCGTAGCGTCTGGCTTCGTCTGTATCCCAACGGTGAAGACCTAGTGTATCAAGTGTTCTGAGAGAAGCTTGCAGGCTCAGTGTACGAGTATCATGCTGAGGCCTTTCTCACTACGAGTTCGGAGATCGGCAGCCATTCTCGCTCTTCCAAGGGCGGAACAGCTTGTACTCCGGATCCGGCAATTTAGTTTGATGCTATGGAGGCTCTCACTGACTTGCGCTTCCACGAGGTCGAGATGCAGACACATCCAGGTTTCTTTCACTATCCCACCCTGTTGCCTACGACAGGGCGAGTCCTTTTTGCACCTGTTGATCCGGCGAGTGATCGTGCGACTGGTGTTCTATCTCGCTATCTGAACGCTAGTTATCGCATGATCACCTCCCTGGCTGAGGAGCTGACTCACGCCCGAGAGGCTCTTGTAGCTGTTGCTGAAGCATAGTCTCCTCCTCCTGCTGCGTTTTCACCTATGTATACACCGCCTATTCCACCTTCGCTAGCACCTAAGACTCCTTCTAGCTCATTCGGACCACCATGCACTTCGTCTAGTATCCGACGTGAGACCCCAGCTGAGCGGGCCTCGCTGCTAGCCACTCCAGCTGCTCCGATGCTGAGGCGTCGTGCTTCTTCTCCTTCAGAGGGAGAACCTTCCCGTCAGCGTCGTCGTGTCTCCTTTGTTCCGGAGGACGTAGTTCACATCATCAACTCCGATTCCGAGGCAGAGTCGGATGACGAGGAGTCTTCAGTCTGCCAGTGTCCGTGTCACCCGCGCTACTAGAGTGGAGGCTTGACTTTTGGTGCATGCATGTACGCATCGTAGTATCTTTGCATATGTCAACTGCCGTATGAGCAGTACCAGTTATGATAACCCCTACTAGCTTGTCATGTATGATGTTGGGTTGCCTTGTATAATTATGTTCGTTTCACTTTTCTTTAATTTGGTTTTCTTGGTGTTACATTGCTGTATTTCCCTTATGGATGTTGCTCATCGATTCGGTCTTTTGCAATGGGAACGGATATAGGATGAAGAAGTGTAGTAATCAAGGCGGCGATGGAACCCCGGTTCGTCGATCCGCCAGACAGGCAGGACACTCACCAGAAGATTTGCCACCTCCACCACCACAATCACCGACTACTGATCAGATCATGAGAATGTTTGAGGAGAAAAGAAACCAAGATCTCATGTAATTTCTGAAGAGTATGCAAACTATGGTGGGATTGAATCACAACAATGGGATGCACTCTAAACTGTCTGATTTTCAGCATACTAAGCCAGCCAGTTTTGGTCAAGCTGTTGATCCAATGGAAGCTGACGACTGGCTGAGGACCATGGAAAAGAAGCTGGAAATAGCTCGCTGTGATGAGTCAGACAAGGTTCCTTTTGTTACTCACTACCTGGAAGGACCGGCAGCCATATGGTGGGATAACACCAAAATAATGTGGCCTTTTGGGGAAAATATTTCCTGGGAGAAATTCAAGGAAGTGTTCCGCAAGTATCATATTCCCACCGGCATCATGAAGGTGAAATAGAGGGAATTTCTTGCTCTTACTCAAGGAAATATGACAGTTGGCGAGTATCTAAACAAGTTCAATAATCTGGCCCGGTACTCTACCCATGACGTGTCCACGAAAGAAAGGAAGATAGACCGGTTCCTAGGAGGACTCACTCATGCCCTCCGTTGTCAGCTTTGCATGCTGGACTTTCCTGACTTCTAGACTCTGGTGAACAAAGCCTTTATAGCTGAGACGGAGCATAAGTCTGGATATGATGACCGTAAGCGGAAGTTTGAACCCAAGAAGGACAACCGTGAGCAGTTGGTATAGAAGCCACGTATCTGGCAACCAGTTCAGTCGGAGTACAAGCCTACCTGGAATGGCGGCAATAATAATAACAAGCTAGGCAATCAGGACAAGACAATTGGCAAGCAGCCAGTGCTGGAAGACTGCCGACGCAATAACACTTGTTTCACTTGTGGCCAAGGCGGGCATTATTCCAAGCAGTGCCCCACAAGGACTGGGAAGGCACCGTCCGACTTCAAGCCACAAGTCAACAATGTTGGACGCCACCCAAACCAGAACTTCTATCGCGGCCAGGTCCATCATATCTCCGCTGAGGAAGCCCGCGAAGCACCAGACATAGTCCTTGGTATGTTTTCTGTTAACGACATACCCGCAATAATTTTATTTGATTCCGGGGCTTCTCATTCGTTTATTTCGCGGAGTTTTGCCACTATACACAAATTTTCCCCTTCTCTTTTGGACAAAATCATGGTGGTACAATCCCCTGGCTCCATGCTCAGAACAAATGTCATATACAAGGATCTAGAAATCTTGATACATGGAGTTAAGTTTCCAGCTACCCTTGTCGCCATCAAATCCCCTGGACTGGATATAATACTGGGAATGGATTGGTTGACACCGCATCAGGTCTGCATCAACTGTGCCACCAGGACAGTGACATTGGTTAACCCGACAGGCCAAGCAATACAGTTTACCGCTAGCAGAATGATGTCAAAGAAGGGAATGGCATTCAAGACCACTGCTACAGATATGAATTTGATTCCGGTAGTCAGTGAATTTCCGGACGTGTTTCTGGAAGAACTACCAGGAATGCCACCTGATCGGGAACTAGAGTTTGCTATTGATGTTATTCCCGGAACTGCTCCAATATATAAGAAGTATTACCGCATGCCGTCCCCAGAGCTGGTGGAATTAAAGAAACAGCTGGATGAATTATCACAAAAAAGGTACATTCGTCCAAGCATCTCGCCATGGGGGTCACCTGTGTTGTTCGTTAAGAAGAAGGATGGCAGCCTACGAATGTGCGTGGACTACCGCCAATTGAATGAGGTCACCATCAAAAATAAATATCCGCTTCCCCGCATTGATGATCTGTTCGACCAGTTGAACAGGGCCCGGGTATTTTCCAAGATTGACCTTCGAACGGGGTATCACCAGCTAAAGATCAGGAAAGAGGATATCCCCAAGACAACCTTCACTACTCGATATGGTATGTATGAATTTACAGTCATGTTGTTTGGGCTGACCAATGCTCCAGCCTACTTCATGAGCATGATGAACAAGGTCTTCATGGACTTCTTGGACAAGTTTGTGGTAGTGTTCATCGATGATATTCTCATATACTCCAAAGATGAAGAGGAGCACAAGCAATGCCTCCGTGCTATCCTGGAAAGATTAAGGACCCATCGCTTGTATGCCAAGTTCAGCAAATGTGAATTTTGGCTAAGAGAGGTGGGATTTCTGGGACACGTTCTGTTAGAACAAGGTGTGGCCATCGACCCCAGCAAGGTAACTGCTGTGTTAAATTGGAAGACGCCAGCCACGGTAACTGAAGTCCGCAGCTTTCTGGGATTGGCAGGCTACTACCGTCGCTTCATCGAAGGCTTCTAAAAAATAGCCAAGCCATTGACAGAACTGTTGAAAAAGAATCACAATTTTTTTTGGACGGAAGAATGTGACAGCAGTTTCATGGAGCTAAAGACGAGGCTAACCACGGCCCCTGTCTTAGTTCTTCTACATATTCACAAGAGCTTTGACATATACTGCGATGCTTCCAGCATGGAATCGGCTGCGTGTTAATGCAAGAAGGAAAGGTTGTAGCATATGCATCCAGACAGCTACGACCCCATGAAGATAATTACCCTACCCATGACTTGGAATTAGCAGCCGTGGTTCATGCCTTGAAAATTTGGAGGCATTATCTCATTGGGCAGCGATGTGAAATATACACGGACCACAAGAGTCTCAAATATATTTTCACACAACCCGACCTTAAACTCAGGCAGAGGAGATGGCTTGAACTAGTCAAGAACTATGATCTTAGAATTAATTACCATCCGGGAAAAGCCAATGTGGTCGCCGATGCTCTCAGTAGGAAACAAGGCACCGTGAATGCAATAACTGAGGGTATCCATCCAAGGTTACAAGAAGAATTTGCCAAGCTTAATTTGGTGCTATGCGGCCCAATTAGCCTAAATACATTGGAAATCACTCCAACCCTTACGGAGGAAATTAAGGAAGCTCAGAAAACGGACAAGGGCATATAGGAGATCAAGACAAACCTGCAACAGGGAAAGGCCAAATCCTTTCGTATTGACGATCAGGGCACATTACGGTTTGACAATCGAATATGCGTACCTGACCAAGAAAACTTGAGACAGCAAATACTGAGGGAGGTGCATGAATCTGCATATTCCATTCACACGGGAGGAACAAAAATGTACCAGGACATAAGGGAAACTTTTTGGTGGCAAGGAATGCAAAGGGATATTGCGTACTATGTCGCCTGTTGCGATGTATGCAATAAGGTTAAAGCTGAACACCAGAAACCAGCTGGGCTATTGCAACCTTTACAGGTACCCCAGTGGAAATGGGATGACATATGCATGGACTTCATTGTTGGACTACCCAAGTCAACAAGAGGTCACGATGCCATCTGGGTCATCGTAGATATACTTACCAAAGTGGCTCACTTTATTCCAGTAAAGACCACTTTCAGGGCTGACCAGCTCGCGCAGCTCTACATGTCTCGGATTGTCAGCCTTCACGGGATACCCTAGTCTATCACATCAGATAGAGGATCTTTGTTTACCTCAGTGTTCTGGCTACGTTTGCACCAAGCCCTGGGAACCATGTTAAAGCATAGCACGACATATCACCCACAGACGGAAGGCCAGACCGAATGAGTGAATCAGATATTGGAGGACATGCTTCGGTCTTGTGCTCTCACCTATGGACCCAAGTGGGAGGACAGTCTACCTTATGCGGAGTTTTCCTACAACAACAGTTATCAGTCGAGTCTCAAAATGTCACCATTTGAAGCACTATATGCATGGGTGAAAATGCCGCACTCCTTTAAATTGGTCACAGACTGGAGACAGCCGTATCTTCGACATGGATTTGATGCTCGAGGCTAAGAGGCAAGTTAAGGAAATTCAAGAGCATCTTTGAGCAGCCAAATCCTGTCAAAAGAGCTATTATGACCCCAAGCATCGGGAAGTAACTTTTGAGCCTGGAGAGTATGCTTACCTCTGAGTAACTCCTATGAAAGGGGTAAAGAGGTTCCACACCCGAGGAAAGCTTGCACCCAGATATATCGGTCCTTTTCCAGTGATTGCTAGAAGAGGCAGAGTGGCATATCAGTTGGAGCTACCACCAGAGTTGTCCGACGTTCACGATGTTTTTCACATATCATAGCTGAGAAAGTGCATTGCACCTCCGATCAAACAGGCAGATATGACTGAGCTAGAACTAACCAAGAATTTGACCTATGAGGAGAAACCAGTTAGAATATTGGATGAGACAGAAAGAACTAGCAGGAGTAAGGTAATCAGGTTTTACAAGGTACTGTGGGAACATCGTACAAAAGAGGAAGCTACCTAGGAAAGAGAGGATTTTCTGAGATCGGCATATTCGCATTTGTTCCCTGAGCAACCGAATCTCGAGGGCGAGATTCATCCTAAGGGGGGTAGGTTTGTGACACCCTGGTTTATGGCAACTTTTTCTTTTCAAAATTTTTCTGGTTTTATTTGCAATTTGTTGGTTTTTCAAATCAACTCAGTTGACTTTGGACTTGAGAATTCTCTGGATTCCCTCCTAAATGATCCAAACCCCTCAACATCTTGCCAAAGTCTTGCCACACACCTTCTGATCCAAACCCTAATTTTTATTCATCCAAAATAATTCATTTTCTCTTTGGGAAAATGCCATTTGCACTATGGGTTGTGAAGCAACCTATAGTTCTGTTGGTCAGAAAAATCTCAAATTAATACCACATCTTCTTGGCATCATCTACTCCCACAATATCCAAAAATATTTCATTGGCCAGTACAAAATTTTGTCCAGAATATTCCTTTTTCCTTCTGGACAGTATTGGTCCTCTGTAAAGCAACTCATATTTCCACAACTCAGAAAATTCCCAAATTAATCCCAGAGATACTAGATGCCATATCTTTCCACATTATCCAAAAACATTCCATAGCCCAGTGCAATTTTCCCACAAAGAAATTATTCCAAGCTTCTGGACATTTCAGGCCTTTGTGAAGGAAGTACCATATAAAGATGTCCAATGGCTCTGAAATTTTTATGGTATATTCTCACTACCAAATAACCACCCAATACCAAATTTCAGCTCCAAAAGAGCATCTATGTGAGTGCATCTTCCTCACCAAATCTCTGGACCAGAACATGGTTTATACATGAACTATGTTCAAATCTTTGCCAAAATTTCTCAAAACTTGCCAGAAGATAGTCCTTCCAACCTAGATCATACCAGACAACTCCATTGGCTCCATCCACAACTCATCTCTCCTCTAGAACCTCTCCAAGCTCCTGACCAGGAACTGTTCTTGATGCTACCCTTCAGCTCAGAGTGAACCTGGTCGAAACAGTGGCACGGGGAGACTACCAGACCCAGGGTCGGCACACCAGACACGGTCTGGCAGGCCAGCTCGCGCCGTGTGCACCAAGGCACGCGGTGACCACGTGGATGGCACTGCCAAACGCGCGCTCTGGACGCCGCCAGGCTCGGGTCCTGTCGGAGGCCGACGACCGCGTCGCCGTACGTTATCCGCTCGCGCCGACGACCTCTCCACCGTCCACGTAGCCGCTCCGGAACCTTCTTCCTCGCCGGCAGCAAGCTTGCCGGATACGGCCACCGTGCACCACGGGCGACACAGTGGTAGTGCGGCAGCCGCGTTGGCTCTCTTCTTTCTCCCAGGCTGTCGTCTCGCGCCATAACTGCACTGACCTCCTCCATCACTTCGCCCCGCTCCGCGATGGCCAGCTCGCCGTCCTCGCTCCGGTGACGTGGCCACAGCACCGCCCGGCTCCAGAACCCGCCCCTCCGCCTATAAATAGCTCGCCCTGCCCGTCTCAGCTCCTCATCGCTGTCCCTCCACCTCTAATCGAGCCCAGCTCGTCGCACCACGGCCGAGAGGCCCTCTGGCCTCGCACCTCACCGGCGTTCTACCGCCAAGCAAGCTCTGCCACCCAGCCGTTCCACTCCACCCCAGCCCTGCCCGACCACTCCCCTGAGCTCAGTGCATCCTCCAGACCCTCCCTGACCCCCTGCCCAGCGGAAACGCTGCCGGAGTCACCATCGCCGACGACACCCGAGAGCAGCCGCTGCCGGAGAGGAAGAGGGCGACGCCGTCAGGCCGTCTCCGGAGACGCTGCAGGTATAGGGAGACTCGCCGTCAAGCGCTCGTTCCATCCCCGCAGTCGCCTGAGCTCACTGCCGTCGCTATCGCCATCGGTGAGCCGCCTGTCGGTACCAAAACCGGTAGATCTCGGGTAGGGGATCCGAACTGTGGGTCTAGGAATCAATGGGTAACAGAGAACGTAGAGACGGCGATTTACCCAGGTTCGGGCCCTCTCGAAGAGGTAATACCCTACGTCCTGCTAGATTGTATTGATGTGATTGTATGAAGGTTACAGAGTTGATCTACCTCGAGATCGGATGGGCTAAACCCTAGGCTATGGATGATGATCCTCTACGGACTAAGCCTTCTGGTTTATATAGACACCAGAAGGCCCTAGGGTTACATATGGGTGGTTACCATCAAGGGATAAACATGCCGGCCACGCCAGTTATTCCTTGGAGGAGACGCCAAGTCTTCGGAGGTTTCCTTCTGATACACGGGGTCGCCCACAATCCGGCCTTCCATCGACGAGTAGAGAGCGGTCCACCAGCCTGGCCTACGAGAGATAGGCCAGCAGCCCGAGTACCCCCTAATCCGGGACACCCTCAGTAGCCCCCGAACTAGTCTTCGAAGCTGAGGTAGACGCCGAACACCATCGGCTTTGTGGACCAGTTCCCTTCCTTCTGTGATATTAATGACCGGCCTGTATCTCCCCAGAGTCAAGTTTTTAAGTGTTGCTTGGCCGCACACGCCCCGAAATACACTTTGGTCGCCAAGGGGTATCGATAACTTAGCCTCGAAGGCTAGTTGCCTCGGTACGAACAGTACCCCCATCTGACAACTTTTTACCGAAGGGTCACAATGCGCCTCGACCACGAGTTGTTTTATGAAAAACTCGATCCGCGGTTCGAGGCGGTTTTTTCATTGGCAGGTCCCATCGATATGGAGATCGTGCCCTGGTTTTATGGGATATGATCGATAATCTGGCCCGCCCCACGCGCGCATGATGGCACGGTTACATGGGGAAATGGCGAGGACTGCGGCGCAATAAAGGGGCCGTGGGTTTTACATCCCATAAAAGGGGAACGGTCTCCATTTCCTTCGCACGCTCCCTTCTCTGCCCTTGCCATTGCCTTCCCCATTCTTTGAGCTCCAGCGCCCAGATCGACTTTCCTACCCAAGAACCTTTCCGGCCGCCAGTTTCAATCCAGCAATGGCAGGCTCCAGGTCCAAAGGCAAGTGGGAGGCATCCATCGTCACTGAGAGCGCCATCTTGGAGCTGAAGGACGCGGGCTATCTTCCCGCCAACGTCGCCCACCATGCCCCAGAGGCCGGCCAGGTCGTCCCCACACCGCGGCAGGGCGAGAGGGTGGTATTCCTGCCCCACTTCATTCGAGGTTTGGGATTTCCCCTCCATCCCTTCGTCAGGGGCCTTATGTTCTTCTACGGACTTGACTTCCACGACCTCGCACCGAACTCCTTCCTCCACATCTCGGCCTTCATCATCATCTGCGAGGCCTTACTTCGGATCCGGCCACACTTCGGCCTGTGGCTGAAGATCTTCAATATCAAGCCAAAGATCGTCGATGGCCAGCAGGCAGACTGTGGGGGCGCGATGGTCAGCAAGCTCCCCCGAGTGGAGTGGCCAGAGGGCACCTTCATCGAGACCATCAAGGTTTGGCAGAAGGAATGGTTCTACATCACCGAGCCAAGGAGCGCGGATTGGGGGGCGATTCCGGCCTTCCGATCCGGACCCCCTACGAGGCTGGTCTCATGGACCAAGAAAGGCCTCGGCTGGGGGGTGAACAAGGAGGTGGCGCAGCTGCAGAGCCGGATCGCCAAGATGATAGAGCAGGGCATCGAGCTGCCCAACGTGATCCAGATCATGCTTGGCCGCCGAATCCTCCCATGCCAGGACAGGGCCTCCCCCATGTGGGCCTACAAGCCCGAAGACCCGGCCACCGTGCATAACTTCTTCCGCACCTCCCACGCTCAGCTGTGGAGGGCGCTGTTCAAGCCGCAGAAGGACTGGCCGGCCGAGGAGGAGGACATCGGACTCGACGCCGCAAATCCCCCACATGAGGTATGACTAATTTTGCTCTTATACTCGGACTGTTCCCTTTTGATAAGGTATTTAGCTTTTTTACTTCCCATCCGCAGAACTGGCAGAAGAAGGCCGAATGGATCAACAGTCCAGCGCCACTGCCAGAGGGGCCCAGGACACCCCTACTAATGGCCATGTTGGCCGTGGAGCCATACGAGGCGCCGGAGATGAAGGAGAAGAAGAAGGACCAGAAGAGGGAGGCCAGAGAGGGCCTCCGCTCCCGAGGACCCCCGGACTCTGGATCAGGGGACACCCACGCTCCCTCTGCACAAGAGGAGGAAAAGGAGCAGGGAGGAGAAGGGGAGGAAGACAATTCCTCCCGAACAGGAAAAAGGGCGGCGTCCGAAGACGTTGAAGAGGAGCCGCTTCGCCCCTCCCTCAAGAGAGCATGTAGGGCCAAGGTGGCCCTGTCCGACAATAGCTCGGCTTCTGTCGAGGACTTCGAGGCCTCCGAAGAGGTTCCTCGGAGGATCCCCAGGGCCAAACCGCAGGCCCAAAGGTACGCATTCCAGTATCCTCGTAAGTGTTTTCGGCCGAACTAAGGTCAAATATCGATCACTTTTTGCTTCTGACATCGCAGCCTGCTACGCGACCTCCCCACGGACCGAGTCTCAGAGGGGGATTCTCCAGCGGCCGCCACCAATCGTCGAGGAGGCCGAGGAGGTCCTGTCGAGGAGGACCCCTCCCGTGCCGCACGCAGGGGGAGGGGGCGACGTCATCATGGCCGAGGCGAACACCTCGGTCGCCAAAGACCAGGAGGGGAGGGCCCCTCTGGTTAACGAAGAGGAGGAGCCCGGACAATCCGAGCTCTCTCCAAGAGCGGCTCCGGAGTCGTCAAGGCGTCCGGAGTCGGGCACTCCGGTCCTCGAGAGGGAAGAAACAGAAGTGCCCCCGCCACCCCCGCCCGCCCCAGAGCGAGCATCGACTGGGTGACCGGATGAGCACCGTGCCCTTATGGGCGACGTGTTGTGAAGTCTTCGGTCCGTGGATATCGGACTGAAGGAGGCTTTCAATGGCCTTCTCACAGGCTTCAAGGTGAGCCAAGTAATGTTTCCCCTTAAAGAATTTCTTTTGTGCAAATGTATAGCCTCGTACACAGTAGCCCCTGAGACTCTGACTGGCTTGATCAAAGCCGGACAGAGGATCAAAAATCAACATCTCGGAAACTAATGTGCGTAGAGTGATGCGCGGGTGTCGTCATCGGCAGCAGCCGTCAACGCCGAGGAGTTGGCCGAGCTGAATGGGAAGCCCGAACGCTCCGAGGACGACCTCAGCCTGGTGAACAAGAGGTTTAACGAGGCGCAAGGTAAGTCCGAACTGCAGTATGTACGACAGCTGTTGCATTTTTCGTTTAGTAAGGTTTTAAAGTAGCCTAAACCGAATTAGTGGCTATGACTACAGATACCGCTGCGGAGGTCGAGAACCTCAAGGCCGCGCTGAGGACGGCTCAGCTAGAAGCGGCGGAGCAGAGGTCGGCAGCCGAACAATCAGCTGTCGAACTGACAACGGTGAAAACCGCTAGTTAGAAGCACGAAGCCAGAGTCGCGGAAATGCAACAAGAGCTCGCGGATGCCGTCACAAAGTGTGAGGCTCTCGAGCAGAAGAATAAAGAGCAGGCCGCCGAGCTAACCTCACTGGGGGCGGTGGCCAAGGAAGCGCGGACAGAGGCGCGCGGCTACCTGGAGGAACTCCGCCAAGTGAAGCTTATTGCGGATGGTAAGCCATATTTGCTGCAAAGTTTCTTTGGAGGTAACAGGTTCGCTTTGCTCACGTGGGTGTGGTGTTCCGCAGGCGCCTTTGAGGACCTCCCGAGGAGTGCGGCTGATGCGGCGAGGTTCTTTGCCGCCCAGGAGGGTCGGGCCGAGCAAAGGCTGTTTTGGGCGCAATTTCAAGAGCCCGAACACCCTCCCCTCCTTAACAACCAGATGAAGCAGCTGATGGAGCTGCATCGGATGGCGGAGCCCGTGATGAAGGACCTTCGCATCAAGCTGTGGCCTTCAGAGCCATTGCCGAGCAGCTATTTTGGGTTGGTGCGGAGGCTGTACGACACCGTGCCCTGTATCGATGCTTGGAAGCACTCCGCGTGCATTGAAGGAGCTCGGATGGCCTTCGGCAAGACCATGGTGCTCTGGCCGAAGATCAAGCCAGCCGAGATGGCCACTGGACCTCCACCCCCTGGGAAGGAGCATAGGCGCCCCGAGCAATATTTTCCCATCGTGATGGATGGTGCTCGGGCAATAGAGGCCCAGTGTTCGAAAGATGTAATTTATGAGTAGATATAGTTTCCTTGTAGCCGAGGAGTTGAGACTTTTGGTTTATTCTTATGCAATAGAGTGCCTGCTTATGTTAATTTTGACTCATGTGCGGCCGTTTTTAAACTGAAAATTACCAGTCGTCGGCTTCAGCCCCCTTGCAGATACTGCATGGGGTGTTTTCTCGTAATACTTGGACCCTTAGCCGATGTCTCAGTGCCCAGATGCGGTCGTATGTACGGAAAACTAGGCAATCAGACTATGCGGTTTTAGTGCTTTCGCTTAGCCATAGGAGCTTGACTGTGGGGCTGGTGAGTAGCCCCCAGTGTTTGTGATATTCGGACGAGCCGCGGTTGATACCATCATCACATGGTTTCTATAACAGAGAACCCTTCGTTTAACACGGGCTAACCTCCAACGATTTTTGGTTTGACACGAGTCATCGGATCGCCGACTAGTTCTCTCTTTATTGTGACAGTCAGTTTTCGGCTTTCTCCACTGAGGTACTTAACCAGGCTAGCTAGAAGTACAATCGCAATGGTTCTCCCTTTACCCTCTTAGCCGAACAGTGCGGAACGTAAGAGGGTAAACATTGGAGCTGGGCAACCCAACTATTGACCAAAGACGCAATTCGGAACTGATTCATATAGTGCAATATCCATGACGCCGAGCACATAAAATAAAAGTAGGTGCGTGATAAAGTTTGAGGCAAGATTTATGCTCGAGCCCCCGGTCTATTAGCCGGTTACTTAAAAAGGGACGTATCATAATAGTTTACTTTGGCTTGAAAAAGCAGAAAGGAATATGCAACGCGAATGACTGCACAATTACCAGAGAAAAAATGGTCTTTATTTCCTTTGAATATGTGACGTCCAACCGTACAATCTGGATTGCCAAAGTAACTTTGATAGATACTTTTGAAGAAATAAATACGTTAGAGTAAAGGTTTACACAGGGCCTTCATGAGTGGCTTGATGTCCCTACTATGCCCTGCTGCAGGTCTGCGCCTTTGCTCTTTAAGAAGCTTCCGCGTGAACGAAGCTGTCGACTGTATGTTCGGCGGAAGTAGTAATGTTCGGCAGACGAGCCCTTGGGGAAGGGTTTTGAGAAGTCGCCGTGGTATATCAGTTTGACGCTGAGCAGGCCCTAGATGGTGCCCATTGTCGATGTTGATTCGAAGACATCTGTTGGCCATTGCTCGGTCAAACCGAGCTCTCGGCCTTTGTTTCATGTGTCCCCACAACTGCCCATGGAATTTTGAGCGCGAAATTGTACACTCAAGGTATGTATTTTGCGACTGGGTGGGCCGTGCTGTGGGGCGCGTACCCCAATTTGGGGTGATCATGGGAGTGCTCCGGGACCGAGGCTATGGCTCGGGAGCGTTTGCATGCGTCCAGTTTCTTGGCAGTAGACTGGGCTTGCGACGCCTCTTCGGCAGCTAGAGCCGCCGTATGTTCCTTTGTTCGGAGCGAGCGCTCGGTATTACCGTTGATGGTAATAACTCCCTTTGGTCCTGGCATCTTGAGCTTCAGGTATGCATAGTGCGGGACGGCGTTGAAGCGGGCAATCGCAGTCCGGCCGAGGAGTGCGTGGTAACCGCTGCGGAAGGGGACAATATCGAAGATCAAGTCCTCGCTGCGGAAGTTATCGGGCGAGCCGAAGACAACTTCCAATGTCACGGATCCCGAGCAGCGTGCCTCGACGCCTGGGATTACACCTTTAAAGGTGGTGTTGCTGGGTTTGATCCTCGACGGGCCGATCCCCATTTTCCTCACTGTATCTGAGTAAATCAGGTTGAGGCTGCTACCTCCGTCCATAAGGACTCTGGTGAGGTGAAATCCGTCCACGATTGGATCGAGCACCAGAGCCACCGTTCCTCCATGGCGTATACTGGTCGGATGATCTCGACGGTCGAAAGTGATCGGGCAAGCCGACCACGGGTTGAATTTCGGGGCTACCGGATCTATGGCGTAGACATCCCGAAGAGCGCGTTTCCGCTCCTTCTTCGGTATATGCGTGACGTAGATCATGTTCACGGTTTTGACCTCTGAAGGGAACTACTTTTGGCCTCCGTTGTTCGGTCCGCGAGGTTCGTCGTCATCCTCGCTGCGGGGGCCCTTGCCCTGTTCTTCGGCTGTGACCTTGCCGGCCTGTTTGATTACCCAACAGTTACGGTTGGTATGGTTGGCGGGCTTATCTGGGGTGCCGTGAATCTGACAGGGCCTATCTAATATTCTATCGAGCGCAGACGGGCTGTCCCGGTTCCCTTTAGAGGGTTTTTTCCGCGGTCCCGATTTCGAGCCATTGAATCCGGCATTTACTGCTGCATCATGGGCTTCACCGCCGTTGTTTGAGTGCCGGCGCTTATTGTTTTTATTGCGCTGGGGTTTCCCGTTGCCATCCCGGGCCTCTGAAGTGCTGGGGTCTTCGGGGTGGTTGCTTCAACGAGCTAACCAGCTATCCTCACCCACGCAAAAGCGGGTCATTAGGGAGGTAAGGGCCGACATTGTTCTCGGCTTGTCCTGGCCGAGCTGGCGGGCGAACCACTCGTCCCGGATACTGTGTTTGAATGCCGCAATCGCTTCGGCATCCGGACAGTCGACGATCCGGTTTTTCTTGGTCAGGAAACGGTTCTAAAATTGCCGGGCTGGCTCCCCGGGCTGCTGAATGACATGGCTTAGGTCATCGGCGTCCGGTGGCCGAACATAGGTGCCTTGAAAGTTAGCTCGGAATGCATCCTCGAGCTCCTCCCAGCTCCCGATAGAGTTTTCAGGTAGGCTGTTCAGCCAATGCCTTGCTGGTCTCTTGAGTTTCAACGGTAAGTACTTAATGGCGTGGAGATCATCTCCTCGGGCCATATGAATGTGGAGAAGGAAATCTTCAAACCACACGGCTGGGTCGGTTGTCCCATCGTAGGATTCTATATTGACGGGTTTGAACCCCTCGGGGAACTGATGCTGCATCACCTCATCGGTGAAACACATTGGGTGTGCGGCGCCACTGGCCCGGGCCACATCGCGCCGAAGATCGGTTGTCATCCGGGCACGGTGCTGCTCCTGAGCTCTGTCGTTCCTATCGCGCCAGGCTTGGTATCCGTCCCGTCCAGCGGGCGCGTATCCTATGGATCCATAGATGGATCTGGACTGGATCCCTCGGGCGTTCAAGTCGCGGCGTAGATCATATCGGTCGTCCGGTTGAACCGGGTCTTTGCCTACTCGGTGAGGAGCGCGGGTGGGTATTCGGCTTCCCCGGCCGCCCTATCCCGTCCTCGAGGGGGGACGGGTGGGAGTTTGGTTTCCGGAGCCGGCCTATCCCGTCCTCGAGGGGGGCAGTCAGACTGGCTTGCGTGAGTTCGTCTGGGAGGCATGGGCTCGAGGGCCTCATCCTCAAATTCTGGGAGTAGGCGTCGCCATGGGTAACTCCTGTATTGACCCTGACGTTGATTGTCAAGGCCCTCTTCAGCAGCTATGACCATCGTCCATCTGTCGTTGAGCATATTTTGTTCCGCTTTTAACTGTTGTTGCTTCCTCTTCAAGCTTCGGGCGGTGGCAATGAGTTGCCGTTTGAATTTCTCTTGCTCCAGGGGGTCCTCTGGGACGATGAAGTCTTCGGGTCTGAGGCTATCCTCCTCTTCGGATGGAGGGAGGTAATTGCTATCTTCGGAATCCTCGAGGTCCTCGGGGTCACCCTGGTCTTCATGCCCTTCAGGGGCATCGTGGTGCTGCTCGGGGGTGTTGTCGCCGAGCTCCCCCATGTTATCCGGAGTGTCGTTCTCTCCGGTGCCGTTTGTGTCTGTGTTGTTTTCCTTGCCCTCTGGCTCGCCGTCGTCGGCGTTTGGGCGGTTCCTCGGCGGGGCCATCGCCATCCTCCATAGTCGTGTCACCGTCCTTCTTGGGGGCATCAACCATGTAAACGTTGTAGGTGGAGGTGGCGGTCCACTTTCCGGTGTTGGAAGTGGCAAGGGAAGGAGCCGTATAGGGCGGGACGTCGATATCTTCGTCCATGTCATCAGCCTCCTCGGAGGCGTAGTCTAGCATGTCGGTTAAGTCTTCGACAGTGGCTACCAAGTGGGTGGTGGGTGGGACGCAAAATTCCCCGCGGCTGGCCTCCTGTCCGACCTGCTCTGGTCCGAGGACGGGCCATCCGCGATATTCATCCTCTGGATCCGATCTAACATCTCTCTTAAAAACGAGGGGTCAACAGGATTCAAGTTAGGGCATCCGTCGGAGCTGAGCTCCAGCGCGCCAATACTATGAATGTGTTCGGCCAAGGGAGACCCTTGGTTTTCTGGCGCTGGGGTTGAACTCAAGGCTAGATCCGAACTAAGGCCCGACCCGGGGATAGGGACGGGGAGAGAATCCGAGGTCGAGGCCTCAGGATTGGTAGGCTCCTCGGGTAAAGCCGAGAACCCAGTAAAGACCAGATCGCCTCGAGCATCGGCGATGTACTCAAGGCCGCCGAACTTGATTTCCTGCTCAAGGGTGAAGCTGCCGACCCGGTCAAGATGACCGGTCGGATCGGCATGCAGCACAATGCTGCCAAACACGAAGAGTTGTCCGGGGACGAAGATGTCCCCGTTGCGGATCCCATCGCTGATGAGAAGGCGACCCATCGATCCTTGGCGACCAACGGTGGAACTCTCAAGGAAAGCACCAATGTCAGTACCAAAACCAGCAGATCTCGGGTAGGGGATCCGAACTGTGGGTCTAGGAATCAATGGGTAATAGAGAACGTAGAGACGGCGATTTACCTAGGTTCGAGCCCTCTCGAAGAGGTAATACCCTACGTCCTGCTAGATTGTATTGATGTGATTGTATGAAGGTTACAAAGTTGATCTACCTCGAGATCGGACAGGCTAAACCCTAGGCTATGGATGATGATCCTCTACGGACTAAGCCTTCTGGTTTATATAGACACCAGAAGGCCCTAGGGTTACATATGGTCGGTTACCATCAAGGGATAAACATGCCGGCCACGCCAGTTATTCCTTGGAGGAGACGCCAAGTCTTCGGAGGTTTCCTTCTCATACACGGGGTCGCCCACAATCCGGCCTTCCATTGACGAGTAGAGAGCGGCCCACCAGCCCGACCTACGAGAGATAGGACGGCAGCCCGAGTACCCCCTAATCCGGGACACCCTCACCGCCCTCCTACTGTTCCCTCCTCTATCCTTTTAAATCTAACAGCGGGACCCACCCGTCAATGACTCAAGGCCGCGCCCGAAGTGGTATAAGTGGAGGCGTACTCTAGGTTTACGCCTTCGACGTGGCCTGCTGTGGGATTTTTCTAATTTCTGTTTAAATCCAGTTTGACCAGAAACTTTGACCATCTCTAACTTTTTATCCACAAGTCCAAATCAATTGATTCTTTTTGCTATGGTTTTGTATTGAGCCCCTCTATTTTCTGACCAAATTTGGTATTTTTCCAATACTCACCGAATTTCTGGTTAACAGAAATGCTTTATGTGACATTTTCTTTTGCTATTTTAAAATATTTTTAGAAGGATATTATTGTGGTATTGAAGACCAGGAGTTTGTGAACCCTTCACTTGAGCAAGGCAAGCCACATCATCCATTGCATAAGGTATAGCAATAGTATTGGCTTCATAATGGATTATTTTGCATTTTATTCCATTTAAATATGTCACATTTTATATTGCATAAACCTTGCCATGCTAGTTTATTTATTCTGCAAAGCTAGTATGCCCAGCAACTTTACATGTTAAATGATACTTTGATGGTTGATCAAGTGCCACCGACCTGGACTTACCCGTGCATCCACATCTGCCGGAATGGGATGGCCTTAACTTGGTCTGACCACGTGCTCTTTTACCGGTACCACCAAAGAGGGAAGGTTATGTGTGCGTGCTACCCTGATCAGGTAGGCGACGATAACCTTGTGAGCCCAAGTTGAGTTATTTGCCGGCGTCTCCGTTTGGGACAATTTAGTTGGCCACGACGGTGGCAGGTGTCAGGAGTGACACAGGGGCCACCCAGGGCATGACTCCGGGGGGGAATGATTGTCGGTGGTACGATAGAAGGGTCACGGGTTAAGCATGTTTCGTTGGACGAATGTCCATGGTGTGGGTAAAGTGCGCAACCTCTACAGAGTGTAAGAATCTATTCGAATAGCCGTGTCCACGGTACTAGACATAGTCCGCACTAGGTCACACTGGATGGTCAACAGTAATAATGATGGAAGAACTTGTCTTAAGCTCAGATGTGATCCGTGGATCACGAGTGTTCCGGGGGTCATGTTATGAACCCGGAAGAGAGTAAGTTGATAACCAGTAACAATAAGAAATCATCTTTGAGTATTTAATTCAATCATTGCCATGCTGTTGTTTGCTGCACTGTTTTGGTTGCTGTGAGCTTGCGAGTACATTCCAAGTACTCACCTGGCGTATCATGCCAGATGCAGGAGAAGCTGAGGACGGAGATCCCGATGGTTCGTGCTACGCTAACTAGGCCGTGTCCCAGCAGTGTCCCTATGGGAT
The DNA here is from genome assembly GCA_039707655.1 of Elymus sibiricus. NCBI lineage: Eukaryota > Viridiplantae > Streptophyta > Magnoliopsida > Poales > Poaceae > Elymus > Elymus sibiricus. The sequence continues at coordinate 391,099,021 of CM077668.1, read as the reverse complement.
GGAGTGTTTGACCCGTTGTTCCGCTACGCTGTAGGATCACCCAGTAGTATTGAGGCCCTTGAGTTGTTGGATAAATAATGTAGATACTGTCATAGCACGAGTAGTGCTTCTGGCCTCGCTATCCAATGTAATATCCAAGCTTGTACTTGTGATATATTAATAAAGATCAGTTCTGTTATGTTTCAAGTTGTTGTGTGTTTCCAGAAGACATGATCTCTGGGTTGGGAACACAGGTAAACCGGTTCTCTGAGCCGGGGAGCCACACTCTTGGAGGCACTGCCCCGGATTATGTAGAGGCACGGGCGTGAAGCAACGGGAGGCACGGACGTGAAATAGCGAGAGCCATGGATGTGAAGCTGCGTGATGCACGAATGTAAAGCTACACGTGGCACGGACGCGAAGCCGTGCCTATGTTTGTCGAATGTTTTTCAGTGACATGTTTACTATGAGAGGCACGATTTTAGTATAATTGGAGGCATGTTCGTGCTTCTGTGTTCCAATTGTCTGCATATTGGCATGTTCACTCAAAGAGTTATGGTCGTGACGCTATGACATGTACGGTCGCATAATATGTGGAGGCACGACAGGGACGGACGAGCAAAGAGGAGCACAGACCTCAAGTAACGGGAGGCACAGACGTGAAGGCGCGTGACGCACAGACGTGAAGCCATGCCTCTTTTTCCAGATGTTTTCAGTGACACCTTTTCACTACGGGAGACACTGCCCCGAATTATGTAGAAGCACGGGCGTGAAGCAACGGGAGGCATGTACTTTTCTTTGAGAGGCACGATTTTAGTATCATGGGAGGCATGTTCCTGCCTCTGTGTTCCAAATGTTTTAGTAGCATTGGAGGCACGAACGTGCAGGTGTAGGTGGCACGTTTATCAAGCAAATGAGGCACGGCTTTGAACCTTGTGGAGACACGAAATTACATCCAGGCGCGCAGAGGTCGAGGTATTTAAGAGAGATGGTGAGAATATGAGGCGTCTCCGGTGGGTGTGCGAACGCCGCATGGCGTCGCTCCGGAAACCCAACGGTTCGATGGGCGTCTCCTCCGGTGGTGATGTGAACGCCATGTGGCCCGGCTGTGGAAGCTCAAAGGTCCGACGGGCGTCTCCTCCGGTTGGGATGTGAACGCCGCGTGGTGCCGCTTTGGCTCCTTGCCCGAGGCCAAGGTCTGGCTATTTAAGCCGGACGGCGTCCCCCACCCGTAGCCACATCCCGTTCCTCCCTCTTCCTGCTGCCAGACCGAGCCAATCCATTTCTCTTGCTCTTTTTGCTCCTGACCGCCTCCACCATGGCTCGGCAGAAGAAGACTACTTACGCCATGCTTACTCCGGAAGGCCGCTTCCAGTTGCAGGAGGAGATCCGTTCGAGGCGCGCCGCGTGGGTCGCAGCCGGCCTGCCTCTGGATTCGCCGGAGCTGGAGGAGAATGAGGAGGAGGAGGAAGACGAGGGTGACACATTGGAGCTCATGCAGGGGGATCCAATGGAGGAAGACGCGGTGGAGCCGGAGGAGGAGCCGGCGTCGTTTTCGGGCTTCGCCATGGAGGATGACGAGGAGGAGTTCGTGCTCGGCGAAGCGGCATTGATGGCGGAGCAGACCGCCATCCTGGAGTCCATCCAGGATGAGGCATATGTGGAGTCCAACCGGTGCTTCCTCAAGGAAGAACAGGCGAAGACCGATGCGCTTTTCAATGAGCTGGATGCGGAGGAGGAGGCGGAGGCCGACGCCGACCCTAGAATGGAGATAGTGCACATCTCCGACGACGGTGAGTAGTGTAGTCTAGTTGTTAGATGTTTGCTTCACATGGTTTATTAAGCAGTGGACTGAAGTTTCTTATTTTGGCTTGTGTAATATGGTTGTCAGGAACTTTGTTAGCAAATGTATTTTGGTTTACTGTAACGCGTTAATTTTTCTTAATTAGTCAAGGCTATTTAGCAGTGGAGCGAAGTTTCTTGTTTTGTCTCATGTAATTTTATTGTCAGGAACTTTGTTAACAAGTGTAATTTTGTTTCCTATATCGCGTTAATTTTCCTTGATTTTCCCATTATATTAATTGTATAATTGGAGGTTTATATGCGGTCGGGTATTCCAACACTATCAGATGTCAATTTTAATCTTTTACTTTGTGAGGCATGGAAGGGAAGCATCTAGACGCACACTTTTAAGAGCATAAGAGGCACGTTCTAACCTCTTTGTGTCCCAAAAGTTTTGACAACCATGTTTAACTGTGAGAGGCAAAAAAGAGGAACGGGCATGAAGCAACGGGAGGCACGTACGTGAAGGCGCTCGATGCACGGACGTGAAGCCGTGCCTCTATTGTCCAGATGTTTTCAGTGACACGTTTTCTCTGCGAGAGTCACGATGTTAGTAGCATCGGAGGCACGTTTGTGCCTCTGTGCTCCAAATGTGTTCACTTCCACGAGTGACCGTGAGAGGCACGGAAATGTAGCCGCATGGTTTTAGCCCCACGAGAATATGAGGCACGAACGTGAAGTTTCTTGTTTTGTCTTGTGTAATTTTGTTGTTAGGAACTTTGTTAACAAGTGTAATTTTGTTTCATGTGTCGCGTTATATTTCGTTGATTTTCCCATTATTTTCATGGTATAAGTTGAGGTTTATGCGGTCGGGTATTCCAACACTATCAGATGTCAATTTTAACCTTTTACCTTGTGAGGCACGGAAGAGAAGCATCCGGAGGCACGCTTTTTAAAGCATAACAAGAACGTCTTCAGTACCACGTTTAACTATGAGAGGCACGGAAGAGAAGTCTCTACAGCCACGGTTCTGTATTAAGTAGCGTCGTTCACTCATAGAGGCATGGACATAGACAGCGTCGTTCTGCTTTTTTCACGTACACCAAGAGGGATCCTGACGTGAAGCCAAGTTAGCCACGGTTTTACAGGTATATGTTCGCGCTTTAAATTGATAATATATAGGAAGAACCGTGTCTCTATATTCCAATTGTTTTCAATGATACGTTCACTGAGAGAAGCATGGCACGGTCGATGATACATTTTCTCTGCCAGAGGCACGATGTTAGTAGCATGGGAGGCATGTTCATGCTTCTGTGCTCCAAATGTTTTCACTGCCACGAGTGACTGTGAGAGGCACGGAAGTGTAGCCCCATGAGGCACGGTTTTAGCCAACGAGAATATGAGGCACGGACGTGAAGTTTCTTTTTTTGTCTTGTGTAATTTTGTTGTCAGGAACTTTGTTAACAAGTGTATATTTGTTTCTTGTATCACGTTAATTTTCCTTGATTTTTCCCTTTATATTCATGGTATAATTGGAGGTTTATGCGGTCGGGTATTCCATCAGGTGCCAATTTTAATCTTTTACTTTGTGAGGCATGGCATGGAAGCATCCAGACGCATGCTTTTAAGAGCATAAGAGGCACGTTCTAACCTCTTTGTTTCCCAAAAGTTTTGAGTGCCATGTTTAACTGTGAGAGGCATGAAATAGGCACAGACATGAAGCAACGGGAGGCACGGACGTGAAGGTGCGTGATGCACGGATGTGAAGCCGTGCCTCTGTTGTCCAGATGTTTTCAGTGACACGTTTTCTCTGCGAAACGCACGATTTTAGTAGCATGGTAGGCATGTTCGTGCCACTGTCCTCCAAAGGTTTTCACTGACATGAGTGACTGTGGGTGGCACGGAAGTGAAGTACCATGAGGCATGGTTTTAGCTCCACGAGAATATGAGGCGTCTCCTCCAGAGGTTGTGTGAACGTCGCGTGGCGCTGCTCTAGAAACCCAACAGTTCGACGGGCGTGTCCTCTGGTTGGGATGTGAACGCCACATGGCGCCACCCCGGAAGCCCACTGGTCCGACGGGCGTCTCCTCCGGTGGGGGTGTGAACGCCGCTTGACGCCGCTCGGGCTCGTCGCCCGAGGCCAAGGTCCGGCTATTTAAGCCGGACCGCGTCCCCCAGCCTTAGCCACATCCTCTTCCTTCCTTTTCCTGCCGCGAGCCCAATCAATTTATTTTGCTCTTGTCGCTCCTGACCCCCTTCGCCATGGTTGGGCAGAATAATACTACTCCGGAGCGCCGCTTCCAGATGCCGGAGGAGATCCGGGCTGGCGAGGGTTCCTCATCTGTAAGTTGACCCTGCTTCTACTTTATTTTTTTTGTCTCTTCCTGCTAGTTGATTTAGTTATGAATTAATGTGATCAGGTTCCTCCTAATATGATGAGGATGTGTCTTCTTGATACTGGATCAGAGTCAATTGGAGCTAGGCTTAGGTTGCATCACGAACTTGAACAGAAACCCCTACTGTAGGATACCAGCCGCATGAGGGTGTATCTTCCAGCGGATTAGGGAGCAGTTCTGGGTCAAGAAAAAAGTAGGGAGCGGTGACCAAGGAGGCGGTGGAAAAAGCTAAGAGGTCATGTCGTGACGCGGAGGCGTCACGGGCAGGCGACGGCTCTCACAAGCGCATTCGTCTCGGAGGCGATCAGACCGAGATCTCCATGCATGAGCCGCTCGAGGCGATCCGTGATTTGGTTTCGAAGGCGTCCGCCAAGCTGGTGGACATCTTCGACGGCTGGAAGAAGCTCATCGAGGAGAGCAGTGCTGAGAAGGCGAAGCTGGAGGAGGCCATCCACGACTGGAAGAAGCTCTTTGAGGAGAGCAATGCCTCCATCGCAGATCTTACCGATGAGAAGGCGAAGCTCATCGTTGAGCGCGACCGTCTGGTGAAGGAATCCATGGCTGCTGCCAAGCATCGTGCGGAGGAGATGAAGGTCGTGGAGGCTATGAAGAAGGAGATTGAGGAACTCCGTGCCCAACAACCCAACAAGAAGGTTGCTGGGGACTAAGTAGACAACAGCAACATTAATCGTTGTCTGCGTCTGAAGTTATTAAGAAGTGGACTGGAGTTTCTTATTTTGTCTTGTGTAGTTTCGTTGTCAGTAACTTTGTTAACAAATGTAATTTGTTTTCCTGTATCACGGTAATTTTCCTTAATTAGTCAAATGTTATTAAGCAGTGGAATGAAGTTTCTCATTTTTTTCTTGTGTAATTTGGTTGTGGGGAACTTTGTTAACAAATGAAATTTGGTATCCTATGTCACGTTGATTGTCCTTAGTTTTTCTCATTATATTTGCGGGAATTGGAGGTTTATGGGGTCGGGTATTGCAACAGTGTCAGATGTCAATTTTAACCGTTTACTTTGTGAGGCACGGAAGGGACGCATCCAGAGGCACGCTTTTAAAAGCATAAGAGGCACGTTTTTAAAAGCACAAGAGGCACTCTTTGAAAAGCATGGGCATGAAGTCTCTACAGCCACGGTTCTGTACTAAGTAGCGTCACGGCCGAGCCTCTGTGTTCCAAATATTTTTCGCTGACTCGTTTAGTTATAGAGGCATGGACATAGGGAGCCGTGCCTTCTATGATGCACAAATGTGAAGCTACGTGGGGCACGGACGTGAAGCCATGCCTATGTTTGTCAAATGTTTTTCGGTGACATGTTTACTTTGAGAGGCATGATTTTAGTATCATAGGAGGCATGTTCATGCCTCTGTGTTCCCAATGTTTAAGTAGCATTGGAGGCACGGACGTTAAGGTGTAGGTGGCATGTTTTTCAAGCTAACGAGGCACGGGTGTGACCCTTGTGGAGACACGAAATTACATGCAGGCGCGCAGAGGTCGATGTATTTAAGAGAGATGATGAGAATATGAGGCGTCTCCGGTGGGTGTGCGAACGCCGTGTGGCGCTGTTCCGGAAACCCAACGGTCCGATAGGCGTCTCCTTCGGTGGGGATGTGAACGCCACGTGGCGCCGCTGCGGAAGCCCAAAGGTCCGACGGGCGTCTCCTCTGGTGGGGATGTGAACGCCGCATGGCGCCGCTGCGGAAGCCCAAAGGTCCGACGGGCGTCTCCTCGGGTGGGGATGTGAACGCCGCGTGGCGCCACTGCGGAAGCCCAAAGGTCCGACGGGCGTCTCCTCCGGTGGGGATGTGAACGCCGCGTGGTGCCACTCCGGCTCCTTGCCCGAGGCCAAGGTCCGGCTATTTAAGGCGGACGGCGTCCCCCAACCCTAGCCACGTCTTGTTCCTCCCTCTTCCCGCCGCCATACCGAGCCAATCCATTTCTCTTCCTCTTTTTGCTCCTGACTGCCTTCGCCCGCGTCCCCCAGCCCTAGCCACGTCATCTTCCTCCCTTTGCCCGCCGCCAGCCCATCTGTTGCTCTTCTCGCTTCTGACCCCCTACACCATGGCCGGGCAGAAGAAGACTACTCCGGAGCGCCTCTTCCAGAAGCAGGAGGAGATCCGGGCTGGCGAGGGTTCCTCATCGGTAAGTTGACTATGCTTCTACTTCTTGTGTTTTCTCTCTCTTCCTGATAGTTGATTTAGTTGTGAATTATTGTTGTCAGGTTCCTCCTAATATGATGATGATGTGTCTTCCTGATACTGGATCAGAGTCAGTTGGAGCTAGGCTTAGGCTGCCTCGCGAACTTGAAAATAAACCCCCTACAGTTGGAAGCCAGCAGCATGAGGGTGTGTCTTCTATCAGATTAGGTAGCAGTTCTGGAGGAGATCAGACCGAGAGTTCCTTGTTAATTAATCTCAACAAGGTGCGCGATCAGATGCGTTCCTCGGATTCGAATGCGTTCGGCCTCATCAATGAACTTATCAGTGAGAAGGTGATGCTCCGTTCTGATCTCGACCAGGCGTTGGAGGTCATCGAAGGCTGGAAGAAGCTCTTCAAGGATAGCGATGCCGAGGTGAAGAAGATGAAGTCCATGATCACAGAACTTATGGATGAGAAGGCGAAGCTCCTCGTCGAGCGTGACTAGCTGCTGGAGTACTCCGTGGCTGCTGTCAAGCAACGTGACGAGGATATGAAGGTTGTGGAGGTGATGAAGAAGGAGATTGAGGATCTCCGCGCCCAGCAACCCAAAGAGAAGGTCGTTGGGGGAGTAAGCAGAGAGCAGCGCCCCTGATTGTTGTCTGCGTCTGTAGTTATTAAGAAGTGGACTGAAGTTTCTTATTTTGTCTTACGTAATTTGGTTGTCAGGAACTTTGTTAAGAAATGTAATTTGGTTTCATGTATCGCATTAATTTTCTTTAATTTTTCTCATTATATTCCTCGGAATTGTTGGTATATGGGGTCGGGTATTGGCGTATTGCAACACTATCAGATGTCTATTTTAACCTTTTACCTTGTGAGGCACGGAAGGGAAGCATGCGGAGGCACGGAAGGGAAGCATCCAGAGGCACGCTTTTTAAAGCATAACAAGCACGTTTTCAGTACGACGTTTAACTATGAGAGGCACGGGCGTGGAGTCTCTACAACCACGGTTCAATATTAAGTAGCTTCACGGCCGTGCCTCTGTGTTCCAAATATTTTTCTGTGACTCATTCACTCATAGAGGCATGGACATAGACAACATCGTGCTGCTTTTTTCACGTACACTAAGAGGGATCCTGACATGAAGCCAAGGTAGCCACGGTTTTATAAGCATATGTTCGCGCTTTAAATCGATATAGGGACAACCATGTCTCTATGTTGCAATTGTTTTCAATGATACGTTCACTGAGAGAAGCATGGCCGTGTGTTTCTAGGAGGCACGGTCGATCGTCCGTGTCCAAATTGACGCTATGGCAGGCACGATCCCGTATTATGAAGAGGCACGGAAGTGACGCCACGAGAGGCACGGACTTGAAGCAATGAGAGGCGCGAACGTGAAACAATGAGAGGCACCGGTGTGACACCACGTGAAGCTATGTGTGGCACGGACGTGAAGTCATGCCTCTGTTTATCAAATGTTCTTAGTGACACATTTCACTATGAAAGGTACGGTTTTAGTAGGATAAGAGCCACGTTCGTGCCTCTGTGTTCCAAATGTTTTCACTGGCATGAGTCTCGGGCATGCCTCACTGTGTTTGAAATATTTTCTCTGACTTGTTCACTCATAAAGGCATGGACCTCTATTTTCAGATTCACTCCATAAAGGCATGGATGTTTAAGGTAATAGAGGCATGGGTGTAGGCACCGGTTTTTGCGAAGCTGGTGTACTACCTTGTCTCAGGTAGGATCACTGTTGTGCAGTATACATAGGGGTATTTTTGAGTTAATCGCAACAAAAAACTTAGCATGTTGCTCTTTTGCAGAGCACAGTAATTCCGTAGTGAATATGTAAACAACTCATGTGGTAAGCAAGGAACATCGCTAAACTATGCAAAAAGATACTTCACCACACCCATTCATTCTCTGTTATTATTCAGCAAATCTATTTATTATTACCACAGATAAATAAAGTAACCCATGACAGTAATTCACATTTTTGATTGAGAATTTACAACATCGTCCTCTTGGATATAATTATATGCTTAGTTATACCGTGACATACCTAAATAGCAAAAGTGCAATGTACGGCATGTTCAAAAACCAAATATAGATAGGACCTATAGCTACTAGCAAAACATTATCAGGAAAGTTCATTGATTATCAGCCGAAGCAGCTTCATGTTTCCTAAACTTGGCCAGCGCTTTTCAATGGTGATAAGGACAATAGAACCAACCCTTAGCTGAGCTTCGCGGGCAAAATCTGAAAAACCGGTCACCTGCATTCGTCCATCTGTTTGTATCGAGTATGTCATGGTCATGTCAATTGCATCATACAACTGTGATAGGCTGATTGCACCCTTCTCAGGTAGGTATCCCAGGTTTAGCTTGAGACGTCTCACAACAGAAGATGGGATTCTCTGCAGATTGTAGTGATATAAATAAATAAAATCATTATACAAGGACATAAAACATCGTAACATAATTACCAAATGAAACCATGAGTAGATAAAAAAAAGATTAAATGACTAACCAAACGACCATTTATGACGTTGGTGACATTCAGACGGTGGACAAAGGGTATGGTGGGGAACTCGTCGGCGTCAAAGACAAAGTATATTAACTCTCCCATTTGTCTGAAGGATAGGTTTATGCCTTGACCATACACTGTATTCCCAATGTACGCTTTCTCCGAAGCATTTAGATAATCAAGCGCTACAGGGAAAAAACTCATTTTAAACCAGTTTGCTTGAAGAAATAAACTCATTTTGAACGGGTGAAAAAGTATAGTTATTATACCGAGAAAGAAAATTTGAATCCAGGTGATCCAGTTAAATTGACAGTCAACAGTATTGCAAAATGTTTTGAAAATAACTATGATTATAATTATATCATACATTTCATGGATAGAGGTAGGTAGGAGCAGCTTGGTAGTGCAAACAAAGTAAGCTGATAAAGAAAGTTGATAAAGCAGGACAGAAGTTGATGCACTTACCCAATGATGGCTTGGGAAGGGGTCTGTGACCTCCTCGAGATTCACTGAGCCTCAGATCTATCTCAATGGACAGACTCCCAGTATCCAGGTTTATGATGATTAGATCTCGATAACGAAGATCATAGTCGCTCATTAACTTTTCCCAGCCAGGTCCATGAATTTTAGATTGGTGAGGTTCATCGGTGATGTAGATCACATATGACAGATCTTGATTGGTGATCAGTGCTGGGTTCCTTTGTTTTCCTTGTTCTTGAAATGCTTCCTGCTTCCACTGGTTGATTGAAGAAGTGACTTGCTACCTGCAATAGCATGGCACATACTGCAAAAAAAACCTTTAAGTTCTGAGACCGATATGTATAATCAACACAGACAAGGGTTTTCTGATTTCTACAAATTGTTTCAAGATGTAGCATCTCATAAAACATAAAACAATGAAAATTGAAATCATTTCATTATGGGACAAAGTTGAATTTTGTGCCGTCAGAAACATACAGTAGTTGGTAGTAAGTGATGGGCATGGGGTGCCAAACATTTCTCCTTACCAGAGATGTCTTGTAGCAACGTGGAAGGGGTAGTGTTATTGTAGTGTGCAGAACGCCTGATTCCAATCCAGGGCAACTGAAGTTGCTACATACATCACAAGACATGGTTTCCCCTACAATATGTAGCAAAATAAGGTATATATGAAATTCTCGACAGAAGCAATCTTAAGTTATCTTGAAAAATTATTCGGCTAAAGGGGGTATTTTCATAAATAGTCGTTCAAAAACATATTCCTAAAAAGTCATGTGCACAGCATGATAGTTTTACAGCGGTAGTAATAATAAAGGACATATGAAATAATTAAATCAGTGTTAATTGTTCAAAAGGGTTGCTTAATTTATGACAATTCAGTATTGACAGCGGTTCACGTTGTTGCAATGTCACTCTCACTCAATGAATGGATCTCTACTTAGTTATAAAAGCAGCAGCATTACGAAATGTATATTTCGACTCAAGATAAACAGAGAGCAGAGGTAATAGTATGTTAATCAGGCGGCTCGAAAAGTGTTTGTAACATTAAAATTACATCTAGTCAGTCAGATCTGCATCCAGCAGCGTCATCCACACCCCTAGCCTACTGTCGCCAACTCCAACCACACGAACATGTGTAGCTAGTCTCTGAAACGGGTGATCCAGCAAGATCAACCACGCCCCCAGCCTACACCGCCCAAACCCCCGGCCTCCAGCACCCCGTGGTCGGTTAGCAATACCGCGCAACGTCTCCCCGCTGCCTTCGACCTCCGCCTACCGCCGTTGCTGGCAAGCCCTATCAGGCTTCACTTTAAACTCGACACGTCCCTCGGTGAAGTTTATTTCTCACCTAGAACTTGGACGCCGTAGCTCGCTGCTGCTCGTAGTGTCGTTCCTTTCTCTGGCGAGGTCGTTGGTGTCGGACCCTCGGGCCGTGCACAGGTTCGGGCTCGTACTGCATGGATTTGGCTGAGTTCTCAACAAATTTCCAGACAATTCTTAGCATAATAGGGTAGATGTATCACTTTAAAACACGAAAAAACAAACCAACGAGATTGAAACGGATCACACCGTAAAACTGATGTGGAAATGAAGACAAAATGTACTAACCCTAGATCGAGTTGGAGAAGCGAGAGAGAAGAGAGGGTGAACTGTACAGCAGCTGAGTCGGAGTAGGTATACAGGTTTGCAGAAAACAAAGAGTTATATTACGCGCTTGCTCACTGGCATGGGGCCACAAAGAAGATGATGCGCTTTTTTTTAAGGAACGCATGTTGCGCTTTGGATGTAGAGGGTTGGCGGAAAACGATGTCAGTTCCAGGAAAAGTGCACAATGAGACAACTAGTGCAATTCTCTTCCCAGATGCAGCTGATTTGGCAAACAGAGGCACGGACGTGATGAGTCAGAGAGGCACGGACGTGGTGGTTTTAATGAGGCACGGTTTTAAAAGCACATAAAGCACGGCCGTGCCTCTGTTTCCCTAATGTTTTCCCGGACACGTTCACTCAGAGAGAGGCGCGGTCTTTAAGCAGTTGGGGTACGGTTGTACATGTTCCTGACGCACGACCGTGGTTCTGTTTTCCGAGGTAAACGGTGTCATGACTGTGCCTCTGTGTTCCAAATGTTTTGACTGACACGTCGAGTGTGAAAGGGACGACCATGACTCCGGAGGGACTACCTGCAGCAGACGCACATTCCCGCATGTGTGACAGGCATGCCTCTGTGATCCATGTTTCTTTCTAGCACGTATGAGGTGATTCCTTTGTGTTTTGTGAAATTGTTCACGGCTCTACAAACACATAATGAATATTGGAAACAGGAACCACAACATTGATATCATAAATATTCACGTTTTTAAATATGAACTTATCGCCTAAAAAAAGAGCTTACAGACGGTACGGTGCAAAAAGAATGAGAATTGTTTCACCATGTTTACGCAAGACCCACACTGAATATGGCAAGTATATCTCTCCACACCTGTTTTCAGCATTCACAGTTTAATGGATCGGACAAATCCAGATGTTCAACAGTTGTGTTTTTTAAATCCATGTGCATATGCTTGCAAGTTGTTGTTAATTTAAGCTGAGCACATTTAGAAGCCCTTTTCTCCATTTGTAGTACCTTTTGTTGCTCCTTGTAAAATTCACCCATGAAATTTTTGTGCAATCCAAACTTAAGCCTGATACTCACTAGCATCCTCGCATTCAGAATAAAGAATGTCACAAATTCAGTGTTTGCCTCTGTGACTTCATAATCTTCCAGCGTTAATGTCTTCAAACAAATGTCATGATCCTTGAGAAACACCCGCTGCTTTTGACGCCATTCATTTGTTAAACCTCGTTGATCCCATCCTCCTCCCTAAATACACATGAAAACTGAAAAGACTTAAGGTCTATAAAGCATTGCATAGTAGGTATTTGATTTTTTTTTCAGCACACATAAGCTGATTTTATTTTGTTTCGTGGAGCTATTCATGGCTCTACAAACTCATAATAATACACATGAAGAGCAACTGAACGGTTGATGCTAATATCATATATATATATATATATGGTATGGGCTTTCAACGTGTGTGAAATCATCACCTCAATAAACAAGTTCTGCAGGCATCGAAAGCATCGCAACAAGCCTACGACCTCATCCAGATTAAAGCATGTCTGTGAGATAAATAAGGTCTTGACAGAATCCAGCACCGCGGATGGGCTGCTTACGGACAGACCCTTCATTGAGCACGGAACATTATATTATTAGCTTGTGGATATGAATCTTGTGTGCTCGAATAATGCAGCTCAAAGTAAAGTACCGTGCAAAGGCAGTACTTGTATAACTGTAGAGCCAATGACGATCTTTGATTCATCGGATAAATCAAAAAAAATCGCAAGGTGTCCAATTTAGGCGTAGAGACAACAGATATTTCTAGTTGTGCATCTACAGAGTCATGGAGAAGCCTTCGAAGTGAAGGGGCATCCTCAATGACGAGCTTTCCTCTATCAGAACGAATGCCAATGCTTACAAGGCTAGGCGAGTTTATTCGCAGACAGCAGAATTTTTTATTGTGAACAAGCAGCAGGCACTGCATGGCAGGGCAACTGCAGTGGATGACGTTTTGCAAAGAGACATCCGATATGTAAACTTCCACTAGTGAAAGTCTTCTGACCAGTGGGAGGCAAAGCATTTGTACCAGATTGTCTTGTAGTTTGCACATGGCGAAGGTGACGGTGTGAAGTGAGGAGTAAAACCTCAAGATGGACGCCGGTGGCGAGGGCATAGATGAAGGGCATCTGCATGGTTGTCTGGACCCTGGGTAGAAGAAATTCAGGAACAGGTAGTAGAACTCTAGCACCTGGAGTTTGTCCGGTTTTTGAGACTGGAGCAACTCATCGACTACACAAGGTTGGCACTGGAGGTAGCTTGCCGGGATGCACAGGCGGTGAACCGGGCCCTCATGGCCGGAGAGGATGGCTACAGGAAGGCTGAAATCAACAGCGACAGATTCTCCACGCCAGTCGTGACTAAGAGGTCGGCATTGAGTTCCGACGTATATTTTCTGCACGACCTGCTTGTTGGGCAGAATGCAGACGATTTCACAATAGATTGTTTCTAGAGCATTAGTAGGACGAGTGTCAGGGATCACACAAAAGTCGAGATTGAGAGGTGCGGTGCGCCATAGGTGGCGCCACCGAGATGCGAGGACTTGGGTGCGGATGCCATCCTTGATGGGGAGACGAGAGATGATCTCGCCAAGGATGGCGTCCGGGAGGTCGTTAATGCGGTCCAGACGAGATTCAACGTGCTTCTCGGATCCAGTGGGCGGACCCTTGCCGCTCCTCTCCACGACCTTAGCGGGCAGGTGTACAACTGGCGTCACCCGTGCCGTGAACCTCGTCTTCTTGTTGCTAGGGGCACGCGTCTTCATCTCCATTAGCATGGTCATGCCGCCTCCATTGCAGCTCTCTGTGTGGTGGATCTGGAAAGAGGGCTAGGGTTTCACGATTCACCTTTTTTCTCGAAGTATATATATATATACACCTAAACTAAAAGGGTTCAGTGGGGTGGTGCGCCAGTCATGGCCTTGATGGTGGAAGAGGCATGGTTGCACTGAAGCAGAGGCACGCCCATGCCTTTCCACTTCAAGTAATTCCACTGACACGTTCATTCACCCTTCGCACACAAGCAAAATTTATGGAGCCCCGGTTCTACGTGCACCAAGGGCACGGACGTGCCTTTGTGTTCCAAGTGTTTTCAAGTGACCTGGATTACAAACGAGGCATTGGAGGGTTCTACATGCATCAGAGGCACGGCTGTGCCTCTGGCGATGTAGAATTGAAAAACTTTTTAATTATATTTATAAAACTGCTTGCTCGATTTTTGCCTCTAATGTTCCTATCCTTAAGCACTCGAAGCATTGTGCTTGTCGTTGAACTGTGTGATTTTCCGTTGTCGTCTTTTATGATTTCAACTACTATACAAAAAACAAAAGGCACGACCGTGCACTGAGAGAGGCTGAGTCTGTGCTGCTAGGAGAGGCATGGTGAGCTGTTAGGATAAGACATAGTACCTGACAACAACAACAACAACAACAACAACAACAACAACAACAACAACAACAACAACAACAACAACCACGACTAGCTCTGCATCTGGTTTGCGTACCATGGTTTGAATAACACACATACGATACTGAACTGATATCAGTACTTAACATTTATATGATGCAATGCCATCCCTGCATCGTTGCACATATCACGCATCAGGCATTTTTATTGTAGAGACCGGTGATTACCAGCGAGAGCAACTCCTTATCGCCCACAGTGTGCTTTTGGATAGTGATGAGTACAACCCAACCAAGTGTCAGCCTGGCTGCATCTGGAAAAGCAGAAAACCCGGAGATTGCCATCCTTCCAACCTTGTGAATACAGTAGGTGCCAAGCAAATCAACGGGACTAAATTTTTGAACAAGTCTGATGCTGCCCCTGAGAGGAAGACATCCAAGCTTCATCCTGAGGTCATCGGTAACAACAGCCAGGATTTTCTGTACAAGAACAAATCATTCTGGCATTAAATTATGAGGACAGACATGCGGTGGGTGGAATAAACAAAGAAACAATGACCTACCGAACGGTCTTTGTGAACGTTGGTGAAACTTAGACATTGCACAAAGGTAATGGCATGGATGTCTTTAGCATTTAAGACTAGTTTAATCATGTACGCCATGTCGTTGTAGGAAAGTTTTATGCCCCGGGTGTAGACTGTCTTATCTATGTGGCTCCTCTGTGATAAACTGAGACCTTCAAGAGCTAAAGTATAAAACCATCTATAAGTCACTATGTCTGTCGCAGTGAATAAAATATAAAATGTACAATAAGCCTTACACACTCCGACTACTGTCAGAACTAATTGAAAGACTTAATACATTGTATGGAGAAAGACTGAGCAAAGAAATGCGAGGAACATGTTAAAGTATAATTATAACTAATAATCAGTCAGGTGTCATCTTGGGAGGCAAATACAACATACCAACGGAAGTTTTGGGAACGGCTTTGCGACTTCCTCGGGATTCACTCAACATCATATCAATGTGAAAGAAGAAATCATCGCCTTGCAAATCCAGTTTAATAATATCACCGTAACACAGGTCATAGTCGCATATCAACTTTTCCCATCCAGGTCCTTGAAACTTAGACCTGTGAGTGCCATCAATAAACTTAATCTTGTATGACAATTCGTCGTTAGTGCCAAACACAAGGTTGATATCCTCTACTTCAAAGCCATCCTCAAAAGCATCCTCTTTCCATAAAGAAATGAAAGAAAGGACCTGCTTCCGGTAATAGCATGGGACATACTGCAAAAAAATAAGATAAAACAAACATATGTAAAACTTTTAAGTATTTCAGAATAATACTTGGAACCACCTTTTTCTTATTTTTAATACGGGACAAGCGTCTTTTAGGCTCAGGCACAGGCACTGTTTATGATATTTGATTAAGCCTAAACAACGCAGTTAAACTTCTAATTATAACAAGTGAAAAACAACCATGTGAAACATATTTGTCAAGAAGGAGAATGTGTGGTTTGTGTCTACGGAATAAAAAGAAACGGAACTGTCGTCTGGTAAAACTATAACTTATGACTTTGCAATCAGTTGGCAGAAAACTATGTATCCCATCAGAATGGATAAAAGATTTGTTATCTAACCAGAAACATTTACCAGGCACGACTCATAATGACGAGGCAAAGGCACAATCAAGAAAGAGTGGTTAACATCAGATTCACCGCCATGACAGTTGAGGTTCCTGCAAACATCACAGGCCATGGTTGTCTGCAAGATATAATAATATATAAGACTCGCATCCATTTTATTGTTACACAGATACTGGAGTCCAATGAGCAAGACTATGTAGATCTATAACTGTACGTAGATCCATTCATTTCAAAGACTTAACTTGCAATACATAGAATTAAAAGACTGTAAATCAGTGATACATGCTCAACTCAACGAGAAAGATAGAGGGCAACCGGTGGCGCGGAATGGTGATATCCAATGATGGTAGTGTCTATAAAAAGAAACCACACACCTACTGAAATCTATTAGGTGGAAGACTCTAGCGGAAAAGAGCCAACCCCACGCATTCAAAGATTGCTCGCCCAGATCTTTAAAAGGTATAGCATATAGCAATATTCCAACATACATATAACGAGATTACTGTCAGAGTGGGCAACGCAGATCTAATCAGAAAAGGAATGAAAAATACTGTATTTCAAGGGAAATGGACTGACCGTGGAGCGAGGCAGAGCAAGGAGGTAAGGGATGAGAACCAGAGTTATCGTCGAAAGAGCAAGGCAGAGCAATGAGGTAAAGTTGGGAAGTTATAGAGGCGGCTTTGTGAGTCTCGCGCCTGCAAAAAGTAGAAGACTTTTCGTCACCCCAACTGCTCATAGCGCACAAAAAAATATAAAAAATAAAAATAAATTAAAAGGGATTAGGTTGGATCTTTCTCAAGCCAGGCCAGAACAAACCGGACCAGTCCTTTGGTCGAGTCGGACCATGTCAAAACCACCTGCCCGAGGCCTTCTATCTCTGTTGCCGTCCCTCGCTTTCATTTGCCCCCCCCCCTCTCTCCTCACAAATTAGGCGACACCGACGGCACCGCCTGTGCTCACATCCGCCGTGTCATGTCGACATCTGAGATCCGAGAAGAGAGGAAGAATGAATCGTTGAACTTCTTTGAGCTGGATTTTGATTTCTATGTAAGTGATTTTCGGTTACATACGCAGTGTTGAACAGGGCTTTTGTTTTGCGAACAATTGATTTGAGCTCTAAACGTAGATGTTTCTTTGTAGGAGAACCCTGATACCATTGAAGACCGAGATTTTACTAGTAAAGAGGTGGACCTTCCTCTGTACTACGTGCTCCACGATACCAAGCCTCTAAGGTGTGTGGCCTTCGAAGGAAGTGACACGGGGAGGAGGTTCTACGGCTGTGCTGTGAAAGTTAGTCACTTTCGAAATCTGTACTAATTTTTAAATGATAGGAGATGTAGTTTACGAAAAAGACTGATCACTTCTTATAGTTTACAGAAATCATTGTGTACTCTTTTTAGTTTGCATAAAATCTAAAGGTCACTGCTTATTATACCTAGCTTGCTTTAGTTAGATAGTTCTAGATTCTACTGTTTAATGATCACTAGTTTCTTAAAATAACCCTCTAAATAAGTTGGCTGAAGAGGTAGCTCCATATTAATTTAAGCTGGTTTAGAAGAAAGTTAGTAACTCTGTGGACATAGGAAGCACAGCAGGGGGTGGAGGTACAGAATTAGTGGTGTGAGTGCCTAACCATTGACGAGCCTTTTTTTCCGCAGAGAGGTGTGAACTGTGGAGCCGTGGAATGGGTTGACCACCCTTGGCCTATCATTATGCAGAGGTGCCTACTCAAGCTCTGGGAGATGTTGCATGAGAGCAATGATGATAGGCAAGCACAGAATGAAGAGATAAGCAAGCTTAAAAAGGACAATGAACAATTGAACCTTAAGCTCAAGAACCTTGTTGCAGATGTGGAAAGAACTAGTGTAACTACCATGGAGATTGACAGGCAGAGGAAGCAAATGGGTATCGATGATAAAGACCTCAAGCACATTCAGGCGTCTCTCACATGTGCCATTCGGAATCTCAAGGAGGAGAGGGATGAGATTAAGCTGGAGAGGTATTTTCTGAAAGAGGAGGTGCACATGTTGAAGGAGAACAAGAAGAAGGTGCAAAGCATCATCTATGATCTCTTGGTGCAAGGGTTTGCGAACAATGATGAGCTCCTGATGATCAAGGAAATTCTTGATGACTGATCATTAAGAATTATTTTCTGTTGCAACACTGAGAGGAATACTCGTCTAGTATAACTTTGCGGTTGGACATTGATACAGGTGTCGATCTTATTTTCGCAATCTTTCAAACGCCGTGTGGTGGTCTACATGTATTCTGTTAGATATGAATGCTCTATTGCATTGTAATGAACCTCCAAAAGGCCTGCATGCAAGCTACTGGATATGTATGCTCTATTAGATATGTATGCTCACTTGAATATGTACCTGATCTTCTAAATGTTTTTCTTTTCAAATGACACGTGTTGCTGGCAAGGCGCACCCATGAATCTTTTGGCTGGCACGGTTCCACATGACATGTATTACTAGCGTCTTGCAGGGCACGGTTCTACACGATGTAGGAGCATGGCACTACCATCGACAAAAATTGAATCTACAGATAGGCACGGCCATGACCTTGAGGCGGCACGGCTGTACAACCGCGTCTCGAATGTTTGCAATCACGCATAACTCGTTCGAGACAGTGATTCTGTGGCAGGCACGTATCAATTTGCAGTAAGGGAACGGCGTGAATCTACCAGACGCACGGTTCAGTATGCATCGTGCCTCTGTGTGTTCCAAAAATTTCCACGGAAACGTTCATTGTGAGATCACTGGAAGCACGTTTTGACATTAAAAAGATTCACGATCCTGCCGCTGTCTTCCAAATGTTCCTGCTGAAATACTCAGCGACAGACACACGGTTCTTGAGGTACCAGAGGCACGGTCCTGCCTGTGTATTGGAAACGTTTCCGATGACACGTTAATTGTCAGAGGCACGGCCGAATGGTCACGAGAGGCACGGTTATACGGGCGGACGAAGCACGATCCTGCTTCGGTATTGCAAATGTTTCCAATGACACATTCATTGTCAGGGGCACGGTCCTACACTAAGAAGAGTCACGGTCGGGGCTAAGTATTCCAAAAGTTTCCGCTGAAACATTCACTGTGAGAGGCACAGACGTCGAGTAACATGATGCACGGTTTTACATTAAGCAGAGCCACGGGTTTACAAGCAGCAGATCCACGAGTTTACAACCAAGTCTATAGCTCTTCTTCTTCTAAATGGTTTTTATACGGCAACGACTGTCTGGTTGAGGCAAATACAGTTCTCCAGGTCATATGAAATGCGTAGGTCTGGGCATTTTGGTTGATCTAACAACAATTATAATATATTTTTCCTGTGCAGCTGCGCACTGCTCCACATCATAGAACCAATCTAGTAATATAAACCATAGCAATTAGAAGATGAGCACGATTAGAAGACTTTCTATCCAATGATTGTTATGACAAGCTTACAGACAGTGCAAGAAAGTACAAGGGTTGTTTGATCATGTTTAGACAAAACATAGACTCAAAAGGGCGCAACAACATCTAATGCTGTAAGCTTGAACAACTAACTCCAACCCTGTTTTCAGCAGTCACAGCTGAATGGATCTGTCAAATCCAGGTATTCAACACGCCTGTGTTTCAAATCCAAGCGCGCATGGTTGCAAGATGCTGATAATTTAAGGTGGGCGCGTTTAGAAGCCTTATTGTCCCACTGGAACAACTTCTGTTGCTGTTCGTAAAATTCTTGCGTGAAGTTTTGGCGGAAGCGAAACTTAATCCCGATGGCCTCTAGCTCCACTGCATTTAGAATAAAGAACCTCACAAATTCAGTGTTTTCCCGCTGCGTTCATAATCTTCCAGCGTTATTGTATTCAAATGAATGATGTGTTCTTTGAGAAACACCCGGTGCTTGCGACGCCAATTATTTCTTACACCATCAGCAACGAATCCTCCCTGAAAACACATAAAGGTTGAAAATGCTTAAGGTCTATAGAAAGAGCAATTGAACGATAGTTTCTATTACATCCGTTCCAAAAAGTTTGTCGCAGATTTGTCAAGATACGGATGTATCTAACAATAGAACATGTATTGAAACGAGTGTATCTAATTTACAGACAAATATAAAACAAGCTTTGCATCAATGTCTGTGAAAATCATCATCACCTCGACGAACAAGTTCTGCAGGTTTGGAAGGCATTGAAACAAGTGAACAACCATGTCCACTTCATAAGACATGCTGACCGTCACCAAATCCTTCATAATATTCATAATAAATGTTGAATGACATGAAACTCATTTCCTCGAACAAATGCAGATGAAAGTATTGTGAAAAGTCAGTACCATAAGACCTGTGGAGCCATGCGAGACCCTGAATTTGCCCAAGGTCCCCAGTCTAGGTGCATAGACGACGGTTACCTGCATGTTGTTGCTCTAAATATTGTGAATCAACCGTTGAAGTGAGGGGGCATCCTCGATGATGAGTTCTCCTTTCTCACCACGGATGCCGATGCTTACAAGGTTAGGCGAGTTTACTCTAATGCAATGCCTTTCTCTATTGCAAACAACCAGCAGACACTCGAGTGCACGGCAACTAGAGTGGATTATGCTTTGCAGCGAGAAGTCTGATATATCAACCTCAACAAGCGAAAGTCTCTTGAGCAGTGGTAGTTCAAGCATTCGTACATAATTGTCTGGTATCTGGCAACAGGCGAAGGTGGCGGTGTGAAGAGAGGAGGAAAACTGAAAGACGGACGTGGGTAGTGAGGGCGTAGATGAAGTGCATGTGTGTGGTTGTTTGACCATTTGTTTCACGAATCATGGGAACAGGTAGTAGAACTCAAGCACCCGGAGATTGTCGAGTTTTGGGGATTTGAGCCAGGCGTCGACGGTAGAGGGTCTGCACTGTAGGTAGCACGCCGGGTTGGATAGGCCATGAACCGAGCCCTCATGGCCAGACAGGATGGATTCTGGAAGGTTCGAATCATCATCAGCGACAAATTCTCCACTAAAAAAAAGTTCCGATGTATCTTATGCGGACGAGCTCCTC
Organism: Elymus sibiricus; assembly: GCA_039707655.1. Classification (NCBI taxonomy): domain Eukaryota; kingdom Viridiplantae; phylum Streptophyta; class Magnoliopsida; order Poales; family Poaceae; genus Elymus; species Elymus sibiricus. The sequence goes on along the minus strand of CM077668.1, from coordinate 391,077,988 downwards.
GGTGTAGGGGGAGACCCTAGAGATGATCTCGATATGAACTTTTTCTAGAGCATTAAAAAGACGAGCGACAGGGATCTCACGGTAGTCTAGGTTCAGAGGAGCGGTGTGCCAAAGAGGGCGCCACCGAGTTGCGAGGATTTGTGTGCGGATGCCTCCTTGGTGGGGAGACGGGAGATGATCTCACCGAGGATGGCGTCGGGGAGGTCGCTGATGCGGTCAGGACCAGATCCCTCTTCGTCCTCCTCGGATCCAGTGGGCGGACCACCCTCGCCGCTTCTCGCCCCCTCGACCACCACCGCACTCCCAGAGGACAACGTCGCCGGTGGCGCGAGCCTCACCCTCTTAGTGCTGGGGGCACCAGACTCCATCTCCATCTCCATCTCCATTGCCGGGGTCGCGCTACCTACGACCAGCGCTCTGTGCGGTGTGGAACTGGAAAGACGGTTAGCTCTTCACCGAGCAGATCCAAGTGGGTTAAAGTATAACTGAGGAGGGGAGGGAAGGAGACGGGAGTTGTGGAGTAGCAGTTGAAGGACAACTATATATTATTATTTTTTCTTTCCTGACGTGGAAGAAAACTAAGGTACAACCTCTCAGATACGGGAGGCGTTGTTCTACATGCAACAGAGCGACAGGAGCACGGTTCTACATGGATCGTGTCTCTCTGAATTCCAAAATTTTCCGATCACTGTGAGAGCCACGGCTGTGAGGTCAAGAGAAGCACGCCTTTAGATTAAGCAATTGCACGGGTGTAGATGAAGCAGAGCCATGGTCCTGCCTCTGTGTTCCAAATGTTTTTCCGCAAACATGTTTGCTTGGAGAGGCACGACTGTGAAGCTAGCTGTGGCACGGTTTTAAATAAAACACATGCACGGAGATTCCATGACAAGCACGTCTCAATTTGCTGTAAGAGCACGGACATGAATCTACAGGACACACGGTTCTAGATGCATCGTGCCTCTCTGCATTTAAATTTTTTCCACGGACAAGGCCGTGAGGTCAGTAGAAGCATGCTTTTACATTAAGCAGAGTCACGGCCGTGCGTTAGTGTCCCAGATATTTTGGCCGAAACATTCACCCACAGAGTCACGGCCCTGAGGTCGTTGTGAGAGGCACGGCCTTCAGGTCACCCATGCTTCCGTGTTCCAGATGTCTTTCGTCGCTCATTCACTTCACACAGAGAGCCACACATTCACTCGATCATATCCACAAGGGTGGGGTCTCTACATAAAAAAGGCATAAACTAGATTGATTTTTGCAGTTGTGAGCTGCTTCATGGATGCACATCACAAAAACAATGTTCTAACAAGCTTACAGACGGTGCATAAAGTACATGTATTCTTTGATCATGTTTAGACAAAACCCAAGCTGTCAGCCTGAGAACCGTTTTCAGCAGTAACAGGTCAATGGATCCGGCAAATCGATGATTGGACACTGCTTTATCCAGATGTGCACTTTTAAATCCAAGTTCATGTGCCTGCAATATGGTGACAATTTAAGGCGAGCACGTCTAGAAGCCTTGTTGCCCCATTGAAGCACCTCTTGTTGATGTTCATAAAATTCTTCCGTGAAGTCTGGGGGGGGAGCAAAACTTAAGCCTCATGGTCTCTAGCTCCTTTGCATTCAGAATAAAGAACCTTGCAAATTCAATGTTTTTCCGGCAGTGTGCATATTTTTCCAGTGTTACTGTCTTCAAACGAATGTCATGCTATTTGAGAGACACCCGGTGCTTGTGACGCCACTTATTTGGTACACCTTCTTCACGACAGACTCCTCCCTAAACATGCATAAAGACCGAGAATACTCAAGGTCTAAAAACAGAGAAAGAGACTTCCGATAGAGTACGCTATGCATACTATGTGCTTTCAATGTGCGCGAAAATCATCACCTCGATAAACAAGTTCTATAGGCTTGGAAAGCATCACATCAAGGCAACGACCTTGTCCTGATTTAATGACATATGGATAAGCAGGGTCTTGACACATTGAACCACTATTGATAAGCTGACTACGGACAAAGCCTGCATTGAGAATGGATCATAAAATTAGCAGGATAAAGGTTGCATGACATCAAACTTGTGTACTGGAACAAATAGTATTGGGGAAAGTCGGTACCTGAATAACTGTAGAACCAAAGGAATCTTCGATCCAGGAGATCCGTCATAAAAATTGCCTAGAGCCTCAAGTTTAGGTGCAGCGAAGACAATTATCTACAGGTGCCGGCTCTGAATATCGTGAATCAACCGTTTAAGTGAGGGGGCCTCCTCAATAACGAGTTCACCATTCTCACTAAGGATGCAAAGGCTTTCAAGTTTAGGTGAGTTTATTCTGATGCAATGCTCCAGGTTATTGCAAACAAGAAGCAGCCACTCAAGGGCAGGGTAACTAGAGTGGATTATGCTTTGCAACGAGACGTCTGATATATCAACCTCCACAAACGAAAGCCTGTTGAACAGTGGTAGTTCAAGCATTCATGCATAATTGTCTGGTATTTGGTAAAGAGCAAAGGTGATGGTGTGCAGTGAGGAGGAAAACCGCATCATGGAAGTCAGTGGTGAGGGCGCGGACGAAGCGAATTCGTGCGGTAGTGTGACGGTTTTACTCACAAATTGTGGGAACATGTAGTAGAACTCAAGCACCTGGAGATTGTCCAGTTTGGAGGATCGGAGCTAGGCATCGACGGTAGAGGGTATGCACTGGAGGTAGCACGCCGGAATGCAGAGGCGATGAACTGTGCCCTCATGGCCAGACAGGATGGCTTCCGGAAGGCTCAATTCATCAGTGACAAATTCTCGACGGCATCGAGTTCCGAAGTGTCTTATGCGGATGAGTTCCTTGGTGGGGAGCATGGAGACTATGTCGATCTAAACTTTTTCTAGAGGGTTAAAAAGATGACCGACAGGGATCTCACTGCAGTCCAGGTTCAGAGGAACGGTGCGCCATAGAGGATGCCACCGAGTTGCGAGGATTTGTGTGCGGATGCCCTCCTTGGTGGGGAGACGGGAGACGATCTCACCGAGGATGGCATCCGGGAGGTCGCTGATTCGGTCCGGACCAGATTCCTCTTCGCCCTCCTTGGATCCAGTGGGCGGACCCCCGCCGGTTCCTGCCGCTATAGACAAACTCCCAGAGGACGGCGTCGCCGGTGGCGGGAGCCTCGCCCTCTTGGTGCTGGGGGCACCGGACTTGATCTCCATCTCCATCTCCATTGTCGGGGTCGCGTTGCCTCTGACCAGTGCTCTGTGCGGTGTGGAACTGGAAAGACGGTTAGCTCTTCACCGCGCACAGATCCAAAAAGGTTAAAGGATAACTGAGGAGGGGAGAGTCCGACGGCAATTGAAGGAAAAGTATAATATTTTTTTTCCTAGGATGGCAGGATTCCTACATTCATTTTAATTTAAGATAAAGAGGAACAGAGGCACCGCTTTGTAGATACGTGAAGGAACATGGTTCTACATGCACCGTGCTTCTCTGTATTCCAAAATTTTCCGGTGACACGTTCACTGTGAGAGGCACGGGCGTGATGTCAGGAGAAGCACGGTTTTAGATTAAGCAGATGCACAGGTGTGGATGCAGCAAAACCATGGTCCTGCCTCTATGTTAGAAATGTTTTTCCACAAACATGTTTACTTAGTGAGCGGACGACACTGTAGCCACTCGGGGCATGGTTTTAAATAAAGAAGATGCACGGTCGTTCCACGGTGTTCCAAACAGTTCCGCTTACACATTCAATTTGAGACGCACGGCCGTGGGGTCATGAGAAGCATGGTTTTAGATTAAGCAAAGTCACAGTCCTGCCTTCGTTTTCTTCCACGTCACGAAAGAAAAAAAAATAGCTTTCCTCCAACTGCCCCTCGACTCCTCCCATCCCCTCCCCTCCCCTCCTCAGTTACACTTTGATCTACGCGCAGTGAAGAGCTAACCGTCTTTCTTGTTCCACACCGCACAGAGCGCTGGTCATAGGCGGCATGACCCCAACAATGGAATTGGAGTCCAGTGCCCCTAGCACCAAGAGAGCGAGGCTCGCACCACCGGCGACATCGTCCTCTGGGAGAGCGGTGGTGGTGGAGGGGGCAAGAAGCGGCGAGGGTGGTACGCCCTCTGGATCTGAGGAACACGAAGAGGAATCTGGTCCGGACCGCATTAGCAACCTGCCGGATGCCATCCTAGGTGAGATCGTCTCCCGTCTTGATACGTCTCCAACGTATCTATAATTTTTTATTGTTCCATGCTGTTATATTATCAATCTTGGATGTTTTTATATACATTTACAGCAATTATATATCATTTTTGGAGACTAACCTATTAACCTAGTGCCCAGTGCCAATTGTTGTTTTCTGCCCTGTTTTTGTTTTACAGAAAATCAATACCAAACGAAGTCCAAAAGCCACGAAGCTTTTTGGAGATTTTTTTCTGGACAAGATAAACACTAGAAGCTTCGGGAGGAGGCCAGAAGCCCCAAGAGGTGCCCACGAGGCACCAGGGCGCGCCTGGGGGGGCAGGCGACCCTGGTACCTCATGGAGCCCACAGAGCTCCGTTTGACCTAATTCCACCACTATAAATTCAGGAAAAATCAGAAACCCTCAGGGGAGTCCACGAAATACTTTTTCCGCCGCCGCAAGTTTCTGTTCCAGAGAGATCCCATCTGGAGGCCTTCTCCGGTACTCCGCCGGAGGGGGAATCGATCACGGAGGGGCTCTACATCAACCTTGCTGCCCTTCCGATGATGCGTGAGTAGTTTACCATAGACCTTCGGGTCCATAGTTAGTAGCTAGATGGCTTCTTCTCTCTTTTTGATCTTCAATACAATGTTCTCCTCGATGTTCTTGGAGTTCTATCCGATGTAATCACTTTTTTGCGGTGTGTTTGTTGGGATCTGATGAATTGTGAATTTATGATCAGATTATCCATGGAATTATTTGAGTCTTCTCTGATCTCTTTTATGCATGATTATTATAGCCTCGTATTTCTTCTTCGATCTATTGATTTGGTTTGGCCAACTAGATTGATTTATCTTGCCATGGGAAGAGGTGCTTTGTAGTGGGTTCGATCTTGCGGTGCTCAATCCCAGTGACAGAAAGGGACATGACATGTATGTATCATTGCTACTAAGGGTAAAAAGATGGGGTTCATTCATACGTGAGTTTATCTTGTCTACCTCATGTCATCGTTCTTAAGGCGTTACTCCATTCTTTATGGACTTAATACACTAGATGCATGCTGGATAGCGGTCGATGTGTGGAGTAATAGTAGTAGATGCAGGCAGGAGTCGGTCTACTTATCTTGGACGTGATGCCTATATACATGATCATTGCCTTGGATATTGTCATGATTATTTGCTTTTCTATCAATTGCCCAACAGTAATTTGTCTACCCACCGTATGCTATTTTCTCGAGAGAAGCCTCTAGTGAAAACTATGGCCCCCGGGTCTATCTAAATCATATTACTAAAACCCTAAAAATATTGCTGCCATTTTCTTTTATTTATTTTATTTTGTATTTTTGTTTCAATCTATCTATCTATCACATACAATTTAATCTTGCAATTGACCGCCGAGGGATTGACAACCCCTCGTTTGCGTTGGGTGCAAGGATTTGTTGTTTGTGTCCAGGTACTGCTAACGAGGTGTTGCGTGGTTCTCCTACTGGATTGATAACCTTGATTTCATAACTGAGGGAAATACTTACCTCTGCTGTGCTGCATCATCCCTTCCTCTTCGGGGATAAAACCAACGCAAGCTACAAGTAGCAGGAAGAATTTATGGCGCCGTTGCCGGGGAGACATCATCAACATCTATCAAGTACCTTTGCATAAACTCTCATCTTCTTGCATTTACTTTATTTGCCATTTGCCTCTCATTTTCATCTCCCCCACTTCTAAAACATTTTTACAAAAATACAAAAATATTTTCCGTTTGCCTTTTTCTCGTTTCCTTGTTTGCTTGCTTGTTAGCTTGTTTGCGTAGTCACGATGTCTCAAGAAAATACAAAATTGTGTGATTTTTCCAATACTAATAATAATGATTTTATTAGTACTCCGATTGCTCCTCCCGCCGCTAGTACGGAGACTTGTGATATTAATGCTGCTTTGCTAAATCTTGTCATGAAAGATCAATTTTGCGGTAGTCCTAATGAAGATGCTGCATCCCATCTTAACACTTTCGTAGAATTGTGTGATATGCAAAACAAAAAAGATGTGGATAATGATATTGTGAAATTAAAATTATTCCCATTCTCGTTGCGGGATCGTGCAAAAATTTAGTTCTCATCTTTACCACGAAATAGTATCAATTCTTGGGATAGGTGTAAAGATGCTTTTATTACTAATTATTTTCCTCCCACGAAAATTATTTCACTTAGAAATCAAATTCTGAATTTTAAGCAACTTGATCATGAACATGTTGCCCAATCTTGGGAGAGGATGAAATTAATGATAAGAAATTGCCCTACTCATGGTTTAAATTTATGGATGATCATACAAAAATTTTATGCGGGATTGAATTTTCTTTCTAGAAATCTTTTAGATTCCGCCACGGGTGGTACTTTTACGGAAATTACTTTGGGGGAAGCTACTAAATTGCTTGATAATATTATGGCAAATTATTCACAATGGCATACTGAAAGAACTCCCACTCGTAAAAAGGTGAATTCTATTGAAGAAATTAGTACTTTGAGTGACAAAGTTGATGCGCTTATGAAATTGGTTGCTAGTAAAAATACTCATATTGATCCTAATGATGTTCCATTGTCCACTTTGATTGAGCAAAATAATGATCCTGTAGATGTGAATTTTGTCTCGTGAAACAATTTTAATAATAATGCTTATAGAGGTAATTTCAATGCTATGCCGTTTCCTGGAAATTCCTCTAATAATTATGGCAATCCTTATGGTAATTCTTATAATAATAATAATAGGTTGCCCTCTGATCTTGAAAGTAATATTAAAGAATTTATTAATGCTCAAAAAGTTTTCAACACTACGATAGAAGAAAAATTGAGTAAACTTGATGATATGTCTAGGAGCATTGATAGAATTATTCATGATGTGGAAAATCTTAAGACTAAAATTTTACCACCCAAAATTTATATTAGTGAATCAATTAAAGGTTTATATGTCTCCATGGATGAGAGTAAGAAAAGAACCGCCATGCTAAAAGCCAAACGGGAATTTTTAGAAAAAGCGATTCCTACCGGTTTTTATCATAGTAATGATGAGGATATTAAAATGATTGGTGTTTCATCTATTGATTATTTGTTTAGCAATATAAAACTTGATGAAAAGGGAACTGAAGACGAGTCAACTTTAGCTAGTAGGCGTTCCCATAATTCGGAGGGTGAAAATCTTAATGAAAAATTGCTAAAAGTGGGTTTGGAGAGGTAAAAACTTTAAATAGCGATGTGCCCACTCTCTTGGATTACAAAGGTTTTAATTATGATAATTGTTCTTTGATTGAGTGCATTTCTTTGCTACAATCCATGTTAAATTCACCCAACGCTTATGAGCAAAACAAAGCTTTTACTAAACACATCGTAGAAGCAATGATGAAAGCGTTAGAAGAAAAGCTAGAACTAGAAGTCTCAATTCCTAGAAAATTATACGATGAATGGGAACCCACCATTAAAGTTAAAATTAAAAATTATGAGTGCAATGCTTTATGTGATTTGGGTGCTAGCGTTTCCACAATTCCAAAATTTCTATGTGACATGCTAGGTTTCACCAATATAGATGAATGCTCTGTTAATTTGCATCTCGCAGATTCTACTATTAAAAAGCCTTTGGGAAGAATTAATGATGTTCTTATTATTTCAAATAGGAATTATGTGCCCGTTGATTTTATTGTTCTTGACATTGAATGCAATTCTTCTTGCCCCATAATACTTGGTAGACCGCTCTTACGAACCAGAGGTGCCGTTATTGATATGAAAGAAGGGAATATAAAATTTCAATTTCCATTAAAGAAGGGTATGGAGCATTTCCCTAGGAAAATAATTAAACAACCATATGAATCAATTATGAGGGCCACTTATGGAATCAACTTGAAGGATGACAACACTTGAAATTATGCATTATGCCTAGCTAGGGGCATAAAACAATGGCGCTTGTTGGGAGGCAACCCAATGAATAAAATGATTTTTTTCTGTTATTGTGTGTTTTTACAATTATGCTACTGGTATGATTGTGTTTTTGTGTTTTTAATTAGTGTTTGTGCCAAGTAAAGCCTTTAGGGTGATTTGGAAGCTAAAATAATTGATGCTGTTTGGAAAACAGAAAGTTTTGCGTCCAGTGCCCGAATTTTTTTTCTGTACTGGAGTGTCAGAAAAATCTGAAATTTTTACACAGTATTGGTATATAAATTGCCCACATTTTCCTAATTGTTCAGAATTTTTGGATTTACATAAGTATGGCTTTTAAATAGGTTGCTACAGACTGTTCTGTTTTTGACAGATTCTGTTTTTGATGCACTACTTGCTTGTTTTGATGAATCTATGGATTGTATCCGGGGGTATAAGCCATGGTGAAGTTAGAGTACAGTAGGTATAATGCAAAAATAAAATATGAATGGGTTTGCAACAGTACCTAAAGTAGTGATTTATTTTGTTATACTAACGGATCTCACGAAGGTTTTGTTGAGTTTTGTGTGATTGAAGTTTTCAAGTTTTGGGTGAGACCACGATGGATGAAGGAATAAGGAGTAGCAAAAGCATAAGCTTGGGGATGCCCGAGGCACCCCAAGGTAATATTCAAGGAAGACTCAAGTGTCTAAGCTTGGGGATGCCCCGGAAGGCATCCCCTCTTTCTTCTACCAACCATCGGTAATTTTACTTGGAGCTATATTTTTATTCATCACATGATATGTGTTTTGCTTGGAGCGTCTTGTATTATATGAGTCTTTTCTTTGTTTGATTTTTATTTTGTCACAATCATCTTTGCTGAACACACCTATCTTGAGAGAGCCACACGTTTATCATCATAATTTGTTAGAATACTCTATGTGCTTCACTTAAATTTTTTGAGCTAGGCTGTTGCTCTAGTGCTTCACTTAAATCTTTTTTAGCACGGCGATGGATATATTTTAAAGAAATGAATTCTCATGCTTCACTTATATTATTTTGAGAATTGACAAGATTAAAATTTTGAAGAAATGAATTCTCATGCTTCACTTATATTATTTTGAGAATTGGCAAGATTAAAATTTTGAAGAAATGAATTCTCATGCGTCACTTATATTATTTTGAGAATTGATAAGATTGAAATTTTGAAGAAATATTTGCACTCTCATTCTTCACTTAAATCTTTTTGAGAGTTGATAATAGTAACGGTAATTTGCACAAGATATGAATTTGGTCCCAGAGTGAAGAATATTCAAGAGGGATATAATAAAAACTTTCATATAGATCATTGGATATGATGAGTGTGATTCCTTGCAATAGTTTTGCGATATGGAAATGATAATATGTGGTCATGTTTGTGAGTAATGTGATTTAGTAAAAATATTAGTGTTAAGGTTTGTGATTCCCTATGCATGCACATCAAGTCAATAGTTATGCAATGAAATTATATCCTACTTATGGTGCATTATTCGGTGTTAGTTATGTTCAATGCATGTTTATGAACATTTTCGCTTTTTGGTTGGTTGCTTCTCAATCTATTAGCTAGCCTTCATTTGTACTAAGAGGAAATACTGCTTGTGCATCCAAAATCCTTAAACCCAAGTTGTGCCAAATGAGTCCACTATATCTACCTATATGCGGTATTTCAATACCGTTCCAAGTAAATTTGCGTGTGCCAACTCTAATTTTCAAAATAATTTTTCCGTTTTGTGTGCCCGTACCGCTCATGAAGCGGCAGGGGGTGGCCATTATTTTCTATGCTAGGTGTGTTATTCTCACGATGAGTCTTTATTCACTTGTCATTGCACGAGAGAATGGTTGGTAATAGGGATGCCCAGTCCCACATGAAATCAAAATAATAACAACAAAATTCCTTGGAAAGTGTAGGTATGGAGGGCACCCGTGGATACGGCTAGCCATGGATTGTGAAAGAATGGTGGAAAGGAAATAAACTTTACTTTCTGTTTGGGAACCACCTATGATGTGTCTAGCATGGAAAATATTGGGAATTCTCGGTCGTTTTCGTTGACAGGAAAAGCATGCCTCTCAAAATATTTTATCTCTCTAATTTAAGCTTTGAGCTCTGGCACATTTGACAAATCTCTGCTTCCCTCTGCGAAGGGCCTATCTATTTACTTTTATGCAATTTTTATTTTTACTTGAGTCTCCATCTTCTCTTATAAAGCACCAACTAGAGAGCACTATTGTCATACTTGTGCATTGGATGTAGCTAATATTTGAGTGTGTTTCATGAATGGATCAATGATTGAGCATAATGGGCTAGGGATAACTTTCTTTAGCGTTGATATTTTGAAAGACATGGTTGCTTGTTAGCATGCTTGAGTATTTATATCTTCATCTCAAACTATAGACTATTGCTTTGAATCATACATGTCCAATGTCCATGCTATAAAAGAAAAGAATATGTGATGAATATGATAGGCAGCATTCCACATCAAAAATTCTGTTTTTATCATTTACCTACTCGAGGACGAGCAGGAATTAAGCTCAAGGATGCTGATACGTCTCCAACATATCTATAATTTTTTATTGTTCCATACTGTTATATTATCAATCTTGGATGTTTTTATATACATTTACAGCAATTATATATCATTTTTCGAGACTAACCTATTAACCTAGTGCCCACTGCCAGTTGCTGTTTTCTGCCCTGTTTTTGTTTCACAGAAAATCAATACCAAACGAAGTCCAAATGCCACGAAACTTTTTGGAGATTTTTTTCTGGACAAGATAAACACTAGAAGCTTCGGGAGGAGGCCAGAAGCCCCAAGAGGTGCCCACGAGGCACCAGGGCGCGCCTGGGGGGAGGCGCGCCTGGGGGGGAGGGGCCAGACGCGCCCTGGTACCTCGTGGGGCCCACAGAGCTCCGTTTGACATAATTCCACCACTATAAATTCAGGAAAAATCAGAAACCCTCAGGGGAGTCCATGAAATACTTTTTCCGCCACCGCAAGTTTCTGTTCCAGAGAGATCCCATCTGGAGGCCTTCTCTGGTACTCCGCCGAAGAGGGAATCGATCACGGAGGGGCTCTACATCAACCTTGCTGCCCTTCCGATGATGCGTGAGTTGTTTACCACAGACCTTCGGGTCCATAGTTAGTAGCTAGATGGCTTCTTCTCTCTTTTTGATCTTCAATACAATGTTCTCCTCGATGTTCTTGGAGTTCTATCCGATGTAATCACTTTTTTGCGGTGTGTTTGTTGGGATCGGTTGAATTGTGAGTTTATGATTAGATTATCCATGAAATTATTTGAGTCTTCTCTGATCTCTTTTATGCATGATTATTATAGCCTCGTATTTCTTCTCTGATCTATTGATTTGGTTTCGCCATCTAGATTGATTTATCTTGCCATGGGATGATGTGCTTTGTAGTGGGTTCGATCTTGCGGTGCTCAATCCCAGTGACAGAAAGGGACATGACACGTATGTATCATTGCTACTAAGCGTAAAAAGATGGGGTTTATTCATACGTGAGTTTATCTTGTCTACATCATGTCATCGTTCTTAAGGCGTTACTCCGTTCTTTATGGACTTAATACACTAGATGCATGCTGGATAGCGGTCGATGTGTGGAGTAATAGTAGTAGATGCAGGCAGGAGTCAGTCTACTTATCTTGGACGTGATGCCTATATACATGATCATTGCCTTGGATATCGTCATGATTATTTGCTTTTCTATCAATTGCCTAACAGTAATTTGTCTACCCACCGTATGCTATTTTCTCGAGAGAAGCCTCTAGTGAAAACTATGGCCCCCGGGTCTATCTAAATCATATTACTAAAACCCTAAAAATATTGCTGCCATTTTCTTTTATTTATTTTATTTTGTATTTTTGTTTCAATCTATCTATCTATCACAAACAATTTAATCTTGCAATTGACCGCCGAGGGATTGACAACCCCTCGTTTGCGTTGGGTGCAGGGATTTGTTGTTTGAGTCCAGGTACTGCTAACCAGGTGTTGCGTGGTTCTCCTACTGGATTGATAACCTTGGTTTCATAACTGAGGGAAATACTTACCTTTGCTGTGCTGCATCATCCCTTCCTCTTCGGGGATAAAACCAACACAAGCTACAAGTAGCATGTCTCCCCACCAAGGAGGGCATCCATACTAAAGTCCTTGCATCTCGTTGGCGCCATCTATGGCGCACCGCTCCTCTGAATCTGGACTACCACGAGATCCCTGCCGCTCATCTTTTTAACGATCTAGAAATAGTTCATATCGAGATCACGAAGTGGCTCTTCTCCCACAATGAGGAGCTCGTCCGCAAAAGCTACTTCGGAACTTGGCGCTGTCAAATATCTGTCACTGATGTTTTGAGCCTTCCGGAAGCCATCCTATCCAGCCATGAGGGCCCAGTTCACCGCCTATGCATGCCGGCGTGCTATCTCTAGTGTAGGCCCTCTATCGTTGATGCCTGGCTCCGATCCCCATATCTCGACAATATCCAGGTGCTTGAGTTCTACTACCTGTTCCCATGATTCATGAATCAAGAGGTGACAGTACTAGACGCATGCGCTTCATCTACGCCCTCAGCACCGACGTCCGTCTTTCGGTTTTCCTCCTCTCTGCACACCGTCTCCTTCGCTCTTTGCCAAATACCAGACAATTATGCACGAATGCTTGAACTACCACTGCTCAAGAGGCTTTCGCTTGTATCTGTTGACATATCAGACGTCTCGTTGCAAAGCATAATCCACTCTAGTTACCCTGCACTAGAGTCCCTGATGCTTGTTTGCAATAGAGAAGGCCATTGCATTAGAATAAACTCTCCTAACCTTGTAAGCATCGGCGTCCGCTGTAATAAAGGCCAACTCATTATCGAGAATGCCCCTTCACTTCAACGGTTGATCCATGAGATTCGGAGCAGGGACATGAAGATAACCGTCATATCTGCACCTAAACTGGAGACATTGGGCAATTTTGTGGTTTCATCTGGCCCCACTGGTCTTGAGGTACTGACTTTCCACAATACTTTTAGCTGCATTTGTTCGAGGAAACAATTTCCATGTCATCCAATCTTTATTCTATTAATTTTATGATGTATGTCCTATGGTCCATGCAGAGCGAGAACTTGCAGATAACCGGCGTCCCTGCACCTAAACCGGATGTGTCTCGCCTCACATATCTTTGGGTACCGAGTTTTTACAATACTTTGAGCTGCATTTTGTTCAAGGAAACAAGTCTCATGTCATCCAACCTTTACTCTATTAATTTTATGTTCTATGTTCTATTAATTCTCATGTAGGATTTGGCGGCAGTCAGGCTAACAACAATGCGGCAATCTGTCAAGACCTTGCTTATTTGCATGTCTTATAGAGTGGACGTGGTGGTTCACTTGTTGCAATTCTTTCCAAACCTGCAGAACTTGTTTGTCGAGGTGATGATTTCCACAAACATGCATAGTGTAGTACTCCTCCCTACGTCTCAAAAAGCTTGTCTTACATTTGTCTGGATGGATACACCCGTATCTACACATGCTTTATTGGTAGATACATCCGTATCTAGAGAAATGTATGACAGACTTTTTGGGACGGAGGTGATTGAATTAATCGTTCACTTGCTCTTGCGTCGGACTCTCTCTCTCTCTACAGACGTTAAGTATTTTCAACCTTCATGTATACTTTAGGGAGGATTCCTTCATCATGATGAAAAAAATAATTGGCATTGTAAGCACCAGCTATTTCTCAAACATCACCACATTTGTCTGACGTCAGTAACGCTGGAAGATTATGATCGCTGCCGGAAAAACATTGAATTTGCGAGCTTCTTTGTTCTGAATGCAAAGGAGCAGGAGACCATCAGTATTACATTCATCCCCCCCCCCCAGACTTCACGGAACTATTTTATGAATAGCAACAAAAGGATCTTAAGTGGGACAATAAGGCTTCTAAATGCGCCTGCCTTAGATTATCATCAAGTTGCTGCCACGCGAGTTTGGATTTAGAAGACAAAAGAGTTGAATACCTGGATTTGACGGATCCATTCAGGTGTGGATGCTGAAAACAGGTGTGGAGTTAGTTGTTCAAGCTTACAGAGTTAGTTGTTGTTGCGACCTTTTGAGTTTGGGTTTTGTTTAAACATGATGAAACAACCCTTGTACTTTTTGCGCCGTGTGTAAGCTTGTTTGTTTTTGTGCTGTGCAGACATGAGGCAGCTCACATGTGCTAAAATCAATCAATCTAGTTTATGTCTTTTTATCTTGATGCTACAACATGTCATAGTCACCAATCCTGCGGAAATTCCGGAATAAACGTGTGCGTCTCTCTGTGTGAACTGAACGAGCGACCTCCCTTTTCTACAAGTAGAAGCGTGCATCTGGGACATGTAAAACCGTTCGTCTGTCATGGCTCCACGGCACTGCCTCTCTGTGTGAACTGGACGAGCAACCGAGAATGTTTGGAACATGGAGGCACGGTCGTGCCTTTTATGCATGTATATCCGTGACTCTAGTTACCTGACGGCCGTGCCTTTGACAATGAAATTGTCGGCGGAACCATTTGCAGCATAGAGAAGCACGACCGTGCATCTGGGACCTGTAAAATTATGAAACACGGAGAGGCACGACTGTGTATCTGCTTTATGAATTACCGTGCTGGTAGTGACCTCACGTCCGTGCATCTCCAAGTAAACTCTTTTGAGGGGCTGATAGTTGTCCTTGAACTGCCGCCCGACTTTGGGTGTATGGCAGGTGGGCCCAACCGTGTGCTGGCCTTGAAGACGTGGCTACCTTGGCTTCACGTCAGGTTCCCTCTTAGTGTACATGAACAAAAAATAGCACGACGCTGTCCATGTCCATGCCTCTATGACTGAATGAGTCACAGAAAAATATTTGGAACACAAAGGGACGGTGGTGAAGCTACTTAATACAGAACGGTGGCTGTAGAGACTTCATGCCCGTGCCTCTCATAGTTAAATGTGGTACTGAAAACGTGCTATTAACAAGCTTACAGATGGTACAAAAGGTACAAGCATTGTTTCATCGCGTCTAGGTAAAACCCAAACTGAAAAGGGTACAGCAACATGTAACTCCAACACTGTTTTCAGCACTCACAAGTGAATGGATCCATCAAATCCAGGTACTCAACGCGTGTGTGCCTTAAATTCAAGTGCATGTGGTCGCAACTTGATGATAATCTAATGCAAGCACGTTTAGAAGCCTTATTCTCCAACTGGAGCACCTTTTCTTGCTGTTTGTAAAATCCTTCCGTGAAGTCTTCGGGGAAGCGAAACTTGAGCGTGATAGTCTCCAGCTCCCTTGCATTGAGAATAAAGAATGTCGCAAATCGAATGTTCTTCTCGCAGTGTTCATAGCCTTGCAGCGTCACTGTCTTCAAACGAATGTCGTGATGGTACCCACAAGAATACTCATTCGTAACACTCTATTCATTAGAGACTCCTCCCTAAATATACAAGAAGATTGAAAATGCTTAAGGTCGAAACAGAAAATAAATGATTAACTCTATTACCTCCATCGTAGAAAGTTTCTCTTAGATTTGCCTAGATGCGGATGTATATAATACTAGAACAAATGTAAGACAACATTTTCAGACGGATGGAGTAGTACACTATGCTTGCTATGGGCTTTCAATGTGTGTGAGAATCATCACCTTGATAAACAAGTTCTCTAGGCTTCGAAAGCATCACATCAAAGCATAGACCGCGTGCAGATTATAATCCATGCTGATAAGCAATGTCTTGACAGATTGAACCGCTGTTGATGTGCTCATTGACGACAAACACTTCATGGAGAATATACCATAATATTAATAGAATAACGGTTGGATTACATGGAAATTGTTTGTTTGAACGAATGCAGCTGAAAGTATTGTGGAAAGTCAGTACCTGAATAACTTTACGTTGATGTGCAGTGCTTGATTCATCAAAAATACCAGATAATTTTCCCAAGGTCTCCATTTTAGGTGCAGAGATGATAATTATCCGCAAGCCCATGCTATAATCATTGCAAAGCAACCGTTGAAGTGAGGGGGCATCATCTATAACGAGTTTCCCGTGGTGACCACGAATGCCAATGCTTATAAGGTTAGGTGAGCTTATTGTGATGCAGTGGCTCCTAACATTCCAAACAAGCAGCAGGCATTTGAGTGCAGGGAAACTAGTGTGGATTATGCTTTGTAACGAGACATCTGATATATCAACATCCACAAGCGAAAGTCTCTTGAGGAGTGGAAGTTCAAGCATTCATACATAATTGTCTGGTATCTGGCAAATAGCAAAGGCAACGGTGTGGAGAGAGGAGGAAAACCGAGAGATGGACGCCGGTGGTGATGGCATACGTGAAGGGCATGTGATTGGTAGTATGGCATCTTGCCTCAGATTTTGTGGGAACAGGTAGTAGAACTCAAGCACCTGGAGATTGTCGAGATATGGGGATCGGAGCCAGGCGTCGACGGTATAGGACCTGCACTGGAGATAGCACGCCGGCATGCATAGGCAGTGAGCTGGGCCCCGATGGCCAGACAGGATGGCTTCCGGAAGGTTGGAATCATCGTCACCGACAGGTTCTCCACCAAAAAAGGTTCCAGTGTACATTATGTGGATGAGCTCCTCCGGTGTGGCGGAAGACACGGTGATGATCTCGAAATGAAGTTTGTCTAGAGCGTTAAAAGGACGAGCGACAGGGATCTCACGGCAGTGGAGATTTAGAGGAGCGGTGCGCCAAAGAGGGCACCACCGAGTTGCGAGGATTTGTGTACGGATGCCCTCCTTGGTGGGGAGACGGGAGATGATCTCACCGAGGATGGCGTCCGGGAGGTCGCTGATGTGGTCTGGACCAGATTCCTCTTCGTCCTCCTCAGATGCAGTGGGCGCACCACCCTCGCCGCTTCTCGCCCCTTCGACCACCACCGCACTACCAGTGGAATGAGTCGCCGGTGCCGCGAGCCTTGCCCTCTAGGTGCTAGGGGCACCAGACTCCATCTCCATCTCCATCACCGTTGCCGGGATTGCACCGACCCCGAGCAGCGCTCTGTGCAGTGTGGATCTGGAAAGACGGTTATGTCTTCACTGCACGCAGATCCAAGTGGGTTAAAAGATAACTGAGGAGGAGAGGGGACGGGAGGGGTCGAGGGGCAGTTGGAGGACAGCTATATTATTATCTTTTTATTTCCTGACGTGGAAGAAAAAGAAGGCATAGCCTCTCAGATACGGGAGGCATTATTTTACATGCAACAGAGCGACAGGAGCACGGTTCTACATGGATTGTGTCTCTCCATCATCTCCATTGCTGGGGTCGAGCCGCCTACGACGCGCGCTTCGTGCGGTGGATCTGGAAAAATGTCCTCACTGCGCTCATACAAAGAGGTTAAGTGGGGAGCGGGAGGGGAGGGGTCCAGATTAATTACTAACAAGTAAAGGGCTGCTCAAGATAAATAACTAGAGGCATGGCCTTGAAGGTACGAGATGCACTGTTCTTCACGGAGCCCAGGCACGGCTGTGCCCCTCTATGTTTAAATTGCTTACCGACACACGTCCCTCCTCGGAGGAATCTGTTCGACGTTGGACGCACGCTTCTACATGCATCGTGCCTCTGCGTGTTGCAACAATTTCCACGGGCACGTTCAATATGAAATCACCAGAAACACGGTTTCACAGAAAGGTGATTCACGGTCCTGCCTCTGCCTACCAATTGTTTCTGCTGAAACACTCACCCACAGAGGCAAGGACGTGAAGCCATGAGAGAGGCACGGTTTTACAGTTAGCGGAGACATGGTCCGGCCTATGCACTCCAAATGTTTCCGACGACACGTTCAATGTCAGAGGCACGGTCGTGAGGTCGTGAGTGCCACGGTTGTGAGGTCACGAGAGGTACGGTTCTATGTGCAGACGAAGCACTGTCGACCCTCGGTATTACAAACGCGTCTGCCGACTCGTTCATTGTGAGAGGCACGGCACTGAGATCACGAGTGCATGGTTCTACGTGCAGAAGACGCACGGTTGTGCCCCTGTGTATTGCAAATGTTTTTGGTCGCTCGTTCAGTTCACACAGGGAGCCACACGTTCACTCGGAGAGGCGCACCGAGAACCAAATCTATGGATCTGCAACTACTAGCTAGATTCTTTGTCGAGAAAGAGGGTATTCACAGCAACGTGTGTCTGATTTTGTGCTCTATAAAATGCATAGTTTTGGGCATTTCAACAGGGTTGGCGACTCTATAAAATTTCATAGCACGTTCGAGCTGCTTCATGGCAGCACATCACAATAACAATGTTGTAACAACCTTACAGACAGTGCAAAAAGTACAAGGATTCCTTGATCACGTCTAGACAAAACCCAAACTGGAAAGGGCACAACAACATCTAACTCTGTAAACTCGACCACTCATTTCAGCATTCACAGGTGAATGGGTCTGGCAAATCAAAGCCTGGGCACTGTTTTGTCCAGATATGCACTTTTAAAAGCAACTGCATGTGGTTGCAATATGTTGATAATTTCATGCGAGCACGTCTAGAAGCCCTGTTGTCCCACTTAAGATCCTCTTGTTGCTGTTTGTAAAATTCTTCCATGAAGTCTGAGGGGTAGCGAAACTTAAACCTGATGGTCTCTAGCTCCTTTGCATTCAGAATAAAGAATGTCGCAAATTCAATGTTTTTCTTGCAGTGTTCATATTTTTCCAGCGTTACTGTCTTCAAGTGAATATTGTGATCTTTGACAAACAGCCGGTGCTTACGACGCCACTTATTTGTTACACCTTCTTCATAGTAGACTCCTCCCTAAAATACATGAAGATATACTTAAGGTCTATAAAGAGAGATACTGCCGAGAGAGCAAATGAACGATTAATTCTAGTACACTATGCATAGTATGGGCTTTCAATATGTGTGAAAATCATCACCTCGATAAGCAAGTTTTGTAGGATTGGAAAGCATCGCATCAAGGCAACGACCTTGTCAAGGTTAAATGACATGTAGATAAGCAAGGTCTTGACAGATTGAAGCACTGTTGATAGGCTGACTACGGACAAAGCCTGCATTGAGCATAGATCATAAAATCAAAAAATAGAATAAAAGGTTGGGTGACATGAAACTTGTGGTCTAGAACAAATGCAACTCAGAGTATTCGGGGAACTCGGTACCTGAATAACTATAGAGCCAAACGAAATCTTTGATTCAGGAAATCCTTCAAAAAAATTGCCCAGCGCCTCAAGTTTAGGTGCAGAAACGACAGTTATCTGCAAGTGCCTACTCTGAATATCATGGATCAACCGTTTAAGTGAGGGGGCATCCTCAATAATGAGTTCATCATTCTCACAAAGGATGCAAATGCTTTCAAGTTTAGGTGAGTTTATTCTGATGCAATGGTCTAGGTTATTGCAAACAAGAAGCAGCCACTCAAGGGCAGGGCAACTAGATTGGATTATGTTTTGTAGCGAGACATCTGATATATCAACCTCCACAAATGAAAGCCTCTTGAGCAGTGGTAGTTCAAGCATTTGTGCAAAATTGTCTTGTATTTGGCAAAGAGCAAAGGTGACGGTGTGCAGTGCGGAGGAAAACCTCAACATGGAGGTCGGTGGTGAAGGCATAAATGAAGGGCATTTGTGTGGTACTGTCACACTTTTTCTCACGAACTGTGGGAACATGTAATAGAACTCAAGCACATGGAGATTGTCCAGTCAGGGTGATCAAAGACAGGCATCGATGATAGACGATCTGCATTGGAGGTAACATGCCGGGATGCAGAGGCGGTCAACTGCACCCTCGTGGCCGGACAGGTTGGCTTCCAGAAGGCTCAAATCATCAACGACAGATTGTCCACGGCACCGAGTTCCAAAGTATCTTGTGCGGATGAGCTTCTTGGTACCGAGCATCAAGATGATCTCCATATGAACTGCTTCTAGAGGGTTAAAAGGATGAGCGCCAGGCATCTCACTACAGTCGAGATTCAGAGGAGCGTTGCACCATAAAGGGCGCCACCGAGATCCGAGGATTTGTGTGCGGATGCCCTCCTTGGTGGGGAGACGGCAGATGATCTCACCTAGGATGGCGTCCGGGAGGTCGCTGATGCGGCCGGACGAGATTCTTTTTCCTGCTCCTCAGATCCAGTGGGCGGACCCTCACCGCTTCCCGCCACTACCGCCAAACCACCAGAGGAATGCGCACTGGTGGCACGAGCCTCGCCCTCTTGGTGCTAGGGAAAGCGGACTCCATCTCCATCTCCATCTCCATTGCCCGGATCGCTTCGACCCCGAGTAGCTCTGTGTGCGGTGGATCTGAAAAGATGGTTAGGTCTTCACTACGCGCAGATCCAAAAACGTTAGAGGATAACTGCGGATGGGAGTGGTCGGGGAGCAGGATAACATGGAGGCACGGCCTTGTAGATACAAGAAGCACTGTTCTACATGCAACACGGGCACGGGCGTGCCTCTATAATTTCTAAGATGGATGCAATGAATCAACTAGAGGCATGGCATTCCAAATGTTTCCTCTAACGTGTTCGCTAACAGAGGCACGACCGTGAACCTACTGTGAGGCACTATGTCCATGTGTGAAGCACGGCCGTGACCCGTTGTGTTTGAATTGTTTCCACCATAGAAACCTACTGTGAGGCACGGTTCTACATGCATCACAGCCATGGTTATCCGCTCTAAGTTTCAATTACTTCCAGACACGCATTCATAACAGAAGCACGGCCGTGACACCAAGAGAGCCACGGTTATACGTTCTCCAGACGCACGGCCCTGATTCTATGTTTCAAATGTTTCCGTGCAACGACAGTAGGCACGACCATGAAGCCATGAGACTCACGGTTCAACACGCAGCAGTGCCATGGTCGTGGCTATCTGTGTTTCAGTTCTTTTCATCTCTACATTCAGAACATGCATGTTGAGAGAGCCACGGCCGCATAATTTTTTAAGGAAACCTGTGCCTCTTCTATTCTGCTCCGCTGAGTAAAATTACCTAGAGAAGCAAAATGAGTTCTTCTTAACTTTGTTTTGCTTCTATAGCTGCACGAAACTAACTTACAAGCCGTTTTTGTTACCACGACATGGGAAAAATAAAACTTTGCCAACAGCCCCACACCCCTCACTTGATGTTTCATCCCTCCACAGACGGTCTTGTTTTTGTATCTTCACCAATCCATTCTACTTTCTCCACCTTTGTGCATAGCTTTGCAACCTCCTTCCCTGTAATATTATTATACATAAATAGCAAAAAAGGAAAAAATTAGAAATATGGCGGTCATGGATCTATTCCTTATGTCCTGGTGTTTAAGGTGCGCTATTACCTTTTAATTTTTTATTCGAACTCTTCTCCGGTACCAAACAGTCTCCATTCGGTTCTTTCTTTTCTGAAAGAAGGTTGGGCACATTCTGTACCTTGTTTCGGGCTTGCCTGCGCGCGTTCTGTCTGTCTGGCTTGTGTGATATTGGATTCTGGTGTAGATGGAGGACTTTGGTTAATGCTGGCTGTTGTCAGTGGGGTTGTTGGAGTTGCTGGTGTTTGCCGTCTTGCTCCTGGGCTTGGAGTGCAATTTCCTGCTCTGTTTGATGTCCTCGATGGTGCTGTCGGTGTTGTGGGCCATTTCATTAACCTTGCCATCTTCTCCTGCTGCATTTTCCTCTTCTCCTCTTCAATACTCATCCTTTCCTGGACTTCTAGATTTGTGGGGCAGTTTGTTTTCTTGTGACCCTTTAGTCCGCAATGGCCGCACTTGGGTTTGGCTTTGCAGCCTTTTCCTTTCTTCTCAGAACCAGCTTTGATTCGATCTCCTTTTTTCGTGCCCTTTGAGCCACTCATGGGAGGGTTTTTAAGAGTTGCGGCAACGATGCCTGTGTCAGGTTCCTCAGCAAGTGCCGTCATGACTTTTATTTTCATATCTTGAATACACTCCAGTAGCACATTGTATGCTTTGTCTTTTCTGCAAGCATGTGAACAGATATCCAACAACTCAGCGTACGCGAGGCCGAATCTCATAGTTTCATCATCTTGTGCGGTCATGCTATTATCATGACTTGTAGCCAGGACTTTCAAGCTCTCTAATACATTCTTGGTCCATCTAGGGTTGATGAAAGATTTTGGAAGATGTTCGACCATGCCTGTTTGGTCCAGGACCTTAAGTACGTGGCAGCACTGTATGCCATCCCTACTCATTTTCTTGCAGCTGCAATTGTATATTTCCTTGTGCTCAACCACATCTACCCTGAATTCAGACCTATCGAATTCCTCACCTGGGTACGGTTTCCACTCTTTTGTTTCATCATAAATCCTTTTTACAAAGTATTGCCTCCCTTTTGCCAGGTCGGAGCATTTGTAGTATGTCCGGTTCCGTAGCTCTAGCTGGAATCTCCTGAAGATCTCGTTCATGTATACTTCACTTGCTTTTGTTTCGATTGGAAACCCTGTCTCTCATGAAGGTGTCTTTTCTTGTCGAGCGTAGCAAGGCAATTTTGCTGAATGAGGTGATACGCACCAACAAACCTTGTTATCGTGTCCTTGTGGCTAACATAATTTTTCCACATCGAATTGGTGCTCTCACTCCGTGTGGTTGTTGATGAGAAAGGATAGAAGCAGTCCTTGAAGTAGGCTGGCACCCACAATGTTCGGAGTTCCCAGGGCGTGTTCAGGTGTTTGTTATCTTCTGGCTTGTAAAATGAGATCGCCTTTTTCCATGAACGTTCAAACTCGTCTGGATTTAGTGAGTTCTTGACTATTTGGAAGAGATCATCAGACATCCTTGAATGCTGCGCAAACACTGCTGCGTTGTTTTCCTTCATGTTCTTCCTAATATGCCACCAGCAGAACCTGTGCCTGGTCCCTGGAAGTGCTTCCGCGATCACTGTCTTCATCGCCTTTTCCTGGTCTGTTATTATGTAAGTCGGTTCTTTTCCTCCCATCGCCTCGACAAATGTGGTTAGGAGCCACTTGAATGACCCTATCGTCTCGTCCTTTAGAAGGCCTATTCCAAACAGGACGGTCGACCCATGGTTGTCGACCCCAATGATTGGTGCAAACGGTAAGCAATAGATATTTGTAGAAAATGTTGTGTCGAAAGACACGTAATGTCCGTACAGGTCGTAATTCATCTTGCACAAGGAGTCTGTCCAGAACAAGCTACGCACCGAGTTGTTCCCGTCTGTCTCCTCCACGTGGTGGAACCCCGGCCTTCTGCTCTGCATATCCACAAACAAATTCATGGTGTCCTCGATATCAGTATTCCTTTCTCCAGCCCTGTCCTGGCATGCAATTTTGCTTATGTCGATCGTGTCGAACATAATTTCTCACCTCGGTTTCCCCATCGCAGTGAAGATCTGCATAACCTTCCTTGGCTCTAACCTTGCCTTCTGCAGAACTTGTATAAAGAATTTCTCCTGAGGTGTCATCTTCTTATAGCATCTCATGAACTTCAGCATCCAATCAGATGGGTGAAGCTGATGGTTGTGCTCTAGGTGTATGTTCTTCAGGTACCATATTCCCCAATCTATATCCCTCTTTGCTGTTATCTAAACTGGGCAGCCTGTCCTGGTCAAGCAGTTGCTCCTTCTGTACTTCGCATGTCTCCCGGTTGTTTTATTCTCCCCTTCCTTGGTGCACTGGAACACTTGCTTGTTAATCTCTTGGTCAGCTATTGATCGTCTGCTGGTTGATCGCTTCACAGCAAAGCCAACCCTTCTCGCATATCTGCAGAAGAAGCAGTAGGCCTCATCCAATGTTTTGAATGAAAGGTCACCCACTGGTTCGCGTGTTTCGGTCACTTCCTCAATCATTGGGAATGTGCCTCCTTTGAACATTTCGTCCATTTCTTTCTCTTCATGCATTTGCACCCCCATGTTGATGATGTCTACAGTGTCTTCATTCATGTCATCGCAGTCACTTCCAGCCGCGTCAGTTTCATGGCCAGATACAAGTCCATTCCTCACAGAGTTGCTGCAGCTCTGTTGTTTGTCACATGCGGGAGCGTCATTTCTGCATGCCACGGTCCAATCCATAATTGATTCTGCTTCTCGACTGTCACCTTCTTGAATGCTGCTCCCTGTTTCTCCGACACTCATGCATCCAAGGGACTGTGCTACTTCTCCAATAACATCTGTGCTGCCGTGGTGGCTGGCGCTGTATACTACTTGCTGCTGTGCAGGTTGTTTTCCATTAATGATGGATGCAGGACCATCGTATTTGTTTGGCTCATATGTTATCTTCACCGTCAAGTCCTGAACATAATGCATCCAACAAATTAGATATCGTAGGCACATGAGAAAATGAATTTTTTTTCTTTATAAACAATTGAAAACAAAGGTTTATATGCTTCATCAGGTGTGTCTCAGCAAAGACTCATCTGGTAGCATTTACGTGGAATACCAGAAACACACATGTGCCTCTTCTGCACATATACGTGGTTGGTATACTAGAGGCACAGTTGTGCTTCTGTTCACATTTTATCCGGGAGCACAGCTGTGACCTTGCTGCACATACATCTACACCAGAGGCACAACTGTGCTTCTGCCTGAACTTTACAATCAGAGAGGCACACATGTGCCTCTGGTCGCAAATTATCCAAAACCACATTACCCCATGCTTGGCAAACCTGTTTGTGTAGTGAGTTGAAGAGCATAGTTCTGCCGTCACCTTAGTTTTCTCATGTCTCTCCTGTTCAGCAAATCTTGGCGACTTCCTCCGTGCATTGGTGATTTCACTCACAATTCTGAATGCCATCGGCGATCCTTTGGAAGGACCTTTCATGTTCAACGCCATGGGTGATCCTTTCAAAGGCCCTTGCCTCATGTTTTCGGTGTGCCGTGGACTGGACTGATGCTTGATTCCTTGCTCGTAGGCCTGTGTATGCGATATACTGTAATTTATACCATGCGAAGACACAAAGAAAATTTGCTGAAAAAAACAGTACAGGTGCTATAGATGTTTTTTCGTGTTCGTATTTTGTGGTCACCTGTGTTGGTTTCTGCTGATGTTGTGTAGTAAACTTTCTTCCTTCGATGTTTGATTTTGCTATTGGGATCTTCTTGCTTGTGCAAACCATACTCAATCCTTCAACATCTGTGCTTTTGTTGGCAATGTTTCCTCTGCTTGCCTCAATGAAAATCCGGTTACCCTGTACCTCTTCATTATGACCTCCTGGAACCATTTGGCCATCAGAACGCCTACTCTTTGCTTTTGTGGACACCTGTGTTTTGAAGCACATAATCATTAGATGCACGTGCGTCAATTTTGAAGCATTAACAAGTAAATAAACACGTAAAACTTTCTTGCATGTTCAAAAGCTATACAATAAAGTTGGCTTTTGAAGATTTTTTCGTTACCTGCGGTGACTAGATGTTAGAGTTTCTGTGTCGCAACTTTGGATTACACACTGAATTCGAGGACGTCCCATCAACAGTTTCTTTTTCAACGTTCACTCTGCTGCTTAAAATGCTCCTCTTTGCAGGTGTCTGATGCAAAACATGCTCCTGGTTGGGACGTTTGCCGAGAACTTGTATCTCAACCTTGACTCCATTTACTCCAGCCCGCTTTGCATGTGCCTGTTGGACAGTATCTGCATCCTTTTTCTTCTCGCTTTGTAGAACTTTCTTTTTCTTCCACCTTTCGAGACTTAACTGCGGAGTAGAAACATGAAATGAAGAATTGTTTACTGCATTCAACCAAGAGATATTCATGAATTCTTGTTTCTGTAATTGATCTGCTTTTTGGTGTTCAGTGGTGGCGCCTTGACAGTATACATTGCAGAAAAGAAAGAGGAAATAACCTCCAACACTAAGATTGCATTGCTTTGGTATTACCTTCCTTTCATAAGCCTTGCCAAAATCATTCAATGATAGGCCGACTGTGTTGTCCTGATCAACTGATGCGATCCTGAACATCTGCACGAAAAAACAGTTATTCAACAGAAAAAATTATACATCTACAGCATCAGCTGATGTTACTTTTGCAAGTGATAAACAGCCTCTTGTATTTTTAGTTGGTTTCTTAATATAGAACCGAGATATATTTTTAGTTCTGCAGAATTGAGATTTTTTTTTTACTTGAGGAGAAAAGGCAATATCCTGAAAATTACACAGGAACCTCAACACAAGTGACATACTGATGCTAATCTGACACTGCATCGTTTAACAAAACATCACCATGAATTCTACCAAAAGAAACAAGCTGTTCCTGCAAGTATGAAAGTTAACAAAACAACAACAAGGGATAATGACAGCCACAGCGTAGAAACAAGAAGTTTTATACTATGCATCCCGAGCTCAGGTAAATTAACAACCACAGCACGACAAACCTCAACAACAAATAGGGCCCAAACCTCTTTCCGCAGCTCCATGCTACCTATGATTGTGATATTGTGTTCATAGACGAGCAGTAGGATTGTGATAATTTTTAATAGTGGAACAATTTTGAATCATGGCCACAACACCTACTGCTACGAGGCAACTGAAACCATGACATCTTCACAAATTTGAGGATTCAGAAACTGCCAAGCATCCAAGACGTATCACAACAACATAAATATACTGGAGTGAGTCTACAAGATCTCAAGAATAGATTAAAAGGGTGCGCGGCAACAATTAAATCTCATGCGTCAGGAATCACCACGGGGTGAGCTAATCGATTTTTAACTAACCTTCGTTTACGATTTTCAAACAACTGAATCTTATTCCCTAGTTGTTCAAAGCGGACCACCTTCGATTTTGTGCGCGATCTACTTTGCTGATCATGGCAACTTGTGGGAGATCTCGTAGGATGATTTTGAATTTGAACGAGAGAGACAGAAAGAGAGACAGAGAGAGAGAGAGAGAGAGAGAGAGAAAGAGAGAGAGAGAGGGGTTGCTTCCTTCGCTTTTTGTGTGGAAGAGGAGATTGAGCCAGTAGGTGGGGGTAAGTTTTGCTCTGCGTGAAAGATGCAGCATGTTTTTTGGAGCGAGCACATGTGTTTGGTGAACTAGAGCCATCGTACTGACATGCGGGCTCTCCAACGGTACGTCTGTCTAACTTGTGGGGCCACCTTTCCCGCGTGAGAGGCGAAGTCCTAAATGCACCCGAGCCATACTGACATGTGGGCTCTCCAAGGGTTGCTCTAAGTAAATTGTGGGGTCGGCCGAGCATGGACGAATTCCAGATCTCATTACATTCTTCTCCATCTGGCGACGGCCGCAACAGGGGGGAGTATCTAGCTCTACCGAGGAACACCCACAGATTCATCGTTTGATTCCTGCCTCCTCCTCGCTCTTATCCCGAGGAATTATTGGTTTTCTTCGTACTCGCATGCGTCTACTATTGAGGTAATCCATTACATCTCGTACCCACTTTCTTACTCGTCGCCGTGCGTCTGACGGTGATTCATCGTTTGAATGAAAAACTTTCGGGAGGTAGCGCTTCTGCGAGTTGGTTGGGGATCGCAGTCGTGGAAACACGGAGGTGGGTCGCAAAGCTCGAATCGATTTATTTTTCAAAATCACGGGGCTGATGATCGCTGGTAGGGCTCTTGCGGTTTGCTTCACGGGATAATTGTTATGGGTTATGGGCGTTACTTAGAGTTCGGAGTGACATTTCACTCTTCTGACCACAGATTCATCCTGCCAGATGCATGAGTCTTTTAATTTGAGACATGGTTTTGGTAGTGTAGTTATGTCTACAACCTAGAGTGCATGCGAAGGTTAAGAACTATCGTGAGCACAACTTAAATTAGTTGCAGAGCTCAATGAGAGAGCAGTGAGAATTCACTCTGCTGATCCTATCATAGACAGACGTCGATGAATATATAAACCTGCAACTTAAAGCAGAGATGCAAAAAAGTTACGTCTATTAATCCAAATAAAATACTAGCAGTTAGTAACTCGGAGTTAACATCCGTCTTATCGCTAATTGAGGTGTTAATGACGATGTCACATGACCTATTATGTAGTGATGGATGAGATGAGCTCCACTCCACAGCTGTCAGAGACTCAGTCTCAGTCTGTGGATGGCACATAGGTTGTCACACAAGATTTCATGGTCGCTGACCAACTAGAGACAGAGAGGTTAAGGATTGAGTCGAAACATGCAGCGCACGAAAAGCTCGTTGAGGAGTACAGGAGGAAGAAGCACCTTTCTGGCTCGAAGTAGGTGTTTTTTTCGTGCTTCCCATTTGTGTTGATGCATTTGGTTTACAAATAAGTACTTCTCATTCTACATTACTTTTTCATCTGCACTTAATAAGTACTTCCCATAAGTTTTCATCTAAGCTTCTCTTACAAAAGTATATTGCATACTCATGTATGTTTTATAAATACATCTGTTCAAAAGTCATTTCCTATTTTCCTTCGCAGGAGTGTTACAATGGCTGAGTATGAGGAAGAGTTTAGCACAAAGCTGAGCCTGCAGAAATTCATTACTGTCTGTGAGAAGCTGACAGAAGCTCAGAAGCAACTTGTCAGAGATATTGGCTTTGGATACCTTCTGGACCTGTGCTGCCGGGAGCTTCCGAGGTGTTTGGTTCGGTGGCTTGTCCGCTACTTTGATGGACCCTCTAGAAGTTTCATCTTGCCTAGTGGATTCAGATTCTCTGTCAATTCTTACACTGTGCACCGCATCCTGGGGATACCACTGGGAGGTCAAATTATCCCTAAAAAGTGTTCAGATGCTTTCAGGTGTCAGCTTAAATCTGAGACTCAGTGTGCTGCGCACGCTCCAAACATCAGAGAGCTGACTGATCTATTGACCCCGGACCTGCTGGGAGAGGTGTTTCAGCGGGTTTTTGTGATGTTTGCAACAGCTGTCTTTCTATGCCCAACGACTTACGACTGCGTCAACCCGGACTACCTAGCGGCTCTCGAAGGACCAGCAGCTGATATCTAAACATATGATTGGTCTGGGGCTATCTTAGACAAGTTGGTGACGTCACTCTAGACCTTCAACGACAAGGGATTCACAGGCGCATTGTGTGGGTGCCTCCTCATTCCAGTGGTTCGTTCACTTCCTTTTTTAATTCTTTACCTTCCAGCCCAGACTTCCTGAGTATGTGGTTCATTTTTGCCTTTTTGTCTCTGGCAGATAAGCTATTTTGAGTACCTGGATATAAAGGTTATGGATCTGAAACCTGATCTGCCTGCAAGGCTTATTATCTGGGATACATATAGTGTTAAGAATTATGCTAACCTAGACAGACTGTCAACAGAAGCCTAAAATTTTGGGAAGCACTCAGTGAGTGTACTTTTATATATTTTTTCTTTGGTCAACTCTTACCTCAACAAAATGATTTAGCTGCCATACATTAATTTGGCTTGATGCTTATTGTTTTTTTTTCATCTCAGCTGACGGATATTAGGCGCACGCCTTTCCACCCATCCGCTACCTTTGAAGGGGCGTTTTTTCAAATGAGTCCAAAACTAGACGCATACCTGCAACAGTTTGTGCCTGAAGACAAATTATCTTCAGTAAGTGATTTTGAGCTTGTGCCCCTCTATTTTGTTTCAAATTATATTCTCTAGGTTTTTAGGAAACACATACGTCTGCTCCTTGCATTATTATGTGTGCTCCCATCATGGTTGTACGTGTGCTTCACTACGGTAGGCTAGATGTACTTCATACAGTAGGTTGGGTGTGCTTCCTACAGTTGGTTTTGTGTGCTTGATGGAATATATTATGTATGATCTGTGCAGTATATTAGGAGTGCTTCCTACAGTAGGCTAGGTGTGCTTCCATAATCAATATAGCTCTGCTACTTGACACAGGTTAGCTGTGCTTCGGCCCTAATTATACCTGTGCTCCCTACACTAGGTTAGCCGTGCTTCATTCAATAGGTTATGTGTGCTTTGTCCAGTAGATTTGTTGTGCTTGCATGAATGTGTTAACTATGATTCATGCAGTTTGCTAGCTGTGCTTCCTGCAGTACGTCAGGTGTGTTTCTATGATCATTATAGATGTGCCAATCCCTGCGGTACTTAAGCCATACTTCCCTACGGTAGGTTAGCTCTGCTCTTCATGCTGTAGGTTGGGTGTCCTTCCTCCAGTAGGTTTGTTGTGCTTGCTCGAATATGTTACCTGTGCTTCACGCAGTAAGCCAGCCGTTCTTCTTCTTAATTATGGGTATTAAATATGTCTGATGTTTTTTTTGTTACATTTGCAGGCTAAGGCGAATCTTGGCAAAGTTGTTAATGAAATGTACACAGAACTTTTTTCTCTGATTCAACCCATCATCGAGGACAAATTGGAGAAGGTTCTCTCTCTCGGCGGGGATTTTGGTGCCAAAGAAGTCAAGACCTATGACCGTGGAGTTTATTGTAACTTCCAGCAAGACTTCTCGAATGGGAAAGAAACTTTGTCATTGCTTCCTTCTTCATTTTCATCACTTCTGTCTTATCGCAAGACAATTAGTCAAACTTCCTGTAGCAGTGGCTCAACCAGTGCTTTTGGCGCCACATCATATTCTTTGGAAAATTTAAAGGGCTGTTGTGACACTCCTGAGTTAGACTCCATGGATAAGTACAATAAGGAGCAGTTCCATACTCGCCTATCTGCAGAACGTAAAACATCTACTGAGTTCAAGTTGATGTTGGAAGTGAATGAGATCGACTACAACAATGAGGATATTGATGCTGATCTCAGGTCACATCTGGCAGGTGTGAATAACTTCTTGAACAACTGAATTGATGGCATACCTGTCCACGAGCATTTCGTGCCAACGTCTGAAATGTTGAAGAATGAAGGAATCATCTTAACTGGTGAAAATTCCTCCGAGATTATTGTACCAGCTGCAACCCGCGGTTCTGGAGCTCATGCAGACCGCGATTGTGCGACATACCCACTAGATAAGCTCTTGGAGAAAGCAGGCAAAGCTACTGCCACTGAAGAATCCAACTCAGAATCAGTCATTGTGAAACAACAACTGAACGGTCCATTGTCACATGAGAATGTTGAATCATCTGGTTCTCTGGTTGCGCAAACGTCAGCTATTACTGAACGATCCAGTGGCCCTGACACTGCTGTTAACATCTTTTCAAAAGACATAAAGGAGCTCACTGTATCCGAACCTGCACCCAAGATAGACACTGTTATTGAACAATGTTCTTCATCACAGACAAAGGCTCAGGTCAATGTTCTTTCGACTTTGGAAGACGAGGAGAAGATTAGTGGATCTGAATCCAAGGTTAGTTGCTATCCTGCCCACACAGTAGCCATCCCCTGCGGTTCTGGCAGCAGTTCTGGCACTGCACTGAATACGGAAAAAACAATTGCATCCAGTAGTAATACTACATATGTTGATGCCGCACCTATCAATACAAACGACAATGTCATTTCAACAGTACATGCACCATGTACCGAGCATCGAGCTATTGTTCCCAGCGGCAGCGCTGCTGTTACCAGAAGCGACTATCTGAATCAAATGGACATACGGATGCCTACTGACAAGAGGTCCTTACCAAAGTCAGTCAATGCAGCAAACGAAAGTATGCCACTGTCGGTACCAAAACCGGCAGATCTCGGGTAGGGGATCCGAACTGTGGGTCTAGGAATCAATGGGTAACAGAGAACGTAGAGACGGCGATTTACCTAGGTTCGGGCCCTCTCGAAGAGGTAATACCCTACGTCCTGCTAGATTGTATTGATGTGATTGTATGAAGGTTACAGAGTTGATCTACCTCGAGATCGGACGGGCTAAACCCTAGGCTATGGATGATGATCCTCTACAGACTAAGCCTTCTGGTTTATATAGACACCAGAAGGCCCTAGGGTTACATATGGTCGTTTACCATCAAGGGATAAACATGCCGGCCACGCCAGTTATTCCTTGGAGGTGACGCCAAGTCTTCGGAGGTTTCCTTCTGATACACGGGGTCGCCCACAATCCGGCCTTCCATCAACGAGTAGAGAGCGGCCCACCAGCCCGGCCTACGAGAGATAGGTCGGCAGCCCGAGTACTCCCTAATCCGGGACACTCAGTAGCCCCCGAACTAGTCTTCGAAGCCGAGGTAGACGCCGAACACCATCGGCTTTGTGGACCAGTTCCCTTTTGATAAGGTATTTAGCTTTTTTACTTCCCATCCGCAGAACTGGCTGAAGAAGGCCGAACGGATCAACAGTCCAGCACCGCTGCCAGAGGGGCCCAGGACACCCCTACTGACGGCCATGTTGGCCGTGGAGCCATATGAGGCGCCGGAGAGGAAGGAGAAGAAGAAGGACCAGAAGAGGGAGGCCAGAGAGGGCCTCCGCTCCTGAGGACCCCCAGACACTAGTTCCAGGGACACCCACGCTCCCTCCGCACAAGAGGAGGAAAAGGAGCAGGGAGGAGAAGGGGAGGAAGACAATTCCTCCCGAACAGGAAAAAGGGCGGCGGCCGAAGACGTCGAAGAGGAGCCGCTTCGCCCCTCCCTCAAGAGAGCATGCAGGGCCAAGGTGGCCCTGTCCGACAATAGCTCGGAGGATCCCCAGGGCCAAACCGCAGGCCCAAAGGTACACATTCCAGTATCCTCGTAAGTGTTTTCGGCCGAACTAAGCTCAAATATTGATCACTTTTTGCTTCTGACATCGCAGCCCGCTACGCGACCTCCCCACCGATCGAGTCTCGGAGGGGGATTCTCCACTGGCCGCACTGGCGGAGAGCGGGACCGAATCGCGCGCCTCGCCTTCCCCAATCGTCGAGGAGGCCGAGGAGGTCTTGTCGAGGAGGGCCCCTCCCGTGCCGCACGCAGGGGGAGGGGGCGACGTCATCATGGCTGAGGCGAACACCTCGGTCGCCGAAGACCAGGAGGGGAGGGCCCCTCTGGTTAACGAAGAGGAGGAGCCCGGACAATCCGAGCTCTCTCCAAGAGCGGCTCCGGAGTCGTCAAGGCGTCCGGAGTCGGGCACTCCGGTCCTCGAGAGGGAAGAAACAGAAGTGCCCCCGCCACCCCCGCCCGCCCCAGAGCGAGCATCGACTGGGTGACTGGATGACATTGAGGATGCTCTAACCAGCTCCTCCATCTTTGAAGACCACCGTGCCCTTATGGGCAACGTGTTGCGAAGTCTTCGGTCCGTGGATATCGGACTGAAGGAGGCTTTCAATGGCCTTCTCACAGGCTTCAAGGTGAGCCAAGTAATGTTTCCCCTTAAAGAATTTCTTTTGTGCAAATGTATAGCCTCATACACAGTAGCCCCTGAGACTCTGACTGGCTTGATCAAAGCCGGGCAGAGGATCAAAAATCAACATCTCAGAAACTAATGCGCGTAGAGTGATGCGCGGGTGTCGTCATCGGCATCAGCCGTCAACGCCGAGGAGTTGGCCGAGCTGAATCGGAAGCTCGAACGCTCCGAGGACGACCTCAGCCTGGTGAACAAGAGGTTTAACGAGGCGTAACGTAAGTCCGAACTGCAGTATGTACGACAGCTGTTGCATTTTCGTTAAGTAAGGTTTTAAAGTAGCCTAAACGGAATTAGTGGCTATGACTACAGTTACCGCCGTGGAGGTCGAGAACCTCAAGGCTGCGCTGAGGACGGCTCAGCTAGAAGCGGCGGAGCAGAGGTCGGCAGCCGAACAATCAGCTGCCGAACTGACAACGATGAAAACCACTAGTCAGAAGCACGAAGCCAGAGTGGCGGAAGTGCAACAAGAGCTCGCGGATGCCATCACAAAGTGTGAGGCTCTCGAGCAGAAGAATAAAGAGTAGGCCACCGAGCTAACCTCACTAGGGGCGGTGGCCAAGGAAGTGCGGACAGAGGCACGTGGCTACCAGGAGGAACTCCGCCAAGTGAAGCTTATTGCGGATGGTAAGCCATATTTGCTGCAAAGTGTCTTTGGAGGTAACAGGTTCGCTTTGCTCACGCGGGTGTGGCATTCCGCAGGCGCCTTTGCGGACCTCCCGAGGAGTGTGGCTGATGCGGCAAGGTTCTTTGCCGCCCAGGAGGGTCGGGCCGAGCAAAGGCTGTTTTGGGCGCAATTTCAAGCGCCCGAACACCCTCCCCTCCTTAACAACCAGATGAAGCAGCTGATAGAGCTGCATCGGATGGTGGAGCCCGTGATGAAGGACCTCTGCGTCAAGCTATGGCCTTCAGAGCCACTGCCAAGCAGCTATTTTGGGTTGGTGCAGAGGTTGTACGAGGCCGTGCCCCGTATCGATGCTTGGAAGCGCTCCGCGTGCATTGAAGGAGCTCGGATGGCCTTCGGCAAGACCATGGTGCACTGGCCGAAGATCAAGCCAGCCGAGATGGCCACCGGACCTCCACCCCCTGGGAAGGAGCATAGGCGCCCCGAGCAATATTTTCCCATCGTGATGGATGGTGCTCGGGCAATAGAGGCCCAGTGTTCGAAAGATGTAATTTATGAGTAGATATAGTTTCCTTGTAGCCGAGGAGTTGAGACTTTTGGTTTATTCGTATGCAATAGAGTACCTGCTTATGTTAATTTTGACTCCTGTGCGGCCGTTTTTAAACTGAAAGTTACCAGTCGTCGGCTTCAGCCCCCTTGCAGATACTGCATGGGGTGTTTTCTCGTAATACTTGGACCCTTAGCCGACGTCTCGGTGCCCAGAGGTGGTCGTATGTACGGAAAACCAGGCAATCAGACTATGCGGTGTTAGTGCTTTCACTTAGCCATAGGAGCTTGACTGCGGGGGCTGGTGACTAGCCCCCAGTGTTTGTGATATTCGGACGAGCAGCAGTTGATACCATCATCACATGGTTTCGGTAACAGAGAACCCTTCGTTTAACACGGGCTAACCTCCAACGATTTTTTGTTTGACACGAGTCATCGGATCGCCGACCAGTTCTCGCTTTATTGTGACAGTCAGTTTTCGGCTTTCTCCACTGAGGTACTTAACCAGGCTAGCTAGAAGTACAATCGCAATGGTTCTTCCTTTACCCTCTTAGCCGAACAGTGCGCAACGTAAGAGGGTAAACACAGGAGCCGGGCAACCCAACTATTGACCAAAGACACAATTCGGAACTGATTCATATAGTGCAATATCCATGACGCCGAGCACATAAAATAAAAGTAGGTGCCGGGATAAAGTTTGAGGCAAGATTTATGCTCGAGCCCCCGTTCTATTAGCCGGTTAATTAAAAAGGGATGTATCGTAATAGTTTACTTCAGCTTGAAAAAGCAGAAAGGAATATGCAACGCGAATGACTGCACAATTACCAGAGAAAAATTGGTCTTTATTTCCTTTGAATATGTGACGTCCAACCGTACAATCTGGATTGCTGAAGTAACTTTGATAGATAATTTTGAAGAAATAAATACGTTAGAGTAAAGGTTTACACAGGGCCTTCATGAGTGGCTTGACGTCCCTACTACGCCCTGCTGCACGTCTACGCCTTTGCTCTTTAAGAAGCTTCCGCGTGAACGAAGCTGTCGACTGTATGTTCGGCGGAAGTAGTAATGTTCGGCAGACAAGCCCTTGGGGAAGAGTTTTGAGAAGTCGCCGTGGTATATCAGTTTGACGCAGAGCAGGCCCTAGATGGTGCCCATTGACGATGTTGATTCGAAGACATCTGTTGGCCATTGCTCGGTCAAACCGAGCTCTCGGCCTTTGTTTCATGTGTCCCCACAACTGCCCATGGAATTTTGAGCGCGAAATTGTGCACTCAAGGTACGTATTTCACGACTGGGTGGGCCGTGCTGTGGGGCGCGTACCCCTATTTGGGGTGAGCATGGGAGTGCTCGGGGACCGAGGCTATGGCTCGGGAGCGTTTGCGTGCGTCCAGTGTCTTGGCAGTAGACTGGGCTTGCGACGCCTCTTCGGCGGCTTGGATTTCGGCGGCTAGAGCCGCCGTATGTTCCTCTGTTTGGAGCGAGCGCTCGGTATTACCGTTGATGGTAATAATGCCCTTTGGTCCTGGCATCTTGAGCTTCAGGTATGCATAGTGCGGGACGGCGTTGAAGCGGGCGAACGCAGTCCGACCGAGGAGTGCGTGGTAACCGCTGCGGAAGGGGACAATATAGAAGATCAAGTCCTCGGTGCAGAAGTTATCGGGCGAGCCGAAGACAACTTCCAATGTCACGGATCCCGAGAAGCGTGCCTCGACGCCTGGGATTACACCTTTAAAGGTGGTGTTGCTGGGTTTGATCCTCGACGGGTCGATCCCCATTTTCCTCACTGTATCTGAGTAAATCAGGTTGAGGCTGCTACCTCCGTCCATAAGGACTCTGGTGAGGTGAAATCCGTCCATGATTGGGTCGAGCACCAGAGCCGCCATTCCTCCATGGTGTATACTGGTCGGATGGTCTCGACGGTCGAAAGTGATCGGGCAAGCCGACCACGGGTTGAATTTCGGGG
The DNA here is from genome assembly GCA_039707655.1 of Elymus sibiricus. Taxonomy (NCBI): domain Eukaryota; kingdom Viridiplantae; phylum Streptophyta; class Magnoliopsida; order Poales; family Poaceae; genus Elymus; species Elymus sibiricus. The sequence goes on along the minus strand of CM077668.1, from coordinate 391,041,661 downwards.
CTACCGGCTCTAAGGCGTAGACATCCCGAAGAGCACGTTTCCGCTCCTTCTTCGGTATATGCGTGACATAGATCATGTTCACGGTTTGACCTCTGAAGGGAACTGCTTTTGGCCTCCGTTGTTCGGTCCACGAGGTTCGTCGTCATCCTCGCTGCGGGGGCCCTTGCCTTGTTCTTCGGCTGTGACCTTGCCGGCCTGTTTGATTACCCAACAGTTACGGTTGGTATGGTTGGCGGGCTTATCCGGGGTGCCGTGAATCTGACAGGGCCTATCTAATATTCTATCCAGCGCAGACGGGCCGTCCTGGTTCCCTTTAGAGGGTTTTTTCCGCGGTCCCGATTTCGAGCCGCTGAATCCGGCGTTTACTGCTGCATCATCGGCTTCACCGCCGTTGTTTGAGTGCCGGCGCTTATTGTTTTTATTGCGCCGGGGTTTCCCGTTGTCGTCCCGGGCCTCTGAAGTGCCGGGCTCTTTGGGTGGTTGCTTCGACGAGCTAACCAGCTATCCTCACCCGTGCAAAAGCGGGTCATTAGGGAGGTAAGGGCCGACATTGTTCTCGGCTTGTCCTGGTCGAGCTAGCGGGCGAGCCACTCGTCCCGGATACTGTGTTTGAATGCCGCAATCGCTTCGGCATCTGGACAGTCGACGATCTGGTTTTTCTTGGTCAGGAAACGGTTCCAAAATTGCCGGGCTGACTCCCCGGGCTGCTGAATGACATGGCTTAGGTCATCGGCGTCCGGTGGCCGAACATAGGTGCCTTGAAAGTTAGCTCAGAATGCATCCTCGAGCTCCTCCTAGCTCCCGATAGAGTTTTCGGGTAGGCTGTTGAGCCAATGCCTTGCTGGTCCCTTGAGTTTCAACGGTAAGTACTTAATGGCGTGGAGATCATCTCCTCGGGCCATATGAATGTGGAGAAGGAAATCTTCAATCCACACGGCTGGGTCGGTTGTCCCATCGTAGGATTCTATATTGATGGGTTTGAACCCCTCGGGGAACTGATGCTGCATCACCTCATCGGTGAAACACATTGGGTGTGCGGCGCCCCTGGCCCAGGCCACATCGCACCGAAGATCGGTTGTCATCCGGGCACGGTGCTGCTCCCGAGCTCTGTCGTTCCTATCGCGCCAGGCTTGGTATCCGTCCCGTCCAGCGGGCACGTATCCTGTGGATCCATAGATGGATCTGGACTGGATCCCTCGGGCATTCAAGTCGCGACGCATATCGTATTGGTCGTCCGGTTGAACCAAGTCTTTGCCTGCTCGGTGAGGAGGCGCGGGTGGGTATTCGGCTTCCCCGGCCGCCCTATCCCGTCCTCGAGGGGGGACGGGTGGGAGTTCGGTTTCCGCAGCCGGCCTATCCCATCCTCGAGGGGGGCGGTCAGGCTGGCTTGCGTGAGTTCCTCTGGGAGGCATGGGCTCGAGGGCCTCATCCTCGAATTCTGGGAGTAGGCGTCGCCGTGGGTAACTCTTGTATTGACCCTGACGTTGATCGTCAAGGCCCTCTTCAGCAGCTAAGACCATCGTCCATCTGTCGTTGAGCGTATTTTGTTCCGCTTTTAACTGTTTTTGCTTCCTCTTCAAGCTTCGGGCAGTGGCAATGAGTTGCCGTTTGAATTTCTCTTGCTCCAGGGGGTCCTCCGGGACGATGAAGTCTTCAGGTCCGAGGCTATCCTCCTCTTCGGACGGAGGGAGGTAATTGCTATCTTCGGAATCCTTGAGGTCCTCGGGGTCACCCTGGTCTTCATGCCCTTCAGGGGCATCGTGGTGCTGCTCGAGGGTGTTGTCGCCGAGCTCCCCCATGTTATCCGGAGTGTCATTCTCTCCGGTGTCGTTTGTGTCTATGTTGTTTTCCTTGCCCTTTCCTTGCCCTCTGGCTCGCCGTCGTCGGCGTTTGGGCGGTTCCTCAGCGGGGCCGTCACCGTCCTCCATAGTTGTGTCACCGTCCTTCTTGGGGGCATCGACCATGTAAACGTCGTAGGTGGAGGTGGCGGTCCACTTTCCGGTGTTGGAAGTGGCAAGGGAAGGAGCCGTATAGGGCGGGACGTTGATATCTTCGTCCATGTCATCAACCTCCTCAGAGGCGTAGTCTAGCATGTCGGTTAAATCTTCGACAGTGGCTACCAAGTGGGTGGTGGGTGGGACACAAAATTCCCCGCGGCTGGCCTCCTGTCTGACCTGCTCCTGGTCCGAGGACGGGCCATCCGCGATATTCATCCTCTAGATCCGATCTAACATCTCGCTTAAAAACGAGGGGTCAACCGGATTCAAGTTAGGGCATCCGTCGGAGCTGAGCTCCGGCGCGCCAATACTATGAATGTGTTCGGCCAAGGGAGACCCTTGGTTTTCTGGCGCTGGGGTTGAACTCAAGGCCAAGGCCTCGGGATTGGTAGGCTCCTCGGGTAAAGCCGAGAACCCAGTAAAGACCAGATCGCCTCGAGCATCGGCGACGTACTCAAGGTCGTCGAACTTGATTTCCTGCTCAGGGGTGAAGCTGCCGACCCGGTCAAGATGACCGGTCGGATCGGCGTGCAGCACAATGCTGCCAAATGCGAAGAGTTGTCTGGGGACGAAGATGTCCCCGCTGCGGATCCCATCGCTGATGAGAAGGCGAGCCATAGATCCTGGGCGACCCACGGCGGAACTCTCAATGAAAGCACCAATGTCGGTACCAAAACCGGCAGATCTCGGGTAGGGGATCCGAACTGTGGGTCTAGGAATCAATGGGTAACAGAGAACGTAGAGACGGCGATTTACCCAGGTTCGGGCCCTCTCGAAGAGGTAATACCCTAGGTCCTGCTAGATTGTATTGATGTGATTGTATGAAGGTTACAGAGTTGATCTACCTCGAGATCGGATGGGCTAAACCCTAGGCTATGGATGATGATCCTCTACGGACTAAGCCTTCTGGTTTATATAGACACCAGAATGACCTAGGGTTACATATGGTCGGTTACCATCAAGGGATAAACATGTCGGCCACGCCAGTTATTCCTTGGAGGAGACGCCAAGTCTTTGGAGGTTTCCTTCTGATACACGGGGTCGCCCACAATCCGGCCTTCCATCGACGAGTAGAGAGCGGCCCACCAGCCCGGCCTACGAGAGATAGGTCGGCAGCCCGAGTACCCCCTAATCCGGGACACCCTCAGCCACCTGCTAAAAAAAGAGTTAGGATACTAGAACCTGTAGAAAAGTCACCCAAAGGTGCACCCAATCAGCCTGTACTTGTTCAGAATTGTAAAGTACTGCTTCATTGTGACTTCATTGATAATGATGCAATATGGTCTGACCCAGCTATCTATGAACAAGTTGACAAGGACATTGAACAAAAGAAAAGGAAAGCCATTTCTCAAGAATGCCAACCTGATACTGTGATGCACTTGTCCAAGCATTCAAGCTCATCAGCAAGATTTACATTTTCTTATTGTCCGAGGTCATCCATGCCCAGAGGATCAGGCTCCAACTCATTGTCAAGCAGTAGTCACCTCTCATAGCCCTTTGATACGTCAAACTCTGTGCGTTTAACTCAAACTGCCTTGTCTGAAAGTTTCACAGCAACTACTTTGTCCCAACTCTACCAGCAGCCAGTGGTTTTATTCTCCACTTCTCCCAATGTCCTGATGTTCAGAAGAACAGTGGTTCACAGAGTAGCCAACGCTCACCTTATGGAATAAACAACCAGACTTACCATCAACAGTGCCAGCAGCAACCTGCTGACTATAATTTCCACTTCACCCACCACAATGATGTTCAAAATAACAGACATCCACAGAGCCACCAATGACCACCTGATGAACTGAACCAACAGCATACACATGGAACCTAGTCTCATGGGCAAATTTACAGTGCCTCAGAACCACAGTTCAACGATATAAACTCTTTCTGCCCTCCTGTACGACATCTTTCCAAAGACATTCCTTCAAGTTCAACCAGCCATCCAGGTGTCGGTATGTCAGCAATGCACATGCAGCAGCAACCACAAGGGCCAGTGCTCCAAAGAAAAAAGCAGTATAATGAGGGCCGTCAGCGTATCAGTGAAGGTCAAATGAGCTCCCGTGGACCTGTCTTCCAGCATTATCACCATCCTTCTCAACTAGAGCAGCCTCAGTTCACTGATACAAGGAATGACTATCAAGATTGCCTTCAAGTCTTGGAAATAAGAAATTCTTCAATCATGCAGAAACATGTCTATGAAACAGTTGTCGATAATACGCCACATATTGGTGTAAATAACAGGTAATGAGTTAGCTGTTCTTGAACTAGTAAAGCTTTGGTCCCTTATTTTATTATTTTAATGTTTTTTGCCAAGCAATTACTGTTTTGGTTTTGTAATATATAAATATACCTGTCCTCGTAGTTTGTTTGCGCTACATGTTCTTTTGATGGAAGCAGATTACGGGGAGACAGTATTTTTGCATTTTCAACACTCGCCAACTCTCATGTTAAATCAGAAAATCATGGAAGTTAATGGATGTTTTTTTTGGGGAGGGGGGAGGCAGCCTGAGGATATTTAAAATCAAACGACGCTAGGCTGATCATAGAACCTTCGGTTTATCGATGAAGATCTACGGTTATATGGGCACATTCGTTATGGATGCGTACTCAGAGTTGCTATTGACAGAACAATTTTATGCACCGCCCACAGATCTACACAAGCACATAATGTACTTGGAAGCTTCCGTAAGTTCTGATTTCCATCCTCTTGATTTTTTAAATAATAATAAAAAAAACTAGAAACAAAAAAAAATGTTGAGTGAAACGGCTTCTCCTTTTTACAGGAAAAATTTACGGTTGAAGGTGCAAGCACTGAACTTCTAAAGGAACACATCATCGAAAAAACTGTTGGGTACAGACTGCCCAACAAATGTAGATTCATGAGTTGATCTTACTTACTCTACTGTCCAGTGTTCGTCTTTGTTTCTCGAATTGTTGTTATTATTCTAATAAATGACGTTGTTCATTGTTTCAGATATTAATTCCTGTGAGAAAAAAAAACATTTCATCTACCTGATCGTCGTGAATTTTGACAGGACTTGCTTCAAAATAATGTGTCCTTACATCAATTGCGATGGTATAAAAGAACATTCGGATGTCGTTATTCAAAACTTCAAAAGATCTTACCACTCAGCTTATAATAATTTTCCGCATAACATCAACAACTTCAGCGTTCAGCCTGTGCAGAGTGTATGTAACTCAAAGAGAGAGTGAGTTTCTTGTTACTGCAGCTCTACGTCAACCTCTACTTTTTGTTGTAATATGTGTTCAACCTCTTGTGACATTTTGATGTCAATTAACAGGGAAGACAGCGGTATTTACATCATGCATTTGATGCCGCTCATTGATTTAAAGACTTCCTTTTTTATCAACAGGGTAAGCTTGCTCCCACGGACAAGATGTCGCTATATGTTAAAACAAGCCAGTTGTGTTCATTGTGTTTTACAATAACTTTTATTAATTTCCTTTTTTCTGTGTTTCTAGATCTATGTGAAGCCAATGAGGGAACAACTAACTTTCAAAATCATGACATTTACCCACAATACAGGGACAATATTTGAAGCACTGAGGGATGTCTTCAGACAATACAATATAGAGCGCCCAAGAGCAAGTAACAGAAGATGACTACTACCATGCTATAGCTTATTTTACCTGGAGTTGTAGGAACAACACGGTTTCACCTTTTTTAACTGATGTGTTCCTGTTAAACAGAGTTGTGCGTTTAAATTTTGAAGTCTTGAAATCATGAATCAGAGATGCGTTTGTTCTACATTAAATCATATTTTCCAACGGAACTTGAAAAAGTGAAGTTTCAGAACATCGCTACATTGCGGTAGAACATCACTTCCTTGGAGTACACGTGGGAGGAAACATTTGCAAAAACAGAAGCACGACCGTGACTCTTCAAAGCAAAGGACAGTGCCTCCACTAGCTTGACGGATGTGCCTCTCTGACTAGACGAGTCTTCATAACATAGCTGAAAAAATGCAAACAGAGAGGCATGACCGTGCCTCTTCATAACATAGGACCGTGTCTGTCTAAATGTACCTCAGACGGGAAACATGGGAAATTAGAGAACATGTGACTCCGAGACAATAAAAATACAGGCAGGTGTCTCTACTACATGTGGAACCGTGCCTCTACTAGAATCACGGCCGTTGCTCCCTCAGAAACCAAAAGATATCTAAAAATTTCAAACACAGAGGCACATACATGCCTCTATCACTGATTGAACATTGGCTCTGGCATCTTCACGACCGTACTTCAAATCTTCGAATCATGAATCACAATTGTGTTTGTTTTACTTAAAATCATATTTTCCCAACAGAACTTGTAAAGGTCAATTTTTTTGAACGGCCGTGCTTGAAATCGCTTCCTCAGAATAAACGTCTCAGCAGAAACATTTGGAAAAGAGAGCACGACCATGACTCTTCTTCTTATTATGGGACTGTGCATCCACTAGCTGGATCGACGTGCCTCTCTGAGTAGACGACTAGGCACGACCATGACTTCTCTAAATTTAGCACCGTGCCACCACTAGCTTCACGGTTGAGCCTCTCTAAGTAGACGAGTCAGCTGAAATAAATGGAAACTCACAGGCACGACGGTGACCCTTCTTAACATAGGATCATCCATCTCTGTTTTTTCATACATAAAACAGTGAACCGAAAAACCACTTGTGAATTCCCTAACTAAACATCTGCCCACTAGTTTCTACACTGGCAACTGTGCCTCGTCCAGACGCACAAGCATTTGGAACATTTCGAACAGAGAGGCGCCTCGCTAAGTAGGCGACTCAGCACATATAATGATAGCACAGAGGCACGACCGTGACTCCGCTTAACATAACCGTGCCCGCACTAGATTCAAGGACATGCTTCTCTGAGCGACCGTGTCAGACGAAACATTTCAAACACAGAATTTTCAAATCGCAATAATAGAAACATTAATCAAAACACAAAATGCAAACCTAGCACAGTTCTTAAACACATTAATTAAGAAAAGTAAACACAAAATTACACATAACCTAGCACAGTTCCAAAATACTCAATTATGCTACTATAGTCTCCCCACTGAAACCTTCCAGCTGTGATGCTGATCTTCGCAGCCCTTGCAGATGGAGTCCTGTTCAGAAACGTCCTCGACGTCTACGGTCACAAAGAGAATGACAATGCATGATGTCCCTCATAGACAGATACCGGCGATAAAGCTCATAGCTCACATATCCATCCTAAAAGGAAAAGCGGAAGAGGATGAAAATTTAGAAACACAAGCATGCTGTTCTTGCAATAAAACAAAAAAAATTCAAAACCGAAATTCACAAAAATGAAATTTCACTTACAATTGCTGCATATTTCACGTGCTCAAACGAAAGTGGCTTCTAACCCCAATAGTTATGCTGACCTGCTGGTAAAGCTGACTTCATCGTCGAGTAAGATTCGTCTATGACGGCTGCCGCTAGGTCTGCCATAGAGTCCCTTTCTTCGCCGCCTTTGATCATGAACTTCTCTTGAATGTCGATGTGGTACTCTCTTGGAATTCTGATGAAATCTTGAAAAAGAACTTCTCTATCCTTGGTGACATCTACACTAGCGAAAGATATACCTCTGTTTTCAAGGAAATCCTTCAGAACAGGGCACGCCGTCCTAGCCTTGCAGAAGTGATAGACCAGAACATGATTGTGCATCGCCAATTGCATGACAGCAACTTTTCTATAACCTTAACAATCCTCCCGTGTGTACTCCAGGTCCATACCAACAAACTTGTACCTGTCCTCCCGCAACCACTGCTCATACATGGCAATGATCTCCTCCACCTTGTAGGGCTCGTTGGTGTACCACACGTCGAGCTTGGTGTTACCATCGGCCGGTATCTCGCGATACTCGGTAGTGTTCTTCAAGTCATCCATGGCAGCAAGGAGGAAGGCAACAATGGAGATTGGCTATGGTTCTGTGGCAAGCCTGGGACGCCGCGAGGCTGATGGGAACTGCCTGCGGTTCTGTGGCGAGATGCGACATGGTGACCTGCGCGAATCAACGAGTATTTAACCAGGACGAAAGACGACTCGGTTACCATGACCATTGATGTGAATTGGGAACCGTGAAAAGACGGTTGTGAATCTAAAGCTTGTGGAACCGTGCACCTCCTAGAGTCACGGCTGTGCAAAATGATGATGGTGTGGAGAAATCGAGGAGACCCTAACTTAATACTAGCATGGTAACTGACACACCGAATAGTCACATCGAACAGCCGTCTGATCGGTCATCAGATCGCCTTTTGACTGATAACCACCGAGAGAAGAATGCGAGGAGGCACACAATGACCCTATCGTCCATCTTAGAACCGGCGGCGAATACATATACTAGAGCAGCGCACACAGAGAGGAACCTCAAGCATCTGAAACACAGTTGTGCTTCTCATATCTAGACAACCGTGCCTCTCTCAGTGTGCGTGCATCTGACTTAGGCACGACCATGCCTCTGAATCAGCTATAACAGTGGTCTCTCATAGCACGGCCGCGCTGCAGTTCCAACAGTCGCAACCAAACCCGCCGTGTGTCTGTTAGAGAACATGTGACTGGCAGACGATAAAAATAGAGGCACGTGAATATACTACATGAGAAATCGTGACTCTACTAAAATCACGACGGTTCCTCCCTAGGAAACCATGTGATGTCGAAAATTTTTGATCGCAGAAGCACGGACATGCCTCTTCCTCTCATAGAACCGTGCCTCCTCAACCTTCACGGCCGTGCCTCACGGACCAACGTGTGCCTGAAAACTAAAATTTCACATCACCTCCAATAAACATAATAACTCAAAAAAGTTGTTGCCGTAAGCCCTGACATCATAGAACATACTCATGAACTTGGGTCTGAATATGCAGCCGCAGACTCATGTGAATGATCCTTGTTTCAAAATGAACAAAGGGACTCAGAATATGCTACCGTGGTGACAGAGGCATAGACATGCCTCTGCCTCTCATGGAACCGTGCATCTGCTACATTCACGACCGTGCCTCTCGGAGCAACGTGTGCCTAAAAACTAAAATTTCACATCGGCACAGACATGCCTCTGCCTCTCATGGAACCGTGCCACCTCCACCTTCACGGTCGTGCCTCTCGGAGCAACGTTTGCCTGAAAACTAAAATTTCACATCACCTGCAATAAACTTGATTACTCAACAAAGTTGTTGCCGTGAGCCCTGATGTCATATAACATCCTCGTGAACTTGGGTCTGAAAGGCATAGTAGAAACGCAACCGTCGACTCATGTGTGTGATCCTTGTTTCAAAATGAACAAAAGGTCATAGAAGAACTGAGGCACCTAGCCAACTATATACTCTATGGATCAGACACAGGTGCAACGAACAGTCGAAGAAGCACCTCCCCCCACTTTCTTCGAGCTCGATCTGCACGAACAAAGGAAACAGCTCACACACGATCTTACTATCAGAGGCGAGGCCACAGCCGCAAACCTCCAGATCAATCAGTTTTCTCATCTCCTTTCTCTTTTTTTTTTCTCCTTTCTCCAAGAATGATACACTGAAATTGTAGTCGCATAAAGAAGAAGAATACACTATAAGAGAAGCAAACAGATAGAGGAACCTGAACCATCTGAAACATAGAAGCACACGCATGCTTCTTCTCCACACTGATACGTGCCTCTCCTGTCTTCGCGGCCGCGCCTTTGAGAATGAACGAAAGAAGAAAACACTTAAAACTCGAATAGCACATCCGTGCATCTGATTCATCTGTAATATTGCCTATCGTAGGTTCACGGCGGTGCCTCTCTTTGTGAACGCGTGAATGACAACAATCGAAACCCAGACGCACGACAATGCCTTTTCCCCACAAACAAGCAGTGCCTCTCCTAAATGTACATACATGCCTCTCTCACATCCATGCTTAAGCTTTGCATGGATAGTTTGCTTTTAAGGCTTTTTCCATGGATAGTTAAAAGCACAACCTTATACGACCAAACATAAAAAATTATATTCTTATAGCATACAAACAATACAACACAAAACTCTGAAAATAAAAGCAAATTTCCAAACTAGCACTCCGTTCGACTCAACAAAAACATTGACATTTACTATTCATCATACAAAAGTACTAGTTGTCTTCCAAGCTATTAGCACTTAACCACCAGGTATCTCTCTTCGCAGCCCTTGCAGATGGAGTCCTGCTCAGAAACGTCCTCGACGTCTGTAACATCCCCATGTGATAGCTACAGTGATCACCCTTTTGATAATGCCAGGTCATCATGATTAATAGTGCTTGATCATCATTTAAATCATATCACATTTCAAATTCCAATTCAGATTTAAATTCACTTATAAAGTGAAAATAAAAGTTCTTCAAATTTGAAAACAAAAATGTTCATTAAAAAGCAAATAATCTATCACTAATTGTGTTAAGAAAAACAACATCACCAAAAATACCTAGATGACCCTAACACCCTAAAACAGAACCAAGCAGCCATGTTTAATACATTTATATTTAATTAAAATTCAAACGAAATTGTATTGACTCCAAACCACTTTCTAGTAGTACATAATATTGCGCTGAAATTATTGTGCTAAGTCAGATATTTTACAAAACTAAAGTTGTGGCTAAACATTTAACAAAACAGAAAAGGAAAAATCAAAACAGAAAAGGAAAAATCAAATCAGAAAAGAAAAAGAAAAAGGCAGAGGACTCACTGGCGCGCTGGGCCTTGAGTGCACAGTGTAAATCGGCCCAGCCCGTCAGGGCCTTCTCCTTCCTCGTGCCAGGCAGAAGCCATGGCGCCCGACGCGCGCGCGCAGCTGTTCACCGCCCGGATGACGCGATGTCGACCATCCCGCGGCTCCCCCGCGCGGTTAAGGACCCCCGCAACCCCCCTGGCAAACCCTAGTCACCCCACTCCCTCTCCCTCGCCCTCTTCTTCCACACCGGAACGGCACCATGATCGGCCGCCGCTAGAACTCGCGGCCACCGCTTCCCGATTGCCGCTCCGCCGTGTCCAGCGTCACCGCCGACCTCGACTATGCCCTCTGCCCCGACTGCTTCGAGCTCGGAGTCCCCACATCGACACCGACGAGGTCATCTTCAACCTACGGCCGCCCGCGTCGCCGCCGTCCAGCCTCCCCGCGCCCACTTTAGCACATTTACAGGCTCCCGGTGAGCCTCGCCGTCTTCTCCCCCTCTTCCCAGTGCGATTCCTACGCCGTAGCGGCCATCTCCGACATTCCCGAGCTCGCCTCCGTGGAGCTCGTCGCCGGCAAGACTCCGGTGACCATTTGGTCACAGGACTGTGCCCGTTGTCGATGCCACGCTGCGTAGAGCCTCCCCAGCCGCTTTATTTGCTCGATAGCTCGCCGCGTTGCCGTCCCCGTAGCTCACCCGAAGTCGCCGCCGCCCGCCGTCGTCGCATCGCCCGATTCCGGCCACCCCAGCCACCGAGACCGCCACCATCTGACGCGCGGTCGAGAACATGTTCCAGAGAGCCCAACCCCGCGTCGAATGGTGCCCCGCAGCGCAAATCCGACGTCGCCGGAGTTCGGCCGCCGCGGGGAGCTCGCCAGAGTGCTCCGGTGGCCGGCGTCCGACGTGGCAGCCGCGGGGCCCGCCTCTGTGTCACTGACCGCGGGCCCCACTGGCGCCAGTTGACTGGGTTGACCCAGTCAACTGCTGACTGGGCTGGCCCAGTCACTGACAGCTGGGCCCCGCACTAAATTAAAATGATTTTTATAAATAACTAAAACATTAATTAATCGGTTAATTAATTTAGTTACTAATCAGTCACTGACTAATGGGGCCCACATGCTAATTAATCATTTTTAGTTAAATTAACTCACTGGATTAACCACTGTGGATTACAGGTGGGGCCCACTGGTCAGATTGACCAGTCCACCGACACAGTTGACCGCTGACGTCACCCCCACGTCATGCTGACGTCATCATTTACTGTTTCGGATAGTTCTAATTAAAATAATTTCTGAAATTCCAGAAAATGATTAAAACTTTGAAAAATCATATAAATTAAACCGTAACTCGGATGAAAATAATTTATATATGAAAAATGATCAGAAAAATGTGAACAATCCGAATATGCTACCCACATACCTGCCACACCCCCCTAACATACTGAACATAGGACTTTTTTCCTGTTTCCAATAAATGAATAGTGCTTAACCTTAATAAAATAAATCCAAATAAATTCCTAAATTATCTAATACAATTAGATAGGCATTATATCACCTCTGCATAATATTTAGGCATGTCATGCATCCCTGTTGCATTATTGCCGTGTATTTATTGTTTCTTCCCCCTCCTTCTCTCCCGATAGCCCCCGAGACTGCCGACGACACTGCAGTGTACGACGACGTCGCCGACGACCAGACCCCTTCAGCTGAGCTTCCAGGCAAGCAAAACCCCCTTGATCATCAGATATCGCCCATTCCTTCCCTCTTATGCTTGCATTAGTATTGCTTCTGTTGTTGCTCCGATAGCTCCTATTCCGACGCATAGCCTGATTTTGTCGCCTGCTACTGATACATTACCTGCTATCCTATGATGCTTAGTTACATATGCTATGTTTCATCGGTGGCCCTTCACCTTGTCCATTTGCCATGCTTGAAAGCGGGCCGCGATCACTCTGGGTGACGATCGCGGAAATCTTTACATTGCAATACTTAAACTGTTAAAGTCGGGCTGGCCCCAAGGGTGCCCGCGAGAGAATATCATTAAAGACGGGTCGGCTCCAAGAGCACCCGCGCGTCATGTATTACCAAGTCGGAGCGACAGGAACCCTGTTTTCTCTCTGCGAGTTACTAAACGTGCTTAACGGATTTGGGTATTTGATCTGAGTTGGATACGTGCCTATACGCACTACCACCACGTGGGATAATGGTTTAATGGGGCCCTCTACATCGTATGCATCAGCCGAAAGTTCTTCAGACGTCACAGCTCAGAGATGCGAGCTGGTTGGGGTGGGCTGGTTACGTCACTGGTGTATTCAGTGTCGCGCATGGGCCCCGACCAACCTCGCAACGTGCAGGAGTGCAAAGGGCAATGGCCCAAGACCCCTTCGCACTTAGGATTTAGACCGGTGTGCTGACCTCTCTGCTGAGCCTAGGTGGGACTGCGTCGTGTCGATCACCCGAGGCCGGCTATTACCCAGCAAGTGTGTCCGGCCAGATGTGATCGAGCATGTTGGGTAACAGTAGTGCACCCCTGCAGGGAAGTTATCTATTCAAATAGCCGTGTCCACGGTAACAGGACGCTCAGAGTTGTATCTTGATCTGCTACAACTACAAATGGATACTGTCACAATACTAAACTGTTACTACTGCTCTCGGGATCATTTTCTCGCAGGGTAGTCGAGGAAGGTTCTCAGGGTTTTACTAAATATGATTGGTTCTATATTATCTTGCTCTACTCTCTTCTGATGCTGCCAGATTGCTTTAAGATGCTAGTCTTCGATAGGCTAGGCCTCTCCCCCTCTGTTCCAGCATTTCTGTAGTTTAGTCCAAAGATATAGCCCCATTCCTTTGATACCGATGCATAATTAGTATAGTTCTGATGTCAGTCTTGCGAGTACTTTGGATGAGTACTCACGGTTGCTTTGCTATTTCTTTTCCCCGTACCCGCTTGATAAAATCAGTCGATGGAGCCCCGGAGCCAGACGCCACCGTAGGAGACTACTACCAGGAGAGCCCCGGAGGCACGTACTACTGGGTTGAGCCAGCCGACCAGGAGTAGTTCGGAGGATCCCAGGCAGGAGGCCTGCGCCTCTTCGATCAGTGTCGCTGTTTGTGCTAGCCTTCTTAAGGCAAACTTGACTAACTATGTCTGTACTCAGATATTATTTGTCTGTATGACTTATGTATTCGGATCCTCGTGACCCCTGGCTTGTAATATGAGATTTATGTTTAAATTTGAGTTTAGAGTTGTGTTGTGATATCTTCCCATGAGTCTCTGATCTCGAGCGTGCACGTTTGCGTGTATGATTAGTGCACGGTCGAGCAGGGGCGTCACAACGTCTGCGGTCAGAAAGAGAACGACAATGCATGATGTCCCTCATCGACAGATACCGGCGGTAAAGCTCGTAGCTCACATACCCGTCCTAAAATGAAAAGCGCAAGAGAATGAAAATTTAGAAAAATGACAAGCACGCTGTTATTGCAATAAAACAAACAAAGTCAAGACAGATATTAACAAAAATGAAATTTTCACTTACAATTGCGGCATATTTCACATGATCAAAGGAAAGTGGCTTCCAATCCCAGTAGTCATGCGCTCCTAGTGGCAAAGCTGACTTCATCTTCGAGTAGGATTCATGTATGATGGCTCCCGCTAGGTCTGCCATGGAGTCCCTTTCTTCGCCGCCTTTGATCATGAACTTCTCTTGAATGTCGATGTGGTACTCTCTCGGAATTTTAATGGAATCTTCTAAAAGAACCTCTCTGTCGTTCCTCATGTCTACACTAGCGAAAGTTATACCTCTATTCTCAAGGAAATCCTTCAGGGCAGGGCACTCCATCCTGGCCTTGCAGAACTGATAGACCAGAACATGCTTCCGCATTGCCAGTTGCATGACGGCGACTTTCCTATACCCATAATAATTCGGTCGTGTGTACTCCAGGTCCAGACCAACAAACTTGTACCTGTCCTCCCGCAACCACTCCTCATACTTGGCAATGATCTCCTCCACCTTGTAGGGCTCATTGGTGTGCCACATGCCAAGCTTGGTGTTCCCGTCGGCCCATATCTCGAGATGCTCAATAGTGTTCCTCCCGTCATCCATGGCACGAGTGTCAATTTGACTTATCCGTAACCCTGCCTCTCTTATCTTCACGCACGTGCCTCTATGGGTGTGCATGCCATCGAAAACATTTGTAACGCAAAGGCACGGCCATGCCCCTGACTTAGCTACAAACGTGGACTCTACTCTAATAGCTCCACGGCTATTCCAAGGAACATATGAAAAACAGAAACACAACCGTGGCTCTCTGGGTGAACATTTGACTGCAAACATTGCAAACGAAGAGCCACGACTGTGATGCTGCTGGATACACAGCCGTGACTCGGCAGTTCTTGAAAAGTTTTTGCAACTGAGACTCTTTCGAGTTTTTGCACTTCAAAGAAAGGAAGAGTATATCACTGAATTTGCCTCTCCTAACGAAACGATCATGCCTCTCCTGACGTCATGGCCGTGCATCTCCTATCGTCAGGAATGTGTCTCTCATAAAGTCATATCCGTGCCTCTCTGATTGACTGTGAGATTAAAGACATTTCGATTACACAGACACGGCCATGCATTTTCAGCTAGTAGAAATGTGCCTCGTATAGCTCTGTGAGGCACGGTGAGTAGGTGGACTAGTCTCGTGGGAGGCAGCTCGACGAGTCAAACGTCTCGTGTCCCCGTGACCCGTCGGAATGCGCGCCCATGTACAATAAGCATTCATTCGATTTCGGGAAAAGAAAAATTGAGCATTCATTCCGTCCCTTGGTCTCTCGCGTTCCCTTATATTTTATTCCAGTCCGTGTCTCTCAGGCACCTCGCTCCCTCTCTGCGTGTGCAATCATTTGCATCTAGGGTTCATGGTTCTTGGCGCTCCCGTTCTGATTTCCCCTTTAGTTATCCTATGAATTTGACTGGGTTTCTGGATTACAATAATTTTTAAGCTGTTTTTCTTCAGTTACTGGTCTGCGGTGCTTTCTACTAAAGTTCCTTTGCTCCATCCCCGTTCGTCGCCGGCTGCTGGTCTTCTTCTGCAGGTGTAAAATATATGCGTCCGCCATGCTCCAGTCCGAGTTTATGTTTTGATCACGTCCTTTTAATTATTCTTTATTTCACGTTTAAGGGTTTACATTTGTGGTCAATTTCTATTTGTCTAGCTTCGTAGCTACCTATCTCCTCAGATTTTTACCCCAACCATGAGCAAAAACCCCAAATCCGCTGCTTTTCTCTTTTGAGGGATGCCTAATTAAACTCGTTTAGCTATAATCATGCTGTATTCACTATTCTAACATCCTTCTCGGTTAGTAAACTATGAAATGTTAGTAGTTTTCATAGCTTAAATTGGTTGTCAATGAACCTTCTTTTAAATCATGATACTCTGATTGGTTTGACCTACTTGTTCAGATCTGCTATTCCTGTTGCTATTGTTATCTGTTAAACCTAGTGTGCTTTTGATTATTTGATTATGCCAACTTTTTAGTTATTCCATGATTTTTACTCTTAATTTATCTAGGTATGGTTTGCCCTACTTGCCGTCATCCAGACGGCCCTTGTCAACCTCATCCAGAAGCTCTCCGGGAGTTTGAGGTTATTCTTGATGAGAATTGCTGGAGACGCATGGTTAGTGGGCATATTAGTTGGCTAAAACACGTTTGAAATCGCAACTGTTGAACTTTTGGTATCCCTTTGTATCTGTACTAGGTTCCCCTACTATTGTCACTTTCATTATCTTTTTTTTATCCGTTAGCTTGCCTGTTTATACCTTAACTGTTTTCATGCCAAATCTCTAGTCATTAATCCATCATAGTACTATGTTTGTTATCTTTTATTGTGATATTTGGGTGCACTTTATGCCTATTTTTCAAATTGATGTTCAATAAGTTTGAATTTATATTTACAGCTCTTTATTTTTTATATTTTCCCAGTATGTACCTTGTAATGTCAGAGCTTTTCTCGCTGAATACATTGATGAGAGGAAGGAACATGCAAGGATATTGCTTAACAAGCAGGTTGAGCCAGCACTTGTTACCCATGAAGGAAGGTCTTACAATGCTTTGTTTAAGCACATGCCTAACTACACCAAGTTCTATGGTGATGTTTGGTGCAACCTTGCTGAAGATTATGATCTTCGTGCTGGAGACCGCATAGAATTTGCACTGCCTAATGTGGGACTGAGTCTGGCGATCAAAACATATCGCGGTGACAATAGGCTGCTTCCATTACCTCATGTTGGTACGTATTCAATTTCTCACTTAATTTTTTTGCTGTTTTTTTAATATAAAAAGCCTGATGTTGTATGTTTTTTACCTCCTGCTGGATTATATATCTTGTTCTAATTTTACATGCTGGGTGTTTTCCTAGCTCTCGACGATCTATCTTCTGATGATTTCGACCACGTTCAGTGTTGTATATACTCTCGGGATATTGAGCTTACCTACGACCAGACACGTTTCTTACTACAACGCCTGTTTGGAGACACTTTCATCCGTTGCCGCCCGTTTGTCCACGTGATGACTACCACTAACACAAGAGACATCATCATGGTTAGTTAACTGTCTCTTTGTTAAAACAGCCAACACACTTTCAATCGTACGTCTACATTTACTGTTCTATGATGTCGAATTAATTTTGCTTACATATATTATTATAAATAAATTATACTTTAAACACCCAAAATGTTGATAAAATTTGATTATGCGTTCCTAGTAATTAATGTTAACCATTCAGTATGAAGTGTCTTATCACATAAAATTGAATAATTCATTAAACCAACAATACTTTGGTAGCCCTCTTATTTTTTTATGTACTTAATTATGAACTTGAACATGCTGACAATCTCATACTACAAATTCTGTATTTCTATTATTCAAACGTTGTCATAAAAAAATAGTTTGATGAATTATCTTCAGTCGCAAATTAATCTAAATGCATGCCACTTTGGTGTTACTCTCATTATGTGCTCTATATATGTTAATTTTGCTGTATTCTCTATATATTTTAACTTGTTGTTTTCATAAGAAATTCTACATATGTTAGATTCAATATTATAAAATTTCTTGTTTTGCACACGCAGTGTATTAAGTATTTTCTTTTGAATGTTCAAATGACAAATTTACCTTTTTTATTCTTCTCTTATCTCTGTTTCTTTTAGAAAATTCCAAATAGTGTTGTTTCAACCTTGAAGAGATGGGTGGACGTGCCAACCAATGCCAAGGTGACCCTTGAAGCTCCTGATGAACCTACACATGTCATCACTCCATCGTCATACTCGATCTGCAAAAAAGATGACAGGATGGTGATTGAAAAGTCTTCTTTCAGAGACTTCCTATCAGCTGCATCTTTTGTTGAAGAGAACATTGTTCTAATCACGTTCAAAGAGCGCAGTGATTGTTCCGTGTCCATCATCCTCCAGCGCGTTCCTTAGATTCTGTTAGTACCAGCAGTTGGAAGCAACGGTGTCTCTTAAGGATATGTTTGTTTGGTAGTTGGAATAGACTTCTGGGTGTTCAGTGATCGTTTCGTGCTGATCATAATCCAGGGCAAATGCCTGCTTGCTGTTTGTTTGGTTCTTGAAATGGTACTAATGTAGCTGTTATGGACCAACCGGCTATTTTGAAGTATGGCAATGATCCTTTTCTGAATGATCTTTTTGAATTATTAGAATTCAATAATTCAAACAACAAAGAAAACAATTTTCTTCAACTGTAAATCAAAATTCAAACAAATACCGACATAGTTTTTGCATCAAAAACTATAACCAAGTAAGCATGTTATTAAAGTTCTTCAACCTCTCTTTTCAAAAGAATCCTAAATAATCCCCAGACATAACTCCAAACTATAACCAAGTGCGCTATGTTTTCTTTTCAGCATAACACAGTCTTTCTCGAAACGTGCCTCCGCTAACAGAGCATTTCTTCTTTAAAATACCAGCGTGCACCCAGTAACATAACTACAGTGACTCATTCAGTAGAGATGTTGTTAATGAAAAAAACACTTCGACCACAGAGGCACGACCGTGGCTCTGCTGCGTGTACAACTGTGTCTCGACTACCTTCGCGTGCATGTCTCCCCAAGAAAGCGCGTCATCTGAAACAGCTGCAAATACAGAGGCATGTCACGAATAAAACATTTCATTCAACAAAACAAGTGGAGCGTGCCATATCAAGAGCATACACAGACAAGCATATCGAGCTTGTGGTGTCACGACGGTACAAAATACATTGCTCGAACTGCTAAAAAAATTTACTCTAACAGACGCCTGTTTCCCTTAACTGCCTGGAACCGACAGATGACGTCGCAACTGCTCCTCTTGGTTACCCCTTTGGCACGACAAAGTAACGACCCCATTCCTTTTGTACCGCACCCATCTGCCTCATCTTCCTAGGTCATTCCTCGTTGGCAGCCACAAACCCACACAGCCTCCCTACAGCCATGGACGACGAGAAACTAACAACAGAGACCAAACACATCACCGCCCATGGCACAACCGTGCTGGAGGTGGTGTACACCAACGAGCCAAAGACTGTGGAGCGAATCATCAAGATGTACGAGCAATGGTTCCAGGAGGAGAAGAATAAGTTCGTCGGCCTCGACCTCGAGTACACGCGTAAGAGCAGTTACACACGCCGAGGGGTCGCCGTCGTGCAACTTGCCATGCGCCAGCATGTCCTCGTGTACCACTACTGCAGGTCCGAGCGGTGCCAGGCGTTGCTTGAATTCCTGCAATGAAAAGCGATCACTTTCGCTAGCGTCGACACCAGGGGCAACAAGATGATGCTTGCCCGTGCATGGATCAGAATTCCAGATGAGCACCACGTCGACATCCAAAGACAGTTCTGTATCAAAGGTGGTGGAGAAAGGGACTCCATGGGTGACCTTGCAGCGGCCATCATCGACCCCTCCTACAAGAACATGAAGAAATCATTCCCGAAGGACAAGCACCAGTACTGGGAGTGGAAGCCGCTCTCCCCGCTACACCTCGAGTACGCAGCAAAAGACGGGTACGTTAGCTACGAGTTGTACTGAAGGATCCTAATCATTAAAGACGGGCTACGTCACCTGCTCCAACCACCACTGAAAGAATGACTCCGTCCCCGTAAGAAGACAGAAGACTGATCCTCGACCGGGTGGAAGCGCCACAAGGGAAACTACGGATGGTGAATTGCTACGTCTTTGGATATCTATATTTAATTAGTAAGTTGATTTAGATTGAGCAAACATATGTTCTAACTATGATTATAGTACGTCAAAGATGTCGTGTGTTATTGTATTATAGTACTTACTTATTATACTTATAGTACAGATTTATGGTGCTTATGTAATAAAAAATATTATTTGTATCCTTGTTAACTATTTCTATAAATGCTTTTTCATGATTGGTGTCAGCAATTTCAGAAATATTTGTAAGGAACTTCAATATATCCATCTCCAGCTTTCAGAAACAGTATGAGTACTTCCACAAATTTTGGTATTCCAGTGCGGAAAGCACTGAGAGCACTTTCAGGCTCTTAAGCGCGTTGAAACAAAATAAATCACGCAGACACCATTGACATCAAACACTATCTCAATGTAGGAGCGCGCCTCCACTAGCATCACACCACTGACTCTCTCAATAAACATGTTACCCGAAAAAAATACAACGACCGTGACTCTGCTGCATGTACCACCGTGACTCGACTAGGTTTAGGGCAGTGCCTTTCTTAGTAAGAGTGTCACCTGAAATAACTGAAACACAAAGGCACGACTGTGCCTCTACGTAATATAGGACCATGCATCCACTAGATTGACGGACCGTGCCTCTCTGAGTAAACTTGTTGGCGCAAAAATATTGGAAACAAAGACGCGCTGACATGGCTCTCCTTAATATACAAGTGTGCATCCAGTAGCATCACAACAGTCAATCTCTCAGCAGAGATGTTAATGGAAAAAACATTTGGAACACAGAACCACGACAATGACTCTGCTGCGGGTACCATCGTGACTCTGCTCCATGGACGCAAGGGACAAGCACCACCACTAAACAAAAACATTTGTCACTGTATACATTTTGAAAACAAAAGCATGTCCGTGCCACTAATTTATAAGTAACCATGCCTCTGGTATATTCATGACCATGCTTCTCCGAGTGTAAGCACCAACGGAAACATTTGAAACAAACAAGCAGAACTGTGCCTCCCATTTTTATACATAACCATGCCTCCAACAGCTGCACGGACCGTGCCTCCTTGAGTCTCCATGCCAGGCATACGGAACACAAAGGCACGACAATACCCGTGATTTACATATAACCGTGCCTCTCATAGTTTCACATTTGTCCAAAAAACATTTAAAACACAGATGCATACCAGTTTTATATATCTGAATAACATTTATATTCTACCATATATTTAAATAACATCTGTTCTACTTCACTGTCTATAACTAACATCACTGCGGCAGAAAGCTGAAGATAACAGCAAGCCCCCCATCACGCTCCTTGAAGGTAATGAGCACCAAGCTGTTTACTTCAATAGATGATGCTTGAAGAAAATCACTGAAACCTTCCTTCTTGAACACCATTCTACCACCCAAGCCAATGAAATAGGAACAAGGGATGCTCACATATATATCATCATCACGATACTCCAAAGTAACTTCAAGAGTTAAAATGTCAGAACTAGGAACTGACACAAGTTCCTTCAAACTCCTCACAACCATGCTCGGAATAACCTGACGAAAACATCAAGATATTAGAATAAACAAAATTGAAAAGCTATAAAAGAGCAAATAATAAATATAGAAACTGAGAAAAAGAAAGAAAAATAAATCTAACCATATGATGACCATTAACATTCATGGAAGAAATCTTGTGCACAAAAGGACAGCAGAGTATGTAGTTGTCATCAAATAGTTGTCGCGACATGAAATACAATTGATGATAATTGAGATCAACACCACGAGTGTAAAAACAGCTGCCAACAAGATCCTTCTCAGACTCACTCAGACCTTCGAGTGCTACAAAAAGAAATTTCATAGGATCAAGAGAACAGCAAATCATGTGACGTCAAATAGGGTAAAAACTTCTTTGAAAATAAACCTTACCAACACAGGGTAAAGGGAACAGCATATCTCCACCCCGATAAAAATCAACACCAATCAACATTCCATGGTGCTCAAGCCTAACAGTCATTATATCACGATAACGGAGACCATAATCAGCCACCAGTTGCTCCCAGGAAGAACCATGGAATTTGCCGCTCACCCGACCATGACTAAACAGAACACCATATAATTCACCCTCACTGCTGTGAAGAGCAAGCTCGGGATATTTGTCACCCTTCCGAATAGCTAAAACCCTGCACTACTCAATGTACCGAGCAAGATGGGCTCTAACACTGCACGGAACATACTGCAAAACGAATCAAAACAAGACCATAAATCAGAATAATTTCCATTTAAAACAACACCAGCAGCACCAAAAGAAATAGGTATGTGCGCAACAACAATTTTTAAAACCAAAATTGGAACAAATAAAAAATGTTAATCTTACAACACACCTCGAACAGCGCCGATCCAGCACCACAGTGAAAACATCCACAGAAGAGTCAAAAGAGGAACAAGGGCCACTTGGCATACGGCAAAAAGGGCAAGCCATACCTACAAAGAACACAGTGATTATTAAGAACTGATTGCACAACATAGTTGAAAGTTGACATTTGATAGTGTTGGAAGCCCCCACCCGTAACTACCCCATAAATCTCCATTTCCTAGAAATATAATGGGAAATTAAAGGGAAACAAACCGGAAACAGGGAACCAACGAAGGCAGCCGGTAGGCAGGCGGAAGGCAACGACGGCGGCGGGAACGGGGACAAAGCCGTGCACGGCGAACAAGGGCTGCCGTAGGCAGCCGGTAACAACGGTGACGGGCGGCGAGGACGACAACGAAAGGGGAAAATGAAACCGCGCATGAAAGCCCAGGCGGCTACGGGGACGGCGACGCGAGAGAGAAACAGATCAAAACTATATTACAATACAGTAAATGTTGAAGGACTAAAGTGAAAAAAGGGAAAACCAGAAAGGAAAACCGGAAACCGGAAATCACGGGAGGGCTCCTCCGCGTGACAAGTGTCGCGCGCGGAGCGCCCCGGAAAAGTCTCAGGAGCGCTCCGCGCATGACACTAGTCGCGCGGGGAGGGCTCCCCGACTGACCTTTGCGGGAAGCGCTCCTCAACTAGTGATTTCGCATTTTTGACGAGTACGTGTTACTTTTCATAGACTACTAACAGGGCCGGCCCTAGAGGGGGGCGAACGGGGCGGCCGCCCCGGGCCCCCAAAACTCAGGGGGCCCGTCCCAGGTATGCATACGTAGTGTTAGGGCCCTGATTTAGAACGAAAAAAGTGACGCCCATGTATACGCAGGCCACAGGCAGAGACGAACGTAGAAAGGGATACTCGTTTCCTGTAGATTTTTTTTTGCGAGGGTCCTGTAGATTCTTCTCGAAAGAAAAAAAAAGGTTGTTTCCTATATATCGTTCGGATCACGGGATCAGAGGACCCTGATTGCGATCGTTCCCTTGATCACTTCTTCTTTTGCGGTTTTGCCTGTTCGTCTTCGAGTTCAATAGTTCCACGACTCTTCCTCACGAACGAGAACGACTACGCCAGGTACGACTACATCTCCTTGTGCCCTCTGACCTCGCATGTACTGTTCTAGTGTTCTTCCTATTTCTTTTCTAATCCTGAATTCTCGAACCTCGATCGATTGAACCGGGAGAATTGCCGCATTGTCCGGCGCTCGAATCATTGGGCACAGAATAAAATTATAGCCAGATTAGATTAGACAGAAGGTACTCCCTAGATTTTCTGTAATTGATCTAATATCCACATAGCTTTGTCCTAATTATAGAAGCTAATTGTTCCTTTTAATGTCAGCACCATCATGTCAGGCTCAGGTCGGAAATATCCATCCAGCAGTGATAAAAGAAAAAGGAAGAATGAGGTAGAGGAGATGAAAGGATAATTGAGAGGATCCCTTCGTAAATATTTTGAGATACAATCACTTCAAGAAATGCAGACGAATTAGCGATTGTTCTTACTGATGACCAAACTAATGCTAATCAGGGAGATAATTGTCCTACTCCAACAGAAGACGATGTTGCCATCAACATAGATGATACCAATGTAAGTGATCCTGAGCACATATTTCATTCATCTGCGCCAAAATCTGCTAGTGTTGATGAGGAACCAGTTATTACTATGGACATTTATGATACAAGCAATTGGGGTGATCTTGATAATAAAGCAAGGGACATATTAGTGGACAAGGGGCCTGAAAGAGAAGGAGAAACTACTAAATATCCTTTGGATGAAAATTCACGACATTTTTCGTGTAGCCATTACTCAAGAAAAATGAGCAATGGAGAGGTCCGCGATAGAAAATGTTTAATTTTTTCTGAACACATGAATAAGGTGTTTTTGGATGCACTTGACTATTTTCGTGATATAGAAAATGGTTAATTTTTTAAGGTATTATGTAATACATTATTTGATATGCACACAGATTTAATTTGGATGCACTTGACTGCTTTCGTAGATACAAATTTATATCGATTTATGTTGATTATTATTTTAAACATTTATACTAAGGGCCCTGAAGGGCCTCGGATTATAGTTTCACCCCGGGCCCCTCAAATCTCAGGACCGGCCCTGACTACTAAATGCTTACATGCAATGCACGTTGATATTCGAAAGAAAAATAGTTCATATTGGTATCAATTATGCTTTAATTATGTGATTAGCACATACGTTGATATTTGGTACGATATTAATTGCATGCTAAACTTGTTGAGCGATCACCATTGAAGCAATCTAGATCATTGGATTGACATGGTTTGATGGCTGAGATTAATTGGATCTATCTCTTTTGCTTTTTTATTGGTACTAGAACAATGCCCTTGCGTTGCAATGGGATATAAATATTCTAGTAAATTAGCTTGTGATTTACCTTTCCATATTAATGTGATTGTATAATCAAATGTTTATCAGATCTTGCCCCATGATTTATCTTATATTTTGATGAGAAGTTTGGTAACGAAACTAAATTAAAATTAGTTCAGAAGATAAGTAAATTAAGGTGATTGATTATCATACGGGGAAAGTTGGACGAAAGTGCTGGAATTTAGTCTATTTTTGGGCCAGCCAAATAGCATTTTCAGAATTCCTAATAAATCCTAGAGGCCCATTTAGCCCATTCATGCAAGACAAGAGGTGGGACAAAAGTTTAGTCCCATACTGCTCACCTAGTGGGAGTTAGACCTCCTTATAAGGGAGGTTGTTTCTCCACATGTATGAGGATGAGAACAAGAGAGACATTCACGCATGCTCCTCCTCCATCGCCCGCCTCGCCGTGCCACGCCTCGCCTCGTCACGACGCGCCGCGGGTTGCGGGAATGAGCCGTTGTCTAAATTTTTGCCACGCACGACTGGTATACGAAAGGTCACACGGGAGCTGAAAAGTTTTGCTGTAGTGGAGATTGAATACGAACGTTGCGCCCTTCACCTAGTGGAGACACATCAGATAGCCCCTTCCGCCACCGAGTTCCAAAGCACTGCGCTACTGCAAGGTTCTTCCCCATCCCGGCTTGCGGCGTGCACCGCAGGTCGGGACAGTAGGCCTCCGAAACCCCACCTCTTTGAGTCCTGCACGGGAGAAGGGTGATAAGGTTTTCGGGGAGCGCTCTGTGCGACTACTGACCTCTTCATCACGGACGCTACGGACGCCGACGATACTTCCCCAACAACGACTTCTTCCCCGACGTCGACAACCTCTTCGACGACATGGGAGACAACGTCAACGCCAACCCCACTGCTACTGCCGCAGCTCAGTACGTGTTCGTGTTCTTTCTGTTCGAGATCCTGCTACAGTTTCTTCTTCTAGTATCTGTTCTAGATATGTTCTGTTCTAGTTCACATCTTCAGATGCTATTTCCCTTCTCTCTGTTAGATTGCATGACTTGTTTCATCTCTGCTATAATCGTCATGTTTTATCTACTATTTCTGCGAATTAAATCATATGATAAATTGCTCATATTTCCAACAATCGCTCATGTTTCCAACAGAAGGTGTGGTGGAAGAAAAGTAAACCATAGAACCTTACATTATTAAGTATAGTACATAGAGATATCCACCTTGACTCTCTCTTTTTTTGCGGGAATCATAGAGCTTTATTCAATCATTCTCAGCTCCAGCGCGATCAGCCAATAGGCTTGTCACGAGGAAGCCAGGGGGAGTCCATCCAACAATCAGTCACACCCAGTGTGCTTGCATGTTTCACACACAAGTGGGCCAAATTGTTAGCTTGTCTCATTACATGTTGAATATCAAAAGAAAGAAACGTTGAGGCTAGCCCTTCAATTTTGAGAAGTACAGGCGCTATGACAGAGCACGAAAATTGTCGCGAGTTCCAAAGTTGTACCACCTCCAAACAATCGACTTCCATTACCACTCGCGAAAAACCCCGAAGCTTGCCAAAGACCACCCCATCTCACAGAGCCAAAGCTTCTGCAATTAGTGGATCCGTAACATCGGCATATGGTTTGCTCCAGGCAGCAATGAATGTGGAGGGAGTTCTTGCTAGACCACCCGCTCCACTTTTGTTTTCAGTCATAGAGACACTGGCGTCCGTGTTGATTTTTATCCAGTCAAGGTCAGGAGGTCTCCAACCGAAGCCAGGCAAGATCCTGGTATGTTCCACTGGAAGCTCCAACAGCATTAGGGCTTCTCTGATTCGCTTGAAGGATTGGACCAGATTCAGACTGACTTTGTCATGCGTTATATTGTTTCGAGATGTCCATATTGCCCACATGACGGAAATTATCTTTGCCCTGTCTTCCTCAGCGATGCGCGAGTCACATAGAATATCCTTACACCAGGTGCTTGGATGTAATTCTGGTAACTTAATGTCCAGCCACTTTCTCGCCTCTATCCAGAACCTTTGAGCATGAGAACACTTGATAAGTGTGTGTACCATGTCTTTGTCCGCACCCATGCAGACTTTGCATCGAGCCATGGTCGCAATATGCCTGTCTTAGTGTTGATTCCACTGGAAGTATGCCACAGAGGACTCACCACCAGAACCCGCGGACCTTGGGCAACACTTTGAGCTTCCATAGCCGCGTCCACAACTGCTTGTCATTCTCTGAAGATTCAGTGATCGTCCCTTCCTCTAGAGCTAACTGCTCATTGCGAATCATTAGATCACCATACGCGGATTTCACAGTATAGGATCCCGACCTCTCGTGAGCCCACGCCCAGAAGTCATCACCACCTCCTTGTCTGAGCGGTATATTTAAAATTGCATCAGCATCCGGCAACGTGAAGTTGTTCGTTACTAGATCAGCTTTCCAGGACCAATTTTCATTGTCTATCAGATCTGAAACTGTGTGAAGAATGGCGCCACCAATCTGAGCCGACGCATGGATAGCTTTCCACCTTGACTCGTGCGCTGCAACATGTAAAAGTATTCTAGTATGTTACTATATGATTTACTTGCCAATATTAATATGTGTAAAGTACATATTTACCAAATCATATTCGTGATTTATGTACCTAAATTTAGTATATTTTATCTAGTAAGCATTTATTGCCTTATCAAATAGAACAGCCATAGATATTATGAGGAAAAGATATAAATGGAGGAGGGAGAGGGAGAAGCGTACAAGGTAAGACGAAGGACAAAGTGGATGACAGAACCTTCGCTAAACACTTTCTTTTTTTGCGAATCTTCGCTAAACACTTACTAGCAAGCACAAAGTACACTACGCAGGGACACGGAGTGCACTACACAACAAGCTCAAGTGCGCTTTAGTGGAGCACGGAGTATACTTCACAGGGAGCATAAATGCACTACGAAAAAGGAAGTATAGAGTACACTATGTGGGAGCACAAATGCACTTAAAAAGGGAAACACAAGTGCACTAAAAAGAAAATTACGAGTGCACTATAAAAAAGAGCACAAGTGCAGTATAGAAGGAAGCACACGTAGTACAATAGGGATCACAAGTTAGGCAAAAAAAACTTCATTGAAACCTATCAACATGGGATCTAGTTTCGAATATTTCGAAAAAAAACCACATAAGTGAAAATAGTTCACAATTTGACGCACGTTCAAGAGATATTTCATTCCGAAAAAACGAATCTACAAAAAATGCACAAACAGCCCACTCATTCCCCTCCCTGGGTGGGAAGAAATCTCACCAAAACTACCAGGTTGCACAAGTGGTGCACATGCGGTGTGTCACGTGCGAGGAGCATTGGACGAGCCATGTCGATGTAGCTTGTGGGATCAGAGCGGCATGTGTCCCCCTCCCTTCGGACATGTCATTCCTCCCCGTGTCGACGAGGTTCGAGGAGGAGAAGACGTCGACGGTGGTGTTGAGTTGCTGCGGCGAGTCCCTGCAGCCATGACCTCCCTCGCCCGGCGCGCCGCCGCACCATCCCTACAGTCTCGGCTTCACATGCTGTGCATAGTCCTCTTTATGCGATCACGGATGAGCACAGATGAGAACATATTCTGAGTGCCTGTGCTGGGACGGCTGCATAGAAGATAGACCCACACCACAACAACAACAAAAAGGCTGAGGGTCGGCCTAAACAGCCACGCTTAGAGCATCTCCAATAGATGAAGGCTGTGCTCATACAGTTTTTTGTTTGCCAAAAAAGTACAGAGCTTGTTCTGTCTGTTTAAGCCATATAAGAACGAAACAATTAATTAACATATTTTATTTCTCAATTAGTGCATGCCTATCAGTCTACAGCCTCCACCTGGCACTGACAGGATGTCAAAGACTCTGAGCACTCTTGTTTGTATCCTGGTGTGCGTTCCTCCCCTAGACCTTGACCATGGTTTCATGATTAATGGCTACAGCTAATCAGGCGATACTTAATGGTGGTGTGGTCTAAACTAGAAGGGTTGGACGCGCTTTGCTGCGCCGTTGAATTTGTTGGGATTCTTAAATTTCTTTACTCACTCTATTTCAAAATATATGGTGTATTACTTTTTTGAAAAGTCAAATCTCTTTAAGTTTGATCAAATTTGTAGAGAAATATATCAAAATTCATAATATCAATCGGTGTTATTAGATTCATCATGAAATGAATTTTCATATTTTTTTTTGTTTAATATTGTGGATGTCGATATTTTTGCCTCTGAACTTGGTCAAAATTAAAGAAATTTGACTTTTCAGAAAACTAATAACCCTTATATTTTGAAATTGATGGAGTATTTAGTTTGCCCGGTGGGGAAGACGATGGAGTGTGTTTTATATTTATTTATAATGCGGTTATTTGGTGGGCCTTTCACGGTGTGATTCTATGTTACCCGCTAATCAATCCTTATTTATGTGAGATATTTTTTCATCGTTGGTTGTATGTACTATCTTCGTGCTATAATATCACATGGTGACGCTTTTTTCTGTGTGATAGGAGTCTGCGAGGGGTTAATATGTTTTTATAGGCCGGTTGCTGCTGATTGATTTGAAAAATTGTTGGCCTGATCAAAATCGTAAACCAAATCCAAAATTGAATACCTCAATCGAATGAAAGAGCTTTAAAATTAGAGAACATAGAGAATTAAAGTAATTAAATGGAAGAGCTTTTTAAAAAATTGTTGACCCGGTCAAAATCAGATGACCCAATTATAAATTAAAGCCTCCATTAACCCGAAATCTTAAAAGTGCACGCGCACTTTTTCACGAGACCGAGCGGCCGGCTGGGAACCGCACGATTTCAATCACGCGCGTGCGTCCCCACTTCAGGTGCCATCTGGTCGGCAGCCCACCCACCCGTCATCCCACCCCACCCAGCCGGCCGAGCCCACCATCAACCTCGATGTCTCTCGTAGCTCCCCCAAATCTTCTGGATCGAGTCGCCGTCGCCGTCGCCGCCAGCTCCTCCGAGCGCGGCCCTCACCGGATCCGCATGACCGCATCCACATGCTGGACTCCTCCTCTGGCTCGACCCCGAGATCCCCCACCCGGCTCCTCCCCGGCGACGGTGCGGTCCAGGCCACCGTGGAGCCATGGATCCAGGCCGTGGCCCTCCCTGCTCGTCCCTCCATCTCCTCTACCACGACGGAGACGAGGCCCAAGCACTCGCCTCCCCCACGAGCTCCAGGCATGAGGTCCAAGACCCGCCTCATCTAGATCGGGCCGCGGTGTCACACCACCACCACGTGGACCCGGCTGCCTCCTGCGCGATTGACGACGTCCACACGGACGGCCGTGCACCACCACCTCCCCCCTACACTCGGCTACATGGAGGACGTGTAGGTGCTCCCTGCGGCTCTCCCCTCTCTCTCTCCATGGTTGCCATGGATGCCTGCAAAAAATTAAGAACAAGTACGAGCTAGCGAAGGGATCAACAGAACCCAGCACCTGACCACCTGATGCAGTACTGACCAATCCTTACTGTGTATCTCGATTCAGGAACATCATTTGCTTTTTGTTTCTGCTATTTGATCTGATGCATTTATAACTGACACCATGGGTGTTCCTTCTATTGTAATGTTGGGATTAGTCTGCATTTCGTACATCAATTTCTAGATTGAGTTGCTATGCTCGACCAGAGTTCTAGGTGTACAAATTTGTTGTCTGACTAACGTGTGACTATCTCACAATGACCAATTCATGATGTGGTTCATGTTAACTGCTAGCATAAGTTTATCAGGATCATCATTTTGTGTTGTATCAGGGTCATCATAGTAGCCGCCACGCCATGGAGGTATTTCTCTCCCCTTCCCTCTGTTCGTTTTCTTCTTCCTCCGGCCTGTACTGCACCACATGTATAAAACTGAAACTTTCTTCTCTTAAGAGAAGAGAGGAGAGGAGAGGATAGGTCTTGGCTTGCAATTGGTCCTGGTGAGCTTCAATTCCCCTCTCTCCCGCCCCCCACATCTAAAGCTAATATCTTCTGGACGGAACACGACTTGCAATTGTACAGCAGGATAGGATACACATCACTGTTTGGTCCTTCGGTCTGGTGTGCATTCCCAAAATTTGAACAAGGGTTGAATGTTCAATTTTCCATTAATCTGCACCATTTTTGGGGTTCATTTTCTACCAATCGTTCACTTTATTTATGAAATGAAATTTGTAAAGGAATTAGTGTAGCTGCCTCCTCCTACATGTAGCACTTGAACACTTCACATCAAGTATGTCATTAGAAAAATGGCTAGATCATAAAAGAAGCAATACACATTCAATTGTACTATGGATGAATCAATTTGTACGTGTGCAGATGTTCAATGTTGTTGTTTGGGTGTGAAGGATACTCAAAATTTCTGCATGGTAGAATCCATTTTGAAGTAACTGATAGTTGGGCCAGAACATGCAACCTGAATTACCATTTTTATTTCAGATAATGTATTAAGTATAAACTGACGAAAGGAAGACCTGGTGTGCAGCGTTTCAAAAGTTCTATGCAGTGATGTGTTTTATTTATGAAATGAAATTTGTAGAGGATTGATAGAATCGTTCAATTCATTTATGAACTGAAATTGTTCAGTTCATTTTCTATGATGTATCGCACACTGATTTCTTTGTGGTACTCGCTGACATGAAGAGCACGCACAGCTGCCGGCCGGCCGGCAACTTTGCTTTGCGTCCGTCAATCTGGACAGTCTCTTTTCAGGTGGTGTTTGAACGCGGGAAGGGGAGGTACGCATGGTGCTGCTGATGCTACAGTAATTTTTAATTTTTTGAAGGGAACTGAAACTTGTCCTTGTAGCTTGTATGTTATGATCATACATTTTTAATGATAAATAAGAAATATGTATGGTGGAAAAATATATTTTTTTCTAGTCACATTCTTTCGTTGGCATTTGTAGTAGTTGTAATTGCAAACATAGTCATTTCAGTTGGATACAACCATCGAGAAGTTGCACACATAATGATACTAAGTTGGCTAGACCAAGGAGTTGCACACTCTTGTCGGCGTAGTCGCACACACACGGTCGTGGAGTCACACACTCTTGTCGGCATAGTCGCACACGCATAGGAGTTGCACACGCGCGGCCGCATAGTTGCGCATTCTTGTCTGCATAGTCGCACACGCGCGGCCACGAAGTTGCACACTCATCGTCATATTCGCACACGCATGACCGTGGAGTTGCACACTCTCGTCAGCACAGTAGCCCACACATGACTGCGGGAGTGGCACACGTGCAGCGGCATCGTCGCATACACATGACCAATGAGCTGCACACTCTCGTCGACGTAGTAGCTCATGCACGGCCGCGGAGTTGCACACCCTCGTCCGCATAGTCGCACACGCATGATCATGTAGTTGCATACTGTCATTGGCATAGTCGCACATACGCGGCCACGGAGGTGCACACTCTCGTTGACGTAGTTGCTCACGCACGACTGCGGCATAGTTGCACACACAGGACCACAAAGCTGCACACTCTCGTCGGCGTAGTAGCACACGCACGGCCGCGGAGTTGCGCACTCTCGTCGACATAGTCGCATACGCGCGGCCGTAGAGTTGCACACTCGTCTACGTAGTCGCACTCGCATGGGCACGGAGTTGCACACTCTCGTCGGCATAGTCGCACAGGCGTGGCCGCGGAGGTGCACACTCTCATCGGCTTATTAGCTCATGCATGACGGTGGAGTTGCACACTCTCGTCGGCATAGTTGCACACGCGCAGCTGCGTAGGTGCACACTCTCATCAGCATAGTAGCTGACGTACGAATGCGGGAGTTGCACACGTACGGCTGCATAGTCGCATACATAGGACCAAGGAGCTGCACACTCTCGTTGGCGTAGTAGCTCACGCACGGCTGTGAAGTTGCACACTCTCGACCGCATAGTCGCACACGCACGGCCACGGAGTTGCACACTCTCTCCAACATAGTCGCACATGCACGACCACGGAGGTGCACACTCTCGTTAGCATAGTAGCTCCCGCACGACTGCAGGAGTTGCACACGCGTGGCGGTATAGTCGCACACGCACGGCCACGGAGCTGCACACTCTCATCGGTTTAGTAGCTCACGCACGGCCGTGGAGTTGCACACTCACGTCGGCATAGTCACACACGCGTGGCAGCGAAGTTTGCACACTCTCGTCTACATAAACGCACACGCACGGCCGTGGAGTTGCACACTCAAGTCGGCATAGTCACACACGCGTGGCAGCGAAGTTTGCACACTCTCGTCTACATAAACGCACACGCCGGTCGCGGAGTTGCACATCCACTACTAAGCAGTTGGCCGGGGCAGCAGACGAGGTTGCACATCTCACTGTTAGGGGGTAGTTTGGGGTGGAGCGGCCACCAGTGAAAACTGCACGTCCACGGGTAGGAGGGAAAGTTGCACATTGAGTGTCAATTAGTAGCACATCGACGGCTAGACAGTTGCATCAAACGGGGACTAAATTGCACAAAAAAAGTTTGTTGAAACATACCCATGAGGGATATAGTTTCAAAGAACACGCCGCGAGGACTCCAACGGTGAAAGCGGATCTTAATTTTGATGTTCGGTTCAAAAGTTATGACTTTTTAAGAAGAATGAAAACCCGAATTAAATGTGTTCACACCTGTTCGCATCATTGAAAACTGCACATTCATGAGTAGGGGAAAGTTGCACATCGACTGTCAGCTAGTTACACATCAACTACTAGTCAGTTGCACCAAATAGGGACTTAATTGCACAAAATAAAGTTCGTCAAAACATACTCATGCAGGATCTAGTTTCGAAGAGCGCGTAGTGATGATTCCAACGGTGAAAACGGATCTTAATTCCGATGTTCGAATAAAAAGTTGTGGCTTTTTTAAAATTCTAAAACCCGAATTAAATGCTTTCACACTTGTTCACATGGTTGCATTCTTTTCCTTTTCATGTTCACGTGATACTTTTCCTAATATGGATTAGGGGGGACAAACTATTTCCAAATATGGCCGGCCACTCCAAACGTCTAACGAGCCAACGGTCACTCGCTAGACGCATCCAACCCTCAATTAATTGTGAAGATTTAAAAATTAGGAATCATAGTGTATTGTATAAAAAACTAAATGAGAGAGTTTTGAGAAATTATTGACCCAGTCAAAATTGGGTGACCAAATTCCAATTGGAGACCGCAATTGATTATGAGGCCTCCAATCCTAGGGATTTTAGTGATATACTACTATACACTATGCTCCCTAGTTTCGAGGCGGAACCTGGACAGGAGCACTTTTGCTCTCCGGCGGAGCGATTCCGCTGGAGATACTTCCCTCCGGGAGAGGGAAATCGGAGCCATCAACATCACCAACGATCCTCTCATCGTGGGAGGACCAATCTTCATCAACATCTTCACCAGCACCATCTCATCTCAAACCCTAGTTGAACTCTTGTATTCAATCTTTGTCTCAAAACCTCAGATTGGTACCTGTGAGTTGCTAGTAGTGTTGATTACTCTCTGTAGTTGATGCTAGTTGGTTTATTTGGTGGAAGATCATATGTTCAGATCCTTAATGATATTCAATACCCCTCTGATGTTGAACATGAATATGTTTTGTGAGTAGTTACTTTCATTCTTGAGGACATGGGAGAAGTCTTGTTATAAGTAATCATGTGAAGTTGGTATTCGTTCGATATTTTGATGATGTGTATGTTGTATTTCTTCTAGTGGTGTCATGTGAACGTCGACTACATGACACTTCACCATAATTGGGCCTAGGAGAATGCATTGGAGAGTAATAAGTGTAGGGTAATGCAGCAGAAAACAAAAAAATTCCGACCTACGCACCAGCCCAGGACCACTATGAAGACTGCATACAAGGTTTCGATCCGATCGTTACCGACTCGTAGCGCAGCGGAAGTAGAGTCGATGTAGATCGTCGGTGCAGATCCCTGCAGCTAGGATTTCCAACCTCCCAACCGCGAGGATGTTCTCCCTTGTCTGCTCGTCGGACAGCCCTCCGGGAGGCGGTCGGACAGTCCCTCAGACGGTGTCATGGATAGCCCTTCGGGAGGACCCACAAAACTCGGACGGTCACTCGGACAGCCCTTCGGGACGCACTCTCGAACAGCCCCTCGGGCAAAAAGATCAAACCTACGACCTCTCTACAGAGTTGCACACATACGGTGTCATCTATCCGGCAGGGCTTCGCCGTCCAGAACTAGTTCCCACCAGAACCCAGACAGTCTTTCGGCTCTACGAAACTATTTCGCGAGGAGGGAGAGAGAAGCCAGATCATGCATGGCACTTGTATGTGACAAAGGAGTGAGTGTGGAGAGCACCTCTCCACCTCTATTTATAGGAAATCCCAAGGGGTGGGGTGGCATTCCAAAACCCCAAAATACCCATGAATGGAGTCCTCCACAAGGGCATAAAGGGGAAGGTAAGAGGGCAAGTGGGGCCCCATGTAGGAGCCTCACCATGGCTGGCCACCCCCTAGCGGGTCCCCCCCAAAAGGGGTTCCTTAGTCCCCAAGTCCTTCTAGAAGCCGTTTGGGAAAAGCCCTAAAAGGTGGCTTTCCATAAAGTAACCCAAAAAGCACTTTCACTATTCACGGAAACATTTTTCCGCGACCGTTAAATCCAAAAATATTTCTGTAGGTCTTAGAACATTTCCAGTACCCACTAAAATAATTTTGGACGCGTTCTGAAACAATTCCGGATTAGTGATTTTCATCTGCGAAAAGCAAACAAAGCGGTTCCGGCAGCTCCGGAACATTTCCGGGTTTTTTCTCCGAAAAATCCCAGAAGTTCCCAGAACAATTCTGGCACCCTCCAAGAATTTCCAGGCGTGTGCCGAAACCAATTTGACTTAATGGTATACCCTGAAACAACTTTTCAGTTTTACCGAAACTATTCCGGTGTTCTCTCTCCGGAACTTTTCCGTTGTCTCTGAAACTTTTTCAGTGACTTTCTCTCAGACTCCCTGTCTAGTATTCAGCAGATAGATGACCCTTAAGCGTGTGACCCTATAGGTTCGGTGAAGCATAGACATGGCCGGAACACTTTCCGATCAATGATCAACATCGGAGCCGTGGACACCCATATTGACCCCTATACACACACGAATAAATATTCGAGTGAACCTCCAGTTGCCGTGTGCTATTCCTGTTGCTTCGCGATATGTTACAAACACCCGAGGTGAGACTTATCGGCATCCCCGTGAATCAACAACTTGTCCACTATGCCAGTTACCTCGTTACCGGTTTTGTTCTCTTTTCTCGTTCCCGTGTTCCGGCATCCCTGTGATCAAATCACAATGTGTCTGGCCAGACGAAGGTGGATACCGTAACACCGAGAGGGCCCAGAGATATCTCTTCATCATCGGAGGAGCAAATCCCAATCTTGAGCTATCAAGTCCCTTGACACACTTTTCCATTAACCTGTAAGCCGCCGTAATAGCCACCCATTTACGGATGACGTTTAACAAACCCCAAAGTTCATGAAGCAAGCATGAAGAAACTCGACACTCTCATGGTCTAAGGAATTATGCAAACGTTAACTTTCTCTGTGTTATTAACCATTAACTTGTGACGAATGTATCTCATAGCATAACATCAATTCGGGTCGATTCAACACAAATGCTCTTCTAACATTGTGCCCTCAAAGTTGCCGGCATAGTCATGCCCATGATCAGGAAAACAGAACCATCATGCAACACTTGAGCTAGTCTTAGAGGCCAAACTAGGAATACATTTTACCGTTTATTATTCCACACGTGCATATGAGTCTTCCTCCGAGCCTCGTGGTTATTGTAGACTCGAGAACCATAGCAGTTATAGCATGGAACATAAACATAATTATGAACATGGAGATAAACAATAACATTTATTATTGCCACTAGAGCATATCTCCTACAGACTCCCACTTGCACTAGAGTCAATAATCTAGTCAATGCTGATGCACTTTACACCTATGGCATACCGGTGTAAAACATGCTTCGCTTGTGGTATAGTCTGATGTCCAACGGATCTGACAACTTCAGTTCAATGCGTATCTCTGCATATCCTCGCGTTTTCACGCTTTCACAAAATTCATATTTTGTGTGGACTTGTCTTCGTATATATGTGAATCACTGGTCAAACCTTGATTCCTCAGACTGAGCTATGGAGCAACTATATTCAATAGTGTTCCATTGACCAAAGCCATCTTGGAACCATACTAAGTTCATGAACGAACTGTATGATCCAACATCTTCTATGTCGCTTTGAAAGCGGCAACATACTTAGCCTTCGTTATAGAATTCGCCACAGTAACCTGTTTGGAACGATTTCCAAACACCGTGCCACCATATCGTGTATTACACAAAACCCTTAACTTAAATCGAAAATCGCATGGAGCATTGATGAAGACTGTATCGATGTAACAACTTTACAACGAGCACTTCATAAACTCTGCTTGCGAGAAAACATGTCATCAGTGCTACTTTAGTACTTAATGACAATTTTCACAGTTGTCTCATGATCAGTACTTTGATCACTTTGGTATCTTTACTCGCAACTCCTTGGGAGTACTGGACATATCTGGTTGTTTTACATACCATGGAATACATGATTAATCCAAACACGAAAGTGTGTGGAATCTCCAGCATGTATTTTGCTCATCGGTGTTTTGGGACACCGAGTCTTGCAAAAACTCTTTCCATGTGACTTCGGCAAGAATCACTCCTTGGCGTTCTTATGCAAAACTGTTTTAGCATCTTGTCAATATGTATTTTTGGCTTAGCCTATTAGGCAATTCTATCTCGTAGATAAATATGCCTAATGTCAAGGCTATTTAGACCAAGCGCTTCATCAAAAAACCTTTTTCAATGAAGTCCTAATTCATGTCAAGAAATTTATATTATTTCCAATCAACAATGTGTCAAGCACACAAAGTTTTTAGAAATATTATTATGCTCCCACTTACTTTCTTGTAACCACAAGCATCTTCGTTATCCATTGATAAATTCAAACTCTTTTGACTATTTCATCAAAATGAAGATTCCAACTCCATTTTGCTCTCTTCTGTCCATTGCTGGAACTCCGAAGTTTGCATACTTACTAGCATCCTCTGGATTGACAAAATACTTCGGACTGTATCACATGCAAGTCCTAGGTTGCATTTCCATCACATGGAAATCCTTTTGGCATCCATGTATCATATCTCAAGATTGAAATATGTATTAATTTCTAGTTTAACCCGATCTGACTTTAAGCATCGCTACGGTGAGACAATCTCATCGCAGTCAACTCCTTGAATTTGTTATTGCAACAAGTCGAGCTTTATGGATAAAACATTTTATCCACATCAGTTTATAGTTCCATTAATGTTTGTTAGACTCTAAGTCTTCCGAAGGGTTTATCAAGATATAATCTTGAATCATTTATATGGAAAATATCTCGGATTATATTGGCATTTAGCCAATTCCGGAGTCAGGGCCCATCAACGCTTCCTTGTGTATCGTAGGTATACTGTTGTCTAACAACAATATCTCGCTTGCGCACCTGAGAGGTTTGCACGAGTTTTGCCTACGTGGTTCAGTTGCAAGTTCAACTGAAGTCCATACATCTCATGTAGAGGCTTCCGTATCAGTCGCAGTAGGAAACTCTGGAATTACTTCCAAGGTTTCTTTCCTTTGATCTGATGACGAAGATACTCTTATCTCGTCGAGTCGCACTGTCCTCCCACTCACCTTTTTGCAAGCACCATTTTCTTCAAAAGCATACCGTTCTTTGTGGCAAAACCTTTTGCCTCGGTACAGTGGTGGGGGAATACCCAATAACTTGGGATAACCTACAAAGTAGCACTTGTCTGATTTGGAATAGGTTTGTAAATATTTTACACAAGCCCCATATTCCAAATGTTAAGAAAAGACATGACATGGTTGGGTGTACCATACCATGGAGTCATTTCAACAGATCCGATGGCGCTCTTTTCAATGTAAAAGCTGCAGTCTCTAAAGCATTACTTTTAAAAGGGATAATGGCAAATTGATTTATGTCATCTTTGATCTTACCATGTCATAAATGGTTTGATTACATCTTCACGGATATTCCACTCACAGTGGTGCTCCGTGAGGTGTAAGTTATGAAACTCTTTTCACAACTCATCAGACATTCGCTAAACTTGTAACTCAAATATTCCTTTCGGCAATCTAGTTTGCAGAAACATAATTTTCTTGTTACAATAATTTCTAATTCATTTTTGAAAACCTTATGAATGATTTCAAAAGATCCAGACTTACGTCTCATCAAGTAAATATCCATATATCTACTTGAGTCATTTCTGAAGATAGATAAATCCACTGCTAGCAACAACATTTATCGGACTACATACATCAAAATGTATGATCACCAATAAGTTCGTTGCTCGTTCCTTATGGCCTGTGAACGGTATTTCAGTCACTTCACTTTTCGGAGGAAAGTTGCAAGTGTCAGATGATTCATAATCAAACGAATTCAAAATCCATCATTATGGAATTTCTCCATGCGGGTTTCTCCAATGTGACAAAATGCAGTGCCACACATGTGTGGTATTCTCTTAGTCTTGCGACATTTAGCGTCAGTGTTATGGATGTATCATATTACCATCAATATTCATAACATACATCCCATTCATGATGGAAGTATGGCCCTTATGTTATTATTAACACTGAACAACAATTGTTCTTTTATGAACAACCCTTTTGCAACAAACATTATGCAATGGGCTAG
The DNA here is from genome assembly GCA_039707655.1 of Elymus sibiricus. Classification (NCBI taxonomy): domain Eukaryota; kingdom Viridiplantae; phylum Streptophyta; class Magnoliopsida; order Poales; family Poaceae; genus Elymus; species Elymus sibiricus. The sequence goes on along the minus strand of CM077668.1, from coordinate 391,002,267 downwards.
AGTGTGTAAAACTCTAAAATGAATTATGAAAGTAAATACGGAGGTAATATATTATTATCAATATTCATAACATACATCCCATCCATGATGGAAGCATGGCCCTTATGTTATTCATAACACCGAACATCAAAAGTTCTCTTATGAACAACCTTCTTGCAAGATACTTTATGCAATGGGCTAGAGTGTATAAAAACTCTAAAATGAATTATGAAAATAAATACATAGGTAATGTACCGAGTATAGCAACTTTTACTATGTTCCCAGCACATATCTAAACCTCACTCCGGCAAGTCTTTTAGGTCGTAGTAGTTCTTGCATCGAGTCGCGGCAGAATGCAATCGAGCGGGTATCTTTGTGATCAACTCATAATACCCAAGAATTAGTGACTAACAATTTAATCACAATTCCCAAGAACTATTTCTTTGACCAGCCTTCTATACATCAATAGCTTGTATGACTTTCATACATGAGCTGGAAATTCCAGTCTTCTCTCTTTTTGCCTTTATACTTCTAACAGTTTAACTTTCAGTATTTCTCCTACTCTCAGAAGAAGCACTCAACTTAAGAGTGGCGTTAGCCCCGGACTTCCTAGGTGTGTAAGTCACACTAACACCCTTTAGACATTTCCTTTCTCTTTAAGTTGTCATTTTATTCACCTTCATCATATGATAGGCGTTCTTCTGGATCCCTCTCGTATTAGTCAAATGCATAGTAAACACTTTTACTAATAGTTTGCAAACAAACATTTCTTTGGATATCTCATATCTTTTAGCCTTTGTTTGTATCTGAAACTAATTTTCAGTTCCATGAATATCACATAGCTATCCCAAACTTTTGAAGTTTGGGTCTCATGGAAGCAAACATATTGCACTTGACCGTAACGGAATTCTAGCTTTTGGATCGAAGGACGAGAGTCACATCATCCATAGCATTAGTGGGAGGATACCGAAAGCATGCGATAGGACAAAATCCTTCTCGGCACTCTTGAGGACAATCCTCATATTACATTACCAATCATAAAGTTTTAACCGGATATATAACAGCTATTCAATTTTAATTGGGAAGGTGGAAACGCGAGCCATTATTCTACAACTATTATGCAAATTTCACTTAGACAAAGTTCATAATTAATTACATAGAGAATTAAACAAGTTAATTCTATAGTGCACTCCCACTCAAATCAATATCTCTCATAATTGATTGTGAGTGATACAAGACCCGCATTTCAATTCAACGCCATTGATGTGGACATCACTGATGACGAGAATTTTAATCGGTAGGCCAACTTGCCAATCACATCTCTATGTGATTCTTGTTCATCTTTTGATGGGCGTGTTCCGAGCTCAGGACGATCAAGCCAGAACGTCAAGACAACCAAGTGATCTCGCTGCGAGGTCTGACCTTACCTGCCTTACACCCGTACAATCGTTCGTACCCATGTAGACATGGCGCACCCCGAAAGGAAAGATGATGTGACGGTGCTACACTTGGGAGAACACTAACTACTTGATATTTTAAGTGAGAGATCACCCTAATAAAAGCGACTACCGCGCAATCAAAAGGGTGCATCATAAGGGATAAACATCTCAGGCAATTCATAATAGCATGATATGGTATAGCCCTTTCTGACGGAGAAGTCTTTAATTTCTTCGTCTTCGGCATTCACGTCGATGTTCACCTTTGCGAAGTTTGCCACCACCTTGTTGATGCACCAGATAATATTGCTATCTCTATAGCTAATAAAATAAGTGCATTACTTAAGGTTGACACGCAGGTCATTAAAGTGACAATCATATGGCTCCAGCCATCATGCCGAATCATGACACGCAGGTCATGTTAGTAAATTTACATCATATAGTCATCTCATACATAATCAAATTAATATGAGCATTGCTATACCACATCACATGCACATCCTGCAAAACCAAGTTAGACGCCTCTAATCGGTTTATGCAAAAATTTATTTTACGTGGTTTCTAAGGTTTCGAAACAAACCGAAGCTACCAACGTCCATCATCAAGTATGATTATTCAAGTCGCTAGATTAACTTTGCGGGGTGTATGAAACACGAGATAATAAAATCTCGAGCCCCATACTTAACTTCGTCATACGCATGACCCCCGTGCAGATCATATCTGCATTGCCCTTTCGTCTGCGAAATTTCATCTTTCTTTTAACTATGGTGGAATTCAAAGAACTGTTAGCACTTCATTGATCATTCAGGATCGCGGATTGCCAGAACTTTGAAACTCCACCATACCGTTATCAAGATCAGAAATACGCAAATTCAAGGGAAGCAACAAGAACATCGGGTAATAGATTTCATCTGCTACCCGCATAAATAATTTTCAGCAATAGATCTCATCTACTACAAAATTATATTATGCAACACCCATACATCTCTATGTATTCTAGATCGTAACCTGCATCTATGCATAGCACGGCTCATGATGCCACTATAGGGTAACGCAGCAGAAAACAAAAAAATTCCGACCTACGCACCAGCCCAGGACCACTATGAAGACTGCATACAAGGTTTCGATCCGATCGTTACCGACTCGTAGCGCAGCGGAAGTAGAGTCGATGTAGATCGTCGGTGAAGATCCCTGCAGCTAGGATTTACAACCTCCCAACCGCGAGGATGTTCTCCCTTGTCTGCTCGTCGGACAGCCCTCCGGGAGGCGGTCGGACAGTCCCTCAGACGGTGTCACGGACAGCCCTTCGGGAGGACCCGCAAAACTCGGACGGTCACTCGGACAGCCCTTCGGGAGGCACTCTCGAACAGCCCCTCAGGAAAAAAGATCGAACCTACGACCTCTCTACAGGGTTGCACACATACGGTGTCATCTATCCGGCAGGGCTTTGCCGTCCAGAACTAGTTCCCACCGGAACCCAGACAGCCTTTCGGCTCTACGAAACTATTTCGCGGGGAGGGAGAGAGAAGCCAGATCATGCATGGCACTTGTATGTGACAAAGGAGTGAGTGTGGAGAGCACCTGTGACGCCCCGAGACCGATGCTCCAGATGCCTTCCATTTATTTTCGTCATTGCCGTGTGATTTGTTTGCTTGTTGCATTTCATCATGTCATCATGTGCATTTCATCCGCATGTTTTCATAAAACTTGCATCCGTTCGTAGTTGCCGGCATCTCCGCGTCCCTTCGGTTGTCCGTTTCGAGACCCGACACACTCGCACCTGCTCGCGGCACCTCCGAATTATTATTTTATAAGTGGGATAAAAATGTTCTTGGACTGGAGCGAAAGTTGGCATGCGGTTTTGTTTTATTGTAGGTAGACCGTGTGCCAAATTTCGTCCCATTCGGAGGTCGTTTGATGCCCCAACGGATAAATTATAGCGGCACTATAGCCGGTCAAACGTCGGACGTTTTCGGTGTTCCGAAAACCGTGTCGGGCTGCCATCCTCTCTCTCTCTCTCTCCTCAGCCCAACCCCCTCTACACAGCCCACTGCAGCCCATCTAGCCCACTTAAAACCAGCCCACACTTCCCTCCGACCCAGACCGTCCGATTACGATCGGAGGGTTCCAAATACCCCTCCTATTACCTATCTGCTATATATAGCAGATGAAACCCTACCAAAACTAGACCCAACCCTAAAACCTAGGAACTTGTCCCATCATCAGCCGCCGCCGACAGCCTCCCTCCTTCCTTGGGATCTTCCCCTATCCCAAATCCGCCGAGCTGCCGCTCCACCTCGTCTTCAGCGCCGGGCCAACCAGCGCTCGCCCCTGCCTCCTGCCCCCATCAAATCCATCCAGCCGGCAGCCTCCACCTCCACCCCTCGATCCATCCTCTCGCCCACCTCCAGATCGAGCAGGAGGCTCGATCCCGAGCTCCTCCTCTGCTTCTTCCCAGGCGCCCGAGGCCGACCTCCTCTCCCCTCTATCGCGAATGGATCGTGAAGGAGCCCGAGCTCCCCTGCCCTGAGGATGTCGCCCTCGACCTCGTCAACCCCGCCAGCGAACCCAACCGACCAGCGCCGCCTCCTTCTCCCTCCCTTCCCTTTCCCTCCTCCTCTCTCTTTTTCTCTCTCTCACACGCCGGCATCTCTCTCTGTTCATCCCCGCAGGGAACAACCAGAGCACCCTCTCGCGCCGTAGGAGATCGCCGCCACCGGGCCCTGCCTCACCGCTGTCTAGATCTGGCCGGGAACTGCCAGGTCCCTGCCGCCAGGACCTGCTTGTCCCAATCGAGCGAGACCAGCCTCCAGCGCTCGTCTCCGTCGCCTCTGCGCCATCCCAGTCACCAAGCCGCAGCCGCGCCGCCTTCCCAGCCCAGCAACCTGCCCTGCCGGACCTCCCCAGCTTGCCGGAGCCCCAAGACCCCGCCGCCGCACCGCGTCGCCCGCGACCCTGCTGAAGCCGCCTCCTCTGCTCGTCCCGCGCGCCTGGAGATCGAGCAGCAGCGCTCGTTCTCGAGCGCGTTGACCAGCCCAGCACCCAGCTCGCCCGCTTCGGCCTGCCTCCTCCCCGATCTGGGCCAAGCCCATGGTGAGCCAGCGCCCGACCCCTCTATTGTGCACGCTCGGCGATGCTCTGCTATTTTGCGCCCGCAGATTCGGTCCAGTTCATATTTTTCCTGCTGCTGCGAATTTATCTATTTTCAGAACCACTCAAAAAAATCTATTTTCAGAAAAACTGCAGTTTTACAGATTAGTCCCTTGAATCATGCATCTAATAACTTGTCACCCGTGCATCCAAATAAAACATGTCATATATGTAACTTGGGTAGAATTTCATGTAGTTTCACTATATCTAACTTTCATTCATGTTAAATATGTTTAAAATTGCTGTTTGCATTAATTTGCATAAATGACATGCTAAAATGATTTATTTCATAACTAAATAACCGTAGCTCCGAATTAAATAAACTTTATATGTAAATGGGGTAGAAAAATGTGTAGATTAACATGGTGCACTTTATTTTTCTGTTTAACAACATTAAAATATGATTTAGGCCAGAACAGTACCAAACTCGAAATTTACATATGGGGATTTTCCGGAATTGTAATGTGTTGTTTCCGGCCTCATTTAAATTGCCTAGATAGGTAGATTAATTATGCTTCATCTCTTGCCATGTTTAACAACATTTAATATTGATGAGTAGCATAAACGGGATTGAACTAAATAATTGTTGTGGAGTTTCGTCAATATGCAACTCGTTGCATATTGAGCTTCACTTAATGAGTAGTGTTTGGTTGTTGCATCTTGCCATGCCATGCCTCATTAAACCGGACATGCATCATACTTGATTGTACATTATGCCATGATTATGTTTGTGTGTTTACCATGTTGTCTGCTTCTTTCAGGTTGTGCTTCTTCTCGATAGTCCGGATACGTTGCGAAGTGTGAGGATTCGTTCGACTACGTTCTGTTCGACTACTTCATGGACTCGATCTTCTTCCGAGCGGGATTTCAGGCAAGATGATCATGACCTTGGATATCTTTACTATCTTTGCTTACTAGTTGTCTCGTTGCTATCGCTATGTCGCGTTTCCTACCACATATATGTCAGCCTCCCATATGCCATGATACAGCCTCTAACCACCCTTACCCAGCAAACCGTTGTTTGGCTATGTTGCCGCTTTGCTCAGCCCCTTTCTTATAGCGTTGCTAGTTGCAGGTGCAGTTGCAGGTTGTTCCATGTTGGGACATCGATATCTTGGGATATCACAATATCTATTATTTAATTAATGCATCTATATACTTGCTGTTGGGTGGAAGGCTCGGCCTTTTGCCTAGTGTTTTGTTCCACTCATGCCGCCCTAGTTTCCGTAATACCGGTGTTATGATCCTTGATTAGCGTTCCTAACATGCTCAGGGGAATGGGACCCTCTTGACAGCTCGCTTTGAATAACCGCTTCCAGCAAGGCCCAACTTTGGTTTTACCATTTGCCAACATAATAATACTGAATCAAATAATTAATTTGCATAGGGAGTTAGCGCTACCCGAGGATTCTTAATTCAACATAATACAGGTGGGCCAGTGCCGATGGTGTTGGTCCGAAACTAGAGCACCACGGGGAAACTCGAGGATCTGGTTTAACTCGTACGCTTAGCTTATCCGGTTGTGGCCTGAGACGAGATACGCGCGGCTACTATCAGGGTGTCGGCACGCCGGGAGGTCTTGCTGTACTTGCGTTACCATTGTCGAAATGTCTTGTGCACCGGGATTCGAAGGATACTTCGGGCTATCTCGAGGTTGAGGTATTTCCACCGCAGCTTGTGTTGGTCTATGATGGACCAGGTTGGAACACCCCTGCAGGGTTAAATCTTACGCGAAGCCGTGCCCGCGGTTATGTGGCGACTTGGATATTTATAACCTCCGGTTGTAGAGAACTTGAAACTAAATTCAATTAAAATACACCAACTGTGTGCGTAACCGTGATCGTCTCTTCTTGTGAGGTTTGAACCAAGAAGAGAACACGGTGGGGTTATGTTTGACTCGTAAGTAGGTGTTCGGGATCACTTCTTGATCATTATTAGTTTGCGACCGTTATGCGTAGTTTAATCTTCTTATTCTGGTACTCGTAAGTTAGCCACCATACAATGCTTAGTGCTTGCTGCAACCTCACCACTTTACCCTTCCATACCCATTTAAGCTTTGATATTCTTGCTACCCATGGTTATGGGATTGCTGAGTCCTCGTGGCTCACAGATCACTACAACAACAGATGCAGGTATAGGTAATGCGATGATTTGACGTGAGAGCGATGCGCGTCTGCTTTTGGAGTTCTTCTTCTTCGTCGATCTTGGGATAGGTTCTTGGTCGGTAGCCTGGGTTAGCAGGGTGGATGTCGTACGTGTTTTTCGTTTGTGTTTCATCCGTAGTCGGATTCTGCTCTTCTGTATGGTGTTTGCTATGTATTGATGTATTCCTGTGATGACTGTATGTATCCCCATCCATTATGTACATGGTACGATGTAATGATATCCACCTTGCAAGCGTCTTCGATATGCGCTTCTATCCCTGGTGGGGCCTCCGAGTCCCTCGAGGATAGGATCACATATTGGGCGTGACAAGTTGGTATCAGAGCCTCGACCGACCATAGGAGCCCCCTTGATTGATCAAACCGTTGGCGAGTTTAGAAGAAAAACTATTTTGAGTCTAGTTATATATCGGAGAGTAGGAATTATTTTTACTCCTTATCCCCTTCGTCGCTCTGGTGAGGAATTGTGACGTAGGTGTTTTGATTCTACTACTCTTCTCACTCAAAAAAAATTTAGGATCATGCGGGTATTTTGGAATCGTTATGATATCGTTGTGACGGGAATTCTGTCTTGGTGCCTCCTGACCGTATGGATTGGACCCGGGGAGTTGAGCTCCAAGGGGTTCTTGTCACATTCGCTATCGTTCCAGTTCCTGAATACCAGAGGACGTCGACATCGAAACGCTTCAATACTTTTTGTGGTGGCAAATAGTGCCGTGACTTTTCCCCAGTACTGGAGGAGATAGCTCGGATTATCCACCGTGACTAGTATCGTTGTGTTTTCGAAGGTCTGAGGTAGACGAATTTGCGAAGTTTCTCGGTCGTGTGTTAAGGGTTGCGGATGCAGTTGCAGCTGATTAGGTTGTTGATTGCTGAGTAGGTTCCTGGACCCGCAACCTGATCGCATAACGAAGAAGTTTCGGGAGTTCTTAGGTGGGAATTCAAGTAGTTACCTAGGACATCTTTCCCACAGATGCATGATATGAGATTGGGGTTCGACGTCTAGTGGTCCGCCTGCTCACGATCATTTTTACAGTGGGTCTCGTTGTGTCTTAAAGAGCCCTTGTAGCTTTGCTACGGTTCGGGGACGCTTCATAAGTCATGTACACTACCTTGTACGTGATGGTCGCTGTACGATCGAGCCCGTGTGGGCCCCACCACGAAAAGTTCGGACGAAATCTCCATCATATGTTTGTTCCAGCTTATTCTGGAAGCCACATCCTTTGTTTTGTTTTTGTTGTGGTATTTGAGTTGCTTCGAAGTCAAGTGTTGATTCCATACCTTTCCTAAGCGGTGTTCTCATATTTCTATGGGAGTGCTAATCCTTTTGATCACCGAGATTGTCATGACAATTCTTTTTCAACCGACGTGCTTCTCCTCGAATTAATCCGACCCTTTCAACATTGCATGATCAATTCTCAGTTTTCTCAACGGAGTTCATTTCATCCATCTAAGTTGTCTTTATTTTCCCCACCCTCCCACCCTTTTCTTTGCGGAGTCAAAATTATCAAATCAAGTATCCATTTTATTCGTGAGAAGTCGTTCCATTCTTTCCTTCAATGTTCTTAATCGGTGATTCTCATGAAGAAGCTCGGGAGCTACAAGTTCATCATTCTTCGTTTTCGGTGGATTCAATTCAAGCTTTCGGTGTTGATCATTTCCTTTTCATTGATTCAAATATTTCCCATGTTGGAAATTCTTACCCAAGCCTCTCTTGTTTATTCACCTCTCTCTATTCATGTCCGGAGTGCATAAATTATCTCAGAAGATTCATCTTTCCATTCAGGATCCGTTCGACATATTTTGAGGTTGTTATTTCTCTCAAGCCATTTAATTCAACCAGTGCAATTCCTATCTCAACCAGTTGTTTCAACGGTGTTTCTTTTGAGTGGGCCCTAACCCACAGGTCTTTTCCCAGGATCTTACCTGACTCTTCTAATTTTTCCCGGAGTTATTCTCAAATTCTTTCAAAGTTTGACGTAAGAATGGATTCCATCAGTCAATTGCCTTCTCCAAGATCGCTTCCTAATTCTTTTCAAATTTGGCTCAACTTTTCTATTTGTCATTATTCCGGAGTATCTCATAAATTCTTCATGGTGGTTCTCATCGTCATTCTCAGCATTGGAAGACCGAAGGAGAATTTCTCTCATTCGTTCTCTTGAAGATTCGTGGTTCTAGCTTCATGCCATCCTCACAATTGTTTTCGATTGTCAAAAATTCTTTTCATACCCACCCGGAGCATTTCTTGAGTCCTTTCCATTTTTGATTCTCCGGAGGCCGCCATTCAGAAGAATTATTCATTCTCAACGCTCATCTCTCGTTCTCCTAATTCTTCCGGAGCTTCGTTCAAGTTTTCTCCAATAAGCTCATGATCGCTTTGTTCTCTTGTAATTAATTTCCCTCAAGTATCCTCGTTCATTTTCTAATTCTTCCCGGCGATTCATTCTCTTTTTATTCGTTCTTTTCAATTCTTATGGTGGTTTCATTCAACATTCCTCTTCCTTGTTATCGTATCAATTCATTGTTCTTTCCAAAATCCTACCGGTGTTTCCTCGAAGACTTCGTCAAGTTGGCGCTATATCTCTCTTTAATCTTTTCAAGAAGAATAAGTAGTATGCAAATCCATTGCTTTTCATCAATTTATTTTGATGAAGGATAGACATATCATAATTCTTATTCTTGTTTCATGGAGGTGATTTCATTCCTTCTTCCGGAGTTTGTTCATGATGAATAAATTCTCGATTTTAAGTTGCTCGTCTTTCTTTTCCGGAGTTCAAAGTTTTTCTCATTATCTCGTCATGAAGCTCCATCTAAATCATTGCAAGGCTTCAAATCTTAATCTTTTCAACCTTCACTTCTTTTCTAGCATCCTTTCATTTCCAGAGTTCTTCGAGAGTTTCTTCATGGTGGTTCATTAAGAATTTAATTCATTCTCGGAGTGTTCTTCAACATTCTTCTCGAAGTTAAGATTCATCAAGCTATAATCCTAAACATACATCATGTTCAACACATGTTTTGTTTTAGGAGCTCAAGCATTCTCCATCTTGCATTCCGAAGTGCAAATCCTTTCTAACTTGTCTTTTGAGGTGGTCTTATGTCCTTCTTGACAATTTGTCTTCGTGTTTCATGATTCACAGTTGTCAGGAATGAGATATGTTAAACCCATCATTTTCTCTTTGCCCAGGAGATCTTTCAACCCATCAATTTATTCGTCGGAGTTATCATGGTATAGATTTCACCTAAAGCCTTTCTGAAGGATTGTTGCTATTTGTGGTGATTATCCATGACCCAAGTTCTCTATGTATTCTCTCGGTGAAAGAAGTTTTATCCCTTCGTTAACCTCAAGCAAGCAAATTCTTTTTGTTCGTGGCCAGTTGTCACCTCATAATATTTGAAATGTTTTCCATAAGCCCACAACAAGCATATTCTTTTCGTTGTCGATTTTCCAACAACTCTGTTCAATCCTTATTTATAAGGATGCTCCTTCAAATTCATTTGTGGTAGAAGGTGTTGTTCTCTTCTCCGTCCTTTTCATCTTGTCAAATTTGTGCTAATTCCTTCCATTTCCAACCGGAGTGCTGTCCGAATTCTTTCTTTCTTATTCTTTGTCAATCTCGTTCAACCGGAGTGGTTACATATTCTTCTTTGTCCCTTCAGATCTTAATTCATGTCTTTGTAACCTCCAAGGTTCTCATAGTCATGCATGTTCCTCTTTTTCTACCGGAGTGTTTTCACCTTCGATCGTCTTCGTTGTTTTCTTTCTTTCAAGTTGTCTAACCTCTCGAGGTTCTTTCATTTCACTCATTTGTCTAAGAGCAACTTTCTTTTACCTCTTCCTCTTCCCCTTTCGTTTCCTCCTAAGATCTCGGGTCGAGATCTTCTGTTAGTGGGGGAGAGTTGTGACGCCCCAAGACCGATGCTCCAGATGCCTTCCATTTATTTTCGTCATTGTCGTGTGATTCGTTTGCTTGTTGCATTTCATCATGTCATCATGTGCATTTCATCCGCATGTTTTCATAAAACTTGCATCCGTTCGTAGTTGCCGGCTTCTCCGCGTCCCTTCGGTTGTCCGTTTCGAGACCCGACACACTCGCACGCGCCCGCGGCACCTCCGAATTATTATTTTATAAGTGGGATAAAAAATTTCTCGGAGTGGAGCAAAAGTTGGCGTGCGGTCTTGTTTTATTGTAGGTAGACCGCCTGCCAAATTTCGTACCATTCGGAGGTCGTTTGATGCCCCAACGGATAAATTATAGCGGCACTATAGCTGGTCAAACGTCCGGTCAAACGTCGGACGTTTTTGGTGTTCCGAAAACCGTGCCGGGCTGCCATCCTCTCTCTCTCCTCAGCCCAACCCCCTCTACACAGCCCACTTCAGCCCATCTAGCCCACTTAAAACCAGCCCACACTTCCCTCCGACCCGGACCGTCCGATTACGATCGAGGGTTCCAAATACCCCTCCTATTACCTATCTGCTATATATAGCAGATGAAACCCTACCAAAACTAGAACCAACCCTAAAACCTAGGAACTTGTCCCATCATCAGCCGCCGCCGACAGCCTCCCTCCTTCCTTGGGATCTTCCCCTATCCCAAATCCGCCGAGCCGCCGCTCCACCTCATCTTCAGCGCCGGGCCAACAAGCACTCGCCCCTGTCTCCTGCCCCCATCAAATCCATCCAGCCGGCAGCCTCCACCTCCTCCCCTCGATCCATCCTCTCGCCCACCTCCAGATCGAGCAGGAGGCTCGATCCCGAGCTCCTCCTCTGCTTCTTCCCAGGAGCCCGAAGCCTACCTCCTCTCCCCTCGATCCCGAATGGATCGTGAAGGAGCCCGAGCTCCCCTGCCCTGAGGACGTCGCCCTCGACCTCGTCAACCCCGCCAGCGAGCCCAACCGACCAGCGCCGCCTCCTTCTCCCTCCCTTCCCTTTCCCTCCTCCTCTCTCTTTTTCTCTCTCTAACACGTCGGCATCTCTCTCTGTTCTTCCCCGCAGGGAACAACCAGAGCACCCTCTCGCGCCGTAGGAGATCGCCGCCACCGGGCCCTGCCTCACCGCCGTCCAGATCTGGCCGAGAACTGCCAGGTCCCTGCCGCCAGGACCTGCTTGTCCCAATCGAGCGAGAACAGCCTCCAGCGCTCGTCTCCGTCGCCTCCGTGCCATCCCAGTCGCCAAGCCGCAGCCGCGCCGCCTTCCCAGCCCAGCAACCTGCCCTGCCGGACCTCCCCAGCTTGCCGGAGCCCCAAGACCCCGCCGCCGCATCGCGCCGCCCGCGACCCTGCTGAAGCCGCCTCCTCTGCTCGTCCCGCGCGCCTGGAGATTGAGCAGCAGCGCTCGTTCTCGAGCGCGTTGACCAGCCCAGCACCCAGCTCGCCCGCTTCGGCCTGCCTCCTCCCCGATCTGGGCCAAGCCCATGGTGAGCCAGCGCCCGACCCCTCTATTGTGCACGCTCGGCGATGCTTTGCTATTTTGCGCCCACAGATTCGGTCCAGTTCATATTTTTCCTGCTGCTGCGAATTTATCTATTTTCAGAACCACTCAAAAAAATCTATTTTCAGAAAAACTGCAGTTTTACAGATTAGTCCCTTGAATCATGCATCTAATAACTTGTCACCCGTGCATCCAAATAAAACATGTCATATATGTAACTTGGGTAGAATTTCATGTAGTTTCACTATATCTAACTTTCATTCATGTTAAATATGTTTAAAATTGTTGTTTGCATTAATTTGCATAAATGACATGCTAAAATGATTTATTTCATAACTAAATAACCGTAGCTCCGAATTAAATAAACTTTATATGTAAATGGGGTAGAAAAATGTGTAGATTAACATGGTGCACTTTATTTTGCTGTTTAACAACATTAAAATATGATTTAGGCCAGAACAGTACCAAACTCGAAATTTACATATGGGGATTTTCCGGAATTGTAATGTGTTGTTTCCGGCCTCATTTAAATTGCCTAGATAGGTAGATTAATTATGCTTCATCTCTTGCCATGTTTAACAACATTTAATATTGATGAGTAGCATAAACGGGATTGAACTAAATAATTGTTGTGGAGTTTCGTCAATATGCAACTCGTTGTATATTGAGCTTCACTTAATGTGTAGTGTTTGGTTGTTGCATCTTGCCATGCCATGCCTCATTAAACCGGACATGCATCATACTTGATTGTGCATTATGCCATGATTATGTTTGTGTGTTTACCATGTTGTCTGCTTCTTTCCGGTTGTGCTTCTTCTCGATAGTCCGGATACGTTGCGAAGTGTGAGGATTCGTTCGACTACGTTCCGTTCGACTACTTCATGGACTCGATCTTCTTCCGAGCGGGATTTCAGGCAAGATGATCATGACCTTGGATATCTTTACTATCTTTGCTTGCTAGTTGTCTCGTTGCTATCGCTATGTCGCGCTTCCTACCACATATATGTCAGCCTCCCATATGCCATGATACAGCCTCTAACCACCCTTACCCAGCAAACCGTTGTTTGGCTATGTTGCCGCTTTGCTCAGCCCCTTTCTTATAGCGTTGCTAGTTGCAGGTGCAGTTGCAGGTTGTTCCATGTTGGGACATGGATATCTTGGGATATCACAATATCTATTATTTAATTAATGCATCTATATACTTGGTGTTGGGTGGAAGGCTCGGCCTTTTGCCTAGTGTTTTTTTCCACTCATGCCACCCTAGTTTCTGTAATACCGGTGTTATGATCCTTGATTAGCGTTCCTAACATGCTCAGGGGAATGGGACCCTCTTGATAGTTCGCTTTGAATAACCGCTTCCAGCAAGGCCCAACTTTGGTTTTACCATTTGCCAACATAATAATACTGAATCAAATAATTAATTTGCATAGGGAGTTAGCACTACCCGAGGATTCTTAATTCAACATAATACAGGTGGGCCAGTGCCGATGGTGTTGGTCCGAAACTAGAGCACCGTGCGGGGCCACCACGGGGAATATCTAGGATCTAGTTTAACTCATACTCTTAGCTTATCCGGTCGTGGCCTGAGACGTGATACGCGCGGCTACTATCAGGGTGTCGGCACGCCGGGAGGTCTTGCTGGACTTGCGTTACCATTGTCGAAATGTCTTGTGCAGCGGGATTCCGAGGATACTTTGGGCTATCTCGAGGTTGAGGTATTTCCACCGCAGCTTGTGTTGGTGTATGATGGACCAGGTTGGAACACCCCTGCAGGGTTAAATCTTACGCGAAGCCGTGCCCACGGTTATGTGGCGACTTGGATATTTATAACCTCCGGTTGTAGAGAACTTGAAACTAAATTCAATTAAAATACACCAACTTTGTGCGTAACCGTGATCGTCTCTTCTTGTGAGGTTTGAACCAAGAAGAGAACACGGTGGGGTTATGTTTGACTTGTAAGTAGGTGTTCAGGATCACTTCTTGATCATTACTAGTTTGCGACCGTTATGCGTAGTTTACTCTTCTTATTCTGGTACTCGTAAGTTAGCCACCATACAATACTTAGTGCTTGCTGCAACCTCACCACTTTACCCTTCCATACCCATTTAAGCTTTGATAGTCTTGCTACCCATTGTTATGGGATTGCTGAGTCCTCGTGGCTCACAGATCACTACAACAACAGATGTAGGTACAGGTAATGTGATGATTTGACGTGAGAGCGATGCGCGTCTGCTTTTGGAGTTCTTCTTCTTCGTCGATCTTGGGATAGGTTCCTGGTCGGCAGCCTGGGTTAGCAGGGTGGATGTCGTACGTGTTTTTCATTTGTGTTTCATCCGTAGTCGGATTCTGCTCTTCTGTATGGTGTTTGCTATGTATTGATGTATTCGTGTGATGACTGTATGTATTTGTATGTATCCCCATCCATTATGTACATGGTACGATGTAATGATATCCACCTTGCAAGCGTCTTCGATATGCGCTTCTATCCCTGGTGGGGCCTCCGAGTCCCTCGAGGATAGGATCGCATATTGGGCGTGACAGCACCTCTCCACCTCTATTTATAGGAAATCCCAAGGGGTGGGTGGCATTCCAAAACCTCAAAATACCCATGAATGGAGTCCTCCACAAGGGCATAAAGGGGAAGGTAAGAGGGCAAGTGGGGCCCCATGTAGGAGCCTCACCATGGCTGGCCACCCCCTAGTGGGTCCCCCCCCCCAAAAGGGGTTCCTTAGTCCCCAAGTCCTTCTAGAAGCCTTTTGGGAAAAGCCCTAAAAGGTGGCTTTCCATAAAGAAACCCAAAAAGCACTTTCACTATTCATGGAAACATTTTTCCGCGACCGTTAAATCCGACAATATTTCTGTAGGTCTTAGAACATTTCCAGTACACACTAAAATAATTTTGGACGCATTCTGAAACAATTCCGGATTAGTGATTTTCATCTGCGAAAATCAAACAAAGCGGTTCCGGCAGCTCCGGAACATTTTCAGGTTTTTTCTCCGAAAAATCCCAGAAGTTCCCAGAACAATTCTGGCACCCTCCAAGAATTTCCAAGCGTGTCCCGAAACCAATTTGACTTAATGGTATACCCTGAAATAACTTTTCAGTTTTACCAAAACTATTCCGGTGTTCTCTCTCCGGAACCTTTTCGTTGTCTCCGAAACTTTTCCGGTGACTTTCTCTCAGACTCCCTGTCTAGTATTCAGGAGATAGATGGCCCTTAAGCGTGTGACCCTATAGGTTCGGTGAAGCATAGACATGGCCGGAACACTTTCCGATCAATGATCAACATCGGAGCCGTGGACACCCATATTGACCCCTATACCCACACGAATAAATATTCGAGTGAACCTCCAGTTGCCGTGTGCTATTCCTGTTGCTTCGCGATATGTTACAAACACCCGAGGTGAGACTTATTGGCATCCCCCTGAATCAACAACTTGTCCACTATGCCAGTTACCTCGTTACCGGTTTTGTTCTCTTTTCTCGTTCCCGTGTTCCGGCATCCCTGTGATCAAATCACAATGTGTCTGGCTAGACGAAGGTGGATACCGTAACACCGAGAGGGCCCAGAGATATCTCTCCATTGTCGGAGGATCAAATCCCAATCTTGAGCTATCAAGTCCCTTGACACACTTTTCCATGAACCCGTAAGCCGCCGTAATAGCCACCCATTTACGGATGACGTTTAACAAACCCCAAAGTTCATGAAGCAAGCATGAAGAAACTCGACACTCACATGGTCTAAGGAATTATGCAAACATTAAATTTCTCTGTGTTATTAACCATTAACTTGTGACGAATGTATCTCATAGCATAACATCAATTCGGGTTGATTCAACACAAATGTTCTTCTAACATTGTGCCCTCAAAGTTGCCGGCATAGTCATGCCCATGATCAGGAAAACAGAACCATCATGCAACACTTGAGCTAGTCTTAGAGGCCAGACTAGGAATACATTTTACCGTTTATTATTCCACACATGCATATGAGTCTTCCTCCGAGCCTCGTGGTTATTGTAGACTCGAGACCCATAGCAGTTATAGCATGAAACATAAACATAATTATGAACATGGAGATAAACAATAACATTTATTATTGCCTCTAGGGCATATCTCCTACAATAAGTAGATGATGGGTTGCTAGAGTGATAGAAGCTTAAACCCTAGTTTATGCGTTATTCCGTAAGGGGCTGATTTGGATCCATATGTTTCATGCTATGGTTAGATCTTAATTCTTCTTTCATAGTTGCGGATGCTTGCGAGAGGGGTTAATCATAGGTGGGAGTCTTGTTCAAGTAAGAACAGCACCCAAGCACCGGTCCACCCACATATCAAATTATCAAAGTAGCGAACGCGAATCAACTAAACAAGATGAACGTGACTAGATGAAATTCCCATGTGTCCTCGAGAACGCCTTGCTTTATATAAGAGATTGTTCCGGCTTGTCCTTTGCTATAAAAAGGATTGGGACACCTTGCTGCACTTTTGGTACACTTGCTACTTGATACTTGTTACGAATTATCTTGCTACCAAACTACTTGTTACCGCTACTTTTAGTGCTTGCAGAAAATACCTTGCTGAAAACCGCTTGTCATTTCCTTCTGCTCCTCGTTGGGTTCGACACTCTTACTTATCAAAAGGACTACAATTGATCCCCTATACTTGTGGGTCATCAAGACTCTTTTCTGGCGCCGTTGCCAGGGAGTGAAGCACCTTTGGTGAGTGGAATTTGGTAAGGAAACATTTATATTATGTGCTGAAATTTATTGTCACTTGTCACTATGGAAAGTAATCCTTTGAGGGGCTTGTTCGAGGTATCTTCACCTCGACCGGAAGCAATAAGAGTTGCTCCTCAACCTACTGAACCTACTGAAAATATTTATTATGAAATTCCTTCGGGTATGATAGAGAAACTGCTAGCTAATCCTTATGCAGGAGATGGAACGGTGAATCCTGATATGCACTTGATATATATAGATGAAATTTTTGGATTGTTTAAGCTTGCAGGTTTATCCGGAGATGGAGTTAAGAAAAATGTATCCCCTTTATCTTTGGAGGGAAAGGCATTGACATGGTATAGGCTATTGGATGATACTGGAACATGGGATTGGAACCGGTTGAAGCTGGAATTTCACCAGAAATTTTATCCTATGCATTTGGTTCACCGTGATCAGAATTATATATATAATTTTTGGCCTCGTGAAGGAGAAAGTATCGCTCAAGCTTGGGGAAGGCTTAAGTATATGTTGCACACATGCCCCAATCATGAGCTCTCAAGAGAAATAATTATACAAAACTTTTATGATCAGCTTTCTCATAATGATCAATCCATGCTCGATACTTCTTCTACTGGTTCCTTTATGAATTGAATTCAGATGGGATCTTCTGGAAAGAATTAAACATAACTCTGAAGATTGGGAAATCGACAAAGGTAAAGAGTCAGGTATAAATCTTGAGTTTGATTGTGTTAAATCTTTTATGGAAAATGATGCTTTTCATAAGTTTAGTACTAAATATGGACTTGACTCTGAGATAGTAGCTACCTTTTGTGAATCATTTGCTGCTCATGTTGATCTCCCTAAGGAGAAATGCTTTAAATATCATCCACCTATTGAATTAAAAGAAAAACCCATAATAGCTAAAGATGAAATAGTGGTTTACAATGTTAATCCAGTTGTGCCTACTGCTTATATCGAAAAACCTCATTTCCCTATTAGGATAAAGGAACATGCTAAAGCTACAACTGTGATTAATAAAAATAAAATAAGAACACCTAAACCCTCTGAACAAATTAAAGTTGAACCCAATGTTGCAATGGTTAAAGATCTTTTGGTTGATAATATTGATGGGCATGTTATATATCTATGTGAAGAAGCAACTAGGATTGCTTCACGAGATCCTAGAGATAAAAATAAACCTGTTGTTGGCATGCCTGTTGTGTGTGTTAAAATTTGAGATAATTGTTATCATGGTTTATGTGATATTGGTGCTAGAGTGAGTGCTATTCTATTTTCTCTTTATCAAGAAGTCATGAATGATATTGCACCTGTTGAGATTGAAAATATTGATGTCACTATTAAGCATGCAAATAGAGATACTATTGAACCACTTGGGATTGTTAGAGATGTTGAAATCTTGTGTGGTAAGATCAAATATCCTACTGATTTTCTTGTTCTTGGATCACCACAAGATGATTTTTGTCCCATTATATTTGGTAGACCTTTCTTGAATACCGTTAATGCTAAGATTGATTGCAATAAAGAAATAGTCATTGTTAATTTTGGTGATGTGTCTCATGAGTTCAATTTCTCTAAATTTAGTAGACAACCTCATGATAAAGAATTACCTAATAAAGATGAAATTATTGGTCTTGCTTCTATTGTTGTTCCTCCTACTGATCCTTTAGAGCAATATTTGCTAGACCATGAGAATGATATGCATATGAATGAAAGAAATGAAATAGATGAACTATTCTTTAAACAAGCACCTATACTTAAACATAATTTGCCTGTTGAAACTTTGGGAGATCCTCTCCTGTCTAAGAGTGATCCCGTGTTTGAATTAAAGAAACTACCTGATACACTTAAATATGCTTATCTTGATGAAAAGAAGATATATCCTGTTATTATTAGTGCTATCCTTTCAGAGCATGAAGAAAAGAGATTACTTAAAATTCTGAGGAAGCACCGTGCTGCTATTGGATTGATGATCTTAAGGGCATTAGTCCCACTCTATGTCAGCACAAGATTAACATGGAGCCAGATGCTAAACCTGTCATTGATCATCAACGTCGCTTGAATCCTAAAATGAAAGATGTGGTAAGAACTGAAATATTAAACCTTCTGGAGGCAGGTATAATTTATCCCATAGCTGATAGTAGATGGGTAAGTCATGTTTATTGTGTTCCTAAGAAAGGAGGTATTACCGTTGTTCCTAATGATAAAAATGAACTCATTCCACAAAGAACTGTAACTGGTTATAGGATGGTAATTGATTTCAGGAAACTAAATAAAGCTACTAGGAAAGATCATTACCCCTTGCCTTTTATTGATCAATTGTTAGAAAGATTATCTAAACATACACACTTTTGTTTCCTACATGGATATTCTGGTTTCTCTCAAATACCTGTATCATAAGAAGATCAAGAGAAAACCACCTTTATTTGTCCTTTTGGAACTTATGCTTATCGTCATATGCCTTTTGGTTTATGTAATGCACCCGCTACCTTTCAAAGATGTATGACTGCTATATTCTCTGACTTTTGTGAAAAGATTGTTGAGGTTTTCATGGATGATTTCTCCGTTTACGGAACTTCTTTTGATGATTGCTTAAGCAACCTTGATCGAGTTTTGCAGAGATGTGAAGAACCTAATCTTGTCTTGAATTGCGAGAAATGCCACTTTATGGTGAATGAAGGTATAGTCCTTGGGCATAAAATTTCTGAAAGAGGTATTGAAGTTGATAAAGCTAAAGTTGATGCTATTGAGAAAATGCCATGTCCTAAAGATATCAAAGGTATAAGAAGTTTCATTGGTCATGCTGGTTTCTATAGAAGGTTTATAAAAGACTTCTCTAAAATTTCTAGGCCTCTTACTAATCTCTTGCAAAAAGATGTTCCATTTGTTTTTGATGATGATTGCGTAGAAGCCTTTGAAATACTTATGAAAGCCTTAATATCTGCACCTATTGTTGAACCACCTGATTGGAACCTACCCTTTGAAGTTATGTGTGATGCTAGTGATTATGTTGTTGGTGTTGTTCTAGGTCAAAGAGCTGATAAGAAATTGAATGTTACCCATTATGCTAGTAAGACTCTAGACAATGCTCAAAGAAATTATGCTACTACTGAGAAAGAATTTTTAGCAGTTGTGTTTGCATGTGATAAATTCAGATCTTATATTGTTGATTCCAAAGTTACTATTCACACTGATCATGCTGCTATTAAATATCTTATGGAAAAGAAAGATGCTAAACCTAGACTTGTTAGGTGGGTTCTTCTACTACAAGAATTTGATTTGCATATTGTTGATAGAAAGGGAGCTGAGAATCCCGTAGCAGATAATTTTTCTAGAATGGAAAATGTTCTTGATGACCCACTTCCTATTAATGATGATTTCCCTGATGAACAATTAGCTGTGATAAATGTTGCTCGTAACACTCCTTGGTATGCAGACTATCCTAATTACATTGTTGCTAAATACATACCACCTAGTTTCACATACCAACAAAAGAAAAAGTTCTTCTTTGATTTAAGACATTACTTTTGGGATGACCCACATTAATATAAAGGAGTAGATGGTATTAGTAGACGTTGTGTACCTGAGCATGAATAGGAACAAATCCTACGGAAGTGTCACTCCGAAGCATACGGAGGACACCATGTGTTGGAAATATGCCCTAGAGGCAATAATAAATTGGTTATTATTATATTTCTTTGTTCTTGATAAGGTTTATTATTCATGCTAGAATTGTATTGACCGGAAACTTAAATACATGTGTGAATACATAAACAAATACCATGTCCCTAGTGAGCCTCTACTAAGACTAGGTCGTTGATCAAAGATGGTTAAGGTTTCCTAACCATAGACATGAGTTGTCATTTGATAACGGGGTCACATCATAAGGAGAATGATGTGATGGACAAGACCCAACCGTAAGCTTAGCGTTTGATCGTATCACTTAAGTTTACTGCTATAGCTTTCTTCATGTCAAGTATCTATTCCTAAGACCATGAGATCATGCAACTCCCGGATACCGGAGGAATACCTTGTGTGCTATCAAACATCACTTCGTAACTGGGTGATCATAAAGATGCTCTACAGGTATCTCCGAAGGTGTCTGTTGGGTTGGCATGGATCGAGACTGGAATTTGTCACTCTGTGTGACGGAGAGATATCTCTGGGCCCTCTCGGTAATACAACATCGTAAAGAGTGTTGACACCAGATTTTGGCATGGTCAAAAACATAATTAAGAAGGCCTCAAATGGAAAAGTTCTCAAGGTGAGAAAGTTCCGTATCATTGAAAGGAGAAACTTTGATATTTGAGCCATAGTCATCCGATCTCATCTCTAAGGCCGAAGTTGTGTTTGAAGTGTATGCAGAACACTATTCGGCTGATTACGCCCCTAAGACGGCCTTATATGAGAAAAGTTTCTACGCGGATTGTCTTTGTCTCGTCGAATCGGTCGATTTTGATATAAAAATCGTCTCAATCCGAGTTCGTATGCAAAAGTTACGGCCGTTACAAGATTGCTGATACAGCAGAGAACGGTACTACCGCTCCAATAAGCGGTACTACCGCTTGAGCGGTACTACCGCTCATACTACAGCGTCTACTACCGCTTATGAAAAAGTTTCTGGCATCCCGAGACCCTAAGCGGTACTAGAGCGGTACTAGAGCGGTACTACCGCCCAGAACGGTACTACCGTGCCCAGAACGGTACTACCGCTTGCCTATAGCCGCACAGACTCGGGCAGATCGAAAAAGTCCGAGTTTGGCTGCGTTTTTTGACCCTTTGGAAGGAAATCTGGGTCCGTGTCCTGTACGGGAAGTCCAACCCCCTCTTAAATAGAAGAGGTGATGGCCGATTGAAACAACACACAATCGAACAAACACATCTACATCTTTTACCCTACTTTTATCCCTCTCCCTTGTATCTTTCTTCTCGTTCTTCGTTCGTTCTTCGTGTTGAAGTGTGGCGAACCTCGAGGCCCTAGGGGCGAGCGAATCGACCTAGGGCAGCCCATCGTCCATCCACGACTCCTGACGGGTTCCATCCCGGAGAAGCGGTGCGTCGGGTCTCAAAAGCGCCCGCCGGATTGTCTTGCGTATCGCGCTTCCGGCAGGCCTCCTTCGACGTGAGCTGCGGTGCATCACCCCCGGCGTCGAGGGTACGCGTGACGCGTTCGTGTGTCAACACACTTTTTGGCGACTCCGCTGGGGACGAAGCTTTGAACGGTCTCCGGCCCATTCTTGCTATGAAGAGATCGTCATCTAGGGTTTGCAATCTACAAAGGTAATATGAATACTCAATCCCCTCATGTAGATGCAAATAATTCATATGGTGTTACTAGATCGTTCAATGAGTATGCTCTATCGGCCAACCCTAGTTTTGTCAATTATACATCTAATTATGTGCAAGGGCCGATTCAAAGTAATTTACAAGCTTCAACTTCTTATGATACTAGTAACATGCACCATATGTATTCCAACTCTCATGCATCGGCAACCCCAAAAATCCATATGCCGATGAACAACATGATGAGTTTGGTTAATCAAGTTGAAACACCTCATGTTGGAACTTTCAATAATATGCAAAAAAGTGTTTCACCTTTTTATTCATCGGCACCTAACTTGCAATATGTTAATTCAAATGTGCCGGTGGATAGTGGAATTGGCTATGCTACTACTAGTTATTCGGCCAATTACCATCAACCATCATATGCTACACCTCATACTAGTAATGTGTCAGCACCGTATGCAACTGTTGATATTCATAATTCGGCTTCACACCTTCATGGTCATAGCCGAATAAGTGATAAATTTGCAGGAGCATACATGCCTTCATCTAATGTTGTAGCATATAATGCATCCTCTACACAATTGCAAAATTTCGACAACACCTCATTGCCGAAAGAATATGAAAATACTATGGAGCAATTCCTTACAGAAGCTGACGTGGCTTCGTTAAAAAAGAGGCTAGCCCAAAATAACAGGATTAGTGCTCTTTGCCTTGAACAACATGAAAAGGGGTTGTTTCCTGATTATGATGCAATAAAAGCTAGAGTTTTGTATGAAGATGAATCATTGCCAATTGATAGACTATGCGAGGAAAAATATAGTTCTACACCAATGCATATGTCTTCACCTACTGTTGCAGCATGCTATATACCCCCTAAACAATTGCAAAGTTTCGGCAACACTCAAGTTTCATTGCCGAAAGAGTCTCAAAGCATTGGGGGGCAATCTCATGAGGATTGGATAGAAATTGAGATGAAAAAATTTAAAGCTCACCAAGCTGAGATGTGGGCTAAAATTAGACAAGAGCGAGAAGCCTTGCAAATTCAAAAAGAGAAAAGTATTGATTCAGGTAACAAAGTTATTTCGGTTATTGAAAAGGCCGAATCAAACATTACATGTACCGAATCAACTACAGAAGAAGTCTTGCCAATTATAGGAGCCAATGAAAAGAATGATGATTCGAAGAGTGAAAGTTCTTCGGCTGGAAAAGCCGAATCAACTAGTATGTATTCCGAATCCATCAAATCCAAAGAGGCAAGCACCATTGAGAAAGGGCATGGCAAGCACAAAACAGCTGTGCTTGATTCTTCTGAAGTTGAGGGAACCTATTTCCTGCCCTACGAGTTCCGTGCCAAGGAAATTGATGAGCATCAAGAACAAAGTAATATGGCCGAACAAAGTTTGGTTAATGATGAACATCAAGAACACAAGCGTGCAGCTGAGCAAAGTTCACTTGAAGATCATTCGAGTGATGAAGCACGGAATCAAGGAAAAGATGAGGATAAAGCGTTGGAGAGTCATTCAAAAGTGGATCAAAGTATTATTCAAGTGTTACAACCATCATACTCTCCCAACGTGTATGAAGAGGTATGTCTACCAAGTGATTTACCTATTTTTAGATTTGGTCACAACTTTATTGTTGATGCATCTATTGGAAAAATTATCATAAATACTTTTGAAAGACCAATGAAGGAGGGTGATTTACTTGTTAGCAACGAAATTGTTATAAAGCATATTGGTCAACCCATTGCACCATTTATAGAGACCGATAAAGATTTACTATCACAGTCAAAGTACTTCCCATTGTCTTATTTAAAGTTTATATATGCATGGGTAGCTTTGCTTATTTCATACTTGGCTTGCATTTGGTCTCAAATGAGACATATATGTTATAACAGTTTTGATTTCAGAAACATAAAGCCAAGGTTTGAATCTTTTGAGAAAACCGATGCTATTGCAATATCTTATCCAAAGTCATCGGAGATAGAGTGCGAGACACAATGCATAGCCGAATGGGGTGCCAAATCTGAACCATTCGTTTGCTTAACTCCAAAGCCGTTCTCACAGCAAGATCGGCTAGAAAATAAAAGGTTTACCTTCAATTCAAACATGTGTGATCAGATTTTTGATTTGTTGCTGAAGAATGATTATATTAGAATTCTTGATCACCGTGTAAAGCCATCAATCCAAGGACGAATGTATTGTAAGTTGCATGATTCGTTCAAGCATAATTTTGAGGACTGCAATATGTTTCGTCAAATAGTTAAATTGGCCATTGATAGCGGACGATTGAGACTTGTTAAAACACCAAGGGACGACCAGGCTATTCCTATTGGTTCTGATGGCAAAAAGATTTTGCATCGGCTGCTTCAAGCCGATCCATTTAAAGACAAGAAGGTAAAAGCTGCAGGTGATGGGATCAAGCTTTCAAGTGCAAAAATTATTCATGAGTACAGTGATGATATTCTTGAAGGCAATGGTTCTATCAAAGTTACGGTGAAGACGCCAAGCACTGGGGGGCAACAAGAAAATCCAATGATCGATGCAAGCACAACCAAAGAAAGCAAAGGCCGAAGTAAACGCAAAGGTAAAAAGTCGAAAGTCACTTTCGCGCAGCTATTGGAAAAATATCAGAAGATAAGTGAGGAAAAGATTGCTTATCGGCCAAGTAATTCAAAAGCATCAAGATTACCCCCTAGGCGCGAATCTAAAGAACGGTATTGGCAGAAGGGAAATTTCAATGCGTCGTATTCATATCCATATTTTGGGACGTCAATGCCAATGCCATGGATACCTCCCTGTGCTTATACGAATCAATATCCTCCACGGGACAGGTATAATTCAAGGGCACATTATTCATATTATTTTGAACCATCTCATCAAGATTATGCAGCTCCAAGAAGATTAACATTTGATGAACAATTACATAACCAAGACCGTTTCACTCAAAAGGAATCGGTCCGGAGCTCAAGAAAGAAGAAAGAGGTGGTCAGGCAAGTATATCGAGTCAAAAAAAGATGGTCGTACGTGTGCCACTTCAGATTTTATTTTAAATGATAAAGAGCCAATTAAAGTGTTAACATTGGCTACTAAAGGCAAAGAAGTCGAGCAAGCAAATGTTCAAAATCAAGATGCCAAATCTGAACAAAAGAAGATGAGAGTGCACAAGGTTAGAAAAGAATTGCCATTGCTTGAACAAGAATCACAGCTGAGGTGCCCACTCGGCTTATCGTATTGGCAAAAGAAGGAATTACAAAAGCTTAGTGCACATGAACTGAGAAAGAAGAACATGGCATGGGTTCCCAAGAAGAGCAGTCAAACAGAAAATAATGTGCAAGCTTCTATTGTAACAAGTACAACAAAAGTGAAGAAGGAGAAAGAATCTCATAAGAAATTAAGCCGAAGGTTTTCGTCCACAAAAAAGAATCTTCGGTTAGCACATCATTCACATTCTTCAACCATGCCATTGATACCTTTACCTTGGAATTCATCCCCAGGTATGATTGGTTACCCTCCATGGGCTTATTTTGATCCATGGATGCAATACGATTTCTTACGTCATGAAAGGGTATTACCAAATCACTATACATTTGATTAGTAGTATTTTTGTTGCTCATTCAAATGGCCGAAATATTTGACTTGTTATTTCGTTTGTTTATTTCGGCTATATATGCTTTGGTGGATGAATTCTACATGTCACTTATGGTAATGGCCGATATTTATCTATCGTCCTAAGAACATGTCAATGCATGGCCGGTGTAGTATTCTAACATCGTCCTTAGTTTGATTGGGGAGCAAGACAAGGCGCATTTATGCGCATACCTATGTTATGCTTTGATGGAGTTGAGACATTATGACCGATGCCATTCAAAATATGTTGCGATCAATTCATAGCAAAATTGGTGAGTGGGCTTATGCTTTAATTGAGTATGATTTGGCTTATGAATCTTTGTAATCCATGAAAGGCCAAATCGTTGCTAATTTTATTGTTGAGCATCGGATTAATGACAAACAAGATATTGATATAAACCTTTTCTCATTAGTACCATGGAGATTATATTTTGACGGTTCAGTTTGTAGCAATGGCCAAGGTGTTGGTATTGTTTATAGATCTCCTCATGGTGCTGTTTTTGAAGCCTCATGCCGCTTAGAATATTTTTGTACAAATAATCAAGCCGAATATGAAGCATTGTTATTCGGCTTAGAGATGTTGCTTGCTATATGTGCTACACATATTGAGGCTTTTGGTGATTCGTTATTAGTAGTGCAGCAAGTATCCAAGGTTTTTCAATGTTTAGACGAATCACTTAATGTTTATCTTGATAAATGTCTAGATATAATTTCTGCCTTGGATCATTTTAGCATTGCTCATATATCTAGACATGAAAATTGGAGAGCAAATGAGTTGGCACAACAAGCCTCCGGCTATCATGTCGATCATGGCATGTTTCACATCTCTCAAAAGCCGATGTCTTGTCTTGCTAACATAGGAGAGACCGAACCAGAGCCCACTGATTCGGTCACTAACAATAAATCTAGTGCAGGTGAAAATCATGACTGGAGGAAGCCCATTATTGATTACTTGTGCAATTCGAGTGGAAGGGTGGACAGGGCTGTTCGGCGTATGGCTTTCAAATATACGATGAGAGACGGTGGTCTTTATCGCCGAACAGTTGAAGATGTTCTTTTGAAGTGTCTGGACGAAGATCAAGCGAGAATTGCTATGGGAGAGGTTCATGAAGGAATTTGTGGCACTCATCAGTCGGCCCCCAAGATGAAGTGGTTACTACAACGTGCTGGATTTTATTGGCCAACGATGATCAATGATTGCTTCAGGTATTATAAAGGATGTGAAGCTTGTCAAAAGTTTGGTGATATTCAGTTAGCTCCTGCTGCTATGTTACATCCTATTATCAAGCCGTGGCCCTTTAGAGGTTGGGGATTAGACTTCATTGGAGAGATTCATCCTTCCTCTTCAAAGGGGCATCGGTTCGTGTTGGTGGCAACTGATTATTTTACTAAATGGTCTGAAGCAGTACCTCTCAAGAATATGACACATACGGAGGTAATTCAATTCATAAGTGAGCACATTATTCATAGATTCGGCATTCCGCAAACATTAACTACGGATCAAGGCTCATCTTTCATGTCTCATCAAGTTAGAGAATTTGCCGAATCATATAAGATCAAGTTGCTCAATTCCTCCCCTTATTATGCTCAAGCCAATGGACAAGCTGAATCTAGCAATAAAATTTTGATCAAGCTCATCAAGAAGAAGATTGAAGATAATCCAAGAAGATGGCATGAATTATTGTCCGAAGCTTTGTGGGCGCATAGAATCTCAAGGCATGGTGCGACAAAGGTAACTCCATATGAGCTCGTATTTGGTCAAGAGGCCGTTCTACCGGTGGAAGTGAATTTGAATGCTTTGAGAATAGCCAAACAAAGTGATTTATCGGCAATAGATTTTTATAACTTGATGATGGACAATATTGATGAGGTTGCCGATAAACGCTTGGCTGCATTAAAGGCCATAGAGAGAGACAAGTTGAGGGTAGCAAGAGCCTACAATAAAAAGGTCAAGTTGAAGAATTTTTAGATTGGTGATCTTGTGTGGAAGGTGATTTTACCGATTGGTTCGAAGGATAAGAAGTTCGGGAAGTGGTCTCCAAGCTGGGAAGGTCCTTTCAAGATTGCAAGAATAGTTCCCGAAAATTCATATTTGGTGGAATCCATGCAAGGAACATTGCTACCTCGAGCTCTCAATGGCAAGTATTTGAAAAAGTACCACCCAAGTGTGTGGCAAGAAGCCTAAATAGGCAATGGCCAATATGTAATTATCGCCCTAAGAGCAAAATATGGCCGATATATAACTATCGCCCTAAGAATATAAATGGCCGATGGAGTGTTGACATCGTCCTTAGAACTAGCCTAATGCACATTATTTTTCGGCACACAAGTTTTGCCGAAAAACAGGGGGGCATGTGTTGACACCAGATTTTGGCATGGTCAAAAACATAATTAAGAAGGCCTCAAATGGAAAAGTGCTCAAGGTGAGAAAGTTCCGTATCATCGAAAGGAGAAACTTTGATATTTGAGCCATAGCCATCCGATCTCATCTCTAAGGCCGAAGTTGTGTTTGAAGTGTATGCAGAACACTATTCGGCTGATTACGCCCCCAAGACGGCCTTATATGAGAAAAGTTTCTACACAGATTGTCTTTGTCTCGTCGAATCGGTCGATTTTGATATAAAAATCGTCTCAATCCGAGTTCGTATGCAAAAGTTACGGCTGTTACAAGATTGCTGATACCGCAGAGAACGGTACTACCGCTCCAATAAGCGGTACTACCGCTTGAGCGGTACTACCGCTCCTACTACCGCGTCTACTACCGCTTACGAAAAAGTTTCTGGCATCCCGAGACCCTAAGCGGTACTAGAGCGGTACTACCGCCCAGAACGGTACTACCGTGCCCAGAACGGTACTACCGCTTGCCTATAGCCGCACAGACTCGGGCAGATCGAAAAAGTCCGAGTTTGGCTGCGTTTTTTGACCCTTTGGAAGGAAATCTGGGTCCGTGTCCTGTACGGGAAGTCCAACCCCCTCTTAAATAGAAGAGGTGATGGCCGATTGAAACAACACACAATCGAACAAACACATCTACATCTTTTACCCTACTTTTATCCCTCTCCCTTGTATCTTTCTTCTCGTTCTTCGTTCGTTCTTCGTGTTGAAGTGCGGCGAACCTCGAGGCCCTAGGGGCGAGTGAATCGACCTAGGGCAGCCCATTGCCCATCCGCGACTCCTGACGGGTTCCATCCCGGAGAAGCGGTGCGTCGGGTCTCAAAAGCGCCCGCCGGATTGTCTTGCGTATCGCGCTTCCGGCAGGCCTCCTTCGACGTGAGCTGCGGTGCATCACCCCCGGCGTCGAGGGTATGCGTGACGCGTTCGTGTGTCAACAAAGAGCTTGCAAGCAATGTGGCTAATGAGTTAGTCATGGGATCTTGTATTACGGAAACGAGTAAAGAGACTTATCGGTAACGAGATTGAACTAGGTATGGAGATACTGACGATCAAATCTCGGGCAAGTAACATATCGCTGGACAAAGGGAATTGCATACAGGATTAACCGAATCCTCGACATCGTGGTTCAACCGATAAAAGATCTTGGTGGAATATGTAGGAACCAATATGGGCATCCAGGTTCCGCTATTGGTTATTGACCGGAGAGGTGTCTCGGTCATGTCTACATTATTCTCGAACTCGTAGGGTCCGCACGCTTAACGTTCGGTGACGCTAGAGTAATATTGGGATATGTATGTTGGTGACCAAATGTTGTTCGGAGTCCCGGATGAGATCCCGAACATCACGAGGAGTTTCGGAATGGTCGAGAGGTAAAGATTTATATATTGGAAGTCATATTTTGGGTTCCGGAAAAAGTTCGGTTTTTTTTGGTATTGTAACGGGAAGCTTCCAGAAGGTTCCGGAGGATTCCAGAGGGGTCCGGAAGTCCACAAGTGGGTCCACCACATCCCATAGGCCAGCATGGGCTGAAGGGGGCACCCTGGCCTACATGGGCCAGGCGCACCAGCCCCTAAGAGTCCCATGTGGCTAAGACATGTGGAAGGGGACTAGGAATCCAACTCCTACTAGGAGTAGGACTCCTTCCCCTTGGCGCCAACTCCTATTAGGAGTAGGGATGGACTCCTAGCCCCTCCACCTATATAAATAGAGAGGGGAGGGGGCACACCAAAGGAGGAGAAATACACAGATCAGCACACCAGCCCCTGGGCGCCCCTCTCTCTCCCGTTACACCACCGCCTCGTCCCGACGATGCTTAGCGAAACGCTGTCGGCGCTCCACCACCACGCCGTCATGCTGGTTGTGATACCATCTACTTCTCCTCTCCCGCTTGCTAAATCAAGAAGGAGGAGACGTCATCGAGCCGCACGTGTGCTGAACGCGGAGGTGCCGTCCGTTCAGTGCTGGATCGGTTGGATCGTGATCGGATCGCGAAGAGTACAACTACATCAACCGCGTTATTAACGCTTCCGCTTAACGGTCTACAAGGGTATGTAGACACACTCTCCCCTCTCGTTGTTATGCTTCTCCTAGATAGATCTTGGGTGTTTGTAGGAAAAATTTTGATTTTCATGCTTCGTTCCCCATCAGTGGCATCATGAGCTAGGTCTATGCATAGATGTATATGCACGAGTAGAACACAAAGAGTTGTGGGTGTTGATGCTAAAATTGCTTCCCTCTCTTGTCTTATTTGGATTCGGCGGTATTGTGGGATGAAGTGGCTCGGACCAACCTTACATGTCCTCGCACATGAGACCGGTTCCACCGACTGGCATGCAACTTGTTTTGCATAAGGTGGCTAGCGGGTGTCTGTCTCTCCTACTTTAGTTGAACCTAATTTGACAAAGGCAGTCCTTGTAGAAGGTTAAAAGGCAACTTGATTATCACTATTGTGGCTTTGCGTAGGTAAGAACGGTTCTTGCTAGTTGCCCATAACAGCCACGTAAAATTTGCAACAACAAAGTAGAGGACGTCTAACTTGTTTTTGCAGGGCATGTTGTGATGTGGTATGGCCAAAATGTGATGTGATATATGTTGATGTATGAGATGATCATGTTTTGTAATAGGTTCACGACTTGCATGTCGATGAGAACGGCAACCGGCAGGAGCCATAGGGTCGTCTTTAATTTATTATTCGTCATGTAATTGCTTTACTTTATCGCTATGCGTTAACAATAGTTGTAGAAGCAATAGTTGGCGAGACAACCACGTGACGACACGATGATGGAGATCATGGTGTCATGCTGGTAACGATGGAGATCATGCCAGTACTTTGGAGATGGAGATCAAAAGCACGAGATGATAATGGCCATGTCATGTCACATATTGATTGCATATGATGTTTATCCTTTTTATGCATCTTATTTTGCTTAGGACGACGGTAGCATTATAAGATGATCCCTTCACTTAATTTCAAGAAATTGTGTTCTCCCTAAGTATGCACCGTTGCAAAAGTTCATCGTTTCAAAACACCTCGTGATGATCGGGTGTGATAGACTCTACGTTCACATACAACGGGTGTAAGCCAGTTTTACACATGCAGAATATTTGGATTAAACTTGACGAGCCTAGCATGTACAGACATGGCCTCGGAACACAGGAGACCGAAAGGTCGAACATGAGTCATAGTAGATATGATCAACATGGAGATGTTCACCATTGATGACTACCCCATCTCACGTGATGATCGGACATGGGTTAGTTGATTTGGATCATGTATCAGTTAGGCAACTTGAGGGATGTTGATTTAAGTGAGAGTTCATTAGTAATTTGATTAACTGAACTAATTGTCATGAACTTAGTCTTAATTGTCTTTGCAAAATTTGTGTTGTAGATCAATGGCCCGCGCTGTAGTTCTCCTGAATTTTAATGCGTTCCTAGAGAAAGCTAAGTTGAAAGATGATGGAAGCAACTATGCGGACTGGGTTCGTAACTTGAGGATTATCCTCATTGCTGCACAGAAAGCTTATGTCCTTGATGCACCGCCAGGTGAAGCACCCCCTCCAGCGTCACCTGTGGATGTTGTGAACATCTGGCAGGCACGTTCTGATGACTACTCGATAGTTCAGTGCGCCATGCTTTACGGCTTAGAACCGGGGTTCCAAAGACGTTTTGAGCACCACGGAGCATATGAGATGTTCCAGGAGCTGAAATTGGTATTTCAAGCTCATGCTCGGGTTGAGAGGTATGACACCTCCGACAAGTTCTTTAGCTGCAAGATGGAGGAGAACAGTTCTGTTAGTGAGCATATACTCAGAATATTTGGGTTTCACAATCGCTTGACTCAGTTGGGAGTTACTCTTCCAGATGAGACGGTTATTGACAGAGTTCTCCAGTCACTCCCACCAAGCTATAAAGGCTTTGTGATGAACTATAATATGCAAGGGATAGAGAAAACGATCCCCGAGCTCTTCGCGATGCTTAAGGCTGCGGAGGTAGAAATCAAGAAGGAGCATCAAGTGTTGATGGTTAAAAAGACCACTAGTTTCAAGAAAGGCAAGGGAAAGAAAGGGAACTTCAAGAAGAATGGCAAGACAGTTGCCGCTCCCGTGAAAAAACCCAAGGCTGGACCCAAACCTGAGACTGAGTGCTTCTACTGCAAGGGGAATGGTCACTGGAAGCGGAACTGCCCCAAGTACTTGGCAGATAAGAAGGCTGGCAACGTCAACAAAGGTATATATGATATACATGTTATTGATGTGTACCTTACTAGTGCTCGTAGTAGCGCCTGGGTATTTGATACTAGTTCGGTTGCTAATATTTGTAACTCGAAACAGGAGTTGTGGAATAAACAAAGACTGGCTAAGGACGAGGTGACGATGCGCGTCGGAAATGGTTCCAAGGTTGATGTGATCTCCGTCAGCACGCTACCTCTACATCTACCTTCGGGATTAGTTTTAAACCTAAATAATTGTTATTTGGTGCCTGCGTTGAGCATGAACATTATATCTGGATCTTGTTTATTGCGAGACGGTTATTCATTTAAGTCAGAGAATAATGGTTGTTCTATTTATATGAGTAATATCTTTTATGGTCATGCACCCCTTGTGAATGGTTTATTCTTGTTGAATCTCGATCGTAGTGATACACATATTCATAATATTGATGCCAAAAGATGCAAAGTTAATAATGATAGTACCACATATTTGTGGCACTGCCGTTTAGGTCATATTGGTGTAAAGCGCATGAAGAAACTCCATGCTGATGGACTTTTGGAATCTCTTGATTATGAATCATTTGAGACATGTGAACCATGCCTCATGGGCAAGATGACTAAAAATCCGTTATCCGGAACAATGGAGCGAGCTAGTGACTTATTGGAAATAATACATACCGATGCATGCGGTCCGATGAGTGTTGAAGCACGCGGTGGATATCGTTATTTTCTTACCTTCGTAGATGATTTGAGTAGATATGGGTATATTTACTTAATGAAACACAAGTCTGAAACATTTGAAAAGTTCAAGGAATTTCAGAGTGAAGTGGAGAATCATCGTAATAAGAAAATTAAGTTTCTACGATCTGATCGTGGAGGTGAATATTTGAGTTACGAGTTTGGTATGCATTTAAGACAATGTGAAATTGTTTCACAGCTCACGCCACATGGAACACCACAGCGTAATGGTGTGTCCGAATGTCATAATCATACTCTATTGGATATGGTGCGTTCTATGATGTCTCTTACCGATTTGCCACTATCGTTTTGGGGTTATGCATTAGAGACAGCCGCATTCACTTTAAATAGGGCACCGTCAAAATCCGTTGAGACGACACCGTATAAGTTATGGTTTGGCAAGAAACCTAAATTGTCGTTTCTTAAAGTTTGGGGATGCGACGCTTATGTCAAGAGGCTTCAGCCTGATAAGCTCAAACCCAAAGAGGAGAAGTGCGTCTTCATAGGACACCCTAAAGATACCATTGGGTATACCTTCTACCACAGATCCGAGGGCAAGATCTTTGTTGCCAAGAATGGGTCCTTTCTAGAGAAGGAGTTTCTCTCGAAAGAAGTGAGTGGGAGGAAAGTAGAACTTGATGAGGTAATTGTACCTTCTCTCGAATTGGAAGGTAGCACATCACAGAAAACAGTTTCCATGATGCCTACACCAACCAGAGAGGAAGCTAATAATGATGATCATGAAACTTCGGATCAAGTTACTATTGAACTTCGTAGGTCGACCAGGGTACGTTCCGCACCAGAATGGTACGGTAATCCAGTCCTGGAAGTCATGTTGTTAGACAACGGCGAAGCTACGAACTATGAAGAAGCTATGATGAGCCCGGATTCCAACAAATGGCTTGAGGCCATGAAATCCGAGATAGGATCCATGTATGAGAACAAAGTATGAACTTTGGTGGACTTACCCGATGATCGGCAAGCCATTGAGAATAAATGGATCTTTAAGAAGAAGACAGACGCTGATGGTAATGTCACCGTCTATAAAGCTTGACTTGTCGCAAAGGGTTACCGACAAGTTCAAGGGGTTGACTACGATGAGACTTTCTCACCCGTAGCGATGCTTAAGTCTGTTAGAATTATGTTAGCAATTGCCGCGTTTTATGATTATGAGATCTGGCAAATGGACGTCAAAACGGCATTCCTTAACGGGTTTCTTAAGGAAGAGTTGTATATGATGCAACCAGAAGGTTTTGTCGATCCTAAGGATGCTAACAAAGTATGCAAGCTCCAGCGATCCATCTATGGACTGGTGCAAGCATCTCGGAGTTGGAATAATCGCTTTGATGAGGTGATCAAAGCTTTTGGTTTTATACAAACTTACGGAGAAGCTTGTATTTACAAGAAAGTGAGTGGGAGCTCAGTAGCATTTCTAATATTATATGTGGATGACATATTGTTGATTGGAAATGATATAGAATTTCTGGAAAGCATAAAAGGATATTTGAACAAGAGTTTTTCAATGAAAGACCTCGGTGAAGCTGCTTACATATTGGGCATCAAAATCTATAGAGATAGATCAAGACGCCTAATAGGACTTTCACAAAGTACATACCTTGACAAAGTTTTGAAGAAGTTCAAGATGGACCAGTCAAAGAAAGGGTTCTTGCCTGTGTTACAAGGTGTGAAGTTGAGTAAGACTCAAAGCCCGACCACGGCAGAAGAAAGAGAAAGGATGAAAGTCATTCCCTATGCCTCAGCCATAGGCTCTATAATGTATGCTATGTTGTGTACAAGACCTGATGTGTGCCTTGCCATAAGTCTGGCAGGGAGGTACCAAAGTGATCCAGGAGTAGATCACTAGACAGCGGTCAAAAATATCCTGAAGTACCTGAAAAGGACTAAGGACATGTTTCTCGTTTATGGAGGTGACGAAGAGCTC
The DNA here is from genome assembly GCA_039707655.1 of Elymus sibiricus. NCBI lineage: Eukaryota > Viridiplantae > Streptophyta > Magnoliopsida > Poales > Poaceae > Elymus > Elymus sibiricus. Next base: position 390,967,173 of record CM077668.1, on the reverse strand, counting down.
GTCGTAAAGGGTTACGTCGATGCTAGCTTCGACACAGATCCGGATGACTCTAAGTCTCAAACCAGATACGTATTTATATTGAATGGTGGAGCAGTAAGTTGGTGCAGTTCCAAGCAGAGCGTCGTGGCGGGATCTACATGTGAAGCGGAGTATATAGCTGCTTCGGAAGCAGCGCATGAAGGAGTCTGGATGAAGGAGTTCATATCCGATCTGGGTGTAATACCTAGAGCATCGGATCCAATGACTATCTTTTGTGACAACACTGGAGCTATTGCCATTGCCAAGGAGCCCAGGTTTCACAAGAGAACCAAGCACATCAAGCGCCGCTTCAACTCCATTCGTAATTATGTTAAGGATGGAGACATAGAACTTTGCAAAGTACATACGGATCTGAATGTGGCAGAGCCGTTGACTAAACCTCTTCCGCGGGCAAAACATGATCAGCATCAAGACTCCATGGGTGTTAGATTCATAACTATGTAAACTAGATTATCGACTCTAGTGCAAGTGGGAGACTGTTGGAAATATGCCCTAGAGGCAATAATAAATTGGTTATTATTATATTTCTTTGTTCATGATAAGGTTTATTATTCATGCTAGAATTGTATTGACCGGAAACTTAAATACATGTGTGAATACATAAACAAATACCATGTCCCTAGTGAGCCTCTACTAAGACTAGCTCATTGATCAAAGATGGTTAAGGTTTCCTAACCATAGACATGAGTTGTCATTTGATAACGGGATCACATCATTAGGAGAATGATGTGATGGACAAGACCCAATCGTAAGCTTAGCATTTGATCGTATCACTTAAGTTTACTGCTATAGCTTTCTTCATGTCAAGTATCTATTCCTAAGACCATGAGATCATGCAACTCCCGGATACCGGAGGAATACCTTGTGTGCTATCAAACGTTACTTCGTAACTAGGTGATCATAAAGATGCTCTACAGGTATCTCCGAAGGTGTCTATAGGGTTGGAATGGATCGAGACTGGGATTTGTCACTCCGTGTGACGGAGAGATATCTCTGGGCCCTCTCGGTAATACAACATCGTAAAGAGCTTGCAAGCAATGTGGCTAATGAGTTAGTCACGAGATCTTGTATTACGGAAATGAGTAAAGAGACTTGCCGGTAATGAAATTGAACTAGGTATGGAGATACTGACGATCGAATCTCGGGCAAGTAACATATCGCTGGACAAAGGGAATTGCATACGGGATTAACCGAATCCTCGACATCGTGGTTCAACCGATAAAAGATCTTCGTGGAATATGTAGGAACCAATATGGGCATCCAGGTTCCGCTATTGGTTATTGACCGGAGGGGTGTCTTGGTCATGTCTACATTATTCTCGAACCCGTAGGGTCCGCACACTTAACGTTCGGTGACGCTAGAGTAATATTGGGATATGTATGTTGGTGACCGAATTTTGTTTGGAGTCCCGGATGAGATCCCGGACATCACGAGGAGTTTTGGAATGGTCGAGAGGTAAAGATTTATATATCGGAAGTCATATTTTGGGTTCCGGAAAAAGTTTGGTTTTTTCGGCATTGTACCGAGAAGCTTCCAGAAGGTTCCGGAGGATTCCGGAGGGGTCCGGAAGTCCACAAGTGGGTCCACCACGTCCCATAGGCTAGCATGGGCTGAAGGGGGCGCCTTGGCCTACATGGGCCAGGCGCACCAGCCCCTAAGAGTCCCATGTGGCTAAGACATGTGGAAGGGGACTAGGAATCCAACTCCTACTAGGAGTAGGACTCCTTCCACTTGGCGCCAACTCCTATTAGGAGTAGGGATGGACTCCTAGCTCCTCCACCTATATAAATAGAGGGGAGGGGGTGCACCAGAGGAGGAGAAATACACAGATCAACACACCAGCCCCTGGGCACCCCTCTCTCTCCCGTTACACCACCGCCTCGTCCCGACGACGCTTAGCGAAACGCTGTCGGCGCTCCACCACCACCATCACCACCACACCGTCGTGCTGGTTGTGGTCCCATCTACTTCTCCTCTCCCGCTTGCTGGATCAAGAAGGAGGAGACGTCATCGAGCCGCACGTGTGCTGAACGCAGAGGTGTCGTTCGTTCGGTGCTGGATCGGTTGGATCGTGATCGGATCACGAAGAGTACGACTACATCAACCGCGTTATTAACGCTTCCGCTTAACGGTCTACAAGGGTACATAGACACACTATCCCCTCTCGTTGCGATGCTTATCCTAGATAGATCTTGGGTGTTCGTAGGAATTTTTTTGATTTTCATGCTTCGTTCCCCATCACCATGCGGGAGACAGAACTGCACATAAGGTATTACAATCCGGTTTTTATTGGCCTACTCTTTTCAAAGATGCATGTAAGTTTGTCCTTTCTTGTGATGAATGTCAAAGAATTGGTAATATTGGTAGACGTTAGGAAATGCCTATGAATTATTCATTTGTTATTGAACCATTTGATGTTTCGGGTTTTGATTATATGGGACCTTTTCCTAAATCTAATGGATATACACATATTCTTGTTGCTGTTGATTACGTTACTAAGTAGGTAGAAGCTATTCTAACTAGTAGTGCTGGTCACAACACATCTATTAAAATGCTTAAAGAAGTTATTTTCCCGAGGTTTGGAGTCCCTAGATACTTGATAACTGATGGTGGTTCACATTTTATTCATGGTGCTATCCGTAAACTTCTTGCTAAATATGATGTTAACCATAGAATTTCATCTCCTTATCATCCTCAGTCTAGTGGTCAAGTTGAATTGAGTAATAGAGAAATAAAATTAATTTTGCAAAAGACCGTTAATAGATCCAGGAAGAATTGGTCTAAGAAACTTGATGATGCATTATGGGCTTACATAACTGCTTATAAAAATCCTATGGGTATGTCTCCATATAAAATGGTCTATGGAAAAGCATGTCATTTACCTCTTGAGTTAGAACATAAAGTTTATTGGGCAATTAAAGTACTTAATTATGATTTTAAACTTGCTGGTGAAAAGAGGTTGTTTGATATTAGCTCTTTAGATGAATGGAGAACCCAAGCCTATGAAAATGCCAAGTTATTTAAAGAAAAAGTTAAAAGATGGCATGATAAAAGAATTCAAAAACGGGAATTTAAAGTGGGTGAGCAAGTTCTATTGTACAACTCTCGTTTCGGATTCTTTGCAGGAAAACTTCTCTCTAAATCGGAAGGGCCATATATCATCGAAGAAGTTTATCGCTCCGGGGCTATCAAAATCAACAACTCCGAAGGCACTAACCCGAGAGTGGTGAATGGCCAAAGAATTAAGCATTATATCTCAGGTACTCCCATTAATGTTGAAACTAATATTATTCAAATGATGACACCGGAGGAACTCATCAAAGAGTCCTTTCGGAACACTCCAGAACCCTGAAAAGGGGTAGGTATGTGATACGGTAAGTAAACCGACTCCAAAAATTCCATCAAAATTATTTTTGTCCATTTTGGAATATTAGAAAAAATACAAAAATAAGAAACAGCCGAGAGGACCCACAAGGAGGTCACAAGGCAACACGGCGCGACGCCCCCCTGGGGCGCGCCGTGTTGCCTTGTGGGCCCCTCGTGCACCCTCCCGACTCCGTTTTCCTCTCGTATGCTTGTTTTGCAAGATAAAAATTCTTTATATATACTCACGGGTGTTCTGACCACCGTATCGCAAGTTTCTCCTCTGTTCTTGTTTTGGGTTGTTTTCTGTCAGATTTTCAAAGCCGGGCATCATGTCTTCCTCCTCCTCCAACAACGTGGGGGACGACGCTTGGTTGCTGCAGATGGAACTCAAGAGGGAGGAAGCTGGGGAAGTCACCATGGAGGAAGAGGAGGGGGATTCACTGGAAGTCCACCCTCCGGCTTCTGAGAGAGGTACTCTGGCTGGTATCTCCACCACTCTGAATCCCCATCAAGCCATGAGGACGATGATGAGCCAAAGAAGTCAAGAGATTCAAGAAAAATCTTCCCCGAGGAGACCATTACACAGGTTACATCGGAACAATTTTCATAATTTGGTTCACAATTATGGGATTGAAAACACCCCTCGTATGCACATACCTTCCAATTGGGATATTTCCCGTCCAAGTGAGAATGATGCAGGAAAAGGCTCATGGTGGCCAGAAAATGAACACATTATGGTTAAAGTGCAAAAGAATGCCACCATGATTCAAAAGTTGCTTCGGGAAGTCCAGGGTTTAAAGGATATCTTATTGAATATTTTGAAGGACAAGCCCATCACTTCATCACCACCATCATCACCGCATAAAGACACTTGAGTACATGGCTATGGGCACCACCCTTGGCTTGTACCAAGCTTGGGGGAGGTGCCCCGGTATCGTATCACCATCACCTTTTTATCATCATTATCTATCTTAGTTCGATCCTTAGTTATTTTGTGATTTAGAAGAATAAAGTTTTAGTATGGTCTAGTTTCGAGTGCTTGTTTCGTGATCTATCTATCTATGTAATCGTGTGTGAGAGTTATATAATAAAGAGTAGTTTGAGTTTTGCTTCTTTACTTCTATGTTTCAATCTAAACAATAAAAGAATGAAAAAGATCATATGCTAATCCCTTGGGGAGTAATGACTTTACATAAAGAAAGGTGTAGTTGATAAAATTTATTGGAATTTAACAAACATAGCATTGGTCATTGATGCAATTCATGAAAAAGTTAATAAAGGAAGAGAGGATTCACATATAAATATACTATCTTGGACATCTTTTATGATTGTGAGCCCCCATTAAATATGTTATGCCAAATAGTTGACGTTGGACAAGGAAGACAACATAATGAGTTATGTTTGTTTACATTCACATAGAAGTTATATTGTCATAGATCCTCTAACATGTGGTGCTTGCTCACAATCTTTTGCTAGCCAAAAATTCGCACTAAGTAGAGATACTACCTGTGCATCCAAAACCCTTGAACCCAGTTTCATGTCATGAGAGTCCACTATATCTACATATGGATTGAATAAGATCCTTCAAGTAAGCTGTCATTGGTGCATAAAGCAATAAAAATTGCCTCTAAATATGTATGAACTTTTATTGTAAGGGAAAATAAGCTTTGTACGATCTTGTGATGGTAAAGAAATAAAAGCGACAGACTGCATAATAAAGGTTGCTATCACAAGGGGTAATATAAAGTGACGTTCCTTTACATTAAGAGTTTGCACATCTAAAAACAAAAGGCGCATGACAACCTCTGCTTCCCTCAGCGAAGGGCCTATCTTTTACTTTTCTGTAATTACTTTATATGCAAAAGTCAATAGTATTCTCCTCTATTCCGTTTTTATTTTTCTCTCTTTGCAAGCACCATGTGGTGGGGAAAGATCTAGGCATATATATCCAGTTGGATGTAAGTGATCATGAGTTATTATTGTTGACATTACCCTTGAGGTAAATTTGTTGGGAGGTGAAACTATAAACCCCCATCTTTCTATGTGTCTGATTGAAGCTTTTGCTCCATAAAAATATGTCGTGAGTGTCAGCAATCATAGAAGACTAAATGATAGTTGAGTATGTGGACTTGCTAAAACAAAGAGCTCTTACATAGACTCTTCCTGAAAATATGATGAATTGTAATTGTTTCATTGACTGAGCACATAGTTTGTTAGTTTTTAAGAAAGTTTATGCTCTATACTTCAATGTTGTGATGAATTGTCCATAGGAAGCTTTGTGATAATATATTGCTATTATGAAATTAATCATGATGCTCTCATGTCCGTATTTTACTTTTTATCCACACCTCTCTCTCTAAACATGTGGTCATGATTATCGATTTCGGCTTTCGCTTGAGGACAAGCGAGGTCTAAGCTTGGGGGGAGTTGATACGTCCAATTTGCATCATGATTTCCTACTGTTATTTATAATATATTTGGTCATTATTTCACTTTATGATGAAATTATTATGCCTTTTCTCTCTTAATTTGCAAGATTTATATGAAGAGGGAGATTGCCGGCAGCTGAAATTCTGAACCTGAAATGGCTACAACAGATATACCTATCCTACAGAGCTCCAAATGACCTGAAATTTCATGGAGATTTTTTTATTGAATATATGAAAAATATTGGAGAAAATAAATACTATAGGGGACCCACCAGTTGCCCACAAGACAACAGGGCGCCCCCCAGGGCGCACCCTGATGCCTTGTGGGGCCCACAGCTGGCCTCCGGCCCCCTCCTTCTGCTATATAAGCTCATTTGCCCTAAAAAAATAAAGAGAAGACTTTCGGGACGAAGCGCCTCCGTCTTGAGGCGGAACCTGGGCAGGAGCACTTTTGCTCTCCGGCGGAGCGATTCCGCCGAGGATACTTCCCTCCGGGAGGGGGAAATCGGAGCCATCGACATCACCAATGATCCTCTCATCGTGGGAGGACCAATCTTCATCAACATCTTCACCATCACCATCTCATCTCAAACCCTAGTTCATCTCTTGTATTCAATCTTTGTCTCAAAACCTCAGATTGGTACCCGTGGGTTGCTAGTAGTGTTGATTACTCTCTGTAGTTGATGCTAATTGGTTTATTTGGTGGAAGATCATATGTTCAGATCCTTAATGATATTCAATACCCCTCTGATCTTGAACATGAATATGTTTTGTGAGTAGTTACTTTCATTCTTGAGGACATGGGAGAAGTCTTGTTATAAGTAATCATGTGAAGTTGGTATTCGTTCAATATTTTGATAATGTGTATGTTGTATTTCTTCTAGTGGTGTCATGTGAACGTCGACTACATGACACTTCACCATAATTGGGCCTAGGAGAATGCATTGGGGAGTAATAAGTAGATGATGGGTTGATAGAGTGACAGAAGCTTAAACCCTAGTTTATGCGTTATTCTGTAAGGGGCTGATTTGGATCCATATGTTTCATGCTATGGTTAGATTTATCTTAATTCTTCTTTCGTAGTTGCGGATGCTTGCGAGAGGGGTTAATCATAAGTGGGAGGCTTATTCAAGTAAGAACATCATCTAAGCACCGGTCCACCCATATATCAAATTGTCAAAGTAGCGAACGCGAATCAACTAAACATGATGAACGTGACTAGATGAAATTCCCATGTGTCCTCTAGAACGCCTTGCTTTATATAAGAGATCGTTCTGGCTTGTCCTTTGCTATAAAAAGGATTGGGTCACCTTGCTGCACTTTTGTTACACTTGCTACTTGATACTTGTTACGAATTATCTTGCTACCAAACTACTTGTTACCGCTACTTTCAGTGCTTGCAGAAAAATATCTTGCTGAAAACCGCTTGTCATTTCTTTCTGCTCCTCGTTGGGTTCAACACTCTTACTTATCTAAAGGACTATGATTGATCCCCTATACTTGTGGGTCATCAGTGCCTGCACAAGAAATAAATCCGTGCCTCTTGCGTAAAAAAATGCGTTTTTTCCTTTTTCCGAGAGGCACGGCAGTGCCTCTCGCGGAAGCAAATCCGTGCCTCCACGAGAAGTAAATCCGTGCCTCTCATGGAAGGGATAAAACATGTTTTTTTCTTTCCTAAATTATAAATGCCACATGTGTGGCACGAAGCAACATGGCCCAAACGACTCCATCACCACCCATCTTGCCACGTCATCACATGCATGCATACACACCGAAACAGATGACATCAACGGAATCTTTTTGATTTTTCAAACTTTAAAATGTTTTATCTCTTAAATAAAAATCCGATTAAAAATCCGTTTTATCATTAAACCCGTCTCGACGGGATCTTCAAAACTAGATCTCATATTGATATGTTTCGATGACTTTTTTTGGGCCAAAACTTGCCATGATGTTTACACTGAAGTTGTCGTAGTGTTTACACTAAAGTTGCCATGATATGTTTCATCTATTTTTTTTCTTCTAGATTTTGAAGCTACCATTGTATTTAACCACTTTTCACGGCAAATTTTATTAATTGACCGTGGCAATTTTTAGTAATTAACCACGGCAAATTTACTTCATGGGATCATGGCAAGTTTTAGTAACTCATCGTGAAAAATTTAGTTTATAGATCACGGCAATTTTAGTTTATAGATCATGCCAATTTTTAGTATTTTTGTGTATGAACCATGGCAAATTTCGTGCATGGATCATGGCAAATTCAAGTAATTCACCATGGCAATTTTAGTTTATGGTTCATTCCAAATTTGAGTCATTGATCATGCATTTTTTAAGTAATTGATGACGGATTTCTGTGTATGAACCATGCCAAAATTATTTCATGGATCATGGCAAATTTTAGTAATTCACCATGGCAAGTTTTAGTTTGTTATTTGTATTTCTTATAACATGTCAAAATTTACTTTAAACGTAGAAGAAAAAAATAGACGAAACATATCATGCCAACTTTAGTGTAAACACCATGGCAATTTATGTGCAATAGACATGGCAACTTTTAAGCAAAAAAAAAAGTCGTCGAAACATATCAACATGGGATCTAGTTTCGAAGATCTCGTCGCAACGGATTTAATGGTGAAAACGGTTTTTCAATCAGATTTTTCATTTAAGAGATAAAACATGTTAAAAACTGAAAAACCCAAAAAATTCTCGCTGACATCATCAGTTTCGGCATTTGTGCATGCATGCGGTGACGTGGCGCGATGTGTGTTGATGGGGGCGTTTGGACCATGTTGCTTCGTGCCACACATGTGATGGTTATCGGCGTCCTTCTCTTTTGCTGTGCCTCTCGCGGAAGCAAATCCGTGTCTTCACGAGAAGTAAATCTGTGTCTCTTGTGGAAGGAAAAAAACACGTTTTTTCCCTTTTGCGAGAGGCACGGTTGTGCCTCTCACGGAAGCAAATCCGTGTCTCCACGAGAAGTAAATCCGTGTCTCTTGTGGAAGGAAAAAAAAACATGTTTTTTCCCCTTTTGTGAGAGGCACGGCTGTGCCTCTCGTGTAAGCAAATATGTGCCTCTCGCGGAAGAAAAAACGTGTTTCTTCGCACAGAATTTGTTTTTTCGATTTTTTTTCCCCAAAACCTAAGAAAATTCAAGAGAAACTGAAAAGCTGAAAAAAATCATCTAAAAGCGAAAAACGCGTACAGAAAAATAAAAAATAATAAAATCCGAAGGGAACGACTGAGAGCGTGTCAAACTGGCGCACTCCCAGCCCACTTAAAGTAAACCCTTGCGAGGGCTTTCGAAAGAGTACTCTTTTCTTTTTAAGATTTTTCGAAGGAGTACTCACTTATTAGCTGCTCTCGGCGCGCAGCTTACAAAATCTCGCCACTGGACCGACCTGCTGGACGTCGCCCGAAGACGATTCGTGTTAGGACTTAGGACTCGGTATGGGCCATATATAGGCTTGAAGCCCTATAACTCTCCTATATAAAAAGGTACAAAGCCCTAAGAGCATCTCCAACAGAGGCGCTAAATAAAGCGCGCGCACGAAAAAACGTCCTTTTGGCGCGCGAGTGGCCGCGCGGCTCGCTCCAGCGGGCGCGGGAAATTTCGGCGCGCTAAAAAAACCGGCGCGCGCGCGGGATAAAGCGGCCGCGCGCGCGGGATAAAGCGGCCGCGCGCGCGGCAGATTTGGCGCGCGGCGCCGCGCGCGCTGTATAAAAGTCGCGCCTCTCCCAGCGCTCGTCCTCGCCCCGCGTAACGCCTTCTTCCTCGCATTCTTCCTCGCCCCGCCGCCGCCGCGCCTTCTCCCCCGCCACGCCACGCCTTCTCCTCCACCGCCGCCGCGCCGCCGGAGCATCTCGGGCTTCCGCGGCGTCCGCCTCCGCCCCTCCGGCGTGTATTATGCGGAGATCCGCTCCGGCGACGACATACGTCTTGGGCTCGGAACGTTCGAGACCGCCCACGAGGCCGCCCGCGCGTACGACGCGGCGGCGTGGCGCCTCGGGAGGCACGGGCGCAGATGAACTTCCCCGACGTGCCGACGCGCGAGCGGGCGCAGGAACTCGCGCCTCCCCCGCGACTAGTCACCGAGGAGGATCGCCGCCTCCAGCGGAGGCGGGAGCGCCGCCTCATCATCACCGAGACGGACGAGCACGCCATGGCGGTGTGGCGCGAGCGCTTCCCGCAGGATGTCGTCGCCGAGAACGAGTTCTGGGCGCAGAGGAGGGCGGAGCGAGCCGCGCGTCGGGCGGACAAGCGTGCGCGGAAGGCGGAGGTGGAAGCCCAGATCGAGCTGGGAGAAGCGTCGACCTGGGACTCCGATGATTCTCGGTGGGTCGACGCGTTTACGTCGTCGGACAACACCACCGAGGAGTACGAGTAGCTTTATATCAGCGTCGTTTTAGTATCGTTTTATCTATTTTTATCTAGCATCTATGAACTGGCTTGTACTTTGGACTATGTGAGAAATTATGCTATGAGAATTTGAACTATATGTTGTTTCAATTTTTTCGTATGTGTTGTATAAGTTTTTTTCCAAGCGCCGGCTGGTCGCGCGCGCTTTTTTTTACCGCGCCTGCTGAAGCGGTACAGCGGCGTGTTAAAATTTGCAGCGCCTGGTGAAGCAACGACCCACTCCGACGCCGTAAAACGCTATGCGCGCGCTGTAAAAAAAAATTAGCGCGCCTGTTGGAGATGCTCTAACAGAACTCGATTTGGATGCATGGCGACGACCGCCGCCGCACCGGACTGGCTCTCCGAACTCCCCGACGACCTGCTCATCCACATCCTCTCCTTCGCCCCGGCACGTGAGGCCGCCAGCACCACCGCGCTCTCCCGGCGATGGCGCCGCCCGCTCTGGCTCGACACCGGCGCCGTCAACGTCGACTACCGTTCCTATACCACCGGCGTCGGCGGCGGCGATACTCTCAGGCGTCGCGTGCTGGACGACATGATAAACGCGAACCTCGCGTTCCTCCACTCCCGCGGCCACGGCCCCAACAAGTTTACCTTCGTCATGAGCTATGGCACCGGTCTCACCACGCGCGACGACGCCACCTTGCACGCCGCGTGCAGCCCGGAAGACGACGAGGAGGAGTTGGAGGAGGAGGAGGAGTCCGACGAGGAAGAGTTGGAGGAGGAGGAGGACTCTGCCAGCCTCGATGAGGATGACGACTCCGTCGGCACCGAGGAGGAGGAGAGCGCCGCCGGTGTCGTGCTGAAGGAGTACCTCGCCGAGGCAGAGGAGTTCTGGCTCGAGTGGCTAGACTACGAGAGCTGCACGATCCCCTACTGCACAGGCACGCTGCCGTTCGCCGCTCTCCGAGTCCTCGAGCTCACGGGCTACTCTCTCGAGCCCTATCCGGACCTCGCGTTCCCGTGCCTGGAGGCGATGCGGCTCCGGCGGTGCCGCACGGACTACGCGACGCTCCAGGACATGATCTCCGCCGCGCCCAAGCTCGCTGACGTCCGCCTTGAGGACGTGAGATTCGTGAACTCGCAGCTCGAGTACCAGATCCGAATCCGATGCCCGGCGGCCACCGTCATCCTCATGGCCAACTGCGACTTCGGGGACCTCAACTTCAACGCGTGCCGCGTCGAGCTCGACGCGCCGCGCCTCCGCCGCTTCTGCTACACCGTCGTCACCTTCCTAGGCACCTCCTTTTCCTTCAACTCGCCCATGACGCACCTCGAGGAGGTCCACCTGGCGTTGCACTCCCCGGCGGCGTGGCCATTGAGTCGCTCCATGCTCTATTCCATTAACCGCGTGAGGGTTCTCAAGCTCACGGTCTACTCCATTGCCGACCTCGCCGACACCATGTCGGTACCTTTTCCCAAACTCGAGCGGCTCGAGATTGAAGAGCTCTGCGGGTGGTATATCCAGAACCACGGCGTCGCCGCGGTGAGGGCCGTTGTGAGCCTGCTGCGTTGCTGCGCCGTGGTGCGCGAGCTCCGGTTCAAGTTCAGATGGCTGGAGTACCTTGAGGAAATGGCAGACCCGGATCGGACTGCCGCCATGTCGGACTTCTCCCTGTGCAGATCCATCAACGCCGGCCACCATGACGATGACGACGAAGGTTGTTGTTATGATTTGGGCCTTCATGGACTTTGCTGCGGCTGCACGTTGGGCTGCCTACGGAATTCGCTGAGGAGGGTGGTGGTGAAGTTCGACGCGGAGGAGCTGACCTGCTTCCAGGTTCGGCTCGTCAAGTTCCTGGCGGAGAACGCCATGGTTCTCGAGGAGTTCGTCGTGGACGGCGGTAAGGGGTACGACTTGAGCCGGATCGACCGGAAGGTGGCGAGATGGCAGAAACGGAGACCGCCGTCATCTCCACGACCGCCGAAGATTCCCATTCCACAGTTGTCCGCGTTCCCGCCCCTCGGCAGTGCCCTTGATCCTGATTCAATTCCAGCCAACACCGCCGCCGTGGCCTCGTCCATTGTGCAGCAAGATGCAATTTTCTAGAAATAGAAAAGTAGGTGCAAATGTACACTGAAACTGAACTATTCTGATTGAGGCTTGAAGAAAATGTCAATCGACGTAGAGGCAAAGATGGGCATCGAGAATTTTTAGGTTCTTGGAAGAAAATGTCAATCCTCGAATGTGTTTGAATTGTGAAAGCATGTGTAGCATCGGACTAACCAGTCCGTTGCTGCAGATGAGGAGTATTTAACAAAAAAAATAGCACATTTGAGGTCGTCGTCCCACTGAACTACCAGTTTCAAAAAATCAACAAAGAACTACCATTTTCAGCTAATCTTGTTGCAAAAAACTACCAAAAAAGTTGTTTCAGAGATTTCAAACGCGTCTATGACATATGGAACCCACTTGTCAGGGCTGACATGGTGGCAAAGTCAACTCCATTTATTTGGACATTTTGACTTTTATATATAGAAACTGAGGTAGTTCAGTGGGACGACGACCTCAAATGTGAGTTTTTTGTTAGCAGATGAGATACGTGAGGGGTCGCATCAGGTCCGCACTCTGACCATGTCATGACCACATTGTGTAGGAAACATTAGTTAGGTGGTCAAGCAAACACCCCCTGGCTCTGTGATTATATAATGATGAATCAAACGAGTCATTTGATTCATTTCCTACCTCTTAACATATGCTTAATTAGTCCCAGATTAACCAATCAATTAACCGCAAAAGGTTCACATCTCTATCTGCCTCTGTTTCAATTCCTTCTACATTCTTTTGGGAGGAAAAGACTTGGTGGAGCCAGTTGTAAGCATTTTTTTTTTCATTTCTAAGCATATCACGCGTACAAATTGTAGACACGCATCGAACCATTCCACCATACAGGCAACGGCAAAGGACCCAGGATCAAAGTTGAGGCGATAGTGCCATACAGCTGTTGCCAGCGACTTGAATAGATGATTCTGTGTTAGTTCTAGCGTCCAAGAGACATACTCAGCGACCTCCCTTCTGCATCTTGAATCTAGACACGGGCCTTGAAGAAGAAGCAGAAGTAGCAGGCTGCCATATATGTTCAGGCAAGGAGTTTACAGAGATCAGATAAAACATAAACGCGCACCACACAATGCCAATGGAAAGATTCAAAGGATGGAGCTTACTTTCTCACTATCATTACTCCTAGGTTGTTCGATCGCTGAGAGACCGTCATCGTGTTCAACAATAGATCCCGTGAAAGCCTGGTGAAGGACATAAACAGGGTGAGATGCAATTCAAAAAGGTGTATGTCACTATACATCAGAGTACGAGCAAATGACCTTTTGTCCACCAGGTAGTATCTTCCGATCACGAGATGAAGAAACCTGCCAAGCAAATAACTCATAGTCAGCCTTGTCAATAGTTAATACATCGAAACAATAGCAAACCACAAATGAAACACGAGATAAACTGCATCCCCAGGTCTCTAGAGAGGTGCCTGATTTTAGTTCGCAGAGAACGACTATTCACAAAATTATGAACTTTCAAAAAGCGTGCAGTCAAACTTCAGCAACTTTGACTATTAATACATGCGTAAGAACTATTAAGATGGTGAGGTACCGAGGTGTTGCAAAAACGACATCATTAAATATTTTATGAGAACAATTCCTAATCTATCATATACTAAAATATGTATACAGGTAATAGTCAAAGTTGCATGTGGGAGACCGTGTCAATATCCAAACTATCATATACTCATGAAAGGAGAGTGCAATAGTTCTACACCTCTACTAGCCTAAGGTAAACGGGCAAACACAAGGCCAGGTTAGCACAGAGTTTATGTTAACAAATAGACTAAGAAGTTAACCGTGTGTGAAGATCTAAAGCACAGCCAGACAGTCATGTCTACATATGACATATGCAGATTGGTTTCAGAATATTGAAAGTACTTTGGACATCAGTGACCAAACAGACTGACAAATTTTGTGAGAACTGAGAGCTAGTACTCACATCCATGTTGCCTCATAATGTTTCTATAGAAGAACAGCGACCAAAAAATATGAAAAAAATTACACAGGCAAGGAATGATGAAAGTAATGTTAGAATAAATGGGCCATGGCCCAATAAAATTTCAGAAAATGTGAGAAGTCGAGGGGGTGGAGGGCACATTATTTCCAACAAATCCCTTCCAATACATACCTTGGGTCCTGAAGAGTACCTTGACGAACTAACTATTTGCCCGTTCTCATCTTTAAAAGAAACAGCTGCAAGTAGGAAATTTAGGTCAAAGGCATATAAGCAGGGTAATTTTAAGAACTTCAAGCAAACACGTTGGTGTAAAAAGGAGTCCCAACTCTTACACTAGGTATTCAAAATACCATGTACACATCATGAGTATGGTGTCCCACATGCTAGTATCACGACTAACCTTTTCTAAGCGAAGCCTGAACTTCAGAGTTTGTTATCTGCACATTAGATGAAACACACTGTGACTGTTACAGAAGCTAAGATAAACAATTGTGACTGCTAGCCATTCATTCAGGACAAAGTAGAAGGTGTTGAAAAAGGAATAATGAGCTTACGGAGGTACTGCCTGATGGTGCAAGAGAAGAACCTTGCAGTGCTTCCTTTTCTCCTAGCTTCTTTAGTGCACTCTTCAGCTATTAGTTCGAACACCAAAATATAAACACATTGGTCAAATTAAGATTACACCAAAATTATGTCACGTCAGCTAGACAAACACAAAGATACCTGAGCATTTCCTTGACTCTGCTCATTACCGCCACTTCCAGAAACTGAGGCACCAAAACTAACATTGTCATGCTCATTGCTATAACTTAATGTGTCCCCATTTTCCTCACCATCCTCACTTGTTCCAGCATCTTCATCTTCATCGTCGTCATCGTCACCTTCATCTTCGGAAGTACTTCCAGCGTCCTTTTCTAACATTTCAAGCTCATCAAACCTCGCCATCATCCGAGCATGTTCCTCATCTGATATGCCCCCAGAAGAACTTGAAGCCTCTGGAAAAGATACGTAGATAAACTAGTCATGCTGCAGCAGAAGTTGTTACTTGCCAACAAATGTAAGTGCTAAAGGTTTACCACTGCTTCATTTCAAGGCAGCAATCATCTCAGCACAACAAGATAGTCTTGATATAATGTCTACAACAATAAATATACTAAGAAAAAAATAAAATGCTCTCAGCCAAACAACACTCAATTGTAGAATGAGATATCAATAGGCCAACTTTCTGCAACATTACTCTAGACCTTGTCAATTCAGGAATAATCAAGAAGTATAACATGTCAATAAAAGTCAATTTGGATAGGGTAAATTTGAATCTGAACCCCAAGGACTCACAAGTGGGATATGCATGTCAGTACAACATCAACATTACAGTTCACCATACATTCTGAAGATAAGGATGCAGAATATAAGTAGCTAAATAAACAAAAGCTCCAAATGATTACCTGTTTTTGATGAAATTATTTCTGTGCCTTCTTCATCATATTCTTCCCTTATTTCAACAAGACCCTCCTGCAGGCATCAATATAATTAAGCATCCAGTTAGAAGTAATTTTGCACAGAAGCAAAACCCACAATTAAACTATAGGCTGAAGACCAACATGACAATAGTTATCGAATTTGTTAAGACAATAGAGTATAATACAATGACAGATCAACATGTTAGGAACAAGAAGCACCCAGCTTTCAATGTAACAAGGCTAAGATGTTATAGCTTAATCTGCATGCTATATGAGTAGCACAACTGCAGAGTCCATATATCAGCATAAGTCTACTGTAATTCACTATCAATTTCCTTTTCCCCTTACCAGTGACCTCAACCAAATTGCTACTACAGTAACCTCTTACTTAGCTGAACACTAGCATAGGAATACACCATGTCTGAAGATTCCACAAGACGCGAGAGCCTCAAAAATAAAACTAGTTTGCTCGGACCTCGGAGTCGCGCTGGGCGTTCGGGTTAACCGGCAAATTCGGGTCGGGCAATTCGGGTAAAAAATAATTCGAGTTTCCAAAAATGATACCCGAATTTTGTGTGGAAAATCTGCTACCCGAAAATTCGGGTTCTGGTTCGGGTAATACCCGTATTACCCTTAGTAGTAAACAGGGACAAAAAATGCCAGCAACATAATAGCATTTCTGCACTGTCAAAACTCACAAATATAGCAAAATAAAAGTACTACAGCAGCATCACATAGTTCACTTAAATCACTCAAATTTGCCATCTAAAAGTACTAGTGGAGGCTCAATGGTCTGCAGCCCAAAGCCCGAATACTACAACAGCAGCATCACATAGTTCACTTAAATCACTCAAATTTAGCAGCATCACAACTCAAACTTTTCTGTTCTACAACAGCAGCAGCATCAAATAGGCATATAGCAGTAGCAGCACACAGTTCTGTTCTACAACAGCAGCTCAAAATTGCCACTGCACAAACCACAAATACTCATAGTTCAGTAGCATTTCGGTAGAAAGAGGAAGGGAGGGAGGGAGGAAGAGGCATGCTTTACATTGCTTGATGATGGCTGTTGGTGGCTGGCGTCGGGCCGTCGGCTGTTCAGTTGGTGGCGTCGGCGGACAGCAGTGAGCAGGCGAGGAGTACGTCGTCTCGGCCGGCAGGGAAGTGGAGTCGCGTCCGGGAGGCGTCGCCGTCGAGTCGCGTCGGTCGTCGGGGAGGATGAGCACCATCGGCGGCGGAGTCACCACTCAACAGCAGGCAGCAGTAGATGGAGACGATGGCAAGCGGCGCAGATGAGGGCCGGCGGTGAACCGCGGTGCCGGCGTGGGGTGGGGTGGCGGCGGGGGCGGGGGCGTGCCGGTGTCGGGTGGGATGGCGGCGGGGTCGGGGGCGGCTAGGCTAGGGCAGGGAGGCGGCCATGGGCACTGGGGGATTTGGGGGCGGGCGGGCGGCTAGGTCTCGGGGTCGGGGGCGGGCGGTTAGGTCTCGGGGCCTCGGGGGAGTGGTTTTGTTTGCGGGGGCCGGGGGCGTGGGAATTTTGGGCTGGGCCTTCGCTCTCTGGTGGGAATTTTGCTGGGCTGGGCTACTTATTTCGGGCTATTCGGGTACCGTGGCCCTTTACCCGAATTACCCGAATTTAATTCGGGTTTTTAAATCTGCTACCCGATTTGGTGTTCGGGTTATGCGGGTTCGGGTTTTTTGGGTTCGGGCTTCGGGTATCGGGTTTTATGCCTGGCGTGACCTCGGAGGAAGGCAATTCACCGGTCCGAATTTCACCGCTTAGAAGAAAAAAAATGAAAAATGAAAAATGACACTCTGGCCTTGACGTTTTTCGATGGCAATTTCAGTTACGCAAGGATTGCAGTGACACAGGGCAAGTTTCTGTCAAAAATAAACTGAATCACGAAAGTTGTCATGCTTTGCAACTAAAGTTGTCATCCTCACATCACTAAACTTGTCGTCGAAAACGATCGGAGTTGCCATGTGCTCGTACCTGACGTTCGGTACTTATTAGGATCCCAAAAAAAAGTCTGAATTTCAACGAAATCACTAGTTAAGGGTTACACTTTACAAATGTCACTTCTCATCTTCTCTAGTGCTGACAAGTGACGCACAGCATGAGTTTTTTTCTCGTAGATTCCTTTATTTAAAACGGTTTATGTCTTGAACCGTGCGTACAAATACAAAACCGTCTTCATCGTTGGACGCATCGAGATCTTCAAAACTAGATCCTACGTTAATAGGTTTTGATGAACTTTTTTCATTAAAAAATGGAAAGTGGAAAAAACGAAAAAAAAGCGAAAACCGAAATCCGAAAATAGGGCAACCGAAAAAATGAATACCGAAAGAAAAACGGAGCTCGGAAGCACAGGCTATGTTTTTCCCCTTTTCAGGGAAGCACATATGTGCTTTTGCCTTTTTCAAGTTGTGTGAAAGTACAGGTTGTGCTTCTGGCAGAAGCACACGTTGTGCATCTCGTGGAAGCAAAAAAAATCCATCAAAACTAGGGAAAGCCAGGCAAAAGCCGAAAACAGAAAACGCGTGCACAAAACGAAAAAAAAAAGTGCTTCCGAGGGGTGTGCCCAGCACACGACACATGGTGTGCTAGGAGCGCTTCCGCGCGCAGGAGCTGCCCGTTGCAAAGAGCGCCCACTAATTAGTTGCCCTCGAATTTCAACCTCCGCTATCAACGCACATATTCATCAAAAGCTTCATGGATGACTTGTCTTTGGCGGATGAGCCATGTTGTCAAGCTCTAGGATTAGCAGCGGCAAGAAATCTCCGGGCAACTTGGGTTCCTCCTCCAGTGGATTTTTTCAAGCTCAACATTGATGGTGTTGTTTCTTGACATGTTGGACGTCGATCGGCTATTGTTGTTTGCCGTGATCATACAGGTCTATTCTTAGGAGGGTCGGCTGTGGTGTTTGATGTTACGGATTCCTCTACTATTGAAACTTTGGCTTGCAAGGTAGCCCTTGCATTGGCTGTGGATTTAGACGTGTGACGTCTCTATGTTATCTCTGATTGCCTCTCTGTGGTGAAAGACATTGAAAAAGGAGCAGGAGGAAATAATGAGGCAAAAGTAAGAGATATCAATGCAAGAAAGTCGGAGTTTGATTCTTGTAGTTTTTCAGTTTTGAAAGTAGAAAGAGCAACTTTGAAGCTCATAATTTAGCTAGATCTTCTTGATCTCTTTCAGTTTGCCATCATGTTTGGATTGGATTTCCGCGTGATCTTGTAATGATCCTTATGAACATCGCAGTTGAATAAAGTGGAGCGATGTTTACCTACAAAAATCAGGTGATATCTCAACAGCTGCTTCGACTTGTTTTTCTAACTTACCCTCAACAACAACAAAAATATATTTTTTGTAACCACGCTGTCCCTCGCGTCACGATTCATGCACGAATTTGATGCACCTCGTTGTGTCATGCGAGATATCGAACAAGAGAACGTTCTCTCGTTATGTTTTTCATTTGGTCTTTTAGGATGATTCTAGTGTTCGGTCTCGATTCCTCGGGCATTTTTTTATGTGTTTTGTTCATCTAGTATGGAAGGAAGAATATTTTTTGGATCCCTTGGGAAGCTTTGTCTCGAAACATGCTAAAGCACGATCTATGTGCTTCAACAGCAGGGGGCGGCATGTATACTTTTTAAATTCTGTTTTTTACTCATTGTGTTCAGTGATGAGAGTTGGTCATAGTAGATTATTCAATTAAGCCTACTTGTAGACTTGGTTATGTAGCCTGTTGTTTTTGCATACATGTCTGCTGTTTTTGCAAGCCATGAGATAGCCTTGATCACATCAACTGACCATGAATTCAATTTTTGAAGACCTCTTGATAACACAAGTACACTGACACTAAGGAATAGCTCACAAGTATAAGAAATTAATGTACAATTATCAAGCAGTAGCTCACTAGGACAGTTCAAGACAGGCAATTCTAAAAAATGCAATGCAAAGTGAGGTACAAAAGTCTTGCACTTATACACAAATTTCCAAGATCATTCAGCCACTGAGCAAACTCATAGGGTCCTAACCAGGATAATTGTCGATGTAATATACCAAAGTATACACATTCAAATGAACCCATCCATGGGATTTGATAACGACATACATTACGATCCATGTCGTTTCATATGTTTACATGATTTGTGAGTTGAGAATGAAAGATAATGTCCAGGTTTTAATCCTGCCCCTCCTGCATATCACACTTGGTAAAAAATAAAAATCGTTCCTAGTTGAGAATGCAAAATATTGTGCGGTGTGAAGTTCAAAGATTTATTGTAATACATAATTAAGTTCGATCCGTATCGATATGTTGTGGGGCTTCATCTTTCTTTCTTTTTATCTCTCCCCACGCATCCCAAGTAACTAATCCGTCGGATTTCTCAAGGCCTTTTGCTTTACCCATTAGCCTACTAGGCCAGCAGTGGTACTTTTAGAGATAGTCATGTATCATTTACTTTATCCTACTGTTTTCTAGACATTGTTCAATTCTCTGTCTTGTTGTTTCGGTACCTTCAATCTTTGGGTTTGTGTTGACCAGTCCTTACTCTTCATTTCTATTCAGTTTTTCATTTGTCTCATTAACACATTGCTATTAAGATTTGAGATTCAGAGTTTCAGTGTTGAGTTAGTTACTTTTCAGTCTCGGACATCTATTATTTATTCATGCGGCTTTCAGTCTTTGACACTCTATTAGTTCTATTAGTGTATTATGTCAATCAGTTCTACAAGTCATGTCACATTCAGTTGATTAGGTTTAGTTTTTGGTTCCTTTGATCTTCGGCCTTTCATTTTTTTTCCTTTGCTCGGTCATTGTGCTTGCATCATTTTCAGTCATTTAGTCATTCATTGTTTAGTCTTTTGTTTGTGTGTCTGCAATAAGGTTGGGAGTTGATTGGTGATTTTGATAATGCAAATATAATAACCTCATTTTTGCGCATATGGTATGTGTCAGTATGCAAATATTTTGTGCAAACAGGAACGCGACCACCGCATCATTTCGTGATCTCTTAGTTGAGGGATTTCGAACATCACTGGTAAACTTTTTCTCCATCGGCTCTCGACAATATTTTTTATTTCTATTTTTTTTGCTACTTGATTTTTATTTTGAAAATTCAAACTATCTATGTCTTATTCCCTTTTTTCGCGCCAGATTGTCCCATGCTACGTTAGGGATCTCTTCAACGCCGTGACCGGCTACAATTTCTCTTATAAGACAACACGCCCGCGTCATTAATGTGAACCAGGGGCCAACAAAGACTTGTATCCACGGTGAAAATTCTAGTAGCGTCATCAAGGATCATGTCATGCGAGAGGGGGATATGATAAACTTCAATATGAAAGCACCAACGCCGAAGGTGTCCAACCCCTACACCGCTGACCCAGTAGATGTAGCCCTGGAATCAATAGCCCTGGAATCAATAGTCTACTTCTAGGTGACATAGGTGTAAAACTATTAGCCTACAAAGCAGCAACAAATGTATCACATGTGTAAAAGTACACGTCCAATCACCTCTAGCTATTTCCGGCACGAATAACTGGGAATCACTCCTAGTTATTCCCGACATGGCAGAGTGCACGTGTCCACTAGTACATGCATAATATTAGCAATGTGGGACTAAACTTTAGTCGCACCTCTTGCTATGCTTGAATGAGCCAAGTGGGATATGGGATTTTCCATTAGGGATTAGATTATTGTTTTCAGATGATTTTCTTACGCGAGCCCCTCTAGTTTGTTTTCTCAGTGAGCTGCGTATCATCCCTATGGCTGTTGGCTGGTCCTCTCTTGCCCACTGCGCCGTTGTCGGCATGCTGTCCGAGGCGTTCACCTTCGCGGCGGAGCTGCATTGGTGCCACTTCCTTGTTGCCCGGCTTCCTCAGCAGTCAGTTTCATTATTTGCTGGTCTTTTAGGAGAAAAAAAAAGAAGGGAGGCGTGGGCTGGTTTGTTAATGTTCTCAATTACTGCTTGCTTATCAGTCTACAGCCTCCATTTGGCACTGACAGGATGTCAAAGACTCTGAGCACTCTTGTTTGTATCCTGGTGTGCGTTCCTCCCCCACAGGCAGAATTTCGTGTTTTGACCATTTTCTGGTACAATTTCAGGATCTGACCCCCGTGTCAAAAAAAATCGGGATTTGACCCTTTTACCTACCGCCATGGGTCCTGGCGGTAGCCCCCCACACCCTACCGCCTGGTCCCCTGGCGGTAGGTGACGGGACGGCGCCTGACGGCCGTCAGCTGCAGCTGACGTGGAAAAGGACCCTACCGCCACAGGCCCTGGGCCCTGGCGGTAGGGTCCTGGGGTGGATAAGGTTGGGAGGGGGGATCTTTGCTCCCCCACACCCACTCATTCAGCACAAGTCACCCCTCACACCTCTCCCCCGAGCTCAAGTCACCCCCCTCTCTCTTTCTACCACAAGAGCCTCTCAAATCTCTCTCATTTGGTTGACATTTCTCCGGTGGATTCGTAGCACTTTCATCACCCAAGGTACCTCTACCTCTCTCATTTCCCCTCATTTTGATTGGTTGAGATCATTATTTTGTGTGCATTTCCTCATTTTATTGCAAACCCTAGTTCATCATTTTGGTGTGGTCAAATCAATTAATATGATGCATTTAGGGTTATGTTTGTGATTTCCTTATGTATTATGTGCCTAGAACTGTTTGTGTACCACTAGTAGAAAACAGGGCATTTGTCCCGGTTCCAGAGGGCCTTTAGTCCCGGTTTTGGAACCAGGACAAAACGATCGGGACTAATGCCCATCACTTTTAGTCCCGGTTGGCTTATGAACCGGGACTAAAGGTGCTCCACGTGGACGCTGTGGGGCGCCCAGGCAGGAGGACCTTTAGTCCCGGTTGGTAACACCAACCGGGACTAAAGGTGCTCCACGTGGGCGCGGTGGGGCGCCCAGGCAGGAGGACCTTTAGTCCCGGTTGGTAACACCAACCGGGACTAAAAGGTAGCCACGCGTCAGCAGCTCCCAGGCGCTAGGTTTTTTTTTGAAAGGGGTAGGTTTAGGGGTTTTGGAGGGTTCAGGGGTTTCATATTGTGTTAGCTAGCTACTGCATATAGAGAGAAGTGACCTCTCTTTCTCCGTGCTTGGTCGACGCTAGCTACTACATATAGAGAGAACTCGACGCTAGCTAGTAAGCAATGAAGGAACCATTAATTACACAAGATCGTCATGAACATATATAGAGAGAAGTGACCTCTTTTTCTCCGTGCTTGGTCGAACAACAAGTTTTCGTATATCTATCCGACGCTACTACATATATACAATATAACATCCCTGACATCATCAAGCGCCAAACTCCCATTGAATTTCCGTATGATATTCTCCCTTTTCATGTATGACGTGGTCAAGAAAGAATCCCGCCAATTCCTCTTGAATTGCTCGTATGCGATCATGTGGTAGGAGTTCATCCCGCATCTGCCACATCTAATTTAAAGAAGGGGGTCAATACATATATATGAATGAAACTCAACACAATTGATGGTAATAAAATAAAATTGTGAATATTGTTTACGTACTTCAAATTGTTTGTCAGACAAGAAGCCCCGCTCAGTGGTCGAGTGGCGAATGAACTCGCAAACGTAGTATCTACATAAATTATTCCCGCCTGCCTGCCACAAGCACTTTACGAGAATAGAGTTCAATCAAACTGATAATCAAGCATGATAATGGTATTGATGAAACTAGAATCAATGAGAGATGCGCGGAACTAGCTAGTACTACTTACTTTGGGGTGTGTAAATCGCAGCTCGTTCTTCAGACCCGGAACCTTTCCGGTGAACTGTTTCCAAACCCTGCCAGGCAAAGAAAATGATTACTTGATATCAGGAAATGAACGAAAGTTGCCGATATGGTCCCGGTATTGATTGAACTTACTTCTGGAGCATTGCAGTCATGTCCGCATAATCCTTGGGATCTTTACGTCTCGAGTCTAAGACAGTTACTACTCCCCCGTCAAGCTTAATGGATAGCAGAATAAAGTGGAACCTGCGCACGCATAACTCATCAATTACAGTACTTAACCTCGAGTAAGCGAAACCGAATATGCACAAGACAGTAACACTCACTTGAAGTTGTAAGGAAAGAGTATTTCCCTTTTGTTTTGATGTCGAAGGAACGCTTTTAGCAAGTTTTCCTCGGTATCTTTAACTCTGTTTTGTACCGCCCATTCATTTACAGTATTTGGGCTAATGAACCCAATGTCATAGATTTGTCTTTTTTTGCATTCGACGATCTTCAATCTGCATAATATAGTGAGGATAATTATATATACATGCAATGAACGAGCTGAGCTAGAGACTTAATTACAGAAGTAATACTTACAGACAGTAGCAAGTCATGACTTGTTTGTCAAGGGCCTCTTGATTGAATAACTGAAATAACTCCACAAATTCAACAGGCATCAGGTCGACTCCAATGAGGTCGTGCTCATCTTTAATTCTCACCATCAAACTATCGGACCCATTCTTCCTGCAGCTTTCCAAGTACCACTCATGCAATCTTCGCATCATCGTTGTTAGATGAGGATGATCAGGTTTGACGAGAGGCTTCCCGTGCTCGTATCTAAAGATCTCTACTACCTCAGCCGTTTCAAACTGCACATCATCGCCCACGTAATCACCAAGAGTGGTACCGGGCAGTAGCCCCGGATGATTAGCGATATCGCTAGACACCTTGAGCGGGGGGCACGATTGATTCTCCTGTTCGCCGAGCTGGGGAATTGTTTTCCCACTTCTTCGTCTTGAAGCACTGGCAGTACTTCCCGACCGCCGCGCTTCATCATATGTCTTTTCAATACAGCGGTCATAGTTGGATTGCGGCGGAGGCGGTGGTGGTCGCTTAAGGGCATCCAGAGTGCGCTTCGCTTTCACCGGATCTATTGTTTCCTTCGGAGGTGGACGTTTCCGTTCAAAATGGGCTTGCAGTTCGGCTTCCACGATGTCATCGGTTTCCTTGTCAGTCATCTCATATGGTAACTTTGGAGGAACCCTGAGGCTTGGACCAAATTTGAATTTCTTCCCGCCTTTTGTATTGCTAGCCGCCGGAGCGGCGACGGCTCTCTTCCGCTGTTGCTGAGGCGGCGGAGTCCGCTGACGCGCCGGAGGAGGCGGAGTCCGCTGACGCGCTGGAGGAGGCGGATGAGGAGGCGGAGTCCGCTGACGCGCTGGAGGAGGCGGATGAGGAGGCGGAGTCCGCTGACGCGCCGGAGACAGCTGAGGCGGAAGAGGACTCTGCTGAGGGGCCTCATCCTGCTGAGTCTGCTGAGGGGCCTCATCCGGCTGAGCTGGACTGTGAGGAGTCTGCTGAGGGGCCTCATCCGGCTGCGTCTGCTGAGGCGCCGTCCAGTTTGGAAGCTTGATGTTCTCCTTTCTCCATAGACAGGTACTCCTTAAGGCATTTTCCAGAAGA
Organism: Elymus sibiricus; assembly: GCA_039707655.1. Taxonomy (NCBI): domain Eukaryota; kingdom Viridiplantae; phylum Streptophyta; class Magnoliopsida; order Poales; family Poaceae; genus Elymus; species Elymus sibiricus. The sequence continues at coordinate 390,942,017 of CM077668.1, read as the reverse complement.
TTATCCCCTTCACCTGTAGGGTAGTCAAGCTCCAGCCCCTCAAATCCCTCCATTATTTCATCCACCGTGACAATAGCATAGCCATGTGGAATCGGACGACAATGGAAAGTTCCCTCAGCTCGAGGAGGTAAAACAGAGCCGACCGCCGCCTTCAAGGTCAGGTTCTGGCATTTCGCCATTAGCACACAATGTTCAGCCTCCGTGATACTATCCACGGGGTAGCGAGGAGCCGTGAAATCAGGCTGAACGAGCTCCGTGGAAGCCACGCTGCTTCTCCGCTGAGATGGTTGGCCGGTAGCTCGCTGGCTCTCAAGTTCCTCTAGTTTCGCTAATCTTGCATTGATCTTCTGCATTTCGCTTGCTTCCGCTTTCTTCTTTCTCTCTCGGCTTCTATAACCACCGCTGTCGGGAAACCCATACACCCACGGAAGGGAGCCTGATGTGCCTCGTGTTTGTCCAGGGTGTTCAGGATTCCCAAGGGCCTGTGTCAGCTCGTCATTCTCTCTGTCGGGATGTAACCTCCCTTCCTGCGCTGCCTGGATTGCTTCCTCAAGCTTCTTGACGGGTATTGCAAGTTGAGCTTTCGTCCAAACACACTTCCCTGTGTCTGGGTCCAAAGTTCCCCCAACCCCGAAGAACCAAATCCTTGACCGATCTGGCCAGTGCAATGTCGCTGGTTGGACCCCTTTAGCAAGCAGGTCTTGCTCAGCTTTGTTACACGTAGGCCGGGCTTTGCTGTAGCCACCTAACCCCGTAACATGGTGATACTTCTTCTTTGCAGCATTTAGCTTATTTGTCGCTGACCTTTGCTTGCCCTTGTCCGATTTCTTGTAGGCCACAAATGCGGGCCAGTGATCTTTTATCTTCTCATATGGACCGGTGAATTCTGGAGTCTTGTCTTTCTCGACAAACTTTTTGTTGAAACCTTTCTTCCAGTTCTTGAATAGTTCTGCCATCTTCTTAAGAGCAAACGCCTTGACCTTATTCGGATCCGCCTCTGGCGGTAGGTTGAAATTTGTCATCAGCGAGGTCCAAAGATCATCTTTCTGTCTATCCTGGACATAAGAAACTACAGGGTCCTTCTTCTTATTCCATTCTTGGATGCTGATCGGGACGCTGTCCCTAACAACCACTCCGCACTGATGTATAAATGTGTCACTGCTCCGCTTGGGAGCAATCGGTTGGCCATCTCGACCGACTTCTTCTATCGTGAACCTTTCATCCTGGCGCAACCTTTTCTTCGGGCCTCGTCTCCTTACGGAAGTTTGGCTCGATCCGGAGGGCTAATTAAAAGAACTCCTTCCTCCTCCATTGGATCACCGGAGCCGTCATCCTCTCTTTCCTGACCATCGGTGTCGTTGAGAAACGACAAGGTGATATCACCTCCGTCGCGGATTATATGCCCCAACAACTCTTCTTTTTCTAAGTCTCTGTCCATAGTTTCTACAAATATTACAACCATGAGAGATGGATTAGTGGCAAACATAGACCTAGCTAATCACAACAAGGAATCATATGCATATATGAGCAATGGATTAGTCGCAAACATCATGCAAAGTTATCGGGGGTTATACTTTCGAGAGAGGATACTTTGCGGACCGCCTCTCTCATGCATGTCCGACGTCCCCCCTCATGTCGAAGTTATCGGGGTTATACTTTCAGGAGAGGACACTTTACAAAAAATAATCGCTATGCAGGAGATCGAATTATCCTTTCTACCACATTGACCTATGCCGGCCGCCTACCGAATAAATAAAGTCCCTTCGGTTCACTGAGGTAAGACCAGTGAATTAGACGCCAATATATAGTATTATACATAACAATTACGGGTAGGGGCGGGAGGGGGTAGATCGACAACGCTCTTTCTTCTAGGGTTTGGGTGGCCTCGAGAGTTGGTCGGGCGAGCGGGCCGGGAGTAAAGTTTGAATATATGAGTCTTTTAACTCATTTTGAATATGAGTTTTAACAGAAAACATTCATCGAACAAACTTAATATGAGTTTTAACAGAAAACATTCATCGAACAAACTTAATATGAGTTTTAGCAAGATCATCATGAACAAAAAAATCACACTAATTTCTATGAACAAAAAAAAATTCCACATGACAACATCTCATCTCATCTCCACAAAACATCTCATACATCTCATCTCATCTCATCTCCACATGAACATTATCTAAAAAAACAGAGCACCATACATCTCATCTCATCTCCACATGAACATTATCTATCTATCTATTCATATAAAAAACACATTTTTAGCAACGGGGCCGGCAACGACCATGGAGCAGTGGCAGAGCAAGGGGCTCGGGGGCACGCGGCGACGGGGAGCAGGGAACCATGGGAAAGGGGGGGCTCACTGGGGGGGCGCGGCGATGGCTGGAGGCCGGCGACGAGGACGGCGGGCTCGAGGGGGCACGCGGCGACGGGGAGGTGGGCGCGCGAGGAGGTCCGGCGCGTCGGCGAGGGCGTCGGGGCAGGGGGTCGGCGAGGGCGTCGGGGCAGGGCTCGGGGAGGCGACGGCACGGCCCGGCAGCCTGGCGGCGTCGAGGTGGTCGTCGGGGGAGAGGAGGAGATCGAAGAAAACTGAATGGAAAACTTGTAAGTGCTGCTTATATACCCAGAGCATTGGTCCCGGTTGGTGGCACGAACCGGGACGAAAGGCCCCCCTTTCGTCCCGGTTCGTGCCACCAACCGGGACCAAAGGTGTATTTCGCCAGGCGAAAGGGCGGGAAGCCCACACCTTTAGTCCCGGTTGGTGGCTCGAACTGGGACGGCCTTTCGTCCCGGATCGAGCCACCAACCGGGACGAAAGCGCTGTGCTACCGCAGCCAAAAGTTTAGTCCCACCTCGCTAGTTGAGAGGGGCTCGGAGTGGTTTATAGGCGTTGCTGCCGCTGCCCTCTCGAGCTCCTCTCTAATGTGGGCAGTACATGCCTATCTCACGCCCTGTTGGGCCTGCTAGCACTGCGGGCCTGCATCCTGGCCCATTTGTAGGGTTTCTAGTCGTATGCAGGCCGTGGTGACTAGTAGGTAGGCCTTTTTTTTGCATATGTTATGTTTTTAAATTTTTAATGTTATTTTTGCATATGTTATTTTTAGTTATATAATTTTAGTTGCATAAATTTTATATAATTTTAGTTGCATAAGTTTTATTTTTTATTGATTCTTTTTAGTTGATTCCTTTTGCTATTAGAGTTTTATAAAAGATTTTTAGTTTTCTATTAAAGTTTGTAACAAAAAATACTTTATGAAAATTCTTTTTACTATTAAAGTTTTTAACAAATAAATACTTTGATAATTTTAGTTAATATTATTTTGATTATTTTTAGTTGATTATTTTTGCTATTGAAAAATATTATATTTAATTGATTCTTTTTAGTTCATTCTTTTTGCTATTAGAATTTTATGAAAGCTTTTTAGTTCATTCTTTTTGCTATTAGAGTTTTATAAAAGCTTTTTGATTCATTCTTTTTGCTATTAATTCATTCTTTGAGCTAAATGAACCTGAAACTGAAAAGCAGTACAAATGAACTCTGAAAAGGTTGAAAGTTGGCATGGTATCATCATTTCACCCACATAGCATGTGCTAAAAAGTTGAGAGGGTAACGACAAAAACTGGATGCACTTCGTGTACAAAATGGACAATCTCTTTCGAAGTATCAGGGTTTCGGACGAAAACTCATATGTTACAAAGGCATTCCATTTTTTTAACTTATTTCAACTCCAGACTTTTTGTGCGTTCAACATGCACCATTCAAAGCCACATCATCAATTTTCAACCCTTTCTGACTTCATTTGCTATTTTTCATGCATTTACTGATTTATTTTTTCTTTTTCTCGGTTTGGTAGACATGTCCTTCACATAGAAAACCTGCGCCACATCATTGACTAGGACGAATGGTTCATCTGTGTACCCAAGATTGTTGAGATCCACTGTTGTCATTCCGTACTGCGGGTCTACCTGTACCCCGCCTCCTGACAGATTGACCCATTTGCACCGAAACAAAGGGACCTTAAAATCATGTCCATAGTCAAGTTCCCATATGTCCACTATGTAACCATAATATGTGTCCTTTCCCCTGTTGGTTGCTGCATCAAAGCGGACACCACTGTTTTGGTTGGTGCTCTTTTGATCTTGGGCGATCGTGTAAAATGTATTCCCATTTATCTCGTACCCTTGGTAAGTCAATACAGTCGAAGATGGTCCCCTGGCCAACGAGTACAGCTCATCTCCAACAATGTTGTTACTCATGAGATGTGTTTGCAACCAACTGCCGAAAGTCCTGATGTGTTCACATGTAATCCAGTCGTCAGACTGCTCCGGGTGTTTGGAGCGCAGAAAATTCTTGTGTTCATTGACATACGGGGTCACCAAGGTAGAATTCTGTAGAACTGTGTAGTGTGCTTGAGCCCAAGAATGCCCGTCCCTACATATTATTGAATCTGCTCCTAGCGTGCCTTTTCCAGTCAGTCTCCCCTCATACCGCGATTGAGGGAGACCAATCGGCTTAAGGTCAGGAATAAAGTCAACACAAAACCCAATGACCTCCTCTGTTTGATGGCCCATGGAGATGCTTCCTTCTGGCCTAGCAAGGTTACGAACATATTTCTTTAAGACTCCCATGAACCTCTCAAAGGGGAACATATTGTGTAGAAATACAGGACCCAGAATGGCAATCTCGTCGACTAGATGAACTAGGACGTGCGTCATGATATTGAAGAAGGATGGTGGGAACACCAGCTCGAAACTGACAAGACATTGCACCAAATCATTCTTTAACCTTGGTAGGATATCTGGATCGATTACCTTCTGAGAGATTGCATTGAGGAATGCACATAGCTTCACAATGGCTAATGGAACGTTTTCCGGTAGAAGCCCCCTCAATGCAACCGGAAGAAGTTGCGTCATAATCACGTGGCAGTCATGAGACTTTAGGTTCTGGAACTTTTTCTCTGCCATATTTATTATTCCCTTTATATTCGACGAGAAGCCAGACGGGACCTTCATACTGAGCAGGCATTCAAAGAAGATTTCCTTCTCTTCTTTGGTAAGAGCATAGCTGGCAGGACCTTCATACTGCTTTGGATGCATGCCGTCTTTTTCGTGCACACGTTGCTGGTCCTCCCGTGCCTCCGGTGTATCTTTTGTCTTCCCATACACGCCCAAGAAGCCTAGCAGGTTCACGCAAAGATTCTTCGTCACGTGCATCACGTCGATTGCAGAGCGGACCTCTAGGTCTTTCCAATAGGGTAGGTCCCAAAATATAGATTTCTTCTTCCACGTGGGTTCGCGTCCCTCAGCGTCATTCGGAACAGATTGTCCGCCAGGACCCTTTCCATAGATTACTTGTAAATCCTTGACCATATCAAGTATGGCATCACCAGTACGGAGGGCGGGCTTCTTCCGGTGATCTGCCTAACCTTTGAAATGCTTGCCTTTCTTTCTTAAGAGATGGTTGGTCGACAGAAATCGACGATGTCCCAGGTACACATTCTTCCTGCATTTCTCCAAATATATACTTTCGGTATCATCTAAACAGTGCGTGCATGCGTGGTATCCCTTGTTTGTCTGTCCTGAAAGGTTACTAAGAGCAGGCCAATCATTGATGGTTACAAACAGCAACGCATGTAGGTCAAATTCCTCCTGTTTGTGCTCATCCCACACACGTACACCTTCTCCATTCCACAGCTGTAAAAGTTCTTCAACTAATGGCCTTAGGTACACATCAATGTCGTTGCCGGGTTGCTTAGGGCCTTGGATGAGCACTGGCATCATAATGAACTTCCGCTTCATGCACAACCAAGGAGGAAGGTTATAGATACATAGAGTCATGGGCCAGGTGCTATGATTGCTGCTCTGCTCCCCAAAAGTATTAATGCCATCTGCACTTAAACCAAACCATACGTTCCTTGCGTCACCTGCAAAGTCCCCCCACCTTCTCTCGATTTTTCTCCACTGCGACCCGTCAGCGGGTGCTCTCAACTTCCCGTCTTTCTTACGGTCTTCTTTGTGCCATCGCATCAACTTGGCACGCTCTTTGTTTCTGAACAGACGTTTCCGCCGTGGTATTATAGGAGCATACCACATCACCTTGGCAGGAACCCTCTTCCTGGGGCGCTCGCCCTCAACATCACCAGGGTCATCTCGTCTGATGTTATACCGCAATGCACCGCATACCGGGCATGCATTCAAATTCTCGTACTCCTCACCGCGGTAGAGGATGCAGTCATTAGGGCATGCATGTATCTTCTGCACCTCTAATCCTAGAGGGCAGAGAACCTTCTTTGCTCCGTACGTACTGTCAGGCAATTCGTTATCCTTTGGAAGCTTCTTCTTCATTATTTCCAGTAACTTCTCAAATCCCTTGTCAGATACACCATTCTCTGCCTTCCATTCCAGCAATTCCAGTGTGGTACCGAGCTTTGTGTTGCCATCTTCGCAATTTGGGTACAACCGTTTTTTGTGATCCTCTAACATGCGATCGAACTTCAACTTCTCCTTTTCACTCTCGCATTCTCTCTGTGCATCAACAATGACCCGGCGAAGATCATCATCGGGCACATTGTCTGGTTCATCTTGATCTTCAGCTTCCCCCGTTGCAGTATCACCGTATTCAGGGGGATAGTTGTCATCATCCTCTTCTTCTTCGTTGTCTTCCATCATAACCCCTATTTCTCCGTGCTTGGTCCAAACATTATAGTGTGGCATGAAACCCTTCTCAAGCAGGTGCAAGTGAAGGGTTTTCGAGTCAGAGTAATCCTTCGTATTCCCACAGACAGTACATGGACAATACATAAAACCATTCTGCTTGTTTGCCTCAGCCACTTCGAGAAAATTATGCATGCCATCAATGTACTCGGAGGTGCGTCGGTCACCATACATCCATTGCCGGTTCATCTGCGTGCATTATATAATTAAGTGTATCAAAAACTATTATAGAACATCATGAATAAAGAAGTGACCAAATTAATACAAGTTCATCATCACATTAAAACCAAAGTACTGTAGTGATCAAATGTTATTACTGAAAAAATAAATACATAAAGTTCATACATAGTTCTCATTATCAACTATGTAAAACATTTAAATGCAACAACAAATGCGATCATAATCGCAACGAAGGTAACAATTGATCCAACAGCATAATGATACCAAGCCTCATTATCAATGGCATATTTTCTAATCTTTCTAATCTTCAAGCGCATTGCATCCATCTGCCTCTTGTGATCATCGACGACATCGGCAACATGCAACTCCAATTTCATCTTCTCCTCTTCAATTCTTTTCAATTTTTCTTTCAAATAATTGTTTTCTTTTTCAACTAAATTTAACCTCTCGACAAGAGGGTCGGTTGGAATTTCCGGTTCACATACCTCCTAGATAAAAACATCTATGTCACGTTGGTCGGCATAATTCTCATAAACACTAAATGAAACAAATAGTTATAAAAGATAATATACCACATCCGAATCATAGACCGGACGAGAGCCGACGGGGGCGGATACCAAAACCATGGCACTATATAATAACAAACAATAATAAAAGTAAGAAAATTATACAAGTAGCTATATAACTCATACAAAAAGTAAGAATTTTTTTTCTTTTAAAAAGAAGATAAGTACAAGAGGCTCACCACGGTGGTGCCGGCGACGAGATCGGCACGGGCGATCGACGGCGGTGAGGACGGGGACGGGGACAATGGTGCACCGCCAAACCTAGACAAATCTTGGGGAAAATGGAGCTTGGAGAGGAGAAAGCTTAAGTGTGACTCGGGCATTTCATCGAACACCTCATGTGCATAGGAGGTGAGAGCAGAGCAGCACACACCTCCCACACCGGCCGGCCAAAAAACAGAGGAGTGAGCGGGCATGGGAGAGCATATATATAGGCATCTCTTTAGTCCCGGTTCGTGGCTAGAACCGGGACAGAAGACACACATTTAGTCCCGGTTCCAGCCACCAACCGGGACTAAAGGGTCTGTGCCAGGAGCGAGGCCCATTAGTCCCGGTTCGTGTCTGGAACTGGGACCAAAGGGGTCAGACGAACCGGGATTGGTGCCTGCCGTGGCCCGGCCGGCGCCCTGGCCTCACGAACCGGGACTGATGCACCCATTGGTCCCGGTTCGTAACAGAACCGGGATTGATGCTCTTATCTGGCCTGGACCAAAGCCCTATTTTCTACTAGTGTACCTAGATCTAGTGCTATGATTAGTGGTCATCTTTGGGGTTAGGGTTAGGCTTAAGAAAATAATTAAGGCTAACATCACCTTAATAGTAACCAAGTGTTGTGCTCCATTTGATTTATTTTGTGTTTTGTTGATTGTCATCTTAAACCCGTATATTCATGTAGGATGGACATTGCAGCTATGAGTCTGGCGGTAGCGTGTGAGAAGGTTGTAGCGGAGCGACACCGTGGTATGATGAGGGAGCTTCAAGCATGGTTAAAGAGTTGTGATGAGGCAAATGCGGCCATGAAGGATTTCAGCAAGTATCACTTTATCGAGGAACCTTGTGATGGTGAGGAGAAAAAAGTTTTCCGGAGTCTTGTGAAAGAAAAAGAGAAGATACTTGATGAGCTGCATGAGCTGGAATATGCTTGCAGACACGCTTTGGCAATGGAGATTGGGTTCTCTGTCAGCAAAGAAGAATTCCGGGAGCTGGACTTGACAAAACCCGGACAGGTCAGAGAATCCGGACCGCCGTGCTCGATGGGGCTGGTTCCGCGAAACGAATGGTGTGTTGGGTCATTGGGCAGGATCCGCCGACTTTCGACTGAAGCCTAATCGTGAGCATGACGAACAAATTGAACGTCTTATACGTTTTAGAGCTATTTTTCCGGTGTAGAAAATGTATGCTCGAGCTTGAGCTTGTAGTTTGAACTCATGTCATTCGAATCGGTAGATGTTTTAAGTCACTTGAACAAGTGTCATTTGTGGATGTAATGAACTATGCTGAGTTATGTATGTCCTTGCTACTTGATCATTTCTGGATGTCATTTGTGGATGTTAGTTGATAGAAGTTTGTAAAAAAGGGGTGGAAACTCTATTTTGAGGGGTTGCCACCCTACCGCCAACTGGTCTGGCGGTAGGTTAGCCAACCCTACCGCCAGAAAACGCCCAATCTTGGTTACAGCAAGGTATTTGATGGGGTTGGCACCCTACCGCCAAGGGGTCTGGCGGTAGGGTAGCCCACCCTACCGAAAAAAAACGCCCAATGTTTGTTACAGCAAAGATTTGAGGGGGTTGGCATCCTACCGCCAAGTGATCTGGCGGTAGGGTAGCCAACCCTACCGAAAAAAACGCCCCACGTTCGTTACAGCAAGCAAATTTGGGGGGGCACCCTACCGCCAGGCCGTCTGGCGGTAGGGTCTTGCACCCTACCGCCAGGGACCCTGGCGGTAGGTTTAAAAACAGAGCACACCTTTGTGTTCATTTAACACATCGCACAACAGTTTATCACAGAAATTCATCACAATAACAAAGAAATTCCAGACAAACTTTGGTCTACGAGATAGTTCTCACGACAAATTCATTACAAATGACAAATTTAGGTCTACGAGGTAGTTCACGACACATGGCTTCTTGCCTTAGTACTAGATAGTTCATGATAAATGTGGCATGGCTTCATCCGGTTACATGACGAGTCCACCGAAGCGAAGGCCCTACTGAGTCATACGAGGCCATTTCCCCTTCTTGTCACGTGCCTCATCCTCCTCTTGCGCCTCGCGAGCCTTTGCAAGCTTTCTTGCCCTCTCCTCATCACGAGCAAGCTTCACTTGGCGTGCCCTCTCATCCTCTCGTTTCTTCCGCTCCAACCTCTCCTTCTGACGACGCTCCTCCTCCAAACCTCTTCGAAACTATTCTTCGAACCGCCGTTGGCGCCTAAGACAATCTTGATATTGGTCCTTTTGGACATCTTCTGGCACTTCATGATCTATCCATGTGAAGTACTTGCATAGAGGAGGCGGTGACTGCATACACAAAATTCATTAGTGTTCACACAAATTTGAGAGCAACATGTTACTTCTAAGACATATCGGCGGTAGGTCATAGGGGTTAGTTGGAAGCGCACGATCATGGGCATAGTTGGGGCATACAAAATATCTCCTTCCCTCCGTCCATGACTTCTTTCGGTCGGTGGACACCTTCACCTTGCAAACATCTCCACACCAACATGGTGGGATTTTCACATCTTTCTCCTTCACCTTGTCCAAAGATGCGTTCTCCCACTTGTTCGGCATGTCTTCTTGGTTAGCACACGGTGGCCTCGTCATGGAACCGGATGAAGCCATGCCTACAACAATTAAAGATGTTAAGTCAAACATATGAACACATTGACATGTAAAGAAGCAAACAATTAAAGATGTTAAGCAAATATATCAACAAATTGACATGTATGGAGACAAGTAGTACCATTCACATTATTTCAACCATCCGGATTTAGCAACACGTCGATGGGCCTTCCTCTATCAACCCGACATGTCCTAGAACCACCGGATCCACGACCACCGCCTCTCGTCCGTCCTCCACGGCCCCCTCTAAGACTAGTCCTTCCTCCACGGCCCCCTCCAAGACTAGTCCTTCCTCCACGGCCCCCTCCAAGACTAGTCCTTCCTACTCAGACGTGAGTTGACGGTGTCCATTGCTTCGGTCGGCCTTGTCCGGGGGTACGCACATGTGAGTGGCAACACAACTCTTCAACACCCATTGCCCGGTTTCTTTGATTTTTCTTCCACGGACCCTCCAAGGGCAACCTTCTTGGTCACATTTGATTGTGTACCGAACATTTTGATTGGAATGACCAACAACAAACGGCCTATGGTTCCTAATGGCGTAGTCACACAACCATATCTTGAACTCTTCCAAAGAACCAAACTTGATGCCTTTCTTCAAATGAGCATTCTCATCCTCATTTTTTGGCCGAGGATCACCGACATTGGGGCACGGTGTTGGCTCAAACAACCCCAATCTCATCCCACCATCAACAACGGCCTTGTCCGCAAGACTCACATCCCTAAACAACGATGGCCCTCTTTCCTTGCCGGTCACCTTCTTGTAAATTTCATTTTCTTGCGCCGTGAACCCATCCTCATCCAATTCTTCCTCCGGACCCTCGTCATCCGAGCCATACCCACACATACGGTTATAAGGGAGGGTACGGTCCATGTCTTGTTGCCGCACAATGACATCCAAGTTACCAATGGCATTGTAATGAATCTCTTCATTCTCCGCGTAAGCATCCTCTTGGGCAACAATAGCATCATCATCAACATGACCACTAGCATCTTCTTAAACAAGAGGAATAGCATCATCTTGGAGTACTATGGGTTGGCTACTTGGTGGTTGGCTAGAACAATTGGGGACATACACCTCGGCACTACCATTATGTATTGGGGAGGATACATTGCAGTTCAAATCAATTTGCAAGGGAGGAGGATCAACCTTTGTGGCAAATATCTCAAGAGACTTGTCTTGTGATGCGTCTACTTTGTCCTTGTACACATTCCAATGCAATTGGGAGGTGATGGGCATACTCTTTAACCGGGACTTTACTCCCAATCCAACGTCATACCTCCCAATAAGATTAACCTCCGCATTTGGGTCATTCCAATGTAAGACGCTTCTCACTTTCACTACAAGATCATCAAAGCTTGGACTTGTGTCAAAAACCATAGCCTCTTCCCCTTCATCGTCATTTCCATTCATAAATGTCGTCTTGTCCAAATAATGAACATTTACGAGCTTATGCATCTAAGAACAATGGAAACAATAAAGTCATCCATATATGTCATCCAACCAATTCAAATGGAGCAATAACATAATTTATGCACACATTGGACAAATAACTTCTATTCATAGTCAATTTCACCTTAACCTTAACCATAACCCTAATCATAACTATAACCCTAACCCTAACCCTAACACTAACCCCTAACCCTAGGCAAGCACAAACATAGCCATAAATGCATCATAAATGTGCCATCAATGCATCATAAATGCACACAACAAGATTAACACCTAGGGTTTGCAATAAATTGAGCAAATGCACACAAAACAAAGATTTCAACCAATCAAAATGAGGGGAATTGAGAGAGGTACCTTGGGTGATGAAAATGCTCCGGATCCACCGGTGAAATCTCAAGCAAATGGAGTGGATCTAGGGGGTGTTTGGGTGGGGGAGAGAGATAGGAGAGGAGCTCACCACGGGGAAGAAGAAAAATGGGGAAGAAGAGTGTGGTGGGGCCCACACACCAGCCCCTCCCAACCTTATCCACCCCAGGACCCTACCGCCAGGGACCCTGGCGGTAGGTTTCAGTAGCCTACCGCCAGGTCCTATGGCGGTAGGGTCCTTTTCCACGTCAGCTGCAGCTGACGGCCGTTAGGCGCCGTCCCGTCACCTACCGCCAGGGGACCTGGCGGTAGGATGTGGGGGGCTACCGCCGGGACCCCTAGCGGTAGGCAAAAGGGTCAGATCCCGAATTTTTTTGACACGGGGGTCAGATCCCGAGATTGTACCAGAAAAGGGTCAAAACACGAAATTCGCCCCCCCCCCCCCACACACACCTTGACCACGGTTTCATGATTAATGGTGGTGTGGCCTAAATGGTTGATGACAGTGGAACGAAGCGGCTGCACCTACGGACTCGCACGGTTGTCTGCTTCCTCGTCTGTTGTCGTTGGCTTGTTGAGGACCAAGCTGATGGATCCACTTGGACCAACAGTGTGCCCGTGTGTGTGTACAATACTACCATATGTGGCACGTAGCCTTGCAGCTGTATGTTGTGTTGTCTACTTGTCTGACACATATACGGTTGTAGATTGGGTCAATTGTGAGTTCATGCTGCACGATGCTGTACACCTATCACAAATAAATGTTCAAGGCCAGGAGTGTAAAAAAAATGTACATGGCCAGTCTGGTACTCTGTCTGTAAAGAAATATAAGGAAACGATCTAAACGATCTTATATTCTCTTTACAGAGGGAGTACTAGTGTACTACTATCTCGACCTTTCCCTCCTGCAATCGGACAGTCTCCATAGCTACAATGAAAATGTTTTCCGACCAATGCAGCAAAGTTAATTTCATGGAACTAAAATGATTTTGTCTGGAACTTCAAGATGGTGTGATAGAAGCACATAACCCCATCCAGAATTATCTTTTGTACTCAAGATGAAGCCCCCTAGGACTCAATCTATTAGAGAGTTGTCCAATTAATTAACAAAAAACCAGACGAAAACCTCATAGTCCACTTATCGACACACGGTGAAAATTATGACTATGAGGTTCTGTGATTTGTCAAAAACATAAAGGATCTTATATTTCTTTACAGAGGGAGTACTAGTGTACTACTATCTCGACATTTTCCTCCCGCAATCCGACAGTCTCTATACCTACAACGAAAATGTTTTCCGACCAATGCAGCAAAATTAATTTCACGAAACTAAAATGATTTTGTCTGGAAGTTCAAGACTGTGTGATAGAAGCACATAACCGCATCCAGAATTATCTTTTGTACTCAAGCTGAAGCCCCCTAGGACTCAATCTATTAGAAAGTTGTCCAATTAATTAACGAAAAAACAGGCGAAAATTCATAGTCCGTTGATCAACACACAGTGAAAATTGTGACTATGAGGTTCTATAATTTGTCAGAAACATTTTTTTTATTTGAGGATTTCGCGGTGTACCTGATCAACGGACTATGAGGTTTTCATCGGGTGAATTATGTTTTTTTGGTAAACCAATAAGTACTTAACAAATAAATAAATAAGTGATTAGTAAATAAATCCTAAATTTTATTTAGATACGTAAACCATGGATAAGATTTGATAAAACATTTATTTACACAATCACATAATATGAACAGGTAAATCACCGGCTAATGTATTACTCCATCCGTCTCAAAATAAGTGTTGCTAATTTAGTACTTTATTTTGAAACAGAGGGAGTAGAATATTTATATTCCGTTGCAATGCGTGAGTAATTATCTTGTAAAATAAAAAATACAAAGCTTGTTCTGGCTGCTTATAACCCATAAAGAACAAATCAATTTTCTCAAAAAAGAAAGAACAAATCAATTAATTAATATATTTTATTTCTGTCTACAGCCTCCACTTGGCACTGAGTACTAGGGCCCGGCCTATGAGCAACTACTCAACAAAAACAGAGCAACGCAAAGGTCGCCGCTCTGTTCTTCGTCCTGCACCTACACCCGCGGATTGGGCGCCATCGATTAGCAGCCACCGAGATCCATGACGAGCTCCAGCACCAAAGCATCGAGCAAGGCAGTCTCTATGTCGGCGCTGACGTCCCGTCGCTCCGGCTGCACGCTGGCGGCGTCCAGTCTCGACCTTGGCACCTCCGAGGAGACTAGCTCGGACACCCTGGCCAGCTCCGCCCGGTGCGTCGCCCAGTAGGCGGCGCTGGAAGCAGGGCTGCCGGCGGCCGCGCTGTCGTTATCCTCATGGAAGTTCTTAGGGCTCGTGCGGTAGTAGTAGTCGCCGTCGCCGTCGTGGTCGGCAAGATCGTTGGCGTCATTGACGAGGTCCTCAGATTTGGCGAACAACTGGGTGCGCAGCGCAGGCGTGTACGCCGTCTCCATCTGCATGAGGAGGTCCCGGACGATGGCCATGGCGTTCTTGGGCGAGTCTTGCACGTTGGAGAACCTGCTCTGCCCGTGGACAGGAAAGCTCTCGAACGGGTTCTCCAAAACGGAGACTGGGCTCTGCTGCTTCTCGTCGTCGTATTCGGAGTCGGAATACTCCGTCTCCTGGCAGCCGACGACCTCTGCGTCGGTCCTGAGCTTTACGGCGTCGAGATGCTTGGAGCAAGGCAACGGCGACGGCGCGACCCTCTTGAAGGACTCGGAGCACTGCAGGGCGGCGGGCTTCTGGTTGGCCGCCTTGCCGTTGAGGATCTTGGAGAGCAGCAGCCGGAGGAGCCCGGAGCCCGCCGCCGGTTGCTGCTTACCACGGGTGCTCGCTGCCGCCTTCTTCTTCTTGCTGGTGAGTCGCTTGAGCACGGACGCGGCGTCGTTGCCGGCGGCTGCGGCTGGCCAACACAGGGTGGTGTCATAGCCGTCGAGGAGCCGGCCAGAGCAACCCTTCTCCAGCAGGTGTAGGTCGAGGAAGAAGGGCTCCTGCCTCTCCTCCAGCAGCTCCGACAGGCGCCGGCCGGACGGCGAGGGGGACAGGCACGCCATTAGCGTCGCGAGAGGACAAACACAACCGTAGGAGCTTATGGGCAATGGGGAAGTAGAGACAGAAAATATGTGTTTGAACTTTGAACAATGAGCTAGGAGAAGAGGAGGTCGGGTTGGAGATGGGTGTGTGGTGGGGGTGCTTATAAGTAAGAAGAGAAGGGCAACTAAACGTGTTTTCTGAGAAGAGACGATGAGACACAGAGACAAAGAATATATCGTGCGGTGATAGGAAGACACGCATGAAGGTTAGGAGATTCTTTTAAGCTGGTGTCTGTCTTGTCTCTTGTCATGATCATCAGACAAGGTTTGATTTTGTTCTGTTTTGTTAATACAGATACAGATGACTACGTATGACTAGCACCTTGATAAAAAGTCATGCTATTTTTGGCGTTTGGGGTGGGTGTTGAATGCATGGGTGACCTCAATGTGTGTGTGCGTGTGTGACATCTCTAAAGAACAATCTGTGACAAAATGTGTCCATGGTTGGAGAGATGAGAATGTATATGATGGGTCAAATCACCAGGTGAAAAAATGGCTATACAATGATCATATAGAGCTCTTGGCTCTAACTCTAAAGTTGGTGTATGTTTGTGGCGAGGGCAGTGTTGAATGTACCCTCGCATTGAATGAAGGAGCTGCAGTTGGTTAGGGGTTTTTGAATCCTCAAAACTCAAAAGGGCAAGTACACTTGTATAGCTGCATCTGCACTCTGACTTGCATCTGCACTCTGCACTAGCCAGCCAGCGCTGCGCCCTAGAGAAAAGGCTGGCACTGGGCAGTGGGCACAGTTGTTCCTGAAATGAAAGTTTGACCACCAAAGCACCACAATCGTGGTAATTATCAAAGCATTTCCAGACGCAGCCAAATCAAATTACCAAGGCAAAGCAAGGTTACTGAAAACTGAAGAACAACCTCCCTTTCCTTGGATACCTACGGCCGGCCGCTGCCACCTCACAGGCACTCCTTTGTCAGCCTCTCCGGGATCGGCGGTGTTGTTTAATGCCCTGGTCTCCCAAGTCACCTTCATGTCACCTTCCTGCACTTGTCTTATACTCTTATTGCACTTGTATTTCTGCCACAAGATACACACCTCACCGCTAATTAAGGTATCCAGAAATCACAAAAGAACAAAAAAGAGAGACGGAAAAACTATATGGAGGAGGTGACACTTGTCCATGATGTCGTCTCAACACACCACCACAACAAACACTCTTGCGTGTGTGTATCCTTTTTTTAAGGTGCTCTTGTGTGTATCCTAGTGTGCGTTCATCCCCCCAGTACACATATACAGGAGAGACATGGGCGGGTGGGTGAGGCAATGTTCACCCGCTAGGATGGATCCGCGTGACAGTGGATGTTTGTGCGGAAAATACAATCTGACCTTATTATTCCTTCAAACACTGTTTTGAATTAGCTTTGATTTTGTCATTTTTCCCGGAATACCATAGATGTCATTTTCTTCGTGAAACTTCATATGCGAGTATACCAGTCGACCATGTATGTTAAAAAGATCAGTTTTTTAAAAAAATTCCTAGTATTTTTTCGAATACTATTCATAAGGGGTTCCCGTGAAAACATGTTCCACAAATCCATGTCATATGACATGGCAACTAGATAAAAAAACACATCTAAATTTAATATTATGACATGGCAACTAGATAAAAAAAAACACATCTAAATTTAATATTATGACATGGCAACTAGATACAAAAACACATTTGAAAACCTGCCGAGACTAGAAAAAAAACCCAGAGAAAATTGCCCATGATATAAAAAGTATGGCATTTTTTGAGATGTATGGTCGTAGCATGCTTAAACGTACAAAAATTTGTCATGATATAAAGCATAAAATTGCCATGATATAAACCACACAAAAAAACACATAAACAAAAAAAATACCATGATATAGAACATAAAATTGCCATCTAGAAAATAATAATGTATAAAGCCAAAATATGAACAGTTTGCCTTGACTTGTAGAATAAAATTGTCATCCGTAAAAATGTTACCATTACTAACTTTATGAAAGCCTGGCAAGTTTCAAGAAAGATATGATATCATAGCACAATGAAACGAACAAAAGTTGACATGATATAAAGCATAAAATTGTCGTCATGTACAACATAACAATTTCACATACATCAAAAGCAAAAAAAAAAAACACATAAACGTTTGCATGATGAAAAGCATAAAATTACCACATGTCTACAAAATCATATATGAAGACACATGCCCTAGTCCTACACCCATGCTCTCCTTCCATACCTTCCCAAGATGGAAGATGAGGAGAAAAAACAGAGGTAATTCTGCCCCACCCCTCCTACAATTTTCGTCCAGAAAACAAAAATCAATGAAGTATGAGATGGCATTATTGGAATTTTTTTTGCCATGCCTTATGAACAAAAACTGCCAGGTGTCCATGTTTCTTACATTGTAGCCAACCCACATACATGTAGACATGTATGTAGCTAAAAACAAAAGAAACAATTGTCAAAGAAATAGTGTGCCCAGCCCCACAATACCCCTCCCTTCCATGTCTTCCTCCGCAGAAAAAAAAGCAAGAACCACATTGTCGCTAGCGGCCAGCCTCCCCCATAGCCCCATTGTTATTCCTTTCTTTTCGAAAAAAACTTTTGACCTATTGATCAAACATCAGAAGTAACAGAAATTACATCCATGTTCATAGACCACCTAGTGATGACTACAAGCACTGGAGCGAGTCAAAAGCGCGTCGCCATCGTCCCTCACTCATCATCGGAGTCAGGCAAACCTTGTTGTAGTAGACAGTCGGGAAGTCTTCATGTTAAGGCCAGAAATAACCAACACACTAGCACAACAACCGTCACCGATGAACAGAAGCGTAGATTGGAAGGATCCAACCTAGAAACACATGAACGAAGACCAGATCCAAGCAGGTCCACCGAAGACAAACACCGACCGACTACTATGAGATCCACCGGAGACACACCTCCACACGCCCTCCGATGACGCTAGACGCATAGCCGAGACGGGGGCTAGGCGGGAAGAACCTTATTCCATCCTCAGGGAGCCGCCGCCGCCTCGCCTTCCTGAGTAGGACACAAACCCTTAAAAAAATAAAAAACACCTAAAAACGGAGTAGAAGCCCTCTCGCCGGCAAGGGCTGGGAACCATCACGCCTCCATGGCCCTAAGGCCACAGGAGACGAGACGGATTGGTGGCGGCGCCACTAGAGGCGAGGAAACCCTCACTACTGGAATCAGAGAATTTGCCGTCTGCTGTCTCTTTGCCGTCTGCCAGCTGACGGCAAAGACTATCTTTGCCGTCAGCTTTGGGGAAGCTGACGGCAAAGAAAGGACTCATGGCAATGATAGTTTTTGCCGTCAGTTCTTTCTTTGTCGTTCGCTCGCTGACGGCAAAGAGCAATATGGCAGACGACAAAGAGAAGGGTGGGCCCCACCGAAGAGTGGCGTTGGCTAGGTCAACTCTTTGCCGTCTGTCTACTCTTAGCAGACGGCAAAGAGTAGACATAGCAGACGGCAAAGAGTAGAGGGCCCCACCTGCCGCGCGGTACCGTTTAGGGCTAACGGCCGGCCTCTATGCCGTCTGCTAGCAGACGGCAAGGAGGAATATGCCGTCTGCTAGCAGACGGCAAAGAGGAATATGCCTTAACGGCTACCCCACGCTCGAAACCCCCCCACTCGCCCACTCACCCCCCCCCCCCGCGCCCCTCTCTCTCTCTTTCGCTCTCTGCCGCCGCCACCGCGCCCGTCGCCGCCGCCGCCCCGCTGCCCCGCCGCTCCCCCGCCCCGCCGCCCAACCGCCCCGCCACCCCACCGCGCCCCTGCCCAGCCCGCCCCTCTGCCCAGCCCGCCCCCCTGCCCAGCCCGCCCCGCCACCCTCTGCCCCGCCCCCGACGGTGCTCTACTTCGGCCACAACACCCCAATGTGAGCTCCTTCTCCTCTGATCTCTCTACTGCATGCTCCTTCTCCTCTGATCTCTGTACTGCATGATCCTGGCCATGATTTAGTTGGATGTGGAGCTCTACTAGGTGCTGCTAGATATTGTAGATGAGCATCAACTCCTGTTGGAGCTCTCTATGATGGATTTATGTAATTTTTTTAGGGTTTGGTCAGTGGCTGCTCCTGTGTGTAGCTGCTCTTGTATTGTTCTGGTGCACATGTGGTGGCTCTGTTTATCTAGATGACCCCCTGGATTTGATAAATTGGTTATGCTATGTTGCTGCTCTAGTTGTTCCTAAGTGAGGCTTGCTGTGTTTGATCTAGTCAGTGGCTAAATCCTGTACTTGGTTGTGGGTGTAGTGTCCTATTTGCAGAAAATTACCACGTGCATGTGTGGTGCTGTGTTCTGCAAAAGTAGATGATCAGTTGGGTGCTACCCTCACTATTTCTTCTATGCCATTGCTATTCCATGTAGAATAGACATGTAGCAAGATCGGATCGGACAAGTTGTGTATTAAAGATGCACAAGCAACTAGGTTGAAACGGAAGTCGTATGCCAAAATTAGACATACAACTGAATTTAGGTTAGTGGGTGCCTCGGCATCGACGGAACACTAAATGAAAGATATTTAGGTTAGGGGTGCCTCGACGTCGACGGAACCCTGAATGACAGCTATTTCGGTTAGGGGTACCTCGGCGTCGATGGAACCCTAAATGATGGCTATTTAGGTTAGGGGGTGCCTTGGCGTCGACGAACCCCTAAATGACAGCTATATAGGTTGGGGGTGCCTCGACGTCGATGAAACCCTAAATTACAGCTATTTAGGTTAGGGGGTGCCTCGGCGTCGACGGAACAATAAATGACAGCTGTTTAGGTTAGGGGTGCCTCAACGTCGACGGAACCCTGAATGACAGCTATTTCGGTTAGGGGGTACCTCGGCGTCGATGGAACCCTAAATGACGGCTATTTAGGTTAGGGGGTGCCTTAGCATCGACGAAACCCTAAATGACAGCTATATAGGTTAGGGGTGCCTCGGCGTCGATGAAACCCTAAATTACAGCTATTTAGGTTAGGGGGTGCCTCGGCGTCGATGGAACAATAAATGACAGCTGTTTAGGTTAGCGGGTGCCTCGGTGTCGACGGAACCCTAATTGATAACTATTTAGCTTAGGGGTTGTTGCGGGGAACGAGCTGTGCGAATCTTTTTTTACAACTTCGCGGTGGCATCCTGTTGTAAATATTTAGTTAGGTTGACGGAAAAAACAATAATGCTATGTTACTCATCTTTGGATTTAAATGTGCAGTTGTTTCGTCGCTGCGAGGGTCTGGTGTTCGACGAGCTCCGCCCCTGCGTTCGTGAGTGAGCACAAATGACATCTCCTCCTCCCCCCTTCATTTGCTCTGTTCCGGTCTTCGTGCCGATGAAACTTGCTAGCTATAGGTAGATTAAATCATCAGTATGCGTGACCAGTATGCGTCTCCCGTTCGAAAGGGTTACAGTTATAAATATGCATGCATTTGCATATTTATAACCGTGATTCTTTCGAATTGTCCAACGTTATCCATGGACAACCCGAGTATGTGTAGATTGGGTTCGTTTTCCCATATGCTCTGCTCCGGATCCGATGCAGAATTTCGTCAGTGCCTCCATGTTGTTCTCCGGGTACACATCCTCTCTGTTTATTGCCGAGACGTGTATCAGGAGAACAGCGGGGAGGTGCTGTCAAAATTTTGCGTCGGATCCGGAGCAGAGCATGGGAAAACAAACCCAATCTACACATACTCGGGTGGGATTAGGACCTATCTTTACCTATTAGCGTGTAGGTTGCATGGACGTAATAAAACTGACAAACTTGATTAACTGATGAATATATATGCTGATGAGTGATCGTGCGTGGATGTACACCGGCCACACTAGTCAGGAAGACATGACCACTGAATGGTTAACAAAAACCAAGGGGTTTGTGAAAGCCGCATTTGCAAATGGCCAGAGAAAAACCTGGTGCCCCTGTCTTAGGTGCGAGAACTTTAAAAAGAGGACAGAGGATGAAATGGGTAAACACCTGCAGAAGTGGGGTTTTACGCCTGATTATACGGTGTGGACATTTCATGGTGAGTCTGCCCAACGTACCAGAGCTGAGGTGGTTCGTTGTCGCACCGACGAGCATGGTACCGGGATCGACGATATGGTGCAAGACTTTGATGATGCTCGGGATTCGGACGAGGAGATGGAGGAATCTGCAAAGGCCTTCAATGAAATGTTGGAGTCTTCAAAACGTCCTCTCCACGAGCACACTGAGCTTTGTCAACTGGATGCCATCGCACAAGTAATGGCTCTGAAGGCTCAATTCAACTTGGGCAGAGAATGCTACGACGCGATGATGACACTATTTGGACGCTTTCTACCCAAAGGCCATGTAATGCCTGCAAACCTGTACCAGTCGGACAAAATCCTCCGTGCACTTAAGATGCCCTATGAGAAGATAGATTCATGTGAGAACGGATGTGCCTTATTTAGGCTTTAGTATGCGGGCTTGAACTATTGTCCCATTTGCAAGTCTTCCAGGTATGTTGTGGTAGACAACGGTATGGGTGAGAAGAAGCAGACCAAAATCCCCGTTAATGTTCTTCGGTATCTGCCAATCAGACCAAGACTTCAACGTCTTTTCATGGTCGAAGAGACGGCCAGACAGATGACATGGCACAAATTGGGCAAAAGAACCGAACTAGATGCAGATGGGAATCAGATGATGGTACACACATCGGATGCTTTTGCGTGGAAGAAGTTCGATGAATTACATGGGGATAAAGCGGCAGATCCAAGGCATCCTCGAGTCTGCATCGGCACGGATGGGTTCAATCCGTTTGGTATGACGACAACCCAATACAGTTGTTGGCCTGTATTTGTCATTCCACTCAATCTCCCCCCCCGGACAGATTATGCAAAGAAAGAACATTTTCCTGACGTTGATAATTCCAGGGCCCAACTATCCGGGGAAGAATATGAATGTGCACATGCAGCCGCTTAAGGATGAATTGCAAGAAGCTTGGGATAATGGGTTCAAGACATACGACGCCGCTAGCAAACAAAACTTCATAATGCGTGTCTGGTACATGTACTCGATGCATGACTTGCCGGCATATGTGCTATTCGTTGGCTGGTGTGTGCATGGAAGGTTTCCGTGCCCCACATGCAAGGCAGCTCTTCAGTTTCGTTGGCTGGAGGCGGGTCGCAAGTATTCTTGCTTCGACTTGCATAGACCGTTCCTGGATCCTCGCCATAAGTTCAGAAAAGACAAGAAGAACTTCATCAAAGGTAGAGTTGTCAAAAACTCTGCACCACCTGCGTTGACAGGCCAACAGATCCTGGATCAGTTAAACGCTCTTGAGCCTGATCTAGAGCGTCTAGGGTATTTCAAGCGGTATAATTCGGAACACGCCTGGACTCACAAGACATGCTTGTGGGATCTGCCTTACTTCAAAGACCTCCTTCTTCCACACAACATCGACGTGATGCACACTGAAAAGAATATCGGCGAGGCCCTTTTTGGTACATTGTTCGGCATAGAGGGGAAGTCAAAGGATAATCCTAAGGCTAGAGTCGATCAGCAGACTCTATGTGATAGACCGTTATAGAACATGCGACAACCGAAAGGAAAGAAGAACTGGACGAAGCCAAAGGCCTGGTTCAATCTTGGAAGGCCAGCTATGAGGGAAATTATCTTGTGGGTGAAAATGCAATTGATGTTCCTCGATGGGTATGCAGCGAATCTAAAGAGGGGAGTGAGTCTTGAAAAATTGAAAATATTTGGTCTCAAGAGTCATGATTGGCACATATGGCTTGAGCGGGTAATGCCGGTGATGTTGCGTGGCTTTATCCCTGAGGATGAATGGCTAGTACTGGCAGAGCTGAGCTATTTCTTCCGTGTTCTTTGTGCGAAAGAACTATCGCCTGCGGTGATAGATGACATGGAAAAGTTGGCGCCGGAGTTGCTCTGCAAGTTAGAGAAGATCTTTCCACCGGGCTTCTTTAATCCAATGCAGCATTTGATTTTACATCTCCCGACCGAGGCAAGATTGGGGGGGCCCGTGCAAAATCGTTGGTGCTATGCAACTAAGAGGATGCAGAAGACGCTTCGAGCAAAATGTAAAAATAAACGTAGAATTGAAGCATCGATGGCTGAGGCATTCATTACTGAGGAGGCGGCAAACTTCGTGACAGCACACTACGAAGCCAAAAATCGTCATTTGCATAATCCGAAGCCTCGGTACAATGCTGGCGACCCTAAAAAAGGTGGATCCAACCTCAGCCTATTCAAAGGGAAGCTCGCGCCAGCCGGTGCTTCGAAACCAATAGAGTTGGATGTCGAAGAATGGCGGACCATTTCGTTGTATATCTTCAACAACCTAACAGAAGTGCAGCCGTACATTGAGTAAGTTGTCGGTACATTGTTTCGCAACTTCTAATTATTCCTTTGAACTACTCTTATTCCCGGATATTTGATACAGTCGATACGTCGCCAAATTCTCGGATGGAGCGGTAATCCAAAAGGATTCCGTCAAAGAGTATGAGCTTCTGGCAAAGCATGGAGGCGGCTATCCCGGTTTCATCTCTTGGTTCAAACAAACGGTAATTAGCATTAATAGACCATTTCATTTCTTGGTCTAATTTGCGGCTAATGCAACAATTCTTTCATATTAAACTTGTAGGCTAATTCAGAGTCTATGGACGCTGAATTGAGACAAGACGCTAATGGCTTTGACTATAAGGTCCGTTCATTTGAGAAATACGACATCAACGGGTATCGCTTTCGTACCTTTGGCAAAGAGCTATCTATGGCCGACCGAAAATCTACAAATTGTGGTGTCTCTGCTATCGGCGAAGGAGGTACTGAGTATTATGGAAGAGTTGAAGCAATTTATGAACTTCTATTCTATGGTGAAAACCCACCGAACGTCGTAGTCTTCAAATGTTATTGGTTCCAGCCGAAGGAGACTAGAAGGACTCATGAACATATAGGGCTAGTAGAAATCAAACAAAGCACCCATTTAGATGTTCCCGATGTCTATATTACGGCTCAACAGGCGACCCAAGTTTTCTATCTACCGTGGGCATGCCAAACTAATGCAAATCTGAAGGGTTGGGATGTCGTTTATGAAGTGCCGCCACGTGTTAGACCACCTCTCCCCAATGAAGAGGATTATGAACCTCACATTAACCCAGACACATATGATGGAGAATTCTTCCAAGAAACACGTCTTTCCAAAAAACGTTTCAAGAACCGCTCTACTTCACCCCAGAACATGGAAGTAGACAGCGACAGTGAATCCGACAACACCCCTGAGCCGGAACAAGAAGAGTTGGAACAAAAAGAGGTTACTGCTGCGGATGACCTGTCAATGCTTGACCGATTACGGAACGGCCTTCCACATGTTGATGCCGCCGAACCCGATGAGCACGTCATTCATGACGACACGCGTGATAGTGATGATGATGATGATGATCCCGGAGCATATATAGACGATCCAGACTATTATTAGTTTGTATGCATCCCAACTTAAATTATATACATATTATTATTCATGTCAGTTCTTCAATTTTTTTATGTTGTACTAATTTCGTTTACTCTTTGTCATGGCAGGTGTTGAAAGATGGTGGGCGCGGGTCCAGAGCGTGCCGTGGGTACTTCTTCGGCGGCGGCCCGCGGGAGGGGTACTTCCATTCCACCCGTACCTCTCCGGAGAGCGTTGCTAGACAGTATGGGGACACCGCCGGGCGCTTCTTCGTCGGCGTCGTTGCCCACCGGGAGAGGAGGTCGGGGAGGGAAGAAGAGAGGAGGTAGATCAGGACGTGGCCGCGGGAGAGGTAGGCAGGCTGCTACGCCTTCCTCGCCGCCACCCCCAGCTGATTCACCCGAGCACAGGACTGCTAGGGTGGACCCGTTTGAGGTGGAGGCTACGGGGACTCCGCACCACGAGCCTCGGGTCGACGGGCCTTCGGCCCACGAGACTCCGGACCCAGAGGCTTCGGCCCACGACACTCCGGTCCAGGCTACGTCCCAGGAGACGTCCGGATAGGGTACCTGGCCGGATCCGCCTGAGGGGCCGAGTGGCCATGCTGATGGTGGCGGGGATGATCCATTTACTGATAGTGAGGGCGAGGTGGTTGAGGGGGCCACCGTGTACCAGCGTGGTGGTACACGACTCCCGCCCGTGCCGGCGACCCGCGAGCTGCGGCCGGTGATTAGGCCTGATGGGGAGAAGTAAGTGCATTTACTCTTTTTGTACCTTTTGCCTTCAGGTTTCTTCAAATATCTAATGCGTTGGCCTTGTCATACTACAGGGGTTGGGTACACGCCAGTGGAGTCCGCAGGCCCAACACCGTCCTTGGTGTGCTTTGCCGGCAAAACTTCCCAGGGTTTGTCACGTTGCCCGGTGAGGGTCAGCTTCCAGAGCTAGGATTGAGCTGGAAGCACTACTTGGCTGCCCCGGCCCCGCCGGACCACATGATCGACGGTGTCTTGTGCCACACGATTGCCGAGATGGTGATCAGAAGCTTTTGGGTAATTTCTCCTTTGCACAATTAAAAATTAACAATAGCTAGTTATTTTACTAATCAGTGTTGTCTCGTTTGATTGCAGACCTTCTACAGGTGTGAGGAGGGATACTGGGAGGAGGCGGCACAGGTTATCGATCACGAGTGCAGGCGCCTACTACAAAACTTACGGCATGAGGCTCGGCCGCAGGCTGTTCGAGACTACTACGCCACGCGTGGTATTAAGAAGGACAAGGCGTCGTGCTGGGCTAAGTTTCTGAAGAAGGATCAGTACATGAAGGTAATTAACTATTCTTAAGGCATTGTACTTAGTTTCCTTGATTTGATTCGTAGGCGTAGCGCTCAAATTTCTCTTTACTAACTTAGGTGCCCCCGAGATGGTGTGCGGATAAGATGGATTGTTGGGAGGCGTTGGTGGATGAGTGGTGCACAGGCCGCTGGCGAGCCGTCCACGACAATGCCAAGGACCGGCGTGCCCAAATGGTTGGTGTGCCACACCATCAAGGCAGCGCCAACTTATTTCAGTTCGGGCGGAACTGGGTATGTGGTTTGCTTCATGATTCATGCAATTCATTCTTCATGCTAGCTTGAGCCCTTTACTAATACTTTGTTCCTCTCTTTTAGGCGGGACACAATAACACGGAGGTGCCAGAGGTTTATGACCTCTATGCCATGGCCCATACTGCCTCGTACAAGAAGGTCAAGGCATTCTCTGAGGCTGACCTCGATAATCCAGAGAACTTCACCAACATCTCCTCCCACCACAAGCTCGTGAGGTACAGAGATGAGGGGAAGGCGAGGAAAAGGGAGGACTTTAACCCGAGCCAGCATCCCTTTGATCCAGAGCTGGTGATGATATCTGGTGGTGGGAGGCCCCATGGCTCGATAGCCATTGGAGATGGACTTATACGTCGTCCTCGCACTCTCCCGGAGATCAAGGCGCGCCAAACGAGCTCCTGTCTTGAGATAAGGCCTCGTCCACAGCTAGTCGATCTCGCCATCGAGGTAAGTTATACGGACTCAGATATCTTTCCTCCATTACATTGTGTGTGTGCCCATCCAT
Organism: Elymus sibiricus; assembly: GCA_039707655.1. Lineage (NCBI taxonomy): Eukaryota > Viridiplantae > Streptophyta > Magnoliopsida > Poales > Poaceae > Elymus > Elymus sibiricus. Next base: position 390,915,256 of record CM077668.1, on the reverse strand, counting down.
GATTAAAATGCTAATGAGGAGAGGGACCGGCTGGCGGCGGAGAGGGAACGGCTGGCAGAGGAGAAGATGGCTAGGTTGTTGGAGGAGGAGAGGGCACGGAATGATGCGTCTCACCGGGCCATGTATGAGCTCCTCGTGGTAAGTTTCTTATGCATATTAGCCAAATCATGCACGTAATATGTTCGTTTCATTACTAACCTATATGACTGACTCGTCAAAACCAAATGTGCAGTCTATGTGCGAGAAGACCGGTCAGACCCCTCCGCCGATGCCGGTCATTACTAGAGCGGGAACGGTGAGTTTCATTTGAATGGTCATTAGTTACAAGTCTTAACATTTGAGTGTCATCATGCTAACGGGACTTTGCAAATGATCTTTGGTGCAGCATAACTCCGAAGCCGCATCGCACAACCCGACGAACCCCGATGCTTGACCTCCGGTAAGTTTTCTCTATTATGCCACATACTTAGCTTATTTTCCCCAAAAAAGACATACTTATATAGCTAATTATTCTCCAAAATGACATAATTAGCTTATTCGTTGCAAAAATGGCATAATAACCTTGGTTACCTCATAAATGTCATATACTTAGCTTACTATCCTCCAAAATGACATAATTACCTAAGTTAGCTCTAAAATGACCTATACTTACCTAATTTAGCTCAAAAATGGCATAATTACCTAGGTTAGCACAAAAATGACCTATACTTACCTTATTTTCCTAGGTTATCACAAAAATGGCATACTTACCTAGGTTAGCTCTAAAATGACACAAATAAGGAATTAGATGAAGAAAAACAAGGAAGAGGAGAAAAAGAAGGAATAGAAGAAGAAGAAGAAGAAGAAGACTAGAAGAAGAAGAAGAAGAAGAAGAAGAAGAAGAAGAAGAAGAAGAAGAAAAAGAAGAAGAAGAAGACTAGAAGAAGAAGAAGAAGGCATACTTAGCTAATTATCCAATTATGTCATTTTGGAGGATAATTAGCTAAGTATGTCTTCTTCTTCTTCTTCTTCTTCTTCTTCTTCTTCTTCTAGTCTTCTTCTTCTTCTTCTTCTTCTTCTTAGCTTATTTTCCCCCAAAAAGACATACTTAGCTAATTATCCTCCAAAATGACATAATTACCTTATTTAGTCCATTTATGACATAATTAGCTTATTCGTTGCAAAAATGGCATAATAACCTTGGTTACTTCATAAATGTCATATACTTAGCTTATTATCCTCCAAAATGACATAATTACCTAAGTTAGCTCTAAAATGACCTATACTTACCTAATTTAGCTAAAAAATGGCATAATTACCTAGGTTAGCACAAAAATGACCTATACTTACCTTATTTTCCTAGGTTAGCACAAAAATGGCATACTTACCTAGGTTAGCTCTAAAATGACACAAATAAGGAATAAGATGAAGAAAAACAAGGAAGAGGAGAAAAAGAAGGAATAGAAGAAGAAGAAGAAGAAGAAGAAGAAGAAGAACAAGAAGAAGAAGAAGACTAGAAGAAGAAGAAGAAGAAAAAGAAGAAGAAGAAGACTAGAAGAAGAAGACTGGAAGAAGATGAAGAAGAAGAAGACGCTAATTATCCAAGTATGTCTTCTTCTTCTTCTTCTTCTTCTTAGCTTATTTTCCCCAAAAAAGAACATACTTAGCTAATTATCCTCCAAAATAACATAATTAGCTTATTTAGTCCATTTATGACATAATTAGCTTATTCGTTTCAAAAATGGCATAATAACCTTGGTAACCTCATAAATGTCATATACTTAGCTTATTTTCCTCCAAAATGACACAATAAGCTTAGTTAGGTCAAAAATGGCATAATTACCTAGGTTAGCTCTAAAATGACACAAACAAGCAATAAGAAGAAGAAAAACAAGAGGAGAAAAATAAGGAGAAGAAAAACTCTTCTTCTTCTTCTTCTTCTTCTAGTCTTCTTATTTTTCTTCTTCTTCTTCTTCTAGTCTTCTTCTTCTAACTTTCTTATTTCCCATTTTGCAGATTTGATTCACTTCACGGAAGCTTGCATTGATGGAGAGCTTGTGTTTACTTTTTGTTTTGATTTTGTATCCATGAACAATGTGAAACTTGCTACCTATGGATGAAACTATTGTAATATGGTGAAACTTGCACATTTTGTTTTGGTATATCTGTTGGATGATCATATCCATATGGCAGGGATATAGTTTCTTATGTGTTGGATATCATATACTTGCTGTGAAACTTGCACATACTGTTTGCCCTGTGAAATATATATATATATATATATATATCATATATTTGCTGTGAAAATGCTTGGATATAAGAAAAAACAGAATAAAAAGGGGCAAGACAGCCCCTTTGCCGTCTGCCAGCGGACGGCAAAGGTCTTTGCCGTCGGCCAGCGGACGGCAAAGGTGCCATGTGGCAGCAACCTGTGCAGCCTGGGAGTACTGTCTGACCCATTTGGTCATTATGCCGTCCGCTAGCAGACGACAAAGGCCAGTGGCCAAGCAGACGGCAAAGGACAGTGGCCAAGCAGACGGCAAAGAAAAAGAGCGGCAGACGGCAAAGAGCGTGGAGGAGTGACGTTATGCCACGGGTCTGCTGACGTCAGGAAGCAGACGGCAAAGGGGAGAGCACGTTTGCCGTCCGCCGGCAGACGGCAAAGTCTCCCGTTAGCCACCTAACGTGGCTAACGTCTATTCTTTGTCGTCCACTTTCTTTGCCGTCTGCTTGGCCAGGAAAGCTGACGGCAAAGGTCTTTGTCGTCCGCTGTACTAATGCAGACGGTAAAAAAGCTCATTACCAGAGCTTCCAGTGCCGGAAGCGTTTGCCGTCTGCGGCAGACGGCAAAGACCTTTGCCGTCCGCTTTATGGTCCTTTGCCGTCTGCCTTGGCAGACGGCAAATCAGCTGATTCCTGTAGTGCCTAGTCGCTCATGGGAAGGAGGAAAGCGTTTGAGGCCCACATGATTGCCTTAGTTCATTGTTCTTCCCCTTAGCCAAGTCTCTCCATGGCCTGATCTCAAGAGAAAATGCGCCCTATGCTTTAGATCAGGCACAACTGGACTGACCAAACAAACTCGGTACGAACACCCTCAACACCCGCCCACCGTAACAAAAAACACCACTCGCCCTGCCCCCTACATTATGGAGAAGTTACCATGTCATCTAATGTAATGCTAGATTTTTCCTACACCTCTAGTTCAAACCTAGCTAACATTTGCATATGTTGTGTCCCCCTAGTTCAAAAGTATGCGCATATGACCAAATTACCATCCTCTGGATTGGTAGAAAACTACCATCGCACTTAGGGCTAAATGCCCCGGGGGGACGAAAGAGTCACCACCTGAAACCTAATATCAGGAAACAAAATGACTGGAAAAATTGAAAAGAACAAGCTGCATGTATAATGATGTACATAATTAGTCATGGAAAAAACATATATTTAGTTGCTATTGTATTGTTACACGTGAACCACGAAAAATTAAATCTATGTATTGCCACATACTAAAATCAACCATCTAATAAGATCTTCTTTTTGTAGAAAAATCAAATGCACAAAAAGATGGTCTAAAATGGCACCTGAGCACGAGAAGCAGTATTTTTGTGTGTGCGTGTGGGGGGGGGGGGGATGAGAATCAATATGCACTCAATCCATCTCATTCTTCCACTAGCCGCGAGATCGATCCACTCCAGGCTGCTTTTTAAGCATTTCACTGCCAAACTCAACATACATGATGCCTAATTTGTAATTCTCCACATGCTAGTCTCCCACCGTGCAGATGATGTGATGCCGGGGGTTTACTCCATCGCGTCTTCGCCTCCTCCATGGCGCATATTCCCTGCCCGTAGGAATGGGCGTGTGTGCCCTCCTATCTATAGGTGTCATGGTTTTGACACGACAGATGCCCTTGTGAAAGGATTTAGAGATGAGGCCATCGCACAAGGGTGGAAGTTTAACGGGGTTGATCGGGAATGAGAAGACACGGGATTACCCAGGTTCGGCCCCTCACAGTGGAGGTAAAAGCCTACGTCCTACTTGATTATATTGTTGTGGATCTCGATTACAAGGATGCGGATTCGCTAACCTAGCTTTCGAGGGATTGCAATTTAGTCTTTTTCGCCTAGGTGCTCCCCTTTATATATACAGGCGGAACCCTAGATTTACATGAGAGTCCGGGTCGTTATCCTGACCCGTCTCCTACTCTTTCCTACTTATTCTTCAAGACAACCTTTAAGCCGTTCATCTTCTTCTTGAGCCGGCCCGTAGCCTGAGCCGGCCTTTCTTACTGGGCCTTCGTCAAGCCGGCCCATCGAGTATCTTCTTGACCCTGCAGTGAGATAACCCGCTAAGTCTTTCGGCTCTATGGCCGGGTCATCATCCTGCCGGGTCTACACGCCGGGAAATATCCCCAACATTAGCCCTCAGTTTGACTTAGATTTATCCATGTTAAACTCCAACCTGGAAAAAAAAATTGTGGAGCTCTGAATCTGTTTCTCAAGCTGGTTCTTCACCGTCCTTTATCTGCACTCAAATTTGCCGGCTCAACCATTTTGCCGGGTCATCACCCTCCATGACTTGGTATCTGTTCATCACTTTTCTTTATGACGTCACAATCCACTTCCGCAAAATCCGGGGTGACATCATATCGAATCTTTGAGTGGGTTCGTATTGTCTTATCAGGCATGAAAATCGAGGAGCCCATGGCCGAAATTTATTGTGCCGCTTAGGGCTCCGTACCCGTTGTTCCAATTTCTACCACGCCTATAAATAGGCCAGCACATCTCCATTGCTTTATTTTACCATTCGCTCTTCATCTTCTCCTCTGCTTCCGACGCCGCCACACTGTCTGAGATCGTCGTCGCCAGAGCTAGCACCAGTCGTGCCTCCTCATCGTCGCCGGAGCCATCCAACATCGCGCGGCCGCATCCACCACACCTCGAAGACTTGAAGCCTGACCTCTAGATCTGTAAGCTCCTCTCTCCATTGCTACTAGTTTATCACTGTTCTTCCGAGTTCTTCGCCACAGCAGCTGCAGATCCAAAATGCATTTGATCTCTCACATTATTAGTTCACATGGTCGCTTCTGCGGCGTTTTCAATATTGGTAGATTTGGCGTACTGCTTTAGATAGACCCCATCGCATTTCATCTCGTAGCGTGAAGAACATACCTAGTTTTTACTTTTTCATTTTTATCCATTTTCAGATCCGTAGAATTTTCTCACCCAATTGAAACTTGTTCGCTGACTCGTAGTCCAGGCCATTTTCAACACTTGTAAAAATCCGTGCTACGTAGTATCCGGCTTATCTTCATCAAGAACCTCGACCCGGATTTTATTTGCCTTCCCTTCGTAACCGGGTAAAATATCTCAATCACCGGCTTGTATCCATCATTTTTATTAAACCAAACTCATGTTTAACTGGCTTATGACACCTTTTCTCTTTCATAGCAGCTGAAACAAATGGGTCCCAAACCCAAGATTGTTAACTGGGCAAAATCCAGTATGTCTGAGCTTAGTCTGCAGGCCTTGGTGGATTCTGGGTTGTTGCCGGCTAAAGAAACAATTTCATGGCGAGCTCCGGAAGAACAAATTCACCCCCAACCCGGCCAGAACGAGATCATCATTTTTGCTGATCATGTTTCAAGGGGTTTCCGTCCTCCAGGCTCTAAAATTTTCCGAGACGTGCTGCATTTCTTCAATATCAGGCCTCAAGACTTGGCCCCCAATTCCATCTTCAACTTGTGCCAGTTCCAAGTATTCTGTGAAGTGTATCTGTAGCTTGAGCCGTCCATTAGCTTATTCCGGGAATTCTTCTATTTGAACCGCCAAACGGAGCACAAGGATGGCCCAAGCGTTGAACTTGGTGGAATCTCCATTCAAAGAAGGAAAAACATAGTCTTCCCCAACGCCAAGCCGGCCAGCCACCCCAAAGGGTGGCATAGAACCTGGTTCTACTGTAAAGACACATCCCCCGAAGGACAGCATCCACTCCCGGGTTACAGGTCAAGCCGGCTTGCCGCCAATGTAGCCTTCCCGGGTCTTGCTTCCAGGGAAGAGAGAGAGAACCTGGAGCCTCTGTATCCAAAGATGAATGTGTTGATTGCTCATGGCCTCACCGGTGTCGATCTGACCCGGACTTGGGTCGAGTGGCGAATTCAGCCACTCAGCTCTAGGACCCGGCTCATGCACACCTACACCGGCCATCACGAAGATCCACTTCGATTTAGCCAGGTTAATCTCAAGGAGAAGGACGTCCTAAAATTTGCCAAGAAGCTTCTTGGCGAAACAAAGGACGTCATTAAGCTCGTGGGGCTCGCCCCATTCTACGCCAACAACCTGGCTCCTGAGGTAAGCCGTCTCTGTCATCTTGCACTTTGCCACTACTGTTTTATCCTTGTCATAATTTCATCAATCCATCATATTTACAGGAGAACGCTGACTGGTGGCAGGTTGAAGTTAAAGATCCTACCCCTCCTTGAGAGGACGACGAAGAGGACTCGGAGGATGATGATGACAATGAGGTAGAACTTGACTCTCTTGGCCGCTTTTTTAATCAAATTGCTGATGCTAACTCCTCACAGGAAGAAGCTGAAATTAGCCACACCGTCGAGCCAGAGGTAACTTTGATCTCTTCAGACTCTGACTCCCCAACACCTGTTCGAAAGAAAACCCGGGCTTAGTCCGCAAAGTCCGAAGAAAAACCCGGGTTACCATCCGTAAAGTCCCCTTTTCACATCAAGATGCTCACTTGGATCCCAAATTTCTTTTGAAGAAAACACAGCACGCCGGAACATCCAAAAGGAAGACCCGGAGTAGTGAAGGAGAATTGAGTGGCGGGCTACCATATGAGCCGCCAACACGTAAAGCGCGGACAGAGGTGCTTCTTAGTCCAACTCCCTCTTTTCCTCTAGCTAGTCATTTCAAAGAGCCCTTACATTTGAATGACTCGGCATACCAGACGCCCCCCTCTTCGGACAAGTCAAGCGCTACTCAGGCGCCGGCTTTCAACATTAACCCGGGGTGAGCACTTTGATTAATCCTGTGTTGCATAACAGTCTCTTGCTTTTTTATCTTTTAATTGAATAACTCGTTGTTCCTCGTACAGTGCCAAAGCCATTAAGAAGAAAGCCGCCGCCGGGTCATCTGACCCGGTCATTGCAACAGGTTCTTCCCTGCAAGAGACAGCAGCTACCCTGGACATCCAGGACGAGCCGGCATTTCAGAGCAGCCCGCCGCCTCAAGATAGTACTGCGAGCCCAGCTCATGCCTCCTCTCCTGTTACTTAGGAGAGAGAGAATTTAACTGAAGAGCAACCCGAAGAGCCGCCCGCGGCACCGGCTCAAGATGAAGTAGTGGTGATTAGTGAACGGCAAACTGCTCCACCGGAAGCCTCTACTGCTCTCACCAAGGTTCCTGCCAAGGCTGAGCCACCCCTTAAGAACAAGGGGAAGACGGCTCTTGACTTCTCTGCCTTCGAAGATCAAGATGCCAACTCGTTGCACCAATCTGTGTTGATCCGGCTGTCTGAAAGCCGTGACACAGAGATTGCAATGATAACTTCGTTGAAGCGGAAATATGAGGTAACTTTTGCCCTCTGTCTTGAGACATATATATATGTAGCCCCAAGGGCCGGGTCATTATCAGATGATGATCCGGGACTTCAAAACTTTATCTTGCATGCATAACCTCAATCGGTGACCCCAAAGGCTGGCTCGTCATACTATGATGGGCGGGTCTCCATATCTAGTAAGATAGATCGAATTATGCATTAGCCCCCAAGTGCCATGTGGAATGCCTGCATCTTCATGGGACTTGCTGTTTTTGTTGAAGAGCTGAAAACATGTAGCCCCCATGTGCCGGGTCAACCGGAAGGGTGGCTTGGGACATGCTTATATGATGTATAACTAAAACTGCCTTGCAGGACATGCTGAATCAAGTGGAGGCCCAGGCTTCCTTCTTCCGGAAGGAAGCAAGGAAGGAGAAAAAACTGCGTAAAGAAGCTGAAGAATTATCTGCAGAAGCCACCAAGTCTCTGCTCCTTGTGAGGAGCACCTTGAAAGAAACCGAGGCATAAAGAGCTGCCCTAGCTGAGCGTGCTGAAGAGGCCGAGGCCAAACTAGAGCCGGTAACTCGAGAGCTAGCCACGCTAAAGGGCCATATCACAGCCATGTGCAAGGCCATCTTCGGTAAGTAAAAAGACTACCATGAGTCAATTATACCAACTTAATATGCTAAGCCGGCTTTACTGATCGCGCGTACTTATCCTTGAAGGCCGTAAGAACCAAACCCTTGTTCAGCAGCCACTGGTGAAATTGAAGGCGGTTTATACCTTTGTGGAGCAGCTATACATAGGCGGCTCCCGGTGCATAATGGCCGCGAAAAATACTAAGACGTTGCCACAGTTGATTGCTGACATGTTGAAGGAACTGTCAGTTGTGCCCAAGTAGTTTGAAGAATGGAAGAAGACGGCGTGTCGCGCTAGGGCTCTGACAGTTCTTGCTCGTGCCAAAGCCTATGTGCCAGAACTGGATCCGGCTCAGATTGTGGGCGGGTATCCGGAGTTCAATGTAGACGACACCCCATTTTCTGAGAAGGACTTCAGACGCTGCCTAAAGGAAACCCGAGTTGCTGCCACTGCCATTGCCGAAGAGGCAAACTTGTCCAAGCATCAAGTCGGATATACAGAAGATAATGAGCGGATTGAGCCACCAAACCCTCAACCGGTGGCTCTTACTCGCGCGCGTAAGCAATCTTTTGCTCCTGAAGTTGATCCTTCTTCCGTGATTTCCGCCGATGCAATGTTTGAAGCATTGCGCTCCATTCAGTGGTCGACCGGCGAGTCCACAAGCCAGGAAGGGGCGGAGGATGACGACAATCGCGAAGAGACGGGACAAAGCGCTCCTTGATCCTCCAGCGCCTGTAATCTGGCCCACACCAGCTCTTCCTTGCTTGCAGTAGGATTTGAATGAATATTATTTAAGTCGGCAGCCCGATGGGCGACTTGTAATAACTTAGTGTCAAACTGTTGTTGATGCCAGTGCCGTCGTGCACTGTGCTGCTATTGCCTGTACAAACACATTTGTGGATGCCCGCTACTTGTGAGCTGCGTTGGTAATTCCCTGAAGAGGAAGGGAGATGCAGTATAGTAGAGATAAGTATTTCCCTCAGTTATGAAACCAAGGTTATCAATCCAGTAGGAGAATCATGCAACACCTCGTTAGCAGCACCTGCACACAAAACAACAAATCCTTGCACCCAACGCAAACAAGGGGTTGTCAATCCCTCGGCGGTAATTGCAAGATTAAATTGTATGTGATAGATAGATTGATTGAAACAAAAATACAAAATAAAATAAATAAAAGAAAAGTGCAGCAAGATATTTTTAGGGTTTTTAATATATGATTTAGATAGACCCGGGGGCCATAGTTTTCACTAGAGGCTTCTCTCGAGAAAATAGCATACGGTGGGTAAACAAATTACTGTTGGGCAATTGATAGAAAAGCAAATAATCATGACGATATCCAAGGCAATGATCATGTATATAGGCATCACGTCCGAGACAAGTAGACCGACTCCCGCCTGCATCTACTACTATTACTCCACACATCGACCGCTATCCAGCATGCATCTAGTGTATTAAGTCCATAAAGAACGGAGTAACGCCTTAAGCAAGATATTTTTTTAGGGCAAATGGACTTATATACCAGAAAATGGGGGCCACAGGCTAGCCAGGGGCCTCACGAGGTACCAGGGCGCGCCTGGGGGGGGGTGGCACGCCCTGGTGTCTCGTGGGCACCTGGGTGGCCCCCTCTGGTACTTCTTGCTTCCAGTATTTTTTATTTATTCCAAAATAAATCTCCGTAAAATTTCAGCTCATTTGGAGATGTGCAGAATAGCTATCTCTGACATAGCTTTTTCAGGTCCAGAATTCCAGCTGCCGGCAATCTCCCTCCTTGTGTAAATCTTGCATATTAAGAGAGAAAAGGCATTAGAATTGCTTCACAAAGTGTTATATTGATTAAAAACACTATAAATAACAGTAGCAAAACATGATGCAAAATGGACGTATCAATCATCCATAAATTTAAACCATGAGTAGGGCAATTTCTTATCATTAATTTCATCCTTTCCCAAGATTGGGTAACATGTTCATGGTCAAGTTGCTTAAAATTCATAATTTGATTTCTTAGGGAAATAATTTTTGCGGGAGGAAAATACTTGGTAATAAAAGCATCTTTACACCTATCCCAAGAATCGATACTATTTCGTGGTAAAGATGAAAACCAATTTTTTGCACGATCCCGTAATGAGAATGCGAATAATTTTAATTTCACAATATCATTATCCACATCTTTTTTCTTTTGCATGTCACACAATTCTATGAAAGTGTTTAGATGGGATGCAGCATCTTCATTAGGACTACCAGAAAATTGTTCTTTCATAACAAGATTTAGCAAAGCGGCATTAATATCACAAGTCTCCGCACTAGTGGCGGGAGGAGCAATCGGAGTACTAATAAAATCATTATTATTAGTATTGGAAAAATCACACAATTTTGTATTTTCTTGAGACATCGTGAATACGCAAGCAAGATAACAAGCAAGCAAACAAGCAAACAAGAAAAAGGCAAATGGAAAATATTTTTGTATTTTTGTAAAAACTTTTTAGAAGTGGGGGAGATGAAAACGAGAGGCAAATGCAAATAAAGTAAATGCAAGGAGATGAGAGTTTTTTGCGTAGGTACTTGATAGATGTTGATGATGTCTCCCCGGCAACGGCGCCAGAAATTCTTCCTGCTACTTGTGAGCTGCGTTGGTAATTCACTGAAGAGGAAGGGAGATGCAGTACAGTAGAGATAAGTATTTCCCTTAGTTATGAAACCAAGGTTATCAATCCAGTAGGAGAATCATGCAACACCTCGTTAGCAGCACCTGCACACAAAACAACAAATCCTTGCACCCAACGCAAACAAGGGGTTGTCAATCCCTCGGCGGTAATTGCAAGATTAAATTGTATGTGATAGATAGATAGATAGATTGAAACAAAAATACAAAATAAAATAAATAAAAGAAAAGTGCAACAAGATATTTGTAGGGTTTTTAATATATGATTTAGATAGACCCGGGGGCCATAGTTTTCACTAGAGGCTTCTCTCGAGAAAATAGCATACGGTGGGTAAACAAATTACTGTTGGGTAATTGATAGAAAAGCAAATAATCATGACGATATCCAAGGCAATGATCATGTATATAGGCATCACGTCCAAGACAAGTAGACCGACTCCTGCCTGCATCTACTACTAGTACTCCACACATCGACCGCTATCCAGCATGCATCTAGTGTATTAAGTCCATAAAAAACGGAGTAACGCCTTAAGCAAGATGACATGATGTAGACAAAGTAAACTCACGCATGAATAAACCCCATCTTTTTACCCTTAATAGCAATGATACATACGTGTCATGTCCCTTTCTGTCACTGGGATTGAGCACCGCAAGATCGAACCCATTACAAAGCACCTCTTCCCATGGCAAGATAAATCAATCTAGTTGGCCAAACCAAATCAATAGATCGGAGAAGAAATACGAAGCTATAATAATCATGCATAAAAGAGATCAGAAAAGACTCAAATAATATTCATGGATAATCTGATCATAAACTCACAATTCATCGGATCCCAACAAACACACCGCAAAAAGTGATTACATCGGATAGAACTCCAAGAACATCGAGGAGAACATTGTATTGAAGATCAAAAAAGAGAGAAGAAGCCATCTAGCTACTAACTATGGACCCGAAGGTCTGTGGTAAACTACTCACGCATCATCGGAAGGGCAGCAAGGTTGATGTAGAGCCCCTCCAGGACCGATTCCCCCTCCGGCGGAGTACCGGAGAAGGCCTCCAGATGGGATCTCTCGAGAACAGAAACTTGCGGCGGCGGAAAAAGTATTTCGTGGACTCCCCTGAGGGTTTCTGATTTTTTGGGAATTTATAGTGGTGGAATTAGGTCAAACGGAGCTGAGGTGGGCCCACGAGGCACCAGGGTGCGCCTGCCCCCCAGGCGCGCCCTGGTGGCTCGTGGCCACCTCCTCTGGCGTCTGGTCTTCTCCCGAAGCTTCTAGTGTTTATCTTGTCCAATAAAAAATCTCCAAAAAGTTTCGTGGCATTTGGACTTCGTTTGGTATTGATTTTCTGTAAAACAAAAACAGGGCAGAAAACAGCAACTGGCACTGGGCACTAAGTTTATAGGTTAGTCCCAAAAAATGATATATAATTGCTGTAAATGTATATAAAAACATCCAAGATTGATAATATAACAGCATGGAACAATAAAAAATTATAGATACGTTGGAGACGTATCAGCATCCCCAAGTTTAATTCCTGCTCGTCCTCGAGTAGGTAAATGATAAAACCAGAATTTTTGATGTGGAATGCTGCCTATCATATTCATCATATATTCTTTTATTTTGTAGCATGGACATTGGACTTGAATGATTCAAAGCAATAGTCTATAGTTTGACATGAAGATATAAATACTCAAGCATGCTAACAAGCAATCATGTCTTTCAAAATATCAACGCTAAAGAAAGTTATCCCTAGCCCATTATGCTCAATCATTGATCCATTCATGAAACACACTCAAATATTAGCTACACACAATGCACAAGTATGACAATAGTGCTCTCTAGTTGGTGCTTTTATAAGAGAAGATGGAGACTCAAAATAAAAAATAAAAATTGCATAAAAGTAAATAGATAGGCCCTTCGCAGAGGGAAGCAGAGATTTGCTAATGTGCCAGAGCTCAAAGCTTAAATTAGAGAGATGAAAATATTTTGAGAGGCATGCTTTTCCTGTCAACGAAAACGACCGAGAATTCCCAATATCTTCCATGCTAGACACATCATAGGCGGTTCACAAACAGAAAGTAAAGTTTATTTCCTTTCAACCATTCTTTCACAATCCATGGCTTGCCGTATCCATGGGTGCCCTCCATACAAACACTTTCCAAGGAATTTTGTTGTTATTAATTTTTGATTTCATTGTGGGACTGGGCATCCCTATTACCAGCCACTCTCTCGTGCAATGACAAGTGAATAAACACTCATCGTGAGAATAACACACCTAGCATGGAAAATATTGGCCACCCCCTTCCGCTTCATGAGCGGTACGGGCACACAATTCGGAAAAATTATTTTGAAAATTAGAGTTGGCACACGCAAATTTACTTGGAACGGCATTGAAATACCGCATATAGGTAGATATAGTGGACTCATTTGGCACAACTTGGGTTTAAGGAGTTTCGATGCACAAGCAGTATTTCCGCTTAGTACAAATGAAGGCTAGCAAATAGATTGAGAAGCAACCAACCAAAAAACGAAAACGGTCATAAACATGCATTGAACATAACTAACACCGAATAATGCATCATAAGTAGGATATAATTTCTTTGCATAACTATTGACTTAATGTGCATGAATAGGGAGTCACAAACCTTAACACGAATATTCTTACTAAATCACAATTACTCACTAACATGACTCACATATTATCATTTCCATATCGCAAAACTATTGCAAGGAATCACACTTATCATATCCAATGATCTATATGAAAGTTTTTTTTATATCCCTCTTGAATATTCATCACTTTGGGACTAAATTCATATCTTGTGCAAATTACCGTTACTATTATCAACTCTCAAAAAGATATAAGTGAAGCGTGAGAGTGCAAATATTTCTTAAAATTTTTCATCTTATCAACTCTCAAAATAATATAAGTGAAGCATGAGAGTTTATTTCTTCAAAATTTTAATTTTATGAACTCTCAAAATAATATAAGTGAAGCATGAGAGTTTATTTCTTCAAAATATAGCCACCACCGTGCTCAAAAAGATTTAAGTGAAGCACTAGAGCAACTGCCTAGCTCAAAAAATTTAAGTGAAGCACATAGAGTATTCTAACAAATTATGATGGCGTGTGGCTCTCTCAAAATAGGTGTGTTCAGCAAGGATGATTGTGACAAACTAAAAAGCAAACAAAGCAAAGACTCATATAATACACGATGCTCCAAGCAAAACACATATCATGTGACGAATAAAAATATAGCTCCAAGTAAAATTACCGATGGTTGGTAGAAGAAAGAGGGGATGCCTTCCGGGGCATCCCCAAGCTTAGACGCTTGAGTCTTCCTTGAATATTACCTTGGGGTGCCTCGGGCATCCCCAAGCTTAGGCTCTTGACCCTCCTTATTCCTTCATCCATCGTGATCTCACCCAAAACTTGAAAACTTCAATCACACAAAACTCAACAAAACCTTCGTGAGATCCGTTAGTATATCAAAATAAATCATTACTTTAAGTACTGTTGTAAACCCATTCATATTTTATTTTTGCATTATAACTACTGTATTCTAACTTCTCCATGGCTTATACCCCCCGATACAATCCATAGTTTCATCAAAACAAGCAGGTAGTGCATCAAAAACAGAATCTGTCAAAAACAGAACAGTCTGTAGCAATCTATTTAAAAGCCATACTTCTGTAACTCCAAAACTTCTGAAAAATTAGGACAACGTGGGAAATTCATATACCAATACTGTGTAAAAAAATTAGATTTTTTTGACTCTCCAGTACAGAAACAAAATTCCAGCACTGGATGTAAAAATTTCTATTTTCCAAACAGCATCGATTATACTATCTTCCAAATCATCCTAAAGGTTTTACTTGGCACAAACACTAATTAAAAACACAAAAACTCAATCATAACAGTAGCATAAAAGTGAAAACACACAATAACAGAAAAAAATAATAAAAATTTATTTTATTCATTGGGTTGCCTCCCAACAAGCACTATTGTTTTATGCCCCTAGCTAGGCATAATGCATAGTTTCAAGTATTGTCATCTTTCAAGTTGATTCCATAAGTGGCCCTCGTCATGGATTCATATGGTGCTCTAATTTTATTCCTAGGGAAATGTTCCATACCCTTATTTAGTGGAAACTGCAATTTTATATTCCCTTCTTTCATGTCAATAACGACACCTATGGTTCGTAAGAACGGTCTACCAAGTATTATTGGGCAAGAAGGATTACATTCAATGTCAAGTACTATGAAATCAACGGGCACATAATTTCTATTTGCAAGAATAAGAACATCATTAATTCTACCCAAAGGCTTTTTAATAGTAGAATCCGCCAAGTGCAAATTAAGAGAACATTCATCTATATTGGTAAAACCTTGCACATCACATAGAGATTTTGGAATTGTGGAAACGCTAGCAGCCAAATCACATATAGCATTGCACTCATAATTTTTAATTTTAACTTTAATGGTGGGTTCCCATTGATCATATAATTTTCTAGGAATTGAAATTTCTAGTTCTAGCTTTTCTTCTAACGCTTTCATCATTGCTTCTACGATGTGTTTAGTAAAAGCCTTATTTTGCTCATAAGCGTTGGGTGAATTTAGCATGGATTGTAACAAAGAAAGGCACTCAATCAAAGAACAACTATCATAATTAAAATCTTTGTAATCCAAAAGAGTGGGCACATCACAATTTAAAGTTTTTACCTCTCCAAACCCACTTTTAGCAATTTTCTTATCAAGATTTTCATCCTCCGAATTATGAGGACGCTCTTTAGCTAAAGTTGACTCTTCTTCAGTCCCCTTTTCATCAAGTTTAATATTGCTAAACAAAGAATCTATAGATGAAACACCAATCATTTTAATATCCTCATCATTACTACGATAAAAACCGGGAGGGATCGCTTTTTCTAAAAATTCTCGTTTAGCTTTTAGCATAGCGGTTCTTTTCTTACTCTCATCCATGGAGACATATAAAGCTTTAATTGATTCACTAATATCAATTTTGGGTGGCAAAATTTTAGTCTTGAGATTTTCCACATCATGAATAATTCTATCAATGCTCCTAGACATATCATCAAGTTTACTTAATTTTTCTTCTATCGTAGTGTTGAAAACTTTTTGAGCATTAATAAATTATTTAATATTACTTTAAAGATCAGAGGGCATCCTATTATTATTATTATAAGAATTACCATAGGGATTGCCATAACTATTAGAAGAATTTCCAGGAAACGGTCTAGCATTGAAATTACCTCTATAAGCATTATTGTTAAAATTGTTTCGCGAGACAAAATTCACATCTACGGGATCATTATTTTGCTCAACCAAAGTGGATAAAGGCACATCATTAGGATCAATAGGAGCATTTTTGCGAGCAACCAATTTCAAAAGCGCATCAACTTTATCACTCAAAGTATTAATTTCTTCAACATAATTCACTTTTTTACTAGTAGGAACTCTTTCAGTATGCCATTGTGAATAATTTGCCATAATATTATCAAGCAATTTAGTAGCTTCTCCCAAAGTAATTTCCATAAAAGTACCACCCGCGGCGGAATCTAAAAGATTTCTAGAAACAAAATTCAATCCTGCATAATTTTTTTGTATGATCATTGATGACCCACAAGTATAGGGGATCAATCGTAGTCCTTTCGATAAGTAAGAGTGTCGAACCCAACGAGGAGCAGAAGGAAATGACAAGCGGTTTTCAGCAAGGTGTTTTCTGCAAGCACTGAAATTATCGGTAACGAGTAGTTTGATAGCAAGATAATTTGTAACAAGTGACAAGTAGCAATAGTAACAAAGAGTGCAGCAAGGTGGCCCAATCCTTTTTATAGCAAAGGACAAGCCGGAACGATCTCTTATAGTAAGTAAAGCGTTCTCGAGGACACATGAGAATTTCATCTAGTCACTTTCATCATGTTTGTTTGATTCGCGTTCGCTACTTTGATAATTTGATATGTGGGTGGACCGGTGCTTGGGTGTTGTTCTTACTTGAACAAACCTCTCACTTATGATTACACCCTCTCGCAAGCATCCGCAACTACGAAAGAAGAGTTAAGATTTCTCTAACCATAGCATTAAACATATGGATCCAAATCAGCCCCTTACGGAATAGCGCATAAACTAGGGTTTAAGCTTCTGTCACTCTAGCAACTCATCATCTAATTACTACTCCACAATGCATTCCCTTAGGACCAAAGATGGTGAAGTGTCATGTAGTCGACGTTCACACGACACCACTAAGGGAATCAACAACATACATATCATCAAAATATCAAACGAATACCAAATTCACATGATTACTTATGACAAGACTTCTCCCATGTCCTCAAGAACAAAAGTAACTACTCACAAATCATATTCATGTCCAAGATCAGAGAGGTGTTGAATAGCATAATAGATCTGAACATATAATCTTCCACCAAATAAACCAACTAGCATCAACTACAAGATGTAATCAACACTACTAGCAACCCACAGGTACCAATCTGAGGTTTTGAGACAAAGATTGAATACAAGAGATGAACTAGGGTTTGAGATGAGATGGTGCTGGTGAAGATGTTGATGAAGATTAGTCCTCCCACGATGAGAGGATCGCTGGTGATGTCGATGGCCACGATTTCCACCTCCCGGAGGAAAGTATCCCCGGCAGAATCTCTCCGCCGAAGAGCAAAAGTGCTCCTGCCCAAGTTCCGCCTTGAGACGGCGGCGCACCGTCCCGAAAGTCTTCTCTATATTTTTTAGGGCAAATGGACTTATATACCAGAAAATGGGGGCCAGAGGCTGGCCAGGGGCCCCACGAGGTACCAGGGCGCGCCTTGGGGGGTGGCGCGCCCTGGTGCCTCGTGGGCACCTGGGTGGCCCCCTCTGGTACTTCTTGCTTCCAGTATTTTTTATTTATGCCAAAATAAATCTCCGTAAAATTTCAGCTCATTTGGAGATGTGCAGAATAGGTATCTCTGACATAGCTTTTTCAGGTCCAGAATTCCAGCTGCCGGCAATCTCCCTCCTTGTGTAAATCTTGCATATTAAGAGAGAAAAGGCATTAGAATTGCTTCACAAAGTGTTATATTTATTAAAAACACTATAAATAACAGTAGCAAAACATGATGCAAAATGGACGTACCAACTCTCCCAAGCTTAGACCTCGCTTGTCCTCAAGCGAAAGCCGATATCGATAATCATGTCCACATGTTTAGAGAGAGAGAGGTGTCGATAAAAACAAAATACAGACATAGTAGCATCATGATCATTATTATAACAGCAATATTTATTTTCATAAAACTTCTCATGAGCAAGTAACAATTCATCACAACAATGGAGTATAAGGCATAAACTTTCTTGAAAACTAACAAACTATGTTCTCAGTCAACAATGCAATTGCAATTCATCATATTTTCAGGAAGGGTCTCATGTAGGAGCTATTTAGCAAGTCCACATACTCAACCATCATTTAGTCTTCTATGATTGCTAACACTCACGACATATATATGGAGCAAAAAGTTTCAGCCAGACACATGGAAAGATAGGGGCTTGTGATTTTGCCTCCCAACTTATTCACCTCATGGGTGATGTCAACAATAATAACTCATGATCACTCATATCCAACTGGATATATATGCCTAGATCTTTCCCCACCACATGATGCTTACAAAAGAGAAAAATAAAAAGAAAGTAGAGGAGAACACTATTGACTCTTGCATAAAAAGTAAATACATAAAAGTAAAGGATAGGCCCTTCGCAGAGGGAAGCAGAGGTTGTCATGCGCTTTTTGTTGTTGGATGCAAGAGCTCTTAATGCAAAGGAACATCACTTTATATTGCCCCTTGTGATAGCAACCTTTATTATGCAGTCTGTCGCTTTTATTTCTTTACCATCACAAGTTCGTACAAAGCTTATTTCCCTTACAATAAAAGTTCAGACATATTTAGAGGCAATTTTTATTGCTTTTTGCACCAATGACAACTTACTTGAAGGATCTTATTCAATCCATAGGTAGATATAGTGGACTCTCATGACATGAAACTGGGTTTAAGGGTTTTGGATGCACAAGTAGTATCTCTACTTGGTGCGGATTTTTGGCTAGCAAAGATATTGGGCAAGCACCACATGTTGGCGGATCTATAACAATATAACTTCTATGTGAATATGAACAAACATAATTCATTAAGTTGTCTTCCTTGTCCAACATCAACAATTTGACATAAAATACTTAATGGGGGCTCACAATCATAAAAGATGTCCAAGATAGTATATTTGCATGTGAATCTTCTCTTCCCTTATTAGCTTTTTCATGAATTGCATCATTGACTAATGCTATGTTTGTTAACTTCCAATAAATTTTACCACTTATACTTTTCTTTATGTAATGTCATTACTTTCCATAAGATTAGCATATGATCTTTTTTCATTATTTTCATTGCTAGAATTGAAACATGAAAGTAAAGAAGCAAAAGCTCAAACTACTCTTTATTATATAACTCTCAACTCTATTACATAGATAGATAGATCACGAAGCTAACACTCGAAAATAGATCATACTAAACTTTTATTCAACTAGATCACGAAATAACTATAAGGATCAAACTAAAATAGGTAATGATAATAAAAGTGATGGTGATACGATACCGGGGCACCTCCCCCAAGCTTGGCACAAGCCAAGGGGAGTGCCCATACCCATGTACTCAGATTTCCTTCTTCGGTGATGGTGGTGGTGATGAAGTAGTGATCTTATCCTCCGGCTTCCATGGCATAGGTTCCCCATCATAAAAAGATAACGAGTCTCCGGAGTCCTGAAACTTGCAGCTAAACTCATACCTTTGAATCTTGCCTCATACTCAAAATTTTGGTTTTGAAGATCATAGATTTGGCCTTGGAGATAGTCGATTCGTTCATTAAGCTTGAAGATGATGTCCCCCATCGATTGGCCCTCCACCTTGTGATTACGGGTGAATTCCGTGATCATGGAGTGGTTGGCGCTGAGTCCACGTTCCACCATCCCTTGGCACTTGAAGATCTCCTACTCCACTGCTTTGAGCCTGGACTCCACGCTCCCGGTCTTCTTGGGTCCTTGAACATCCCGGATGTGAAGCACCCCCTCACGCATCTCAATGGCTTGAGGGTGTTTCATCACCTCTGGTAGGTAGGGGTTGATGACCTTCTCGTAGAACTTGTCCTTGGAAGAGCTTGGTGGAGCCATAGCGATCTTGATCTGTCAAAAAAATAGCACAAAACAAGAACAGAGGAGATTTCTGCGATACGGTAGTCAAAACATACGGGAGTATATATAAAGAATTTTTATCTTGCAAAACAAGTAATCCAGGAGAAAACGGAGTCGGGAAGGCTCACGTGGGGCCCACGAGCGACCAGTGCGCGCCTGGGGGGGGGGGCGCCCTGGTGCCTCGTGGGCACCAGGTGGGTCCCCTCGGCTGTTTCTTATTTTAGTATTTTTTCTAATATTCCAAAACTGACAGAAAGTATTTTTATGGAATTTTTGGAGTCAGTTTACTTACCGTATCACATACCTCTTCCTTTTCAGGGTTCTGGAGTGTTCCGGAAGGTCTATCTTATGTATTCCTCCGGTGTAATTGTTTCAATAATATTAGTTTCAACATTAATGGGAGTACCTGAAATATAGTGCTTGATTCTTTGCCCATTCACCACTCTTGGATTAGTGCCTTCGGAGTTGTTTATTTTGATGGCTCCGGAGCGATAAACTTCTTCGATGATATACAGTCCTTCCCATTTAGAGAGAAGTTTTCCAGCAAAGAATCTCAAACGAGAATTGTACAATAGAACTTGCTCACCTACTTTAAATTCCCATTTTTGAATTCTTCTATCATGCCACCTTTTAACTTTTTCTTTAAACAATTTGTCATTTTCATAAGCTTGGGTTCTCCATTCATCTAATGAGCTAATATCAAATAACCTCTTTTCACCAGCAAGTTTAAAATCATAATTTAGTTCTTTAATTGCCCAATATGCTTTATGTTCTAACTCAAGAGGTAAATGACATGCTTTTCCATAAACCATTTTATAAGGAGACATACCCATAGGATTTTTATAAGCAGTTCTATAAGCCCATAATGCATCGTCAAGTTTCTTAGACCAATTCTTTCTAGATCTATTGACGGTTTTTTGAAAAATTAATTTTATTTCTCTATTGCTCAATTCAACTTGACCACTAGTTTGAGGGTGATAGGGAGATGCAATGCTATGGTTGACATCATATTTAATAAGCAATTTACGGAATGCACCATGAATAAAATGTGAACCACCATCAGTCATTAAATATCTAGGGACTCCGAACCTTGGGAAAATAACTTCTTTAAGCATTTTAATAGAAGTGTTATGATCAACAGTACTAGTTGGAATAGCTTCTACCCACTTAGTAATGTAATCAACAGCAACTAAAATATGAGTATGCCCATTGGATTTAGGAAAAGGTCCCATATAATTAAATCCCCAAACATCAAATGGTTCAACAGCAAGTGAATAATTCATAGGCATTTCCTGACATCTACCAACATTACCAATTCTTTGACATTCATCACAAGATAGGACAAACTTACGAGCATCCTTGAAAAGAGTAGGCCAATAAAAACCAGATTGTAATACCTTGTGTGCAGTTCTGTCTCCCGCATGGTGTCCTCCGTAAGCTTCGGAATGACACTTCCGTAGGATTTGTTCATGTTCATGCTCAGGTATACAACGTCTAATAATACCATCTACTCCTTCTTTATAAAGATGTGGGTCATCCCAGAAATAATGTCTTAAATCAAAGAAGAACTTTTTCTTTTGTTGGTATGTGAAACTAGGTGGTATGTATTTAGCAACAATGTAATTAGCATAGTCTGCATACCATGGACTATTACGAGAAGCATTTATTACAGCTAATTGTTCATCAGGAAAATCATCATTAATAGGTAGTGGGTCATCAAGAACATTTTCCATTCTAGACAAATTATCTGCTACGGGATTCTCAGCTCCCTTTCTATCAATAATATGCAAGTCAAATTCTTGTAGCAATAAAACCCACCTAATGAGTCTAGGTTTAGCATCTTTATTTTCCATAAGATATTTAATAGTAGCATGATCGGTGTGAACAGTTACTTTAGAATCAACTATGTAAGATCTGAATTTATCACATGTGAACACAACTGCTAGAAATTCTTTTTCAGTGGTAGCATAATTTCTTTGGGCACTGTCTAGAGTTTTACTAGCATAATGGATAACATTTAATTTCTTATCAACTCTCTATCCTAGAACAGCACCAACAGCATAGTCACTAGCATCACACATAATTTCAAAAGGCAGGTTCCAATCAGGTGGTTGGACAATAGGTGCAGTGGTTAAGGCTTTCTTAAGTGTTTCAAAGGCTTCTAGACAATCATCATCAAAAACAAATGGAACATCTTTTTGCAAAAGATTGGTAAGAGGCCTAGAAATTTTAGAGAAGTCTTTAATAAATCTCCTATAGAAACCAGCATGACCAAGAAAACTTCTTATACCTTTAATATCTTTAGGACATGGCATTTTCTCAATAGCAACAACCTTAGCTTTATCAACTTCAATACCTCTTTCAGAAATTTTATGCCCCAAGACAATGCCTTCATTCACCATAAAGTGGCACTTCTCCCAATTCAAGACAAGATTGGTTTCTTCACATCTCTGCAAAACTCGATCAAGGTTGCTTAAGCAATCATCAAAAGAAGTCCCGTAAACGGAAAAATCATCCATGAACACCTCAACAATCTTTTCACAAAAGTCAGAGAATATAGCAGTCATACATCTTTGAAGGGTAGCAGGTGCATTGCATAAACCAAAAGGCATACGTCTATAAGCATAAGTTCCAAAAGGACAAGTAAAGGTGGTTTTCTCTTGATCGGGTTGTGATACGGGTATTTGAGAAAAACTAGAATAACCATCTAGGAAACAAAAGTGTGTATGCTTAGACAATCTTTCTAGCATTTGATCAATAAAAGGTAAGGGGTAATGATCTTTTCTAGTAGCTTTGCTTAA
The DNA here is from genome assembly GCA_039707655.1 of Elymus sibiricus. Classification (NCBI taxonomy): domain Eukaryota; kingdom Viridiplantae; phylum Streptophyta; class Magnoliopsida; order Poales; family Poaceae; genus Elymus; species Elymus sibiricus. The sequence continues at coordinate 390,892,387 of CM077668.1, read as the reverse complement.
TTTTCTAAAATCGATTACCATCCTATAACCAGTTACAATTCTTTGTGGAATGAGTTCGTTTTTATCATTAGGAACAACGGTAATACCTCCTTTCTTAGGGACACAATGAACGGGACTTACCCATCTACTATCAGCTATGGGATAGATTATACCTGCTTCCAGAAGTTTTAATATTTCGGTTCTTACCACCTCTTTCATCTTAGGATTTAATCGTCGTTGGTGGTCGACAACTGGTTTAGCATCAGGCTCCATATTAATTTTGTGTTGACATAGAGTGGGACTAATGCCCTTAAGATCATCAAGAGTATATCCAATAGCAGCTCGGTGCTTCCTTAGAGTTTTTAGTAATCTCTTTTCTTCATGCGCTGAAAGGTTAGCACTAATAATAACAGGATATATCTTCTTTTCATCAAGATAAGCATATTTCAATGTATCAGGCAATTGCTTCAATTCAAACACAGGATCACCTTTAGGTGGAGGAGGGCCTCCAAGAGTTTCAACAGGCAAATTATGTTTAAGGATAGGTGGTTGATCAAAGAACATCTTATCTATTTCATTTCTTTCATTCATATGCATATCGTTTTCATGGTCTAGCTAATATTATTCTAACGGATCAGTAGGAGGTACGGCAATAGAAGCAAGACCAATAATTTCATCTTTACTAGGCAATTCTTTATCATGAGGTTGTCTATGAAACTTGGAGAAATTAAACTCATGAGATATATCACCAAACTTAACTCGAACCTTTTCTTTAACACAATCAATTTCAGCATTAACGGTATTCAAGAAAGGTCTACCAAATATAATGGGACAAAAATTATCTTGTTGTGAACCAAGTACCAAGAAACCAGTAGGGTATTTGATTTTGCCACACAAGACTTCAACATCTCTAACAATCCCAAGTGGTGTAATAGTATCTCTATTCGCTAGCTTAATAGTAACATCAATATCTTCAATCTCAACAGGTGCAATTTTATGCATTACTTCTTGATATAAAGAAAATGGAATAGCACTCACACTAGCACCCATATCACACAAACCATGATAGCAATGATCTCCAATCTTAACAGAAACAACAGACATGCCAACTACGGGCTTGTTCTTGTCTAACTTATCTCGTTCATTTCTAACAGGTTTAGCAATTCTAGCAGCCTCCTCACAAAAGTAAATAACATGCCCATCTATATTATCGACTAAGAGATCTTTAACCATAGCAACATCAGGTTCAACTTTAATTTGTTCAGAGGGTCTAGGTGCTCTAATATTACTTTTGTTAACCACAGTTGAAGCTTTAGCATGTTCCTTAATCCTAACAGGAAAAGGTGGTTTCTCAATATAAGCAGTAGGCACAACTGGATCAAAATGGTAAACAATTGTTTCTTCTTTAATGCTAACAGGTTCCTCAATCTTTTCTTTAACAGGGGGTGATATTTAAACCACTTCTCCTTAGGGAGATCAACATGAGTAGCAAATGATTCACAAAAGGAAGCCACTATCTCAGAGTCAAGTCCATATTTAGTGCTAAACTTATGAAAAGCATTGGTGGCCATAAAAGATTTAACACAATCAAACTCAAGTATTATACCTGACTCATTACCTTTGTCGAGTTCCCAATCTTCAGAGTTGCGTTTAATTCTTTCCAGAAGATCCCATCTGAATTCAATAGTTTTCTTCATAAAGGAGCCAGTCGAAGAAGAATCGAGCGTAGTTTGATTATCATGAGAAAGCCGAGCATAAACATTCTATAAGGTAATTTATTTTGAGAGCTCATGATTGGGGCATGTGTACATCATGTACTTAAGCCTCCCCCAAGCTTGAGCGATGCTTTCTCCTTCACGAGGCCAAAAATTATATATATAATTCCGATCACGATGAACCAAATGCATAGGATAAAATTTCTGATGGAATTCCAGTTTCAATCGGTTCCAGTCCCATGTATCAGTATCATCACATAGCCTATACCACATTAATGCCTTTCCCTCCAAAAATAAAGGGAATACTTTCTTCTTAACTCCATCTCCGGATAAACCTGCAAGCTTAAACAATCCACAAATTTCATCCACATAGATCAAGTGCATATCAGGATGTACCGTTCCATCTCCTTCATAACGATTAGCTAGCAGTTTCTCTATCACACCCGGAGGAATCTCATAATAAATATTTTCAGTAGGTGCAGTAGGTTGAGGAGCAACTATTTGTTTTTCCGGTCGAGGTGAAGATACCCCGAACAAACCCCTCAAAGGATTACTTTCCATAGTGACAAGTAACAGTAAATTTCAACACGTAATATAAATGTTTCCTTACCAAATTCCACTCACCAAAGGCGCTTCACTCCCCGGCAACGGCGCCAGAAAAGAGTCTTGATGACCCACAAGTATAGGGGATCAATCGTAGTCCTTTTGATAAGTAAGAGTGTCGAACCCAACGAGGAGCAGAAGGAAATGACAAGCGGTTTTCAGCAAGGTGTTTTCTGCAAGCATTGAAATTATCGGTAACGAGTAGTTTGATAGCAAGATAATTTGTAACAAGTGACAAGTAGCAATAGTAACAAAGAGTGCGGCAAGGTGGCCCAATCCTTTTTATAGTAAAGGACAAGCCGAAACGATCTCTTATAGTAAGTAAAGTGTTCTCGATGACACATGGGAATTTCATCTAGTCACTTTCATCATGTTTGTTTGATTCGCGTTCGCTACTTTGATAATTTGATATGTGGGTGGACCGGTGCTTGGGTGCTGTTCTTACTTGAACAAACCTCCCACTTATGACTACCCCCTCTCGCAAGCATCCGCAACTACGAAAGAAGAATTAAGATTTCTCTAACCATAGCATTAAACATATGGATCCAAATCAGCCCCTTACGGAATAGCGCATAAACTAGGGTTTAAGCTTCTGTCACTCTAGCAACCCATCATCTAATTACTACTCCACAATGCATTCCCTTAGGCCCAAAGATGGTGAAGTGTCATGTAGTCGACGTTCACACGACACCACTAAGGGAATCAACAACATACATATCATCAAAATATCGAACGAATACCAAATTCACATGATTAGTTATGACAAGACTTCTCCCATGTCCGCAAGAACAAAAGTAACTACTCACAAATCAGATTCATGTTTGATACGTCTCCAACGTATCTATAATTTTTGATTGTTCCATGCTGTTATATTATCAATCTTGGATGTTTTTATATGCATTTACAACAATTATATATCATTTTTGGAGACTAACCTATTAACTTAGTGCCCAGTGCCAGTTGTTGTTTTCTGCCCTGTTTTTGTTTTACAGAAAATCAATACCAAACGAAGTCCAAATGCCACGAAACTTTTTGGAGATTTTTTTGGACAAGATAAACACTAGAAGCTTCGGGAGGAGGCCAGAAGCCCCAGGGGGTGCCCACGAGGCACCAGGGCGCACCTGGGGGGGCAGGCGCGCCGTGGTACCTCATGGGGCCCACAGAGCTCCGTTTGACCTAATTCCTCCACTATAAATTCAGAAAAAATCAGAAACCCTCAGGGGAGTCCACGAAATACTTTTTCCGCCGCCGCAAGTTTCTGTTCTAGAGAGATCCCATCTGGAGGCCTTCTCCGGTACTCCGTCGGAGGGGGAATCGATCACGGAGGGGCTCTACATCAACCTTGCTGCCCTTCCGATGATGCGTGAGTAGTTTACCACAGACCTTCGGGTCCATAGTTAGTAGCTAGATGGCTTCTTCTCTCTTTTTGATCTTCAATACAATGTTCTCCTCGATGTTCTTGGAGTTCTATCCGATGTAATCACTTTTTGCGGTGTGTTTGTTGGGATCCGATGAATTGTGAGTTTATGATCAGATTATCCATGAATATATTTGAGTCTTCTCTGATCTCTTTTATGCATGATTATTATAGCTTCGTATTTCTTCTCCGATCTATTGATTTGGTTTGGCCAACTAGATTGATTTATCTTGCCATGGGAAGAGGTGCTTTGTAATGGGTTCGATCTTGCGGTGCTTAATCCCAGTGACAAAAAGGGACATGACACGTATGTATCGTTGCTATTAAGGGTAAAAAGATGGGGTTTATTCATACGTGAGTTTATCTTGTCTACATCATGTCATCGTTCTTAAGGCATTACTCCGTTCTTTATGGACTTAATACACTAGATGCATGCTGGATAGCGGTCGATGTGTGGAGTAATAGTAGTAGATGTAGGCAGGAGTCGGTCTACTTATCTTGGACGTGATGCCTATATACATGATCATTGCCTTGGATATCGTCATGATTATTTGCTTTTCTATCAATTGCCCATCAGTAATTTGTCTACCCACCGTATGCTATTTTCTTGAGAGAAGCCTCTAGTGAAAACTATGGCCCCCGGGTCTATCTAAATCATATTACTAAAACCCTAAAAATATTGCTGCCATTTTCTTTTATTTATTTTATTTTGTATTTTTATTTCAATCTATCTATCTATCACATACAATTTAATCTTGCAATTAACCGCCGAGGGATTGACAACCCCTCGTTTGCGTTGGGTGCAAGGATTTGTTGTTTGTGTGCAGGTGCTGCTAACGAGGTGTTGCGTGATTCTCCTACTGGTTCGATAACCTTGGTTTCATAACTGAGGGAAATACTTATCTCTACGGTGCTGCATCATCCCTTCCTCTTCGGGGATAATACCAACGCAAGCTACAAGTAGCAATGTCCAAGATCAGAGAGGTGTTGAATAGCATAATAGATCTGAACATATAATCTTCCACCAAATAAACCAACTAGCATCAAATACAAGATGTAATCAACACTACTAGCAACCCACAGGTACCAATCTGAGGTTTTGAGACAAAGATTGAATACAAGAGATGAACTAGGGTTTGAGATGAGATGGTGCTGGTGAATATGTTGATGAAGATTAGTCCTCCCACGATGAGAGGATCGCTGTTGATGTCGATGGCAATGATTTCCCCCTCCCGGAGGGAAGTATCCCCGACAGAATCTCTTCGCCGGAGAGCAAAAGTGCTCCTGCCCAAGTTCCGCCTCGAGACGGCGGCGCACCGTCCCGAAAGTCTTCTCTATATTTTTTAGGGCAAATGGACTTATATACCAGAAAATGGGGGCCAGAGGCTGGCCAGGGGCCTCACGAGGTACCAGGGCGCGCCTGGGGGGGGGGGGGGTGGCACGCCCTGGTGCCTCGTGGGCACCTGGGTGGCCCCCTCTGGTACTTCTTGCTTCCAGTATTTTTTATTTATTCCAAAATAAATCTCCGTAAAATTTCAGCTCATTTGGAGATGTGCAGAATAGGTATCTCTGACATAGCTTTTTCAGGTCCAGAATTCCAGCTGCCGGCAATCTCCCTCCTTGTGTAAATCTTGCATATTAAGAGAGAAAAGGCATTAGAATTGCTTCACAAAGTGTTATATTGATTAAAAACACTATAAATAACAGTAGCAAAACATGATGCAAAATGGACGTATCAATCATCCATAAATTTAAACCATGAGTAGGGCAATTTCTTATCATTAATTTCATCCTTTCCCAAGATTGGGCAACATGTTCATGGTCAAGTTGCTTAAAATTCATAATTTGATTTCTTAGGGAAATAATTTTTGCGGGAGGAAAATACTTGGTAATAAAAGCATCTTTACACCTATCCCAAAAATCGATACTATTTCGTGGTAAAGATGAAAACCAATTTTTTGCACGATCCCGTAATGAGAATGGGAATAATTTTAATTTCACAATATCATTATCCACATCTTTTTTCTTTTGCATGTCACACAATTCTATGAAAGTGTTTAGATGGGATGCAGCATCTTCATTAGGACTACCAGAAAATTGTTCTTTCATAACAAGATTTAGCAAAGCGGCATTAATATCACAAGTCTCCGCACTAGTGGCGGGAGGAGCAATCGGAGTACTAATAAAATCATTATTATTAGTATTGGAAAAATCACACAATTATGTATTTTCTTGAGACATCGTGGCTACGCAAGCAAGATAACAAGCAAGCAAACAAGAAAAAGGCAAACGGAAAATATTTTTGTATTTTTGTAAAAACTTTTTAGAAGTGGGGGAGATGAAAACGAGAGGCAAATGCAAATAAAGTAAATGCAAGGAGATGAGAGTTTTATGCGTAGGTACTTGATAGATGTTGATGATGTCTCCCCGACAACGGGGCCAGAAATTCTTCCTGCTACTTGTGAGCTGCGTTGGTAATTCACTGAAGAGGAAGGGAGATGCAGTACAGTAGAGATAAGTATTTCCCTTAGTTATGAAACCACGGTTATCAATCGAGTAGGAGAATCATGCAACACCACGTTAGCAGCACCTGCACACAAAACAACAAATCCTTGCACCCAACGCAAACAAGGGGTTGTCAATCCCTTGGCGGTAATTGCAAGATTAAATTGTATGTGATAGATAGATAGATTGAAACAAAAATACAAAATAAAATAAATAAAATAAAAGTGCAACAAGATATTTGTAGGGTTTTTAATATATGATTTAGATAGACCCGGGGGCCATAGTTTTCACTAGAGGCTTCTCTCGAGAAAATAGCATACGGTGGGTAAACAAATTACTGTTGGGTAATTGATAGAAAAGCAAATAATCATGACGATATCCAAGGCAATGATCATGTATATAGGCATCACGTCCGAGACAAGTAGACCGACTCCTGCCTGCATCTACTACTATTACTCCACACATCGACCGCTATCCAGCATGCATCTAGTGTATTAAGTCCATAAAGAACGGAGTAACGCCTTAAGCAAGATGACATGATGTAGACAAAGTAAACTCATGCATGAATAAACCCCATCTTTTTACCCTTAATAGCAATGATACATACGTGTCATGTCCCTTTCTGTCACTGGGATTGAGCACCGCAAGATCGAACCCATTACAAAGCACCTCTTCCCATGGCAAGATAAATCAATCTAGTTGGCCAAACCAAATCAACAGATCGGAGAAGAAATACGAAGCTATAATAATCATGCATAAAAGAGATCAGAAAAGACTCAAATAATATTCATGGATAATCTGATCATAAACTCACAATTCATCGGATCCCAACAAACACACCGCAAAAAGTGATTACATCGGATAGAACTCCAAGAACATCGAGGAGAACATTGTATTGAAGATCAAAAAGAGAGAAGAAGCCATCTAGCTACTAACTATGGACCCGAAGGTCTGTGGTAAACTACTCACGCATCATCGGAAGGGTAGCAAGGTTGATGTAGAGCCCCTCCGTGATCGATTCCCCCTCCGGCGGAGTACCGGAGAAGGCCTCCAGATGAGATCTCTCAAGAACAGAAACTTGCGGCAGCGAAAAAAGTATTTCGTGGACTCCCCTGAGGGTTTCTGTTTTTTTGGGAATTTATAGTGGTGGAATTAGGTCAAACGGAGCTAAGGTGGGCCCACGAGGCACCAGGGCGCGCTTGCCCCCCCAGGCGCGCCCTGGTGGCTCGTGGCCACCTCCTCTGGCGTCTGGTCTTCTCCCGAAGCTTCTAGTGTTTATCTTGTCCAATAAAAAATCTCCAAAAAGTTTCGTGGCATTTGGACTTCGTTTGGTATTGATTTTCTGTAAAACAAAACAGGGCAGAAAACAGCAACTGACACTGGGCACTAAGTTAATAAGTTAGTCCCAAAAAATGATATATAATTGATGTAAATGTATATAAAAACATCCAAGATTGATAATATAACAGCATGGAACAATAAAAAATTATAGATACATTGGAGACGTATCAATGCCTTGCCATTGTGAATCCTCTGTTCGGCCTCGAGAGCCGGCTTTTGCAACAAGAGTGATTCTGCTCACACAATATCAGCTGCATAGAGCAATAGTTGTGATTACTGAATATTTTAGAGATAACTAGCAACCTTATGACTGTTTGTAAAGAACCAAGACTATCAAATTTAACCAAGGTAGATGCCATGTATGAATGTATGTATGCATGCAGAGATGAAATGAATGCAGAAAAGAGAACATGACTGTAACAAGCCGGTTTTTAAAACACAACTTGAAAGACCGGCTTATAAAGCTCAAGTCTGAATTGCTTTCATGAAGCTGGCACTTTGGCCTGTTGGTTTATCCTCGCTTTCTGAAAGCTGGCTCTCACGCGACCAATCGAGCGTTTTAACTCTGATGAATTCAGGGTCACCTTTGTGATTGACTCATCAGGCGTACGCCGGGTCACCTTTTTGGAGTAGCATCTTGCTAACAGGTAGGTTTAACCAACTTATGGCATTTCGCCGGGTTAAAGGGTGTTGTAAGCTAAGCTCAAATGAGTTGGAAGCCCCCAAATAACCAAGATCAACAAATAAAGACTCAACACACAACTCTGAGGCGAAACGACAAAACTCTCTTATACAGAGCTGCTGGTCCTTATTTTATTTGATCGAAAATAGGTATACACATGATAGAAGGTATGTATAAAGATGTAACCCAGTCAATGACTTAGGTATAGTATGGCCGGAGATGGGCAATGTTCCAGGGCCGGCTTGTCTCCTCTTCAGAGGTTCGTGACTTATCTGCCTCACATATGTCAACCAGGTAATATGACCCGTTGTTGAGATTTTTGCTGACCACAAAGGGCCCTTCCCAAGGTGGTGAAAGCTTATGCATGCCTGTCTGATCTTGTATCAAACGGAGCACTAAGTCACCTTCCTGAAAAGTACGGCTTCGAACTCTACGGCTGTGATAGCGACGTAGGTCCTGTTGATAAATTGCTGATCTGGACGCGGCAAGTTCGCGTTCTTCTTCCAGAGCATCAAGAGCGTCTTGTCGAGCTTGCTCATTATCATATTCCACATAAGCCGCCACTCGAGGGGAGTCATGACGAATATCGCTTGGAAGTACAGCTTCTGCACCATAGACTAGGAAAGACGGCGTATAACCTGTTGACCTGTTGGGAGTAGTTCGTATACTCCAAAGCACCGCAGGTAATTCTTCTTCCCAGCAACCCGGCGTGCGTTGCAGAGGCACCATGAGCCAGGGTTTGATACCACGCAGTAATTCCTGATTGGCTCTTTCTGCCTGCCTATTGGACTGAGGATGCGCAACTGACGCTAGATCAAGCCGGATATGCTCCTGTTGACAGAACTGTTTCATGACTCCTTTGGAAAGGTTGGTTCCATTGTCAGTGATGATACTGTGTGGATAGCCGAAACGAAAGATTAGCTTTTTTAGAAACTTGACGGTTGTGGCAGTGTCACAGCGGCTAACCGGCTCTGCTTCTACCCACTTGGTGAACTTATCCACAGCCACCAACATGTGTGTATGCTTATTTTTAGAACGTTTGAAGGGTCCAACCATGTCAAGCCCCCAAACTGCAAAAGGCCAAGTTATCGGTATCATCCTCAATTCTTGAGCCGGCACATGAACCTGGCGAGCATATTTCTGGCAACCATCGCATTTGCGCACAATATCTTTTGCATCGGCGTGAGCTGTGAGCCAGTAAAAACCGTGCCGGAAAGCTTTTGCGACCAGTGATCTTGAGCCGGCATGGTGACCACAGTCACCAGAATGAATCTCATTGAGAATTGCGCGGCCTTCTTCAAGTGAAACACAACGCTGAAAAACACCAATGATGCTTCGTCGGTGCAACTCACCATTGACGATAGTCATAGACTTGGATCGTCTGATGATCTGTCGAGCAAGGATTTCCTCTGTTGGAAGTTCTCCCCGGCCTAGATAACCAAAGTAGGGGACTGTCCAATCAGGTATAGCGTGGACAGCAGCCACTAGAGCTGCCTCCAGGTCAAGAATAGCCAAGTCTTCCTCTGTCGGCAACTTGACAGACGGGTTATGCAAAACGTCCAGAAAACATTGGGTGGCACCGGCTTGCGCTGAGAACCCAAGCGAGAAAGTGCATCTGCTGCCTCGTTCTGCCGGCGATCAATGTGATCAACTTGATAACCCTTGAAGTGTCCAACAATGTTGGTGACCGCCCGCCGATAAGCCGCCATAAGGTGATCCTTAGAATCCCATGTACCAGAAACTTGTTGGTCCACCAAATCTGAATCGCCCAAACACCTGACCCGGATCAGGTTCATCTCCTTGGCCATGCGAAGTCCATGAAGCAATGCCTCATATTCTGCTGCATTGTTAGTGCAAGGGAACATAAGTCTTAAAACATAACAGAACTTATCTCCTCACGGGGAAGTGATCACCACTCCAGCCCCCGAGCCTTCAAGCTGCCTGGAGCCGTCGAAATGTATGGACCAGTATGTTGTGTCGGGCTTCTCTTCGGGAGCCTATAACTCTGTCCAATCATTAATGAAATCCACCAACACTTGAGATTTGATTGCAGTGCGGGGCACATATTTGAGGTGATGTGGACCAAGCTCAATGGCCCATTTAGCAACCCGGCCCGTGGCTTCCCGGTTCTGGAATATGTCCCCAAGAGGTGCTGAGCTGACCACAATAATTGGATGCTCGTGGAAGTAATGCTTCAGCTTGCGACTAGCCAAAAACACCCCGTAGACCAGCTTCTGCCAATGCGGATATCGCTGCTTGGACTCTATTAATACTTCACTGATGTAATACACGGGGCGCTGGACTGGATATTCCTTGCCTTCCTCTTTGCGCTCCACAACAACTGCAACGCTTACAGCCTTGTTGTTAGTAGCAATATATAACAGCATAGGCTCCTTTTCATGAGGGCCAGCACGGACATGCGGCTCAGACAACTGTTTTTTGAGGGCCTTGAAAGCCTGATCTGCCGCATTGCGCCAAACGAAGATGTCTGATTTCCTAAGCGATTGATACAACGGGATTGCCTTCTCCCAAAGCCGGCTTATGAACCGGCTCAATGCCGCAACCCGCCCAGCCAGCTTCTGCACAACATTAAGATTCGCCGGCTTAGCCAGGGTCGTGATTGCCTTGATCTTTTCCGGGTTAGCTTTAATGCCACGCTCAGAAACAAGGAATCCCAGAAGCTTTCCTGCAGGGACACCAAAAACACACTTCTCCGAGTTGAGTTTCATCTGGTAGACGCGGAGGTTATCAAATGTTTCCTTAAGATCCTCCAACAAGGTTTCTTTTTTGCGGGATTTAACCACAATGTCATCAACATAAGCATGAACATTCCGTCCGATCTGCTTGTGGAAACAGCTTTGGACACAGCGCTGATAAGTCGCATGTGCACACTTCAGACCAAACGGCATGGTCGTATAACAGAAGACTCCAAAGGGTGTGATGAACGCCATTTTTTCCTGGTCTTCCAGCTTCATTTTGATCTGATGATAACCAGAGTAAGCATCCAGGAAGCATAAACGCTCACAACCCACCGTAGCATCGATGATCTGGTCAATACGGGGCAAGGCAAAGGGGTCACTAGGACAAGCCTTATTTAGGTCTATGTAATCAACACACATCCGCCAAGTCCCGTTTTTCTTCAGAACAAGTACCGGGTTAGCTAGCCATTCAGGATGGAAGACTTCAATGATGAACCCGGCAGCTAGGAGCCGGGCCACTTCTTCACCAATAGCTTTCCGCCTTTCCTCATTAAAGCGACAGAGATACTGATGAACTGGCTTAAACTTGGGATCCACATTGAGGGAGTGCTCAGCGAGTTCTCACGGTACACCTGGCATGTCAGAAGGTTTCCATGCAAAGATGTTCCAGTTCTCACAGATGAACTCGATGAGCGCGCTTTCCTATTTGGGATCCATATTTGCCCCTATGGTGATCTGCTCCGAAGAATTGCCTGGGGTGAAATCAACTTGATTGGTGTCTCTGGCCGACTTGAATTTGAGCAAAGGGTCTGACTCCGTCGTGGGCTTCTTCAGGGAGGTACTGTCAGACGGGTCAACGTTGTCCTTATAATACCGCAATACCTCTGCGGCGCAAGCCGTCTCGGCATATGCTGCATCTCCTTCCTCACACTCGAGTGCAATTTTCCGATTACCTTCAACTGTGATGGTTCCTCTCGGTCTTGGCATCTTCATTTTCAGGTAAACGTAGCACGGCCGTGCCATGAACTGCGCATAAGCCGGCCGGCCGAATAAGGCATGGTATGGGTTTTTAAGCTTGACCACCTCAAAGGACTAGAATTCAGATCGGTAGTTATCTGCTACTTGTAGCTTGCGTTGGTATTATCCCCGAAGAGGAAGGGATGATGTAGCACAGTAGAGATAAGTATTTCTCTCAGTTATGAAACCAAGGTTATCGAACCAGTAGGAGAATCACGCAACACCTCGTTAGCAGCACCTGCACACAAACAACAAATCCTTGCACCCAACGCAAACGAGGGGTTGTCAATCCCTCGGTGGTCAATTGCAAGATTAAATTGTATGTGATAGATAGATAGATTGAAACAAAAATACAAAATAAAATAAATAAAAGAAAATGACAGCAATATTTTTAGGGTTTTAGTAATATGATTTAGATAGACCCGGGGGCCATAGTTTTCACTAGAGGCTTCTCTCAAGAAAATAGCATATGGTGGGTAGACAAATTACTGTTGGGCAATTGATAGAAAAGCAAATAATCATGATGATATCCAAGGCAATGATCATGTATATAGGCATCATGTCCAAGATAAGTAGACCGACTCCTGTCTGCATCAACTACTATTACTCCACACATCGACCGCTATCCAGCATGCATCTAGTGTATTAAGTCCATAAAGAACGGAGTAATGCCTTAAGAACGATGACATGATGTAGACAAGATAAACTCACGTATGAATAAACCCCATCTTTTTACCCTTAATAGGAATGATACATACGTGTCATGTCCCTTTCTGTCACTGGGATTGAGCACTGCAAGATCGAACCCATTACAAAGCACCTCTTCCCATGGCAAGATAAATCAATCTAGTTGGCCAAACCAAATCAATAGATCGGAGAAGAAATACGAGGCTATAATAATCATGCATAAAAGAGTGCAACAAAGACTCAAATATATTCATGGATAATCTGATCATAAACTCACAATTCATCGGATCCCAACAAACACACCGCAAAAAGTGATTACGTCGGATAGAACTCCAAGAACATCGAGGAGAACATTGTATTGAAGATCAAAAAGAGAGAAGAAGCCATCTAGCTACTAACTATGGACCCGAAGGTCTGTGGTAAACTAATCACGCATCATCGGATGGGCAGCAAGGTTGATGTAGAGCCCCTCCGTGATCGATTCCCCCTCCGGCGGAGTACCGAAGAAGGCCTCCAGATGGGATCTCTCTGGAACATAAACTTGAAGTGGCGGAAAAAGTATTTCGTGGACTCCCCTGAGGGTTTCTGATTTTTTCTGAATTTATAGTGGAAGAATTAGGTCAAACGGAGCTCTGTGGGCCCCACGAGGTACTAGGGCCCGCCTGCCCCCCAAGCGCGCCCTGGTGCCTCGTGGGCACCCCCAGGGGCTTCTAGCCTCCTCTCGAAGCTTCTAGTGTTTATCTTGTCCAGAAAAAAATCTCCAAAAAGTTTCATGGCATTTGGACTTCGTTTGGTATTGATTTTCTGTAAAACAAAAACAGGGCAGAAAACAACAACTGGCACTGGGCACTAAGTTAATAGGTTAGTCTCCAAAAAAGATATATAATTGCTGTAAATGCATATAAAAACATCCAAGATTGATAATATAACAGCATGAAACAATAAAAAATTAAAGATACGTTGGAGACGTATCAGCATCCCCAAGCTTAATTCTTGCCCAACCTCGAGTAGGTAAATGATAAAAACAGAATTTTTGATGTGGAATGCTGCCTATCATATTCATCACATATTCTTTTCTTTTATAGCATGGACGTTGGACTTGAATGATTCAAAGTAATAGTCTATAATTTGACATGAAGATATAAATACTCAAGCATGCTAACAAGCAACCATGTCTTTCAAAATATCAACGCTAAAGAAAGTTATCCCTAGCCCATTATGCTCAATCATTGATCCATTCATGAAACACACTCAAATATTAGCTACACACAATGCACAAGTATGACAACAGTGCTCTCTAGTTGGTGCTTTTGTAAGAGAAGATGGAGACTCAAGTAAAAATAAAAATTGCATAAAGTAAAAAGACATGCCCTTCGCAGAGGGAAGCAGAGATTTGTCAAATGTGCCAGAGCTCAAAGCTGAAATTAAAGAAATAAAAATATTTTGAGAGGCATGCTTTTCCTGTCAACGAAAACGACCGAGAATTCCCAATATTTTCCATGCTAGACACATCATAGGTGGTTCCCAAACAGAGTAAAGTTTATTTCCTTTCAACCATTCTTTCACAATCCATGGCTAGCCGTATCCACGGGTGCCCTCCATACCAACACTTTCCAAGGAATTTTGTTGTTATTAATTTTGATTTCATTGTGGGACTGGGCATCCCTATTACCAACCATTCTCTCGTGCAATGACAAGTGAATAAACACTCATCGTGAGAATAACACACCTAGCATGGAAAATAATGGCCACCCCCTGCCGCTTCATGAGCGGTACGGGCACACAAAACGAAAAAATTATTTTGAAAATTAGAGTTGGCACATGCAAATTTACTTGGAACGGCATTGAAATACCGCATATAGGTAGATATACTGGACTCATTTGGCACAACTTGGGTTTAAGGAGTTTGGATGCACAAGCAGTATTTCCGCTTAGTACAAATGAAGGCTAGCAAAAGATTGAGAAGCAACCAACCAAAAAACGAAAACGGTCATAAGCATGCATTGAACATAACTAACACCGAATAATGCACCATAAGTAGGATATAATTTCTTTGCATAACTATTGACTTGATGTGCATGCATAGGGAATCACAAACCTTAACACTAATATTCTTACTAAATCACAATTACTCACTAACACGACTCACATATTATCATTTCCATATCGCAAAACTATTGAAAGGAATCACACTTATCATATCCAATGATCTATATGAAAGTTTTTATTATATCCCTCTTGAATATTCATCACTTTGGGACCAAATTCATATCTTGTGCAAATTACCGTTACTATCATCAACTCTCAAAAAGATTTAAGTGAAGCATGAGAGTGCAAATATTTCTTCAAAATTTCAATCTTATAAATTCTCAAAATAATATAAGTGAAGCATGAGAATTTATTTCTTCAAAATTTTAATCTTGTCAATTCTCAAAATAATATAAGTGAAGCATGAGAATTCATTTCTTCAAATTTTTAATCTTGTCAATTCTCAAAATAATATAAGTAAAGCATGAGAATTTATTTCTTCAAAATTTTAATCAACTCTCAAAATAATATAAGTGAAGCAAGAGAGTTTATTTCTTCAAAATATAGCCACCACCGTGCTCAAAAAGATTTAAGTGAACACTAGAGCAACTGCCTAGCTCAAAAAATTTAAGTGAAGCACATAGAGTATTCTAACAAATGATGATAAACGTGTGGCTCTCTCAAGATAGGTGTGTTCAGCAAAGATGATTGTGACAAACTAAAAAGCAAAGAAAGCAAAGACTCATATAATACAAGACGCTTCAAGCAAAACACATATTATGTGACGAATAAAAATATAGCTCCAAGTAAAATTACCGATGGTTGGTAGAAGAAAGAGGGGATGCCTTCCGGGGCATCCCCAAGCTTAGACGCTTGAGTCTTCCTTGAATATTACCTTGGGGTGCCTCGGGCATCCCCAAGCTTAGGCTCTTACTACTCCTTATTCCTTCATCCATCGTGATCTCACCCAAAACTTGAAAACTTCAATCACACAAAACTCAACAAAACCTTCGTGAGATCCGTTAATATAACAAAATAAATCACTACTCTAAGTACTGTTGCAAACCCATTCATATTTTATTTTTGCATTATACCTACTGTACTCTAACTTCACCATGGCTTATACCCCCCGATACAATCCATAGATTCATCAAAACAAGCAAGTAGTGCATCAAAAACAGAATCTGTCAAAAACATAACAGTCTGTAGAAATCTATTTAAAAGCCATACTTCTGTAACTCCAAAAAATCTGAAAAATTAGGGAAACGTGGGAAATTCATATACCAATACTGTGTAAAAATTTCAGATTTTTTTAATGCTCCAGTACAGAAACAAAATTCGGGCACTGGACGCAAAACTTTCTGTTTTCCAAACAGCATCAATTATACTATCTTCCAAATCATCCTAAAGGCTTTACTTGGTACAAACACTAATTAAAAACACAAAAACACAATCATACCAGTAGCATAATTGTGAAAACACACAATAACTCATTTTATTCATTGGGTTGTCTCCCAACAAGCTCTTTCTTTATAGCCATTAAGATAGGCTTGAGATTTCAATGATGCTCACATGAAAGATAATAATTGAAACACAAAGAGAGCATCATGTAGCATGTGAATTTTATAGGAAAACAAATTATCAAGACAAGCAATATCTAGCATATGCAAATAGGAAGAATGAAACATTAAAAATTTCAACACAAAGAGAGGTAATTTAGTGACATGAAGACTTCTATAACCATATTTTCCTCTCTCATAATAATTACACGTAGGATCATAATCAAATTCAACAATATAGCTATCATATAAAATACTATATTCATGATCTACATGCATAAAAGTTTTATATGCTTCCAAAATAGTGGGATTAAAATCAACTAAAGTCACGACCTCTCCAAACCCACATTTATCAAAAATTTCATAAGATTGAACACTCTCCAAATATGTGGGATTATTTTTACCTAGAGTTGACACTCTTCCAAACCCACTTTCAATATTATTGCAAACATTATTATCAATAGCATATTCATCATGAGGCTTAAATAAATTTTCAAGATCATAAGAAGCATTATCACCCTAATCATGATCATTGCAATAAGTAGTGGATATAACAAAATTATCATCCCCAAGCTCGTAGTTTTGCATATTATTAGCACAATTGACATTAATAGAATTTATAATAACATTATTGCAATCATGCTTTTCATTGAAGGAGCTATCATGAATCATTTTATAAATTTCTTCTTTCAACACTTCATCACAATTTTCAGATTCATGATTTTCAAGCAAAACTTCATAGAGGAAATCAAGTGCACTCAACTCACTGGCAATTGGTTCAACATAATTGGGTCTTTTGAAAAGATTAGCAAGTGGATGAGGATCCATATCAATAGATTTTTAGCAAGCGAAGATGCAAGCAAATAGAAGGCACATGGCAACACAAGCAAAGATAGCAAACAAGAAAAAGGCAAACGGAAAATATTTTTGTATTTTTGTAAAAACTTTTTAGAAGTGGGGGAGATGAAAACGAGAGGCAAATAAAATAAATGCAAGGAGATGAGAGTTTATGCGGAGGTACTTGATAGATGTTGATGATGTCTCCCCGGCAACGGCGCCAGAAATTCTTCCTGCTACTTGTAGCTTGCGTTGGTATTATCCCCGAAGAGGAAGGGATGATGCAGCACAGTACATATAAGTATTTCCCTCAGTTATGAAACCAAGGTTATCGACCCAGTAGGAGAATCACGCAACACCTCGTTAGCAGCACCTGCACACAAACAACAAATCCTTGCACCCAACACAAACGAGGGGTTGTCAATCCCTTGGCGGTCAATTGCAAGATTAAATTGTATGTGATAGATAGATAGATTGAAACAAAAATACAAAAAAAATAAAAAAAAATGGCAGCAATATTTTTAGGGTTTTAGTAATATGATTTAGATAGACCCGGGGGCCATAGTTTTCACTAGAGGCTTCTCTCAAGAAAATAGCATACGGTGGGTAGACAAATTACTGTTGGGCAATTGATAGAAAAGCAAATAATCATGATGATATCCAAGGCAATGATCATGTATATAGGCATCACGTCCAAGATAAGTAGACTGACTCCTGCCTGCATCTACTACTATTACTCCACACATCGACCGCTATCCAGCATGCATCTAGTGTATTAAGTCCATAAAGAACGGAGTAATGCCTTAAGAACGATGACATGATGTAGACAAGATAAACTCACGTATGAATAAACCCCATCTTTTTACCCTTAATAGCAATGATACATACGTGTCATGTCCCTTTCTGTCACTGGGATTGAGCACCGCAAGATCGAACCCATTACAAAGCACCTCTTCCCATGGCAAGATAAATCAATCTAGTTGGCCAAATCAAATCAATAGATCGGAGAAGAAATACGAGGCTATAATAATCATGCATAAAAGAGTGCAGCAAAGACTCAAATATATTCATGGATAATCTGATCATAAACTCACAATTCATCGGATCCCAACAAACACACCGCAAAAAGTGATTACATCGGATAGAACTCCAAGAACATCGAGGAGAACATTGTATTGAAGATCAAAAAGAGAGAATAAGCCATCTAGCTACTAACTATGGACCCGAAGGTCTGTGGTAAACTACTCATGCATCATCGGAAGGGCAGCAAGGTTGATGTAGAGCCCCTCCGTGATCGATTCCCCCTCCGGCGAAGTACCGGAGAAGGCCTCCAGATGGGATCTCTCTGGAACAGAAACTTGCGGCGGCGGAAAAAGTATTTCGTGGACTCCCCTGAGGGTTTCTGATTTTTTCTGAATTTATAGTGGAAGAATTAGGTCAAACGGAGCTCTGTGGGCCCCACGAGGTACCAGGGCGCGCCTGCCCCCCCAGGCGCGCCCTGGTGCCTCGTGGGCACCTCCTGGGGCTTCTGGCCTCCTCCCGAAGCTTCTAGTGTTTATCTTGTCCAGAAAAAAATCTCCAAAAAGTTTTGTGGTATTTGGACTTCGTTTGGTATTGATTTTCTGTAAAACAAAAACAGGGTAGAAAACAGCAACTGGCACTGGGCACTAAGTTAATAGGTTAGTATCCAAAAATGATATATAATTGCTGTAAATGCATATAAAAACATCCAAGATTGATAATATAACAGCATGGAACAATCAAAAATTATAGATACGTTGGAGACGTATCATTATCCTCTGAACCGAAGGCTACTTCCAAGGATATTCTGCCCACTGGATAAGCCGACTTGCCAGGGACTATGCCATGAAACACTGTGGTGGACGGAGCCAACTGCTTATCAGACAGATCCATTCGCCTGAAAGTGTCATAATATAATATATTAATGCTGCTACCGCCATCCATAAGAACTTTTGTTAATTTGTAACCGCCGACTTGAGGTGCCACTACTAACGCGAGATGACCAGGGTGATCAAGGAGTACTGGATGGTCCGCCCGGCTCCACGTGACCGGCTGTTCTGACCAATTGAGATAATAAGGGGCTGCCGGCTCAACCGTGTGAGCGGCTCGTCGTTGTACCTTCCGATCCCGTTTGCAGGTGCTGGTGGTGAAAACATGATACTGCCCACTATTTAACTGCTTTGGGTTACTTTGGAACCCTGCCGGACCGGCTTGGTGCTGACTCCCCTTGTTGCTTCGCTGATTGCTGCCTCCAGTATTACCAGCCCCCTGAAACCCGCTGCTCTGGCCACTATTTTCGTGGAAACCAGGACCTGCGAAGGGCCCTTGCAAGCCGGGTCCTGAGAAGCCGGGTCCCTGGTTGCCGGGTTGTCCACCGTTGCCACCCCCGTTATGATGATTCTGGAAGACCCGTTTGGAAAACTCTTGCATGATATAGCAATTTTCCCAGGAGTGGCTGGACGGCTTACCATTGTAACTATGTTTCGGACATGGACCCTTGAGAGCCTCCTCGAAGCTGAGAGGGCGATTACCGGAGGACTGCCTCCTAGAGCCATCGTTCTGCCGCTGATTTTTATTACCCGTATTTGTGTTTGCCACCAGATCGGTGCCACCTTCATAACCTTTGCGTTTACCGCCGTTATTGCTCTGCCCATTACCATTGTTCTGCTGGTGGCCCTTGCCACCGCCTTTCTTGTCTTTACCGGTTTTTTCCTCGTCAGACGGCGGATCTTTAGTATTGTCAGACTCCGCATACCGGGTTAAGACATCCATGAGATCACCCATATCCTGGGCCTTTCTCTTGAGTCGCCCTAGTTTTTGGACCAGCGGCTGAAATTTGCATGTTCATTCCAGAACGAGCACCGCCTGTGCAGCCGAGATGCTGTCGGAACTGTGTATAATCTCCGCAACCCGTCGAGCCCAATGGTGCGCCGACTCATCCTCCCGCTGAACGCAACGTTCAAGATCAACAATTGTGGTTGGCCTTTTACAGGTTCCCTGAAAATTCTTGATGAAGCGCTCCTTCAGTTCCTTCCAAGTGTTGATAGAATTCACTGGTAGGTTTTTCAACCAAGTGCGAGCGGGGCCTTCCAACATGAGAGGCAGATAACGCGCACACACTGCCTCACTTGCGCCCAATAAGTCCATTGCCAGCTCGTAACTCTCGATCCACTCGGTGGGCTCCAGATTCGCTGTGTAATTAGGAACCTTGCGAGGACCTTTGAAATCTGGGGGTATGCGCGCTTCTCGCAGCACTGGTACTAAACAAGGAGTTCAGATCATGCGGCTTGATAAGCCCCTAAGCCGGCCAGCTGTCTGGGTTGCGGTAGGCGGGTCATGTGCCGTCGGCGGGTTGACGTTCGTCGGCGGGTTATACACTGCGCGCGCGTTTTCCTCCAACGCTCGGAGAGCCCGAGCGGCGTCCACAATGTCCTGCGCATTCGGGATTCTGGGCTGGTGTTGATCCGCCAGCGGTTGGGCGGCTCTTCTACGGTGTGTGCTGCTGGAAACCGCCGGCGACTCTGGACGTTGGCTCCTGGTGCGGCTCTGGTGAGGGGTCGAGTGAAGCCGATGCTGGCTATGAGAATAATTGGCCTGCTGCACTACTGCTGTCTTGAGCATCGCAATAGCGTTTCTGGCCTCCGCCTGAACCGGACCATCTCCCTATATCGGAATTGCCGCCAAGTTGTGAGTTGCTGCCAGCACGTTATCGACCGGGTTGGAATAGTGTCCAATTGGGGTCTGGAACCGGTGAGACGGCGGCTGCTGTTGCTGATCTGGCGTACAATGCTGGGCCAGCTCTCTCTGCTGAACCGGCTGCTGCAAAGGTGGTCCTCCCGGGGGGGACAACTCCAGCCCCCGGGTTCGCCGGAGCCGGCGGTGTGGTGAACAGCTGAGTCGGCTCGAGATTAGCTGGAAGCCGGCTTTGATGACGCCTCTGGTGGACGAGTTCTGACTCGGCCTGTCGGCGGCTTAGGTAATGCGCCTCCTCCTCCAGGCGCTGCCTCTCCTCGGCAAGCCGGGCCTGCGCCTGTGCCATGCGTGTGTTCTCCGCATTGATGTCCTCTTGGATCTTGGCCATCTGCTCACGACACTTCGTGATCTCCGCGTTGCGTGCCGCTGCGTTCTCCACAGTAACCGGCTCGGCCAGCAGGGCTGTCAGTGTATTCATCAAGTCCGCGAGCGTCTGCACCTCGGTTCTCTGAGAGCCGGCGGCTGCCGCACCGGCTCCTCCTGAGCCGGCCAGGGTGAGGTTCTGTCCGGCCGCTGGATCAACCGGATCACGCACTGGATCTTGCCTACCCGCCATGTACAATGCCGCAAAACGAGGCGGCTCAGGGACTTCTGGAAAGACTTCGTCAGTATATCCCAGCCTTCCATCGTATAGGGGACGGATCGACTCGGTTTCTCCCGTCGAGGATTCGCCGTCAGATTGAACGAGCGTATCATCTCCAGACAGGGAGTTCTCCGACAAGGCCACCCCTTGGGTGAACCCTACGAAGACTTGCTTCCGGCCGGCTTGTGGAAGGCCGGGTCTGGCTTGGCTTGGACCAGCGCGGCGCGCCGACTCGACGCCGGCGACGTTCTCCAACCCGGCGGCCGACGCGCCGACCATGCCGATGAAGGTGTGGATCTTGCCGAAGGGGACCCGGTATCCGTACTCAATTGAGTCGGCGTCGGGGCCCCAGTATGAATCGTCGATGTAGAACATCCCGCGGCGGCTCTTCGCCATCAAGCCAACCGCGTACTTCCCGAACCCTGGGAGAGATCCCGCTAAGAACTCAACTCCACCGTGTGTAGGCCCCACGGTGGGAGCCAACTGTCGTGGTTTTGACACGGCAGATGCCCTTGTGAAAGGACTTAGAGATGAGGCCATCGCACAAGGGTGAAAGTATAACGGGGTTGATCGGGAACGAGAAGACACGGGATTACCCAGGTTCGGCCCCTCACAGTGGAGGTAAAAGTCTACGTCCTGCTTGATTATATTGCTGTGGATCTCGATTACAAGGATGCGGATTCGCTAACCTAGCTTTCGAGGGATTGCAACTTAGTCTTTTTCGCCTAGGTGCTCCCCTTTATATATACAGGCGGAACCCTAGATTTACATGAGAGTCCAGGTCGTCATCCTGACCCGTCTCCTACTCTTTCCTACTTATTCTCCAAGACAACCTTTGAGCCGTTCATCTTCTTCTTGAGCCGGCCCGTAGCCTGAGCCGGCCTTTCTTACCGGGCCTTCGTCAAGCCGGCCCATCGAGTATCTTCTTGACCCTGCAGTGAGATAACCCGCCAAGTCTTTCGGCTCTATGGCCGGGTCATCATCCTGCCGGGTCTACACGCCGGGAAATATCCCCAACAATAGGGAAGGAGGTGCACTAGCGTGAAGGTATTTACACGCAGGCAACTTATGATTTTAGCCCCAACCACAACATCCCATTGGGGGCAAAAATGAAATTTCTACGCCGTCCCTATGACATATTCCAATGGAAATCCGCTCCTTAACAGCGCATGCCCTTGGACCAGTGGTCTAGACAATTGTCCCTCTTCCCATGCCTCAAGGTGGGTTTCAAAGATATAGCTGTCAAAGGAATTAGACTCACTCTCGCTCCGAGTGACTTATTATTCGCTAACATGAATTTGCTCTCAGATCATATTTCCAAAAACAACACATGTGATAAAGTCGGTTTTCTCCTAGCAAAACCACAAATGATAATTGTTGAGTTGCAATAGAGAGGTCGCTTAGGGGCCACACTTTTTTATCAATATATAATCATCTCACATTCTTATATTCACACCATGGCTTGAGGGACGAAACATTGGCGTCGAGTGCAATGCACGAAGACACATTTCGTAAAATCAAATCATGATGTTGTGTGAAAAAATTCAAAAAGATAGTAGACATTCATTCCAAAGTCCGCATTTTCAGCCAAGAAATTTGGAAGACAATCTCAAATACTCCTACAAATCACAGGAGAAGTAGGTGCTAAAGTGAGAATTACAGTTGACCCTTCTCCTGCGACTAAACCAGACCCAAATGACCGCCGGCTCCCGACGGAGGCGGCCCCTCCGTCCCGCCTCCTCAATGGCGCTTATCCCCCTGTCCGCATCAGCCCCCAGCGCCTCCCCGGCGCCGCGGCGCCTCCGCCGCCCGGCCATCGCGGCAGCCGGTGCCGCGCTCGCGGCGCTCCTCCTCCTCGCGGCGGCCGCCGCCGTCTGGCGCCCGGACTACCTCCCCGCCGCGCTCCTCCGCCGCCCTGCGCCCGCCGCCGCCAGGTTCTACTCCTTCGACCTGGTCCGCGAGTACCCCCACGACCCCGAGGCCTTCACCCAGGCACGCACCCTCCGCTCCCTCCTGATCTCATTCGCTCCTCTCCCATGGGGAAAATTTTCCTCAGATCGCGTGGTTTCTTTGGCAGGGTCTCCTGTACGGGGGAAACGACACTCTCTTCGAGTCCACTGGCCTTTATCACCAGGTAATGTAGTGCAATGTGGATCTCTTCTCGTGGATTACGGTGATGTAAAAGTGATATGCTAAGGAATACGTCCGTTGTTTTTCCACAATAAATTACCTGTAGTTTCACTTGAATTATTATCCTTGGTAAGCAGACTGGCTATCACTGTAATGAGCTGTTGAAAATCTGTTGTTACTTGAGCTTGCAAGTTGCATTTGTTTCGTCTGCTTGCTTTCTGTCAAGCGTTTTTTCTAAAGCACTAAATGCTTCTAATTTTGTTTCTCAACAGTCGTCGGTCCGAAAGGTTGATCTTCAAACTGGCAAAGTACGTTAAATAATGTACTTTCCTTATCTGACATTGCGCAGCAATGGTTCACCTACCCTACACTAAATCACTAGTTATTTCTTTGTCATTTATCAGGTTTTAGATCAGCACCAAATGGATGGACGTATGTTTGGAGAAGGCTTAACACTTCTCGGCGACAGGTAGATAAACCTCGACTATACCTGACACTAGAATTGCTTTCTTGAATACGATGGCTCTGTTTGCTTCCGCAGTCCTGTTAAATCTCATTTTATTTGCTTTAAAATTCTCTTTTGTAGATTGTTTCAAGTTACTTGGTTGAAGAATGATGGATTCATATACGACCGGCATAACTTTAGCAAAGTAATGTTGCTGCCCCTGTTTCTATCTTAGTGCATTTACAGATGATCCAGATGTTTTTGTTTTAAAGTCTACGCTAATTATCCCCAATCCCCACCTATCAATATCTATTGTCTGGTCTCTGGTGATCTTCTGAAATATGGTTTTACAATCATTCACCTTGCATTTTACTGGTCATTTCTCAAGTTGTTCAACCATTTCTTGCTGATGTCTGAGGTAACTGGTTATTGTGCTCTCTGCTGCAGCATGAGAGTTTTACCCATAAAATGCGTGACGGGTGGGGGTTGGCTACGGATAGAAAAATCCTATTTGGCAGTGATGGTACCTCAAGGTTGTACCAGCTGGATCCAATATCACTTGAAGGTATATTCAGTTAATCACACACTTGATATTCTGTTAGCTTTGAGACATAATTTCTTTTGTTTGACATCTCCATTGATACAGTGACGAAGACAGTAACTGTGAAATATCAAGACAATGAAGTTTCCTATATTAATGAACTGGAGTATATAAATGGTGAAGTATGGGCAAATGTCTGGCAGGTTAGAGTTATTACGCACTACCTTGACCATATTGCTTTCACGTTTTATTATATTGATCAAGATCTCAAGGACCACAACATTTTCATTGGTATACCTTAGTGTTTATGTTACAGTGCTCCCTGGTGTCATTTATGAATGCTCCATCTAGGCAAAATGTGGATGAGGTTCAAGTTTAACAAACTAACTACGGGGTGTGACTCAATTTGTACTGAAGTGTATCCAAGTTTTATCCTGTGTTGTCCTTTGGTACACTTGATATTCTGAAATAGGCAATTGAGTACAATTAATTGGACTGGATTATTTTTTATATCTCCGACAAGACATGACTAGCTAACACCATTTGTATCTTAGCTGTGTTTTCCATGCAAAGTCTGATCATATTCAAGTATCATATACAATGTGAACTGCCTACCAATCTGCTACTCCCTCCGTTTCTAAATATAAGCCCTTTTACAGATTTCAATATAAACTACATACGGATGTATATAGACGTATTTTAGAGTGTAAATTCACTCATTTTGCTTCGTATGTAGTCCGCATTGAAATCTCTAAAAAGGCTTATATTTAGGAACGGAGGGAGTAGAATATTGTGAACTGCACCTCTCAGTATTGAAAGTTATGATGTCTAGACAGATTGCATAGCTAGAGTTTCTCATGAAGATGGCCAAGTGGCGAGCTGGATCTTTCTTCATGAGCTGAGGTATGCTCTGAGTAGAAATCACTGCTGTTGTTCTATGCCTATTTCCTGACCACCGAGTTTCTTCATAAGATTGCTCTGTTTGTCTGTAATGTCTGCATTTGAAGTAATAATTGTAGAATCGGGAGGGAAGAGAGGAGTACCTCCAGCTCGTGTGTATGTGTGTGGCGGCCTTGCTGGGAACGGGAGGACTGGATGCCTCTTCTAGGTCAGCTCCTCCTCATGGGCTTGGGCCCTAAGTGACACGGCTGATGGGCTTGGGCCCATACCGGTCCAACACTCCCCCTCAAGATGGGTGGTAGATATCTATCATTCCCATCTTGTCACATGCCAAGTTACAGTCCTTTGTTCCCAATCCCTTTGTCAAGCAATCTGCAAACTGCTGCCCAGAGCTGACATGACCAAGGCTGATGATCCCAGCATCAAGTTTCTCCTTAATGAAGAAGCGATCAATTTCCACATGCTTTGTCCTATCATGTTGAACTGGGTTATTAGCAATGGCTATAGCTGACTGATTGTCACACCACACCTTCAAGGGGCCCTTCCTCAGAAGTTTCAGCTCGCTCAGTAGGTACTTCACCCAGAGCATCTCACACAACCCTTGAGATAATGCTCTATACTCAGCTTCTGCTGTTGATCTAGACACAACTGTCTGTTTCTTGCTTCTCCATGACACCAAATTTCCTCCCACAAACACACAGTAGCCAGAAGTTGATCTTCTATCATCTTGACAACTGGCCCAATCAGAGTCACTATAGCCATCCACCTCAAGATGTCCACTCTTCGCAAACCACAACCCTTTACCCGGAGTCCCCTTCAAGTATCTCAGAATTCTGTGCACAATATCAAGATGCCCACTCCTTGGTTCATGCATGTATCTGCTCACCACACCCACGGCATATGTAATGTCAGGCCTTGTATGACACAAGTACAATAACCTCCCAACCAGTTTCTGATAATCTTCCTTATTCACCAGCTCACTTGATTTTGCTGTCACTTGATGATTTTGTTCAATCGGAGTAGAGGCTGCACGACATCCCATCATGCCCATGTCACTCAAGAGATCCAAGGTGTATTTCCGTTGGCACATAGAGATTCCCTTCTCTGTCCGAGCCACTTCAATGCCAAGGAAGTATTTTAGGTTGCCCAAATCCTTTACCTCAAACTCCTTACTCAGACACCCCTTCAATCTCTCTATTTCCTCCTTATCATCTCCAGTGATGATAATGTCATCCACATAAACTGCAAGGATGGTGATCTTCCGATCAGAGAGTGAGTGTCTGTAGAACACCGTGTGGTCTCCATTACATTGACCATACCCCATAGCACGGACAGCACGTCTGAACCTATCAAACCATGCCCTTGGTGATTGCTTCAGTCCATACAAGGATTTCTTCAGCTTGCATACCTTCCCCGTGGTCTGTGAAGTACCAAAACCTGGTGGTATCTTCATGTACACTTCTTCCTGCAACTCACCATGCAAGAAGGCATTCTTGACATCTAATTGATGCAATTTCCACCCAAAGTTTGCAGCACAGGAAACCAATATCCTTACTGTGTTCATCTTTGCCACTGGAGCAAACGTCTCGTCATAGTCAATTCCATAAGTTTGACTATATCCTCTGGCGACCAATCTGGCCTTATACCGTTCCACCTTCCCCTCAGGATTCTGCTTCACCGTATAGATCCACTTACAACTCACTGCTTTCTTTCCTGCCGGCAATGTGGTTAGCACCCACGTCTTGTTTTTTCTCAGTGCTTCCAACTCTTCTATCATCGCTTCACGCCACTTCGGATCTTGCTTTGCAGCCTTCCAATCCTTTGGGATTGACACAGTTTGAAGAGAGGCAACAAACGCTCTATAGGAAGGAGACAAAGCCTCATAAGACACAAAATTTCCAATATCATGATCATCAAAAACCTCCGGTGGTAAGGCCTTCTGTGCCGCTTCACGTGTCCCCTTTCGCAACGCAATAGGCAGTTCCACTGTGTCAGATGAGCTTGCACCACTGCCTTGATGCTCCCCCTGCACTGACTGCTCCCCCTGCACTTGTGGCTGCCGCCGAGAATATACCAGACGAGTGTCAGATGAGTCATGCACTTGTGGCACTTGTGGCTCTCGTCGAGAGTACACTAGGGGGGTCTGCTGCCACCGATCTCGAACAGGGAGCTGGAGATTACCAATCTGAATGGAACCCACTGTTGGCTGGACCTGAACCTGCACATCACTATCAGTGAGAGTACCAACCGGAATTGTACCCTCAATTGGCTGGACTTGAACTTGCACATCATCATCAGTGTTGGTGTCCACAGAATCCTCCTGAGTGTGAGACGCAGCCTTCTCCCCCTCTTGACCATCCTGCACAGAGTGTGAATGGTCAAGCCCTTGAAACAACACACTTAGATCTGTGGGCTCACCATAGAATGGCTCAGACTCCCTGAAGGTGACATCCATACTTACAAATCTGCGTTTCTCAGAGGGACACCAACATTTGTACCCCTGCTGACTAGAAGCATAGCCCAGAAAAACACACTTCACTGCCCGCGGATCTAGCTTCCCAACAGAAGGTCGGTGGTCACGAACAAAGCAGGTACTGCCAAACAACTTTGGGGGAACAACAAACTTATTTTCTCCAAGCAGCAATTCACACGGAGATTTCATGCCAAGTATCCTTGAAGGTGTCCGGTTGATCAGGTATGTGGCTGTCATAACAGCTTCACTCCACAAGAACTTGGGCACATTCATGGTAAACATCAACGACCGAGCAACCTCAAGAATATGTCGATTCTTCCTTTTTGCCACTCCATTCTGAGGGGGGGGGGTGTCCGGACAAGAAGTTTGATGAAGAATCCCTTGGTCAGACAAGAAGACCCCAAAGGTGTTGTTCACATATTCTGTGCCATTGTCAGTCCTGATCACCTGCACCTGCGCCTTAAACTGATTCTTCACCAAGGCATGGAAATTCTGAAAACAGCTAAACACCTCATCCTTGTGACGCATCAAATAAATCCAAGTATTACGAGTATAGCAGTCGATAAAGGTAACAAAGTACTTCATTCCATGCATTGACACAACAGGGCTCTTCCATACATCCGAATGAATAAGCATAAAAGGAGATATGCTCCTAAGCCCCTTACTCACATATGTGGCTCTTGTGTGTTTTGCATATTCACAAGCATCACATGTCAGCTTGCCCTTGCCTATTCCACACATAACATCCGGAAATATTCTGCGCATCTTATCAAAAGATACATGTCCCATCCTACAGTGATGGATCATCGCCTGCTTCTCCTTGTCCTCCATGGTCGCAGTACACACCAAGTCCGGCTGCACCTCCTGGTCCATATACCAAAGCCCCCTACGCCTGGTGCCAGTCCCAACCGTCTGTCTCGTCTGTCGCTCCTGAATCTCGCAACCGAATTGGTCAAGGATCACACGACAGTCTATTTGATCAATGAGAGCACTGAAAGAGACCAAATTGACAGGAAAAGCTGGCACATGCAAAACTGAGGATAAGGAGATGGTCGGAGTGCACTTTACTGTACCAACCCCTATGATAGGCTGTTTTGTGCCATCAGCAGTTTGCATAGTGTCCGTGTGAGAAGGAGGATGCTTATTGTAAGACTCAAACACGCAGCATTTGCCCGCAACATGCTGAGATGCTCCAGAGTCTAGAACCCATTCTGAACCATTCGCATTAGTAGCAAGAGATGTCTTTTCCGGATTATCTTCATCAGTGGAGGCCCAGTGAGCACAGCCTCCATAGCGAGCATTCAAGCCTGCAGTTTGGAGCTGTGATATGAAAGCATGGAGCTCCTCCAACTCAGCCCTCAATTTAACAGTCTGAGCATCCTTCTCATGTGTCGCCCCCTCGGCTGTTTCCTTGTCAGCCTGGATTTCCTCCACCTTCCTTTTGAAGCTCTCCAATTCCTCCCTGAGCCTCTCAACCTCTGCTACAGTCATGCTGTATTCCTTCTCTGACCCGGCACCGGCCTTCTCTGCACTGTCCTCACCACTCTTCTCTAGCTCCACATCACCCCTTCTCATGTCATCATTCCCTAGAGACTCCTTGACTGCATGGTGAGCACCAACCGCAGCTATGGTATCATCCATCTCCTCCAAAACAACAGCATTCTTGATGCTGCCAGCAGCACCATCAGTCCCTGCAAAACGCGCCTCAATGGTCACAAGACGGCACCCCCTGCCGACCTCCTGCTCCATCAGGAAGAGCCTCTCCTTGAGTGTGAGGCTCTCCCCCTCAAGCCCTTCTTCTCCTCTACAATCAGCAGCAGCAGCTGCACAGCAGACTTCCTCTCCTCTGCAAACAGCAGCAGCAGCACTAGCAGAAACACACTTCCAGCAGAAGCAGCAGCAATCCAGCGCAGTCCCAGGCTCTCAGCTGCCTCCTCTCCTCAAACAGCAGCAACTACAGCAGCACAACACCCAGCAGCAACAGCACTCAGCCTCAGTTCCCCTTCATTCCCCAGCAGCTCCAGCAGCAGACCACCAACAGAAGCAGCTTGACCTGCCTCTCTGCCTCTCCAGTCAGCCGCAGCAGCAAGCACCTCTGCTCCCACGTCCACACAGCAGCAGCAACAACCCCAGATGCAGCCACAACAGCAGACTCCAGCAGCTGCCCTTCTTTCTCTTCCTCCTCTCTCCTTCTCCCTTCCACCTCCAGAAACACAGCAGAACAGAGAGAGATAAGAGAGCCGGGGCAGGAAGGAACCAGCACCAGCCGTCGCCCTGTCGCCCGCGCAGCCGCTTCTCCTCCTCACGCGCACGCACAGCCCGCGCACAGCCGCCTCCTCTCCAGCGCGCAGGGCCGCCGTCGATCCCCACCGGACCCCGCAGCCTCGCCGGCCGGCGTCGCCGTCCGTCAGGCCTCGCCGGACCTGGCCTCTGATACCATGTAGAATCGGGAGGGAAGAGAGGAGTACCTCCAGCTCGTGTGTATGTGTGTGGCGGCCTTGCTGGGAACGGGAGGACTGGATGCCTCTTCTAGGTCAGCTCCTCCTCATGGGCTTGGGCCCTAAGTGACACGGCTGATGGGCTTGGGCCCATACCGGTCCAACAATAATCGATCCTTGTGTCCTTAATTTTGCAGGCAGCAGTTGTGGAATTCTGGCAACACGGTGAGCAGCCCCTATGTTTCATTGGCTAATTGCATTTTTTTTTGCGAGTGGCTAATTGCATTGTTAGACGCACATAATCCAAATCCAGTATCTGGAGTGACATGGCACTAAAAGTCCAGTCCATGTTCCAGGAAATTGAAGTTTTAAACGGTATAACTTGGGACGAAGAAAACGACAGACTGTTCGGTGAGTTCGGTCCTGTGGATCAAGGCCTCCGAGGTTCTTGTCCAATTAACCCTTCCACTCTACCCACAGTGACCGGAAAACTGTGGCCAAAGCTTTACGAGATCAAGCTGCGCCCGGTGGATGGGCCGCCAGATGGGTCGGTGGAGAAACTGTGCCCAAGGGCAAGCTTTTATCGTTGACAAGTGTCGACGCGTCGGCGAGGGTATGTACATGTATTATATGCCTTGTGGTCGATTCGAGGCATTTCAGTTTGAAGATAGGGTTTTTGTTGTTGTGGTTTAGTAGTGAACTGGCGGGAGCTAGCTGCTCATCAGTTTCGTGCTAGAAGTGTAGTTGTATGTATGATCATGCATGTTCTCCCCTGAGTAGTGTAAAAGATGGTTGTATTAGAGATGGTTCTGCTGCAAACATACCAAAAGAAAAATTCATTCATCACGCCCGGAATCCGATGCATGTCTCTACTCCTATAAAGGAGCGAGTTGGTGATGATGATGTGTCTGCCTTTGTGCCATATGTACCGTCTGATCTAGAACGTAAGGTTGAGATTAAGACAGGGTGTCCCCGAGCCACTTCACCTAAAAAACAGTCCGGAGGTTCTCTTTCTCCTCTCGTGAAAGAAACAGAGTCTTCGAGAAGTTTTTTTTTTTTTTTAAAGTCTTCGAGAACCCTCCAAAATTCCTGGACGCCGGCCACTCCCATCTCTTCCCCGGCGACTGTCGGAGTTGAGTTAGGTGAGGGTCCCTCCCCTGTATAGCTGAGGTTGCAGTTGGGGTCTCAGTAAATCGGATTGGGCTTCGAGATTGCCTGATATCTCTCCTTCTAGATTTTGCCATGCAGGCCGTCGGAGGCGACGGTGGCGGTTGCTGCCATGTCCAAGTTTGTTATGTATGGTAAGTTACTTCGTTTTCCCTATGTGGCTGTTGGGGTTGATTACCTTCCGTGTCGGCTCTTGTTCTGAACCTCCAACTTGAGGCCCTTTCTTCAGTGCTGCCCTTGGATGCTACCAGCGGCTAGACTGTCCTGTTCAGGCCTAGATGTTGCAGGCGCGGTGGATATCTTCCGGTGGCGCCGATGCCAACACACCGAGCATCTTGTCCATTGCCAACCACGCTCATCCCTTGTAAGTTACGTGTTTTTCCTGTCAAATCCAAGAAATTGGTCAGTTATTTGGAGTATATCAGATCCGTCCATTTGTGTCATTGCAACCGTGGTCGCTCCTAAATATGTGAATTTGTGAAATGCTTAGAAACGAAGTGGTTGTGGAATGTGGATCTGCAAAGTCCCTCGTGAACTGCTGATTTAGCCTTTCTATATACTTGATTGTGTGCAGAAACTTGTAGTTCATCCATGGTAAAATTCTGTATTCCATCCCCTCAGGTTGTTACCAGATTTGCTATTCAATATCTAGACTGTTTTTTCATTGTGATCTGTGTCAAATCTTTGTACTTGGCAGGAAATTATGGATAAATGTCTTCTTAAGGAGAGAAGTTCTCAAGTTCCACTCAAGGAAGAAAGATAAGCTTTCCTCTTTGTTGTGTCAAGTAATTTAACTTCCCAGACCTATTATTGTGTATTGAATGCAATATGAAATAATCTTTTTTACAAAAGCATATTATATACCTGCGTAGTTGTGTGAGATCAATGGAACAAGAAGGGGATGCAGTATTGACCCTGGAAGCACACCTCCCTTTATTAGGTAATATTTTTTTTACTAAATATAGATATAGATACACATATATATAAATATAGATATATATATAGATAGATAGAATAGATAGACATAGAGCTTGAATCGAACCCCTGGCATGCCGTTTCTAGCTTTGCTGTTGCAGTGGTCTGAAAATCTGATGACGATGACTGATGGGTTGATGGATGCAAGAACATCTAAAAGAAATGGGTTAACGGAAGCTAGAGGAAAGCTTGAGAGAGGCTGAAGCAAGTCGATCGAATTCACGGAGAACTGAACCGAACCGATGGAGGAGTTTTCCTTCCATCATTTCGTTGGCCATCAATCATCAGATGGACACCACATAAAAATTATAGATCGATGATCTCACAAAGCAGGGAACAGATCTTACTCACAAGCGGATGCGATTCCCTTTATTTATTCATGCAATCTCTGACGACCAGTGCTCGCAGATCAACGCACGCGTACACACATAGACATATAGATCTACCATCGTTCAGCTAATATCACACACACGGAATCATGCATCTAGTATGCGAGAACAAATTAGCCAGGGCCATCTAGGCATCTAGCAGTCCTTGGTGCAGTGGCAGTGGTGCTGGACGCCGGCGCACTTGCCGCCGGTGAAGCCCTCGGTCTGGCAGACGTTCGCGCAGTTGGTGTGGCTGAAGCACGCCCCATGGAACTTGTGGCTCTTCGACTCGCAATCCCTCGCCAGAGCCACCTGCATGGACCCCCCCCTGCTCCTCTGCACCACCAAAATCAACAAAGCATGCAGATCAGTCGTCATCTCACGCAATTTTAGCAGCAGTACATCATCAGTTATCTCAAATAATTTCGACGCTAGGCATGTATACATACCCGTGGCGACGAGAAGCAGCATGAGGACCACGAAGACCTTCACGGACAGACCCATCGCGGTTCCTTGTGAAGGATGAAGAGGATCGTATGTATGGTAGAATGAAAGCCTTCCAGCTGGGTTCTATGGAAGATGGGTGTAGAGGAGAGGGGAGGGGGGCTTGTTATATAGGAGTATTTCCCTCGTAGCAGCAGCATCGCTTCTATTCTTTTAGCATTATTTTTGTGCTGCTTCCAGGCTAAGAAAATAGATTTTTGTCAGGTAGTGTAACTGAAATGTGAAGATAGACACACTAAGCAAACCATTTTTTGTATGATAGTGTAACTGACATGTGAAGATAGAAAGGATAAGCAAGCATATTTTTGTATGGTAGTGTGACAAACTTGTGGAAACACACAAAGGCTGTAAAAGAACATGTGAAAGTGGAAAAAGTGGTCATGTCTAGGGATATGGTAACTAGACCTAAGCAAAAAGGTGGCCTGGGCATTCTAGATGTGTCATTGCACAACAAAGCTCTTATGATGAAGAATATTCAGAAATTCCTAAACAAAGAACCCCTGCCCTGGGTCAGTTTGATATGGGAAAAATACTACACCAATCATCCTCCTGGAGTCAAAAATAGAAGTTCCAGCCGGTGGAAGAACCACTTGAAACTGCTGCCCCTTTAGAAGCAGAATGCTACTTGTCAGTTAGGCAATGGGGGAACTACTCTGTTGTGGCATGATAACTGGTGTGGTCAACCTGTAAGGCAAATGTTCCCACAGCTGCATTCCTTTGTGATTAATGATAAATCAAACTGTGGCTAGCTGGATAAATTCTAAAGATTCCTCACAATTCTTCCACACCCCTTTGTTAGCTCAAGCCTACAGCCAGTTCACTGAATTGTAGAATCTTATTGATCAGAAAAGGCAGGCACAGATCAGAGATCAATGGAGGTGCCAGGGGCAGAGAACTAAATACTCTTCAATCAAAATGTATCACAATCTTTGCCCACAGGGAGATGAACATGTGTTTTTCAAATGGATCTGGAAATGTTCATGCAGACTCAGACATAGATCTTCTGTTGGCTCCTGGTTTATGACAGAGTTAACTTCAGGAGTTTGCTGAAAAGAAAATCCTTCCACTTAGACTGCTATGATTGTGTTTTTTGTAATGAGAACACTGAGGAAACTTCCAGACATCTTTTTTGGGGCTGCTGCTTCTCACAAGATTGTTGGAATAACATCCTTTCCTCAAAAAAACTCGGTATCTCTGTGGTGGATGATATTTTATTAGCTCATCAGCTGCTTCCACCTTAGATTGCTATGGAAATTGTCATTCAGGGTTGCTGCAATATATGGATTCAAAGGAATGGGAAAGTTTTTAGAAATGAGGTCCCCAGTGTTAACTGTTGGAAGTTCAAGCTAAAGCAGGACCTCAAGCTTTTAGAACATAGAATCAAGACAAAGCACCTTCTGGTGCTGCAAGAATGGATTGGTGCACATCTATGATGGGTTGCACCCGCAGCAAAGCAATCAGTTTTTAGCCATGATTACCACTAGAACTGGCATTGGATACTTTTATTTTCCTTTTGCTCCTGTATTTGTATATATTGTACGTTGTGTTTTATATTATAATGGAAAAATACCGTAGAACTATTGTTCTACGGTTGGTGCTTCAAAAAACATATCAGCTACTCCCTCTAATCCATAATAAGTGTCGCAATTTTGAACTAAGGTTAAACTAGACACTTATTTTGGATCGGAGTTAGTACTAGACACTCGGTTAAGGTTGCAAGATGGATTCAAGTGCCCTACAAGTTCTCGTGGCATGGTTTGGGTGTCAAATGGTGTTGTTGGGTTTGCATGCTACCGCACTCTTCATGTTCTCAAGTTATCATCAATGGTCGTCCTACGGAGCACAACTGGCACCGCAAAGGTTTGCGTCAAGGTCAAGGCGATACTACCATCTCCCCTCTGTTATTCGTGATTGTCCTGGACGTTTTAGGAAAGCCTTTCTCACTTGCGGAGGAGAGAGATCTACTACGGCCTTTCATCGCAGCATGCTATTGGGCATCGCCTCTCTCTGTTCGCTGATGATGTTGGTTTGATCATCCGGCCATCTGATCGAGATCGACACCACCATCGTCATTTGGGATCTGGTCCGGGATGCTTTCAGACTACGTAGTATTTTTTTTAAAAGAGCACCGCAACATTGATTCGTTGTGACGATTATCCCAGAGACATTGCCTCCGCTCTGCCGTATGGATTTTTTGTTTTTCCTTGTAATTTTTTTATGGGACTGCCTCTTGTGCTTTCTTGCTTAAAAAAAGTCTGACCTTCAGCCGTACGTCAACAAAGTGATGTGGCGGCTTCAGTGCTGGAAGGCTAGTCTATCATCTGATGCTGGGAGGTTGGTGCTGGTCCAGGCGGTCCTTGCGGCTATGTCAATCTATGCGATGATGGCAATGGAACTCTCCAAATGGATGATTGCGTCTGCCATCACTACAACAACATCGCCCGAAATCTATTATGACTGCAGCGTCGCCGTCCCGGTGGGAGTCTTGTTTGCTAGGATTAAAGAGGAGGCCTCACTTTGGAGCCTCGCACGGGCTAAACACCTCAGTAACATATTGCCGCAAGAATGATTGTTGTAACCCCGCCTTGGGCCTTAACTTCTAAAACTTTCTTCTTAATCAATGAAAATTGTAAATCTTTTGCCTAGTTTTTAAAAAAAAAAAAAACTTCAGGTGGGGTAGTGTGGGTATTTTATACCTTACCTACTGGTCAACAATCTTTTTTTGACGTAAAAGGCGGGAGCATTGCCGATTTCATTAAGAGAGGGGAAAATAAAAGAGTGTTATACTCCCTCCGTAAACTAATATAAGAGCGTTTAGATCACTATTTTAGTGATCTAAACGCTCTTATATTAGTTTACAGAGGGAGTAGAATATTTACAAGAAGTGGCAAGAGCCAAAAACAAGAAAAATGACTACATGGCAGCGGCCATGGCCAACCTCGATTAAGATCCTCCTTTACCAAATAAGATACCTCGAGCATGGACAGAGATGCATGTTAAAAAATACGACGGTTCCGCTCCTTCCAAACATTCCAAAGGACATAGATGAGGACCTTGCTAAAAGAAACCTTTCTCTTAGTCACCTCCATGTGAGCAGTATGCTTGTTCCACCATTCTTCAATGGGCGAGAATTCCTGAGCCAGGTTGGTATCAAGCGAGTAACATCCGGCAACAATGCCCTAAACACCATGAGGGAAGAAACAACCCCGTCCAAGATGCCCATTAGTCTCATGTTCCGTAAGGCACAGGCTACACACCTCCTCATGCGGCCACCCACAGATAGCCAGACGGTCAGCGGTGAGCGCCTTCCGGTGAAGAAGAAGCCAAGTAAATATCTTACATTTAGGTTAAACCGGTGCCTCCCATAATTTTTTAGCCGTGAAGGGAGAAGTCGTGCCTTGAAATTGCAACTTGTATGCTGACTCGGTTGAGTAAATTCCGCTAGCGGAAGCTGTCCAGGAGATGGAATCCGGAGTGGAATGGTCAAGGTGAACCTCCTGCAGGGCGGTCCAATGGGAGAAAAACCCTATGATGTGAGCAGTGGTGGTGAGTGGACGAAGGGATCTTATCCAACAATTTTCCTGAAGGGCAACATGAACTGAGTGCCTCTTTCTTCTAGCAACAGTGAAAAGCGAAGGTGCAATATCTCTCGGTGCTCACCCCTCGAGCCAACGGTCAGACCAAAAACATGTCATAAAGCCATCACCAACGACAATCTTAGTAGCAGCACAGAAAAGGGCCATGTCAACCTCGTCACATGGGATGGTTGACCCGTTCCAAGGACGTTCCGGGTTAGTCCATTGATGCCATGGTCAGCAAAGTCGAAGAGCACGCCCAAAGCGCTCCTCGTCGAGAATCGCAAGGCCCCCAAGGTCCTTAGGCCGACAAACATTTCCCAGTTGACCAATGCATGTCCACCAACCACAACACCCTCATCGTCGGCCTTCCAAATGAAGGATCTTTGCTACTGATCAACAATCAAGCCTGTAAAAATGAGCCAGTAAGCCAATAATCATAACGCACCTCAATAAAGAAGATAAGTTTAAAACAACATCTGCGGGAGGTTGACTCAACTCATGGTCATCATCCATGTCTTCTACACCCTCTTTCATTTTTTGAGCAAAAGAGGGGGTTTCCCTCCTATTTCATTAACGTAACCCAAGTCAAATTCAAGTAACATAGATCTAAGATTACCACTACTACTACTACTACTACTACTACTACTACTACTACTACTACTACTACTACTACTACTACTACTACTACTACTACTACCCAAACCAGCGGAATTCTACACTGTTGGGGATATTCCCCACGGATATAACCCGGCTAAAGGTTTGACCCGGCCTAGAGCTTGAAGGCTCTATGGGTCGCCCCGTTTTCCGGGTTAAGACAAGATGACGAGGAGGAATCCAAAGCCTAGGGGTGAGACCCGGTAGGAGGCCGACTTGACAGGAGCCCAATGGGCTGGCTCGCAGAGAAGGCCCGGAGAGATGACCCGGCCTGGGAGACCCGACCCGGAGAGATGATCCGGCCTGGGAGACCAAGGGCCCAGGGCGAGACCCGGCAGGAGGCCGGCTTAAGGGGAGCCCAATGGGCCGGCTCGTAGAGGAGGACTAAGAAGAGGAAAGCAAGACCCGGACTAGTATCCAACTTGTAATAGAAAATAGACTAGTCCTAATCCTACTAGGACTCTACATGTAAGCCGCCCCTTCAACTTACATAAGGAGGGGCAAGGCACCCCAAGAGGGAGAAGTCAAGTTAGACAGACAAATCAATAGCTCTTGAGATAGAGGTAGCAAAAAAGAGCACCCTTGTAATCGAGATCATC
Organism: Elymus sibiricus; assembly: GCA_039707655.1. NCBI lineage: Eukaryota > Viridiplantae > Streptophyta > Magnoliopsida > Poales > Poaceae > Elymus > Elymus sibiricus. Next base: position 390,854,189 of record CM077668.1, on the reverse strand, counting down.
ATCATCAATATCAATCAAGCAGGATGTAGGCTTTTACCTCCACCGCGAGGGGTCGAACCTGGGTAAAAACTGGCGTCTCTCGATTCCGACCAACCCCGTTCAAGCTACCACCTAGGTGTGATGACCTCACCACTAAGTCCTTTCACGAGGACATCTTGCCGTGACAAAACCACGACAGTTGGCGCCCACCGTGGGGCCACGCACGGTGGTTTGTGTTCTTGGAGGGAGCTCTCTCAGGGATCGAGAAGCTCGCGATTGGCCGGATTCAGATTTCGATTGGTCTGATCTTCATGAACAACGGTGGCAACCCGCCGTATCAACACGCCACAACCGTCTCGCACGTCCGCATCGGCTTACAACGTTGCGGCCGACTCGCGCGCTCCCGCCGGCTTACAACGCCGCGGCCGACTTGTGCGTTTGCGGTTTCCAATGCCGCGGTCGACTCCCACGTCTTCATCAACACACCAGGGCCGCGCCTGCTCGCCTGAACTGCCCAACGGACGCGCGCAAGCCGCCGCCCCCGTGGTCTGGACTACATCAATACGCCAGGGCCACGCCCGCCCGTACGAGCAGCTTAACGGATGCGTGCAGGTCGCCGTCCCTGCAGCCTGGTCTACTCCAACAAGCTGGAGCAAAAAAATATATACCTATTATCAGCCTCCGAAGGCATACAACGAGCATTGCGAAGATCATCAACTCACCACACATCTCTGGCTTCAATACATTTCATCTTTCGGCCGTCAACTCTACGCCGGCTTATGCCACAGCCAAGTATGATGAATCTCAAGCCGACTCCTCGAGTCGTCTTAAGACTCGGGGGCTACACAGACATGACTCGACAGATTTGGCCGGCTTCACAAATTCAAGAACCCCGGGTCATTGCGAGGAAAGACAACCTGGTCCCGGGGGCTGCTGCCGTATTGGTGAAAAATTAAAAGGTTGCCAAAGAGAACTAGCTGCCACGATGCGCAGTTCAAACATAGGTATCCTACCTTATTGGCGAAAAGTAAGGTTACCAAAGAAGACTAGTCGCCATGATGCACTGTCTAAACATGGGTATCCAACTCAATTTCGATTATTGGTCACTTGGGGGCTTCCAACTCACCGAGTTTAGCTATCTCACCCTCTTGACCCGGCAAATGACGCCACATTATCATGGTTAAACCTGCCTGTCTGCTTGATGCTACTCCGATTAGGTGACCCGGTGTACTCTTGACAAGTCAATCATCTCTATGACCCTGAACTTGTCTTGGTTAAAACATCGGATATGTCACGTGAGAGCCGGTTTACAGAGAGCGAGGATAAACCATGGGCTATCACGCCAGCTTCATTGAAGCAAGACTCGAGCCTCGAAAGCCGGTCTTATGTCGTGCCTCGAAAGCCGGCATTTTTATACTCTATTATCATACACATACATCATCATACATTCCATCATCATACATTGCATTATCATGCAATGCATCATATATACATCTCTATATTTGTTTATGTCGCAGGAGCCGGTTTTCAAACCGGGTTACACTGTAACTCTGCAGGAACAAACAAATCTTTGATAGCCAGAATGGCTGGGTCTCATATGGTTTATCAAAACCAGTCTCAAATAACATGGCTATCACTGCCAATTTTGAAACAATTGCAGGTACATATTTACCACATCTACAAAACCAGCTTACAATTGAGAGCCGAGTCTTCGTCATGGTTTATCATAACCAGTATTAAATGATTGAGATATCAATTCTTCTAAATTCCCGGGTTACAAATCCAACCGGGTCACATATAATACCTGGTCATTTAATTGACCGGGTTTTGGGTTATTCAACATGTGCTTTGTAGAAGACTACAACACTTATGAATTTTTTCGCACATATTTGCCGGGTTGCACTGTAACCACGGCCAAGGATTTCTTTCATCGCAAAGGCATCATCAGTTCACAGGCAAAATATTAAAGTGCTTGATGGCATTGACAGATTATGCAGTTTCACGTCAAAAACTATTACAAGCCACGATTGGGCTATTTTCTATCAAAGTTTTTCACAGCAAATTCAAGCTTGCAGAGTGATTGATGGTTGAGACCCGGCAGCTGGATCTGCCGGATTAACGTTGGTTTATTCTCCTTCTGCGTCAATTGCCGCCGGGTTGTCACTTGCCGGGTCACCAGGATTTATTTGGTGAGTTGATAATGCAAAAGAGTATACTATGCGGCCAGACAACCCGATTCTTGGAGGCTACAGCGGATCTGAGTTTATTCTACAGTGGAAGGAATAGTCTCGAGTCGCCGCAGGCAATACGACCCGGCACTTGGGGGCTACATTATTCAAATCAAGATTACATTCAGTATGAAAGTCCCATGTCGCTGCAAGCATGTACCACGGCATTTGTGGGCTAATACTCAGTTCAAAAAATTACAAAGGTAAAGGAAGTCCCGAGACACCGCAGGCGATCGACTCGGCACTTGGGGATACCATATTCAAGTCTATTATTCAGTCCCGAGTCGCCGCAGGCACACGACCCGGCACTTGGGGGCTACATTGTTCAAGTTTCTGAAGTCCCGAGTCGCCGCAGGCACACGACCCGGCACTTGGGGGCTACATCAGCCAATTTTGTTATACAAAACATCAAGTCCCATGTCGCTGCAAGCATGCACCACGGCACTTGTGTTGGAAATATGCCCTAGAGGCAATAATAAATTAGTTATTATCATATTTCCCCGTTCATGATAATAGTTTATTATTCATGCTAGAATTGTATTGACCGGAAACTAAATACATGTGTGGATAATAGACAAATACTATGTCCCTAGTATGCCTCTACTAGACTAGCTCGTTGATCAAAAGATGGTCAAGGTTTCCTGACCATGGACATGAGTTGTCATTTGATAACGGGATCACATCATTAGGAGAATGATGTGATGGACATGACCCAACCGTTAGCATAGCAAATGATCGTTCAGTTTATTGCTATTGCTTTCACTATGTCAAATACACGTTCCTCTGACCATGAGATCATGCAACTCCCGGATACCGTAGGAATACTTTGGGTGTATCAAACGTCACAACGTTACTGGGTGATTATAAAGGTGCACTACAGGTATCTCCGAAAGTGTTTGTTGAGTTGGCATGGATCGAGATTGGGATTTGTCACTCCGACTATCGGAGAGGTATCTCTGGGCCCTCTCGGTAATACAGCATCACAGAAGCCTTGCAAGCACCGTGACTAAAGAGTTAGTTGCAAGATGATGTATTACGGAACGAGTAAAGAGACTTGCCGGTAACGAGATTGAACTAGGTATTGGATACCGACGATCGAATCTCGGGCAAGTAACATACCGCCAGATAAAGGGAACAACGTATGTTGACATATGAGGTTCACCGATAAAGATCTTCGTGGAATATGTAGGAACCAATATGAGCATCCAGGTTCCGCTGTTGGTTATTGACCGGAGAGTCGTCTCGGTCATGTCTACATCATTCCCGAACCCGTAGGGTCCGCACACTTAAGGTTCGATGACGATTTAGTATTATATGAGTTATGTGATTGGTGGCCGAAGTTTGTTCAGAGTCCCGGATGAGATCACGGACATGACGAGGAGTCTCGAAATGGTCGAGAGGTAAAGATTCATATATTGGAAGGCTATATTCGGACGTCGGAAAGGTTCCGAGTGATTCGGGTATTTTTCGGAGTACCGGGGAGTTACGGGAATTCACCGGGAGAAGTAATGGGCCTTATTGGGCCATACGGGAAAAGGAGAGGCAGGCCACGTGAGGAGGCGCGCGCCCCCCCTTGCCCAAACCGAATTGGACTAGGGGAGGGGGCGCAGCCCCCTCTTTCCTTTCCCTCTCCCTTCCCCCTTTCCTACTCCGTATGGGAGGTGGAATCCTACTAGGACTAAGGAGTCCTAGTAGGACTCCCCACACTTGGCACACCCCTAGGGGGCCGGCCTCCTCCCTCCCTCCTTTATATACGGAGGAGGGGCACCCCTTGGATACACACAATTGTCCCATAGCCGTGTGCGGTGCCCCGATCTCCGTTTTCCACCTCGGTCATATTTTCGGAGAGCTTAGGCGAAGCCCTGCCGGAATCACTTCACCGTCACCGTCGCCACGCCGTCGTGCTGACGGAACTCATCTACTTCCTCGACGTCTTGCTGGATCAAGAAGGCGAGGAACGTCACCGAGCTGCACGTGTGTAGAACTCGGAGGTGCCGTACGTTCGGTACTCGATCGGTGGAGCTCGAAGGATTGTTCGACTACATCAACCGCGTTGTGAGACGCTTCCGCTAAACGGTCTACGAGGGTACGTAGACACACTCTCCCCTCTCGTAGCGATGCATCTCCATGGATAGATCTTGCGTGAGCGTAGGAATTTTTTGAAATTCATGCTCCGTTCCCCAACAACTTGGGGGCTAATGCATTGTCATTTTAAACTACTTTTGAAGACCCGACTCACTATTAATAGTGACCCGGCCCTTGGGGGCTACAGTCATTGACTCTACAGATAGTTCAAAGTTCCAGATTGATGAGGAGAGCTAACCCGGCCCTTGGGGTTACACTATTTGCAGCTATATATCTACAACATTCAAGACTAAAGTTCAAAGTCCCAGGTTGCTGCAGAAAAGACAACCCGACACTTGGGGGCTATACCGTTCAGTTGTTTCAACAGATCATAAGGTCCAAATTGAAGACCCGGCGCATCACATAATGACGAGCCGGCCCTTGGGGGCTACACATGTGAAATGCAAAACATTCAGTTTATGACTGGTGACTCAGATGAACAACCTGGATTTTCTCCAAAATTGCAACATTCGCAAGTCTTAAGCTATCCCTGCGTTTCTACTCTTAAGACTTGGGGGCTACAGGTAATATGGATATAAGGGAGGAACACCTTCAAAGTTCTCAGTCTTGAGTAAACCGGGTCTCGTATTGTTGGTGGAGAAATTTGCAAAGTTTATCTCCTCTAAGCTATTCCTAGAAAGGCCCGGAAAGCCGGCTCAACGTCATATGGCTTTCTTATTCCCAATTTTTTTTCATGAAGCCAAAGCATTGGAGGCCGACTCAATGGCAGATGGGTGTTTTATTTCCTAATATTTTTTTTCAAGGAACCCGCGTCAGCAAGTTGATTCTGAAGCAGGCTTGTTAATATGACAAAGGAAAACCCGGATTTTTTCAGGAGCCGATTCATTGGATAAGCCGGCCATTTGATATATACACTGGAAAGATTTGTTATGAGGTCATATACACGTGTGAAAGCAGTTGAGATGTCATGATATGAAGCAACAAAATCGCTAAAGTATGGAAGAACCATAAGACCCGGCAAACATTTTGACCCGGTCAGGTGATTTGGCAGAAGAAAAATGGCAAGGAACAGAAAGACAGAAACAGGTACCGGCTCAGGAAAAATCCAGACCCGGAGAATCACCTTTCACATATTTTCCCTATTCTTATTTTCAGGATGAAGTTTACCATGGATAAATCCAAGCTAAACTGGGGGCTAATGTTGGGGATATTCCCCACGGATATAACCCGGCTAAAGGTTTGACCCGGCCTAGAGCTTGAAGGCTTTATGGGTCGCGCCGTTTTCCGGGTTAAGACAAGATGACGAGGAGGAATCGAAAGCCTAGGGATGAGACCCGGCAGGAGGCCGGCTTGACAGGAGCCCAATGGGCTGGCTCGCAGAGAAGGCCCGGAGAGATGACCCGGCCTGGGAGACCCGGCCCAGAGAGATGACCCGGCCTGGGAGACCCGGCCCGGAGAGATGACCCGGCCTGGGAGACCAAGGGCCCAGGGCGAGACCCGGCAGGAGGCCGGCTTAAGGGGAGCCCAATGGGCCGGCTCGTAGAGGAGGACTAAGAAGAGGAAAGCAAGACCCGGACTAGTATCCAACTTGTAATAGAAAATAGACTAGTCCTAATCCTACTAGGACTCTACATATAAGCCGCCCCTTCAACTTATATAAGGAGGGGCAAGACACCCCAAGAGGGAGAAGTCAAGTTAGACAGACAAATCAATAGCTCTCGAGATAGAGGTAGCAAAAAAGAGCACCCTTGTAATCGAGACCATCATCATCAATATCAATCAAGCAGGATGTAGGCTTTTACCTCCACCGCGAGGGGCCAAACCTGGGTAAAAACTGGCGTCTCTCGATTCCGACCAAACCCGTTCAAGCTACCACCTAGGTGCGATGGCCTCACCACTAAGTCCTTTCACGAGGACATCTTACCGTGACAAAACCACGACATACACCCTCTTTCATGTCCTCGAATTCACCTCTTTTGATATCTTATCCTTGGGGGAAACTATAGCATAAGAGGCATCAGTCGATAAAGATCCTTTTTTTTTTCTTGCATTTTCACCAGGGAGGGAGAGAACTCCCCCACCTGATTTGTATTCATTTTTGCCTATAGGGATTTGCAGCCTGTTGCAAGATGGGTTCAAGTGAACCAGAGATACACAGGGGTCACAGGGAGAAGAAATAAAGCAAAAAACCCCTCACACCAACAACACACATAACAGGGAGAAACTAAGGGGGAAACACCACACAACAAAACAAAAGCACCACCCAGTGTAATCGAACGGCATTGGCCAGCCGAGACCATGCCACGACACTGCACCGTCGACGCAATCGAAAGGCGTCGCGCACCGAGACTGCACAACGCCGCGACACCACCTGTGTCATGGGGTACATTCGAAAGGACACGCGAGGCCGAGACGACGCCATGTCACCTGTGCGCCACTGGCGTAGTCGAAGGGCATCGCCTAGCAGACCAAGCCAGGACACTGCACCGTCGACGCAATCGAAAGGCGCCGCACATCCGAGACTACACAACGCCGCGACACCACCTGTGTCGTGGGGCATAGTCGAAAGGACATACAAGGCCGAGATGGCGCCACAACACCTATGTGCCACCGGAGAGGCCGCTGGGCACCGCCTAGCAGAGACACACGAAAGAGGCACTCGAGCACGAACCACAAGAACACAAATGAGGACGAAGCCCTTCGGGAAGGGGAAAGACAGCCACCCCCCAAGCCACGGCCCTCCTGGGTGGAAGGAAGCCGCATCCATGGCCGCCACAGCGAAGCCATGAACCTCGCCAACTCGACGGACAAGCGCCCACCCAAGCTGACATGAGGACAAGGAGACCCTCCCAACCGCCCCCGGCTGCACCCCTCGTGGGGAGCAAGCCGCATCCATGGCAGCCATCTGCACGCCAAGGAACCGCCGACCAGCGCAATCGCAGCAGGTCGAGAGACAGGAGAAGAGTTGGCCAACGGTGTCGCCCGGCACCACGCCGGCCAGCACCACACCGGGAAGCCCCCGGCCACCAGCCAGCACCACCCAAAGCTGCTCGCACGCAAAGCCAGTGGGGGAGCCCGATCTGCAGCAGTGGCGCACGAACGGGACGGCCCCCAACGGATCTGGGCCGGACCCGGCCGGATCTGGCCACGCACGCTGCAGCACACCCAGGCGGCAGCAGATCGGGGGGTAAGCCCGATGGAGCGCCGCCGCCCAGGACCATTCCCCGCGCCGCGCAGAGGCCCCCGCCGCCGGCCCATCCCACAGCCAGAGGGGCGCAGGGCGACACGGGGGGAACTCCACCGGCGCCGGCACCTTCACACCCCTGTCCTCCCCCTCACCTCGCCGCCGCCTGAGGAGCCCGTCGGCGAAGCCCGGACAGGCTCGAGGGAGGGTGGCGGCGGGGCATCTCCTTGAGAGGCGAGCGCGCAGATCTGGCGGGATGGGGTCTCAGGCGCTTCGTGGCGGCTGCGGCGGGCCGGCTTGAACCGGTCGGGCGAGGTGTTGTGGGGGCGCGCGGTGACTGCTGCTGTGGCTGGGCTCCGTCGGCGGCGTCCTGTCACGGGGCTTCTCCTGCGCGAGGCGATGACGGATCTGGTGCGCGCGGAATCTGGATGTTGGGGCGGCGGCTCCAGGGGATCTTGGCGGGGCTACGCCACCACGGCTGCGAGGGCAGCATGGGGCCGGCCGTGGACACCGGTGGCGGCGGATCTGGGGTTCTCCCTGCCCAAATCCGTTTGCTGTGGCTGGTGGTGGCTCTGACGCCGGCCGGCAGCCTTGACGACGGTGAGGCAGGCCGAAGGTCGCGGTGGAGATGGTGGCGTCCTGTGGGCGCGGTGGATGTGGTGCTGTGGTGGCAGGATTGATCCGGGAAGGGCTGTGTTGCCCTGTTCTTGATCTGGTTCGTGTGGTGGTGGTGGATGCGGTGCTACGAGATGTGCTCTCCTCCCGTTGCGGTGGTCGGCCCGTTCGAGAAACTCCGGTGTACTTAGGGATTCGTGGTCTGTGGTTGGGAGAAATCCCTGCTTCGCGTTGTCCGAGGCTGACAACGGCGACGCCCGCGGGCGCCGTCCCCTCCTTGGAGGCGTTGTCTTGACCCCGACCCGACTCCCTTCCTTGTGCTCGGGGGAAACCCTTGGTCCGACCTTCGGTCCAGGCGATGGCGGCGTTCCCTTCTTGGAGGCATCGTCTTGTTGCTCGAGGAGTCTCGTTGGTGCGGCTCGATTCGGTGTCGACAATTGCTTTGGGCGTGAGCCTCAAGGCGCAATGTACATCATCGCTGCCGATCTCTCAACGACGCCTTCTCTAGGTCTGCCCGGGCCCTGCCTTCCACCCGCCGACTTCTTCTTGGCGCAAATGGGTGGGGGTACGTTGGTTTGTGTTGTCCTCGGGTCTTGGTCATGTTGTAGAGGTCTTCGGCGTTGGTTGTGACGCGACTTGGTAGCTCTGTGATTTGCTTCATGGCCATCGGCTTGGGCTTGATCTAGGTGATGCATGTTTCGTAGTTCGCGTGGGGTGTGTGTGGCTGCTAATCCTCGTGATTGGCGTTGTAATGGCCGAAAGGCGTTGTACCCGGCTTCTTTGCCGCTTCTTCTCTAATGCGATGATATGCATGCTTATGCGTATTCGAGAAAAAGAGTAGGACTGACAATTTTTTTCAATGCACTCCTTTTTGTGAAGAGCCCTCCTCCCACCTGTAAGTAACAGCATGTAAATATAACCCCAGCTTCTGCTCTCGATTTGCCCCAACTCCCAGCAATCCGTGGCAGCTTACATCGCACGAACACGCACCTGTTGCTGGAGTTGTTCCTTGAACGAACAATGGAACAACACATATTGATTGCCTCTGCAATAAAAGTTTAAAAAAATCAGAACAGAGAAAGGGCAGGGGATCTATATGATGCTACCCAACGACTATGGACGCTTGCAGTTAAAAAGGGAGGTAGCTGCTCACAACAACAGATCTGTATAAGTGCATGCTCTAGCCAATGCAACCAAAAGACCGATATGATGAAAGAGATTAGGTAATACATTTATACGATAACAAGATCAATAGCAGTAACAAGAGCAAGTGGCAAGTGGAGGTTCCCATTGTGGCAGGAATAAAACTGAACAATAGGATGAAAAATAAGTGCAATCACCTGTACATAAGAAGCCAGCAGTCAGAACATGAATTTTTCACATCCAAATCATCGGTGTTTTTGCTTGTTTGAAGGAGGCTATTCACGGGCGAATGACACTCTCTTTCCGGCTGTTAGAATTGTGTCGAATATTTATACAAGGTAGGTTACAATTGGACTTGGATTTGGACTGTGTGTAGACAAGGTAGGAGTTGTGTCCTAATAGGACACTTGTATCCTAGGCCTCTTATATAATGAGAGGGTAGACACACAATGTAACCTATGCCAGCATAATAGCACAGGCACGCTGGTGGAGCCGGCGCGTGTGCCGGCGCCCGGGCGGCCGGTGTGCGGTATTGTAGCGGTGTCATGGGGAGGAGCGCCCGTAGTCAGGCCCCGGGGATGTAGCCATATCGGTGAACCTCGTTAACAAATCTTGGTGTCGTGCCTCGTGTAATTGCTTGGTCCTAGGTAGATCGACTGTGCGCCTCGGATTAATTCTAACACCGGCACATCTTCCTATTTAGTTAAATGGCCCTTATATCCTAGACTGGAGCTGTTATAAATTTAATTATAACTAATGTGGGAAAATACAATATCTTTAGGAAACTTAGCAAGTGTGACCGAAAAAAATATTTAGCGAGTGTTGCATTTGTTTCTAGCTGCTGAGAGAACTGCCAACTTGATTTGGCTCTGCAAAGCGTATGACTGAAACTAAACAAATGCAACATCGTTCAAAGAAAACGTAGATGGCTAGTTGTGGGCACAAAAGTTCTCAACACTTACGAGTGCAAAGTGCAATATATTAATATCCTCTTGACTTTGAATGAAAACAAATGACGGGGAGAGGCGCATGATTCAGACTAAAAAAAATTATGCAAAGCGCATGCTTCAGACTAAAAAAATGCAATAAAATACTAATAAAGCATCTATCCTCTTGACAGTCGAATGAAAACATTGATGGATGGAGAAGAAGCACTCACTCACTCGGGGCAGAAACGCGCCGGCGGAGGAGCCCGGCCGGCCGGCGATCTGTGTGATTAGGTGGCCCCTCTCGATGAGGAAGAGGTGGAGTGTTCTTTTTCTCGACGTGAACGAAGAGGCAGTTTATCTCTGGCGATTCACGTAACCAGGCCCACATTAATGAGACGCGGTTGCCGAGGCGGCTACTCCGGCGCCACTTGTCCGTCCCTCTGCCGCCCACCATTGCTATATAAACCGTTGCCTCAGCCATAGCCGCAGTCATCCGCCTCCGATCCATCTCCGCACCACTTCCACCATGGATTCTTCCCCACCAAAGCTCTCTGGGACGGGCTGACGCCGGACCAGAAGAACGAGATGGCCGTCATTGCTGCCGGCTGGCCGGCCGGCTGGCAGGCAGTCAGAGGGCAACGACGTCCCAATGGAGGACGCGGCCGACGACGAGCCGGCGCCACCCTCCTCCTCCTCCGCGCCACCCTCACCGGTGCATTGCACAATGACCATCGGCGAGGCCCGTGCCCATTACATGGACATGGTGCGGGACAAGCAGTTCCAGGAGGCGCAGGCCGACGCAACCTACAACCACCACCTCCTCCAGGAGCACCTGCAGGCGGAGGAGCAGCGTGATACGTCCAATTTGCATCATGTTTCCCTATCGATATTTACAATGTATTTGGTCATTATTTCACTTTATGATGCAATTCTTATGCCTTTTCTCTCTTAATTTGCAACATTTATATGAAGAGGGAGATTATCGGCAGCTGGAATTCTGGACCTGAAGTAGTTACAACAGAGATACCTATTCTACAGAGCTCCAAATGACCTAAAACTTCACGGAGATTTTTTATTGAATATATAAAAAATATTGGAAGAAAGAAATACCAGAGGGGGCCCACCAGTTGCCCACAAGGCAACAGGGCGCGGCCACACCCTAGGCGCGCCCTGATGCCTTGTGGGGCCACCGGCAGGCCTCTGGCCCCCTCCTTCTGCTATATAAGGTCATTTGCCCTAAAAATAATATCAGGAGGACTTTCGGGACGAAGCGCCACCGTCTCGAGACGGAACTTGAGCAGGAGCACTTTTGCCCTTTGGTGGGGCGATTTCGCCGGGGATACTTCCCTCCGGGAGGGGGAAATCGAAGCCATTGATATCACCAACGATCCTCTCATCGTGGGAGGACCAATCTTCATCAACATCTTCACCAGCACCATCTCATCTCAAATCCTAGTCATCTCTTGTATTCAATCTTTGTCTCAAAACCTCAGATTGGTACCTGTGGGTTGCTAGTAGTGTTGATTACAACTTGTAGTTGATACTAGTTGGTTTATTTGGTGGAAGATTCTATGTTCAGATCCTTAATGATATTCAATACTCCTCTGATCTTGAACATGAATATGATTTGTGAGTAGTTACGTTTGTTCTTGAGCACATGGGAGAAGTCTTGTTATAAGTAATCATATGAATTTGGTATTCGTTCGATATTTTGATGATATGTATGTTGTTGCTTCCTTTAGTGGTGTCATGTGAACATCGACTGCATGACACTTCACCATACTTGGGCCTAAGGGAAGGCATTGTGGAGTAATAAGTAGATGATGGGTTGCTAGAGTGACAGAAGCTTAAACCCTAGTTTATGCGTTATTCCGTAAGGGCTTGATATGGATCCATATGTTTCATGCTATAGTTAGATTTATCTTAATTCTTCTTTCATAGTTGCGGATGCTTGCGACAGGGGGTAATCATAAGAGGGTTGCTTGTTTAAGTAAGAACAGCACCCTTGCACCGGTCCACCCACATATCAAATTATCAAAGTAGCGAACACGAATCAACTAAACATGATGAAAGTGACTAGACGGTAATTCCCATGTGTCCTCGAGAACATTTTGCTTTATATATGAAACCGTTCCGGCTAGTCCTTTGCTATAAAAAGGATTGGGCCACCTTGCTGCACTTTGTTACTATCGCTACTTGCTACTTGCTACAAAACTATCTGTCACCGCTACTTTCAGTGCTTGTAAAAAACACCTTGCTGAAAACCGCTTATCATTTCCTTCTGCTCCTTGTTGGGTTCGACACTCTTACTTATCGAAAGGACTATTATTGATCCCCTATACTTGTGGGTCATCAAGACTCTTTTCTGGCGCCATTGCCGGGGAGTGAAGCGCCTTTGGTAAGTGGAAATTGGTAAGGAAACATTTTTATTACGTGCTGAAATTTACTGTCACTTGTCACTATGGAAAATAACCCCTTGAGGGGTTTGTTCGGGGTATCTTCACCTCGACCGGAAGTAATAAGAGTTGCTCCGCAACCTACTGAACCTACTGAAAATATTTATTATGAAATTCCTTCGGGTATGTTAGAGAAACTGCTAGCTGATACGTCTCCAACGTATCTATAATTTTTGATTGTTCCATGCTATTATAGTATCAATCTTGGATGTTTATTATGCAATTATATGCAATTATATATCATTTTTTGGTACTAACCTATTAACCTAGTGCCCAGTGCCAGTTGCTGTTTTTTCGCCTGTTTTTGGCTTTTCAGGAAATCATTATCAAAAAGAGTCGCAACGGAGAAAAAAACTTTGAATTAATTTTTTCTAGACCAGAAGGGACCCTTGAAGCTTCGGGAGAAGACCAGAAGAGTCACGAGGGAGCGACAAGCCCGGAGGGCGCGCCCAGGGGGGTAGGCGCGCCCCCCAGGCTTGTGGGCCCCTCGTGACCTAATTTCAGCGCTATAAATTCCAAAATATTCCCAATATACCATAGAGACAGAAGGGAAAACCTTTCCGCCGCCGCAAGCCTCTGTTCTTCCGCGATCCCATCTGGAGGCCTTTTCCGGTACTCTGCCGAAGGAGGAATCGATCACGGAGGGCTTCTTCATCAATCTTGCTGCCCTTCCGATGATGTGTGAGTAGTTTACCACAGACCTACGGGTCCATAGCTAGTAGCCAGATGTATTCTTCTCTCTCTCTTTGATCTTCAATACCATGTTCTCCTCGATGTTCTTGGAGTTCTATCCGATGTAATCTTCTTTTGCGTTGTGTTTGTTGGGATCCGATGAATTGTGAGTTTATGATCAGATTATTCAAGAGAAATATTTGAGTCTTCTCTGAACTCTTTTATGCATGATTGTTATAGCTTTGTACTTCTCTCCGATCTATCCGTTTGGTTTGGCCAACTAGATTGATTTATCTTGCAATGGGAGAGGTGCTTTGTGATGGGTTCAATCTTGCGGTGTTCAATCCCAGTGACAGAAAGGGACATGACATGTATTTGTATTGTTGCCATTAGGGATAAAAAGATGGGGTTTAATCATATTGCTTGAGTTTACTTTGTCTACATCATGTCATCTTGCTTAAGGCATTACTCTGTTTTATATTTAATACTCTAGATGCATGCTGGATAGCGGTCGATGAGTGGAGTAATAGTAGTAGATGCAGGCAGGAGTCGGTCTACTTGTCTCGAACGTGATGCCTATATACATGATCATTGTCATGAATGCGTCATAATTATTTGCTTTTCTATCAATTGCCCAACAGTAATTTGTTTACCCACCGTATGCTATGTGTTCGAGAGAGAAGCCTCTAGTGAAAACTATGGCCCCCGGGTCTACTTTTATCATATTTTAAAATCCAAAAATACCTTGTTGTAATTTATTTACTTTTATTTTCGTTTGCAATTTACTTTATCTATCTATCACTATCAGACTTAATCCTTGCAAGTGACCGCTAAGGGGATTGACAACCCTCTTATTTGCGTTGGGCATGCAAGTGTTTGCTTTTGTGTGTGTAGGTGCTGCTAATGAGGTTCTGTGTGGTTCTCCTACTGGATTGATAACCTTGGTTCTTAACTGAGGGAAATACTTATCTCTACTGTACTGCATCATCCTCTCCTCTTCGGGGAAATCCCAACGCAGTTCACAAGTAGCAGGAAGAATTTCTGGCGCCGTTGCCAGGGAGACATCACCAAAACCTATCAAGTACTTTCGCATAAACTATCATCCACTTGCTCTTATTTTCATTCGCCTTTTATTTGCATTTGCCTCTCGTTTTCATCTCCCCCACTTCTAAAATAATTTTACAAAAACACAAAAATATTTTTTGCTTGTTTGCTAGGTTGCTTGCTTTACCATTATGGCTAGTTATTCAATTGTTACTTGCACTCCTGAAAATGAAGTTTTAAATTTTAAACAAAGGGGAGGAGAAAGTTTAAAAGATGCTTGGCATAGGATTTGCAATGCTCAAAATAGGTCAATTCGTAAGCAATCCACTACCGTTCTCCTTCGCAATTTTTAGGTGGGTGTCATTACTTGGTATCGATTTGTGTTAGACACTATTACTGGAGGGAATTTCTTAAGTAGTCACCCTATGGATGCTTTCAATGCTATGGGAAATTTAGTTGGATCACCACCTATTGTCATTAATGAAACCATTTTAACTTTGGAACATGTTATGCAAAGGTTGGAAGCTATTGAAAATAAAATGTCTACTATTGAACATCTTGAGAACTTAGACAAAAAGGTCCATAATCATATTACTCAATTTGGTTCTAAGCTAGGAATTACATTGAAGACATTAAAGGAAACGGAACCGATAATTAGTGAAAGGATAGAACAAGGTCCCGCTAGAATCGATTAGATAGAGGAAATTATTAATAATTTGGGTTCCACCTTTTCCTCCGTTAAAACTATTGATAGGACCCCTCCTAATAAAAATTGCAAGTTCATGTATGTTCCTAAGACTAAGGGTGCCACATCTAGTAAGGGAAACGAAGACATTAAAATGATTAGTGTGCATCCCAACTTTATTGATTTGATAAAGGAACCCGTTTATGAAAGCAAATGCCTTAACTTTGTACCTAGGAGTGTAATGATAAAAAATTCCTATGCCAAAACTCCTAAGAAGAGAGGATGTGTGATTGAGGACTTGGAAAGTAAGGATGATAATACTTGAAACAATGCATTATGCCTAGCCAGGGGCATAAAACAATAGCGCTTGTTGGGAGGCAACCCAATATGTATCTTAAATTTTTGTTTTATTTTCTGTTTATGTGTGTTTACACAATTGTAGCCTCTGTTATGATTGTTTTTTTATCTTTTAATTAGTGTTTGTGCCAAGTAATGCCTTTGGGATGATTTGGAAGATAGTATAATTGATGCTGTTTGAAAACAGAAAGTTTTGACTCTAGTGCTGGATTTTTTGTTCTGTACTGGAGCTTGATAAAATTCTGATTTTTTTACACATTATTGATATATGAATTGACCACGTCTTCCTAATTTTTCAGAATTTTTGAAGTTACACAAGTATGACTATTAAATAGATCTTTACAGACTATTCTGTTTTAGACAGATTCTGTTTTTGTTGCATAGTTTGCTTATTTTGATGAATCTATGGATCGTATCGGGGGGTATGTAACACCCCTCTGTAATAAAGCACAATAATCATCTTTTAATCATGCCAAGTCTTCCTCACTTGCAGTGCTAGATCACTAGGGAAATCATATCTCATTTCAAACTCCTTCACATAATTCAAATTCAATTTGCAAGTGAAATTTGAAGTTGCAGAAAAGTTGCTGCAAAATAGTTCATCATTTAGCAAAAATTCTCTAACAAATGATTGTTAAGGAAAACAACATCACCACTAAGCTAAGAGGGACTATAGCAATTAAAACAGAGCAATTCCAGCATTTTAAAATGCTATTTTATTTGTGAAAAATTCATTTGGGTTCAGATGCCTCTCAAAATATTTGTGGCAGTGCCAAATATTACTAGAAATTTATGTGGCCTAGCCCCACATTTTTCTGAAGTCATTTGGGTAGCCCAAATAATTCCTTTATTGTCTCTATTTTAAATAAATGCTAAACAGAAAAACAGAATAAAGGAGAAAGGGCTTACTTGTGCAAAGAGGCCCGCAGCTACAGCGCCTGCGGCCCAGCCCACCTCTCTCATCGTCATCCTCCCAGCTGCTCCGCCTCGCATGTCACTGCGAGCACGCCCGCGCGGCCGACGGCCGCCACGGCGATGGGGTAGGCAGGAGGGGAGGATAAGGGCGCCCCTCGCTCCCCCTCTAGAGCCCTGCCCCCACGCCCACTCCCCCCTCGCGCTCTCTCTCTCCCTTTCCTCCTTCCACAGAGCGCTGCCACCGCTGTCGCCGCGCCATAGCCGTGGCCATCGGCCTCCTCGCGCCGCGCCACCTTGTCCAGCGGAACCACCACAGTCGCCACGTCGTCCACGCCCGGTAGGTCAAGCCGGGGACCGCTACCTCGCCGGCATCGACCTCTCCTTCGTCCTCGGCCCCCGGAGCTCTGGCGCGACGGTTTCTCCCTCTGCTACCCCCGTGCCCTCGCCGGGCCTTCTTGAGCCCCCTCGGTGAGCTGCCAGTCACCTCCCCTCTCTCCCCGCAGTCGCGCTCGAGCTCTAGCTAGTGACACCGTCGCACCCGAGTGCTTGCCGCCGCCGCGCTTGACGCCACCGTAGCCGCCGCAGCCGCAGCTCGTGCCCGAGCGTGGAGCCGTGTTCAGTGCGCCCGCAGTAGCCCGTAGCAGCTTCTAGCCATGCCAATGGAGCTCCAGAGCCTCGCGCCGGCCAAACCCGAGCTCCGGCCGCCGCCCGACGCCGTTGCCCTGCTCGTTTCCGAGCACCCCCGCACGAATTGACGCCATAGGATGACGCGCGACACGAAACCCATTTGAAAGCACCCAACCGCGCGCATTTTGGCCACCAGACGACATTTTTCGAGCCTCGCCGCCGCTGCTGTGGCTGCCGCCGGCGCGCCACCGCGTTTTAAACACCGGTGGGCGGTTGACCGGTGGGGCCCAGCCATTAGCCAGCTAACCCCCGCCCCAATGGCCGCTGACATGTGGGTCCGGTACTGTAGCGATTAGGTTAGGCACTAATTAACCCTCTGTTTAGTTAAGTCACTGACAGAGCGGGCCCACGACCTAATTAGATTAGTTAGATTAAGTTAAGCGCTGTTAAACTAACCTGAGGCTGACAGTTGGGTCCCCCTGGGCCCAGTTGACCCAGTTGACCTGGTCAACATGTTGACTGGGCAGGTCCAGTCACTGGTAGGTGGGTCCAGTGGGCCCCCTTTGACCAGTCAGCGTGGTCAAGCTGACTGTTGAGTCAGCTTTGACCTGACCCCACCTGTCATCCACTGTAGCTAGCCCACAGTGGGTGTAAAAGGTTTCAACACTGTTCATATTCGACTTAAATAAATCCAGGAATTTTCAGAAATTGCTAAAACTTTAGAAATTCGTAGAAATTCAATCGTAACTCGGATGAAAATAATTTATATACGAAAAATGATCAGAAAAATCTAATGAATCCGAATATGTCATCTGCATTCATGTTAGAATCCTCTAAGTAGGTGAACCTGTAACTTTAGGCCTGATTCTGGCAGATGAATAGTGTCTGACTACCGGTAAATAATTCCAAATTAATTCCTAAATTGTCTAAAATTGTTTAGAGATGCATTAGGTCACCCATGCATTGCACTTTGCCATGACATGCTCTGTGATTGCATATGTATGCTTTGTATTTATTTGTTTCCTCCCCCTCTTCTCTCTGGTAGACCCCGAGACCAACGTGGCCCCTGAGTACGACTACGTCGCAGACGCCCAGCCTCTTTCAGCAGAGTTTCCAGGCAAGCAAAACCCCATGATCATTCCTATATCGCCCATTCTTTCTCTCCCATGCTTGCATTAGATTTGCTACTGTATTTGATTACTCCTATTCTGATGCATAGCCTGATTTTGTAACCTGTTGTTGATACCTTACCTGTTGTCCTATATGCTTAGTATAGGTTGGATAGTGATCCATCAGTGACCCCGTACCCTTGTCCGTGTTGCCATGCTTTGCTTCCGGATGACTCGATCAACGTGATCGATGTGCAGAGACCGACACAGCACCGCACACCCCCTTAGTTGTATGACTCTGCAAAGCTACTATCGAGTGCCGAGGGTGATACCTCCTACCTCACTCCTGATGATATCTCTGTAGCGTAGCTAGTCGGTTGTGGGTTACCGAGGGTGATTCCTCTATCACCACCTCCGATTATGCCTCTGTCGTGCAACCCCTCAGATGTGAACCCATCGAGGGTGATTCCTCCAGGTTTGCCTTGACGGTTACATCGAGTAGGAATCCAACGAGGGTGACTCCTCGGATTCCCCCTTGATGTTATGGACACACGGATACCCCTATTTTTACGTCAGTCCTCTGTTGAAGTCGGGTCGACCTCGAGGGGTACCCGCGAGAGATGTGAAGTCGGGTTGACCGTGAGGGTACCCGCGAGATAATTACACGGCACGGCCAAGCATGCAGACCGCCCCAGGAGAGGGATGGGCCTGGCCCTTGCCGTAAGTCCGCGAGACGGGGCGACGGGACCACTGATCGTGGATCACTGATCGTCTCCGCGAGCTCCCAATACACTAACGGTTTGGATATGATATCTGAGTAGGCCTCTGGCCTTTTCGCACTAACCACCACGCGGGATAGCACTCGGCGTCGTATGATTCTTCCGAAAGTTTTGTCAGACGTCTAGTTCAGCATTGTGGCACGGTCGGATCGCGCCATCCAGGACAGAGGTGGCACTGGTATTCACCGTCCTCACAACGACCCGGAGTGCAAAGGGCGATGGGCCCAAGACCCTTGAGCACTTAGGATGTAGACTGGCGGGGACCTCTCTGCGGAGCCTAGGTAGGACTACGTCGTGTTGATCAGCCGAGTTCGGGCATGACCAGGAAAAGTGTGTCCGGCCAAAGTTAATCGAGCATGTTGGGTAAGTTGGTGCACCCCTGCAGGGAAGTATATCTATTCGAATATCCGTGTCCACGGTAATGGACGCTCGGAGAGTATCCCGATCTACTACAACTAGAACTGGATACCTGTGTTACTTAATTAATATGTTAGCTCCGGGATCGCTTCCTCGCAGGGAGTCGAGGAAGGATCCCTGGGCATGGCTACTACTACTTATTACTTTATGTTATGCTGCTAATCTGCACTCTTCTAATGCTGCAAGACGCTGCAAGATGCTAGTCTTCGATATGCTAGGCCTTCTGTCTATTCTGGCAATTATGCAGTATAGTCCACAGATACAGCCCCTTCCCTTTGATACCGATGCATGATTAGCATAGTTCTGATGTAAGTCTTGCGTGTACTTTGGATGAGTACTCATGGTTGATTTGCTACCTTTTCCCCCCCTACCCGATTGCTACGATCATATGACGGAGCCCAGGAGCCGGAGATCCCCGATGGTGCCTACTACTACGTGGAGACCGACGACCAGGAGTAGTTCGGAGGCTCCCAGGCAGGAGGCCTGCGCCTTTTCGATCTAGTTGTCGTTGTTTTGCTCATCCTTCTTATGGCAACCTTGTCTAATTATGTCTGAACTCAGATACTGATGCTTCCGTTGACGCTTGTGTAACTCGAGCTTATGTATTCGAGCCCTCGAGGCCCCTGGCTTGTAATATAAAGCTTGTATTTTTTTTGGTGTATAGAGTTGTGTTGTGATATCTTCCCGTGAGTCCCTGGGCTTGATCGTGCGCATTTGCGTGTATGATTAGTGCACGGTCGATTCGGGGGCATCACAAGTTGGTATCAGAGCCGACTGCGTGTAGGAAGCCCCTTTCCAACTCCTTGGCCGAAGTTGAGTCTAGTTTTTAGAAAAACTATTTTACTAATGTTGTTGTGTGGCTTACGGGCCCACATCGCAAATGGTTGGGATTAGGATCTTTTATTCCTCTCCTTTACTCTGGGACTCTGATCTCTCTTCTATTCGGGTTAAAGGTTTTGCTAACACTAACATTAGGTTCTCGTGATCACATCCACCCGGAGAGCTGCATTATCTGTAAATATTTCATAAAATGTCTAGCACATCATTCACACACTATCTTTGACATCTTGGAATTCCATGTCTCTCCCATCATTTTGAAGTCTTCCAATATTGACCTTATTCTGGGAATGGATTGGTTGAAAACTCGTACTGCTTCAATCGATTGTGTCGCTAAAGTCGCCCAACTCCTACATCCTTCGGATGAGATAGTAAACTACCATGCTTATCTTATACGAGATAAAGAAGCCCAAATTATTCCCTGAATGCGTTGAACGCTTCTCCTCTTGAGGGAATCGAAAACGTTCCAGTCATTCGCGGCTTCCAAGATGTTTTCCCAGAAGAACTTCCAGGAGTACCCCTGTTAGAGCTGTCGAGTTTGTTATCGACTTGAAACCAGGCACTACTCCTATTGCGAAGCATCCTTACAAGATGCCACCGTAGTTCTCTCACATCCACGATGTCTTTCATGTGTCGCAACTTCGTCGTTGCTTCAAGAATCCGCACCGTGAAGTGGATCATGAGATGCTCGAATTGCAAGATGATCTCTCTTATAAGGAGCATCCGATCCGCATTCTGGATCAAGCTGAACGTCAGACCCGTCAGAAGGCAACCAAGTTCCTTAAAGTGCAGTGGTCGAATCACACTGAAGGTGAAGCCACTTGAGAACGTGAAGATCGCCTACGGGAAGAATACCCCGACCTTTTCCCTTCTACCTCCTGAATTCTCGGGACGAGAATTTCTTTTAGAGGAGGAGAATTGTAACATCCCTCTGTAATAAAGCACAGTGATCATCTTTTAATCATGCCAAGTCATCCTCACTTGCAGTGCCAGATCACTAAGGAAATCATATCTCATTTCAAACTCCTTCACAGAATTCAAATTCAATTTGCAAGTGAAATTGGAAGTTGCACAAAAGTTGCTGCAAAATAGTTCATCATTAAGCAAAAATTCCCTAACAAATGATTGTTAAGGAAAACAACATCACCACTAAGCTAAGAGGGACTATAGCAATTAAAACAGTGCAATTCCTGCATTTTAAAATGCTATTTTATTTGTGAAAAATTCATTTGGGTTCAGATGCCTCTCAAAATATTTGTGGCAGTGCCAAATATTACTAGAAATTTATGTGGCCTAGCCCCACATTTTTCTGAAGTCATTTGGGTAGCCCAAATAATTCCTTTATTGTCTCTGTTTTAAATAAATGCTAAACAGAAAAACAGAATAAAGGAGAAAGGGCTTACCTGTGCAAAGAGGCCCGCAGCTACAGCGCCTGCGGCCCAGCCCACCTCTCTCATCGTCATCCTCCCACCTGCTCCGCCTCGCGTGTCACTGCGAGCGCGCCCGCGCGGCCGACGGCCGCCACGGCAATGGGGTAGGCAGGAGGGGAGGATAAGGCCGCCCCGGGCGCCCCTCGCTCCCCTTCTAGAGCCCTGCCCCCACGCCCACTCCCCCCTCGCACTCTCTCTCCCTTTCCTCCTTCCACAGAGCGCTGCCGCCGCTGCCGCCGCGCCATAGCCGTGGCCATCGGCCTCCTCGCACCGCGCCACCTTGTCCAGCGGAACCGCCACAGTCGTCCACGTCGTCCGCGCCCGCTAGGTCAAGCCGGGGACCGCTACCTCGCCAGCATCGACCTCTCCTTCGTCCTCGGCCCCCGGAGCTCTGGTGCGACGGTTTCCCCCTCTGCTGCTCCCGTGCCCTCGCCGGGCCTTCTTGAGCCCCCTTGGTGAGCTCCCAGTCACCTTCCCTCTCTTCCCGCGGTCGCGCTCGAGCTCTAGCTAGCGACACCGTCACACCCGAGTGCTTGCCGCCGCCGCGCTTGACGCCACCGTAGCTGCCGCAGTCGCAGCTCGTGCCCGAGCGTGGAGCCGTGTTCAGTGCGCCCGCAGTAGCCCGTAGCAGCTTCTAGCCGTGCCAATGGAGTTCCAGAGCCTCGCGCCAGCCAAACCCGAGCTCTAGCCGCCACCCGACGCCGTTGCCCTGCTCGTTTCTGAGCACCCCCACACGAACTGACGCCATAGGACGATGCGCGACGCGAAGCCCGTTCGAAAGCACCCAACCGCGCGCATTTTGGCCACCGGACGACGTTTTCAGAGCTTCGCCGCCGCTGCTGTGGCTGCCGCCGGCGCGCCACCGCGTTTTAAACACTGGTGGGGCCCAACCATTAGCCAGCTAACTCCCGCCCCAATGGCCGCTGACATGTGGGTCCGGTACTGTAGCGATTTGGTTAGGCACTAATTAACCCTCTGTTTAGTTAAGTCACTGACAGAGCGGGACCACGACCTAATTAGATTAGTTAGATTAAGTTAAGCGCTGTTAAACTGGGTCCACCTGGGCCCAGTTGACCCAGTTGACCTGGTCAACATGCTGACTGGGCAGGTCCAGTATCTGGCAGGTGGGTCCAGTGGGCCCCCTTTGACCAGTCAGCGTGGTCAAGCTGACTGCTGAGTCAGCTTTGACCTGGCCCCACCTGTCATCCACTGTGGCTAGCTCACAGTGGGTGTAAAAGGTTTCAGCACTGTTCTTATTTGACTTAAATAAATCCAGGAATTTTCAGAAATTGCTAAAACTTTAGAAATTCGTAGAAATTCAACCGTAACTCGAATGAAAATAATTTATATATGAAAAATGATCAGAAAAATCTAACGAATCCGAATATGTCATCTGCATTCATGTTAGAATCCTCTAAGTAGGTGAACCTGTAACTTTAGGCCTGATTTTGGCAGATGAATAGTGTCTGACTACCGGTAAATAATTCCAAATTAATTCCTAAATTGTCTAAAATTGTTTAGAGATGCATTAGGTCACCCATGCATTGCATTTTGCCATGTCATGCTCTGTGATTGCATATGTATGCTTTGTATTTATTTGTTTCCTTCCCTTCTTCTCTCCGGTAGACCCCGAGACCGACGTGGCCCCTGAGTACGACTATGTCGCAGACGCCCAGCCTCTTTCAGCAGAGCTTCCAGGCAAGCAAAACCCCTTGATCATTCCTATATTGCCCATTCTTTCTCTCCCATGCTTGCATTAGATTTTGTTACTGTATTTGATTACTCCTATTCTGATGCATAGCCTAATTTTGTAACCTGCTGTTGATACCTTACCTGTTGTCCTATATGCTTAGTATAGGTTGGATAGTGATCCATCAGTGACCCCGTACCCTTGTCCGTGTTGCCATGCTTTGCTTCCGGATGACTCGATCAACATGATCGATGTGCAGAGACCGACACAGCACCGCACACCCCCTTAGTTGTACGACTCTGCAGAACTACTATCTAGTGCCGAGGGTGATACCTCCTACCTCACTCCTGATGATATCTCTGTAGTGTAGCTAGTCGGTTGTGGGTTACCGAGGGTGATTCCTCTATCACCACCTCCGCTGATGCCTCTGTCGTGCAACCCCTCAGGTGTGAACCCATCGAGGGTGATTCCTCCAGGTTTGCCTTGACGGTTACATCGATTAGGAATCCAACGAGGGTGACTCCTCGGATTCCCCCTTGATGTTATGGACACACGGATACCCCTATTTTTACCTCAGTCCTCTGTTGAAGTCGGGTCGACCCCGAGGGGTACCGCGAGAGATGTGAAGTTGAGTTGACCGTGAGGGTACCCGCGAGATAATTACGCGGCACGGCCGGGCAGGCAGACCGCCCCAGGAGAGGGATGGGCCTGGCCCTTGTCGTAAGTCCACGAGACGGGGCGACGGGACCACTGATCGTGGATCACTGATCGTCTCCGCGAGCTCCCAATACACTAATGGTTTGGATATGAGATCTGAGTAGGCCTCTGGCCTTTTCGCACTAACCACCATGCGGGATAGCACTCGGCGTCGTACAATTCTTCCAAAAGCTCTGTCCGACGTCCAGTTCAGCATTGTGGCACGGTCGGATCGCGCCATCCAGGACAGAGGTGGCGCTGGTATTCACCGTCCTCACAACGACCCGGAGTGCAAAGGGCGATGGGCCCAAGACCCCTGAGCACTTAGGATGTAGACCGGCGGGGACCTCTCTGCGGAGCCTAGGTAGGACTACGTCGTGTCGATCAGCCGAGGCTGGGCATGACCAGGAAAAGTGTGTCCGGCCAGAGTTAATTGAGCGTGTTGGGTAAGTTGGTGCACCCCTGTAGGGAAGTATATCTATTCGAATAGCCGTGTCCACGGTAACGGACGCTCGGAGAGTATCCCGATCTTCTACAACTAGAACTAGATACCTGTGTTACTTAATTAATATGTTAGCTCCAGGATCGCTTCCTCGCAGGGAGTCGAGAAAGGATCCATGGGCATTGCTACTACTACTTATTACTTTATGTTATGCTGCTAATCTGCACTCTTCTAATGCTGCAAGACGCTGCAAGATGCTAGTCTTCGATAGGCTAGGCCTTCTCTCTATTCTAGCAATTATGCAGTATAGTCCACAAATACAGCCCCTTCCCTTTGATACCGATGCATGATTAGCATAGTTCTGATGTAAGTCTTGCGAGTACTTTGGATAAGTACTCATGGTTGCTTTGCTACCTTTTTCCCCGCTACCCGATTGCTGCGATCAGATGACGGAGCCCAGGAGCCGGAGATCCCTGATGGTGCCTACTACTACGTGGAGACCGATGACCAGGAGTAGTTCAGAGGCTCCCAGGCAGGAGGCCTGCGCCTTTTCGATCTAGTTGTTGTTGTTTTGCTCAGCCTTCTTAAGGCAACCTTGTCTAATTATGTCTGAACTCAGATACTGATGCTTCCGCTGATGCTTGTGTAACTCGAGCTTATGTATTCAAGACCTCGAGGCCCTTGGCTTGTAATATAAAGCTTGTATTATTTTATTTGGTGTCTAGAGTTGTGTTGTGATATCTTCCCGTGAGTCCCTGGGCTTGATCGTGCACATTTATGTGTATGATTAGTGCATAGTCGAGTCGGGGCCGTCACAGGGTATGAGCCATGGGGAAGTTGGAGTACAGTAGCATTATGCCAATATTAAATATGAATCAATTTACAACAGAACCTAAAGTTTTAGATTTATTTGTTATACTAACGGATCTCACGAAGTTTCTGTTGAGTTTTGTGTGCTAAAGCTTTCAAGTTTTGGGTGAGACTACGATGGATGAAGGAATAAGGTGCGGCAAGAGCCTAAGCTTGGGGATGCCCAAGGCACCCAAGGTAATATTCAAGGAATACTCAAGCGTCTAAGCTTGGGGATGCCCCGGATGGCATCCCCTCTTTCGTCTACAATCTATCGGTATATCACTTGGAGCTATATTTTTATTCATCACATCATATGTGTTTTACTTGGAGCGTCTTGTGCTATAGTTTGCTTTTTTGTTTGCCACAATCATCTTTGCTGAACACACCATTTTGAGAGGGACACACATTATTCAGGGTGTGCATTCGGTTTTTTCGGTTTGATTCGGTTCGGTTTATACGGTTTTTGGTTAATACGGTTTTTATACTTCGGTTTATACGGTTTCGTATAAAAATACGGTTTGGTTTCGGTAATAACCATTTGAATTCGGTTCGGTTTCGGTAATAACCATATTAACCAAAGTTGACGCGATTTTTTAAGAACACATAACTTTTTGTCACATATTTCAATTTTTAGTTCATGGATAATCAAAGATTGAAGTATGTTTCATTGTTGTAGTACATTTTTTTCCTACGCGCTACTTCCTTGAAAGTTTAGAGTAGGAAATAACTTGATGAAGTACATACGTGAGAGTGATAGGCAACAGTCCCATGTAACGAACTTAGTTATCCAATGATGATGAAGTGCTTTTGCCGTCTTATTTATGCTTTACAAGTTTTATACCTCCTGGATGGGTGACTTTATGCGGAATTTGTACAATGGTATATGCATATTAAGTATATAATTTGTTTCCTTCCAAGTATAAATCAGCAGACTCAGTTGGCTTGGTTGGCTAGTAGCCTTCAGTGCACTGGGCCTTCTGGTCCGAGGTCAGGAGTTCGACTCCAAGTCCATGCAAATTAATTTTAGCGAGCGTGCACTTCACATCATTCGGTTTTTCGGTGTCAACCCAGTGGTTTTCGGTTTTTAACCGAAAAAACCGAATGGCATACGGTTTTGAGATATGGAAACCGTAACTGAAACCGAAAACCATAAAAACCAAATTTTCGGTTTGGTTTGGTTTTCTTGGTTCGGTTTTTGGGTTTCGGTTCGGTTTTGCACACCCTGACACATTATTCATGATTTGTTAGAATACTCTATGTGCTTCACTTATATCTTTTGAGCTAGGCAGTTGCTCTAGTGCTTCACTTATATCTTTGAGAGAACGGCGGTGGTTATATTTTAAAGAAATAGTTGCACTCTCATGCTTCACTTATATATTTTTGAGAGTCTAATAAATAGCAATGGTAATATGCATGGGTTATGAATTTGGTCCTAATATGATAGGTATTCAAGAGGGATATAATAAAAACTTTCATGTAGATCACTGAATACGATAAGTTTGATTCCTTGCAATAGTTTTGCGATATTAAGATGGTAATATGGGGGAGGTACTAGTAGATAATTATGGTTTAGTAAGAATATTGGTGTTAAGGTTTGTGATTCCCGAAGCATGCATGTATGATCTGTCGTTATGCTAGGAAGTTGGAGCATGGTTTATTATTTATTGTCTACCTTATGAGTGGCGGTCGGGGACGAGTGATGCTCTTTTCCTACCAATCTCTCCCCCTAGGGGCATGCGTAGTAGTACTTTGCTTCGAGGGCTAATAAACTTTCGCAATAAGTATGTGAGTTCTTTATGACTAATGTGAGTCAATGGATTATACGCACTCTCACCTTTCCGCAATTTGCTAGCCTCTTCGGTACCGTGCATTTCCCTTTCTCACATCGAGAGTCGGTGCAAACTTCGCCGGTGCATCCAAACCCCGTGATATGATACGCTCTATCACATATAAGCCTCCTTATATCTTCCTCAAAACAGCCACCATACCTACCTATTATGGCATTTCCATAGCCATTCCGAGATATATTGCCATGCAACTTCCACCGTTCTTTTTATATGACACACATCATCATTGTCATATTGCTTTGCATGATCATATAGCTGACATAGTATTTGTGGCTCAGCCACCATTCATCATTTTCATACATGTTACGCTAGTATCATTGCACATCCTGGTACACTGCTAGAGGCATTCATATAGAGTCATATCTGTTCTAGTATCGAGTTGTAAGTAAATAGAAGTATGATGATCATCATTATTAGAGCATTGTCCCAGTGAGGAGATAAAAAAAAGAGGCCAAAAAGAGCCCAGCGAAAAAATGAGAGAAAAAGAGAGAAGGGGCAGTGTTACTATCCTTTTCCATGCTTGTGCTTCAAAGTAGCACCATGTTTTTTATATATAGAGTCTCCTATGTTTTCACTTTCATATACTAGTGGGAATTTTTCATTATAGAACTTGGCTTGTATATTCCGATGATGGGCTTCCTCAAATGCCCGAGGTCTTCATGAGCAAGCAAATTGGATGCACACCCACTTAGTTTTCATTTTGAGCTTTCATGCACTTATAGCTCTTAATGCATCCGTTGCATGGCAATCCCTACTCCTCGCATTGACATCAATTGATGGGCATCTCCATAGCCCGTTGAATAGCCGCATCGATGAGAGACTATCTTCTTCTTTTTGACTTCCCCTTATAAATCTCTACCACCATACTCTATTCCACCCATAGTGCTATATCCATGGCTTGCGCTCATGTATTGCATGGGGGTTGAAAAAGCTGAAGCGCGTTAAAAAGTATGAACCAATTGCTCGGCTTATCATCGGGGTAGTGCATGATAAATACTTTGTGTTAATAAGATGGAGCATGACAGGATTATATGATTTTGTAGGGATAACTTTCTTTAGCATTTTTATTTTGAAAGGCATGATTGTTTGTTAGTATGCCTGAGTATTTATGCCTTTATATCAAATTATGTACTATTGCTTTGAATCATTCGAATCTTAGTATCATACCGTAAAAGAGATTACATGATGAAACATGTTAGGTAGCATTCCACATCAAAAATTCTATTTTTATCATTTACCTACTCGAGGACGAGCAGGAAATAAGCTTGAGGATGCTTGATACGTCTCCAACGTATCTATAATTTTTGATTGTTCCATGCTATTATAGTATCAATCTTGGATGTTTATTATGCAATTATATATCATTTTTTGGGACTAACCTATTAACCTAGTGCCTAGTGGTAGTTGCAGTTTTTTGCCTGTTTTTTGCTTTTTAGGAAATCATTATCAAAAAGAATCCAAACAGAGAAACAAACTTTGGATTAATTTTTTCTGGACCAGAAGGGACCCTAGAAGCTTTGGGAGAAGACAAGAAGAATCATGAGGGAGCGACAAGCCCGGAGGGCGCGCCTAGGGGGGTAGGCACGCCCCCCAGGCTTGTGGGCCCCTCGTGGCACCTCTTGACCTAATTCCAGCGCTATAAATTCCAAAATATTCCCAATATACCAAAGAGATAGAAGATAAAACCTTTCCGCCGCCGCAAGCCTCTGTTCTTCCGCGATCCCATCTGGAGGCCTTTTCCGGTACTCTGAAGGAGAGGGAATCGATCACGGAGGGCTTCTTCATCAACCTTGATGCCCTTCCGATGATGTGTGAGTAGTTTACCACAGACCTACGGGTCTGTAGCTAGTAGCTAGATGGCTTCTTCTCTCTCTTTGATCTTCAATACCATGTTCTCCTCGATGTTCTTGGAGTTCTATCTGATGTAATCTTCTTTTGCGTTGTGTTTGTTGGGATCCAATGAATTGTGAATTTATGATCAGATTATTCATGAGAAATATTTGAGTCTGCTCTGAACTCTTTTATGCATGATTGTTATAGCTTTGTATTTCTCTCCGATCTATCCGTTTGGTTTGGCCAACTAGATTCATTTATCTTTCAATGGGAGAGGTGCTTTGTGATGGGTTCAATCTTGTGGTGCTCAATCCCAGTGACAGAAAGGGACATGACATGTAATTGTATTGTTGCCATTAGGGATAAAAAGATGGGGTTTAATCATATTGCTTGAGTTTACTTTGTCTACATCATGTCATCTTGCTTAAGGCGTTACTCTGTTTTATACTTAATACTATAGATGCATGCTGGATAGCAGTCGATGAGTGGAGTAATAGTAGTAGATGCAGGCAGGAGTCGGTCTACTTGTCTCGGACGTGATACCTATATACATGATCATTGCCATGAATCCATCATAATTATTTGCTTTTCTATCAATTGCCCAACATTAATTTGTTTACCCACCGTATGCTATGCGTTCGAGAGAGAAGCCTCTAGTGAAAACTATGGCCCCCGGCTCTACTTTTATCATATATTAAAATCCAAAAATACCTTGCTGCAATTTATTTACTTTTATTTTCATTTGAAATTTACTTTATCTATCTATCACTATCAGACTTAATCCTTGCAAGTGACCGCTAAGGGGATTGACAACCCTCTTATTTGCGTTGGGTGCAAGTGTTTGTTTTTGTGTGTGTAGGTGCTGCTAACGAGGTTCTGTGTAGTTCTCCTACTGGATTGATGATACGTCTCCAACGTATCTATAATTTTTTATTGTTCCATGCTATTATAGTATCAATCTTGGATGTTTTATATGCAATTATATGCCATTATATATCATTTTTTGGGACTAACCTATTAACCCAGTGCCCAGTGCCAGGTGCTGTTTTCTGCTTGTTTTTGCCTTTTCAGAAAATCATTATCAAAAAGAGTCCAAACGAGAAAAAAAACTTTGGATTAATTTTTTCTGGACCAGAAGAGACCTACGAAGCTTTGGGAGAAGACCAGAAGAGCCATGAGGAGGCGACAAGCCTGGAGGGCGCACCCAGGGGGTAGGGCGCGCCCCCCCAGGCTTGTGGGCCCCTCGTTTCCCCTCCTGACCTAATTCCAGCGCTATAAATTCCAAAATATTCCCATTATACCAGATAGACAGAAGAGAAAACCTTTCCACCGCCGCAAGCCTCTGTTCTTCCGCGATCCCGTCTGGAGGCCTTTTTCGGTACTCTGCCGGAGGGGGAATCGATCACGGAGGGCTTCTTCATCAACCTTGCTGCCCTTCCGATGATGTGTGAGTAGTTTACCACAGACCTACGGGTCCATAGATAGTAGCTAGATGGCTTGTTCTCTCTCTTTGATCTTCAATACCATGTTCTTCTCGATGTTCTTGGAGTTCTATCCGATGTAATGTTCTTTTGCGGTGTGTTTGTTGGGATCCGATGAATTGTGAGTTTATGATCAGATTATTCATGAGAAATATTTGAGTCTTCTCTGAACTCTTTTATGCATGATTATTATAGCTTTGTATTTCTCTCCAATCTATCGATTTGGTTTGGCCTACTAGATTGATTTATCTTGCAATGGGAGAGGTGCTTTGTGATGGGTTCAATATTGTGGTGTTCAATCCCAGTGACAGAAAGGGACATGACACGTATTTGTATTGTTGCCATTAAGGATAAAAAGATGGGGTTTAATCATATTGCTTGAGTTTACTTTGTCTACATCATGTCATCTTGCTTAAGGCGTTACTCTGTTTTATACTTAATACCCTAGATGCATGCTGGATAGCGGTCGATGGGTGGAGTAATAGTAGTAGATGCAGGCCAGAGTCGGTCTACTTGTCTCGGACGTGATGCCTATATACATGATCATTTCCATGAATCTATCATAATTATTTGCTTTTTTATCAATTGCCCAACAGTAATTTGTTTACCCACCGTATGCTATGTGTTCGAGAGAGAAGCCTCTAGTGAAAACTATGGCCCCCGGGTCTATTTTTATCATATATTAAAAACCAAAAATACCTTGCTGCAATTTATTTACTTTTATTTTATTTAGTATTTTAGTTTATCTATTTATCCCTATCAGATTTAATCCTTGCAAATAACCGCTAGGAGGATTGACAACCCTCTTATTCGGGTTGGGTGCAAGTGTTTGCTCTTGTGTGTGCAGGTGTGCTTAACGGGATTTTGCTTGGTTCTCCTACTGGATTGAGAACCTTGGTTCTTAACTGAGGGAAATACTTATCTCTACTATACTGCATCATCCTCTCCTCTTCGGGGAAATACCAACGCAGTCTACAAGTAGCATGAAGAATTTCTGGCGCCGTTGCCGAGGAGACATCATCAAAATTACCAAGTACCTTCGCACAAACTATCATCCACTTGCATTTATTTTATTTGCCTTTTTATTTGTATTTGCCTCTCGTTTTCATCTCCCCACTTCTAAAACAATTTTACAAAAATACAAAAATATTTTGTGTGCTATCTTTGTTTCTGTTACCATGTGCCTTCTATTTGCTTGCATCTTCGCTTGCTAAAAATCTATTGATATGGATCCTCATCCACTTGCTAATCTTTTCAAAAGATCCAATTATGATGAACCAGTTGCTAGTAAGTTGAGTGCACTCGATTATCTCTATGAAGTTTTGCTTGAAAATCATGAATCTGAAAACTGTGATGAAGTGTTAAAAGAAGAAATTTATAAAGTGATTCATGATAGCTCCATGAATGAAAAGCATGATTGCAATGATTTTATTATAGATTCTATTAATGTCAATTGTGTTAATGATATGCAAAACTACAAGCTTGGGGATGATGATTTTGTGATATCCACTACTCATTGTAATGATCATGATTGGGGTGATGCTTCGTATGATCTTGAAAATTTAATTAAGCCTCATGATGAATATGTTTGCAATAATATTGAAAGTTGATTTGGAAGAGTGTCAACTTTAGGTAAAAAGAATCCCACATATTCGAAGAGTGTTCAATCTTATGAAATTTTTGATAAAAGTGGGTTTGGAGAGGTCGTGACTTTAGTTGATGTCAATCCCACTATCTTGGAAGATTATTAAACTTTTATGCATGTGGATCATGAAGAGAATATTTTATATGATTGCTATATTGTTGAATTTGACTATGATCCTACATGTAATTATTATGAGAGAGGAAAATATGGTTGTAGAAATTTTCATGTTACTCAATTACCTCTCTTGAAGTTCAAATTGTTAATGCTTCGTTCTTCTTCCTTGCATAGGCTAGATACTTTTTGTCTTGATAATTTGTTTTCCTATAAAATTCCTATGCATAGGAAGTATGTTAGACTTAAATATGTTTCTTACATGCTATATGATGCTTTCTTTGTGCTTCAATTCTTATCTTTTATGTGAGTATCATTAAAATCTCGAAGCCTATCTTAATGGCTATAAACAAAGAGCTTGTTGGGAGACAACCCAATACTTTCTATTCTTGTGTGTTTACACAATTATAGCCTCTGTTATGATTGTGTTTTTATCTTATAATTAGTGTTTGTGCCAAGTAATGCCTTTGGGATGATGTGGATGATAGTATAATTGATGCTGTTTGGAAAACAGAAAGTTTTGCGTCCAGTGCTGGAATTTTGATTCTGTACTGGAGCGTCAGAAAAATCTGAAATTTTTACACAGTATTTGTATATGAATTGTTTGCGTTGTCCTCGTTTTTCAGAATTTTTGGAGTTACAGAAATCTAGCTTATAAATAGATCTTTATAGACTATTCTGTTTTAGACAGATTCTGTTTTTGTTGCATAGTTTGCTTATTTTGATGAATCTATGGATCGTATCGGGGGGTATGAGTCATGGAGAAGTTGGATTACGGTAGTATTATGTCAATATTAAATATGAATCAATTTACAACAGTACCTAAAGTTTAAGATTTGCTTGTTATACTAACGGATCTCACGAGGTTTCTGTTGACTTTTGTGTGCTAAAGTTTTCAAGTTTTGGGTGAGACTACGATGGATAAAGGAATAAGGAGCGGCAAGAGCCTAAGCTTGGGGATGCCCAAGGCACCCCAAGGTAATATTCAAGGAAGACTCAAGCGTCTAAGCTTGGGGATGCCCCGGAAGGCATCCCCTCTTTCGTCTACAATCTATCGGTAACTTACTTGGAGCTATATTTTTATTCATCACATGATATGTGTTTTACTTGGAGCGTCTTGTGATATAGTTTGTTTGCTTTTGTTTGCTTTATAGTTTTTTTTGAGAGTACGCGAATGCGTACCATATTTTTATAGAAGGCAGAATTTCAAGTACAAGAAGACTACAACTTGTTGCGAACAACGAGCGTAGACAACACCAACTCCGATTGAAAGACACCACCACCTCCGACAACACAACTACAAAGCAAAAATAGCTTGTCCAAATCTGAGCAACAATGCCGCGTCTCGATCAATGCCGGTCATCTCCAACACCAACTCCAACAGGACTTCCCTTGTCGACACACCATCCACCCTTGATGCCGAAAAGGAGATGGCAAGTAGATGGCGGAACTTGGTCGATCCACTAAAGCCACCGTCTTGGAGTCACCGGCGATGACGTACATTGCACCACTGAAGATCACCTTGGACAACGACGAGCACCGGAAGTAGCGCAACATGGAACCTCAAGACCGTGTCATCAAGCGCGATGCTCCCAACGGAGAAGCGACGTTAAGAACGCCGCCATCGCGTCGGTTCAACTCCGAACCTAGGCTTTCGCCCGAAGACCACAACCAATCCCAGGAGCGAACGAGGGAGATGCCGATGCACCTTGGCGACGCCTCCAAGGAGGGGAACGACACCCACAACCGCCGTCGCCGCCAGCACCGACCAAGTACGGGCAGGAATTTCTTCCGAATCGCCGCACACCTCCATCCCTGACCACCGGATTGGGGCCACATCGCCCAAGTTGACCACACCGCCGCTGCCACAGCACTTCGCAAACGTAGTCGAGCTGTCGAGGTCCACCCAAGACCCGCACGCAGGAGCACACAACCCAACGAACATCATCCCCACGGCTGAGAGCTTGCCGGCGTCCCTCCAAGCCCGACCAAGGGTCGCCGGGACCGCACACCGAGACCTGTGCCACAGCCCTGCGGCCCAGATCAGGCCCATCCAGCCCACGCCGCCGCCTCCATCTCCCGCGACCACGAACCAGGAGAAGGCACCACGACGTAGGCATCAGGAACCGCAGTGTGCTCAGCTACTGCAAGAGCAGCGACTCCTGGCCAAGCCCCGCCGCGCTGCCATGGCCTAGCTGCGCCGTCGCCGCCTTGACCCATGTTGTCGCCTCCAGGAGGAGCCACCGCGCTACAACCACTCCTCCCACGAGCCCCGGCTGCGATCCTTGTGACGCCCCTGACTTAATCGTGCACTAATCATACATGCAAATGCACACGATCAAGCCTAGGGACTCACTTGAAGATATCAAAACACAACTCTACACAAATAAAAGTCATACAAGCTTTATATTACAAGCCTGGGGCCTCGAGGGCTCGAATACATAAGCTTGAGTCATACAAGCATTAGCGGAAGCATTAGATATCTGAGTACAGATATAAAAGTAAAACAGATGGGCCTTAAGAAGGCGGGGCAAAACAACGGCACTGATCGAAAAGGCGCAGGCCTCCTGCCTGGGAGCCTCCTATCTACTCCTGGTCATCAGCGGTCTCCACGTAGTAGTAGGTTCCTCCAGAGGGGTAGTAGTAGTCGTCGGTGGTAGCAGCTGGCTCTGGGGCTCCACCATCTGGTCGCACCAAACAAGTATGGGAAAAGGGGAAGCAAAGCAACCGTGAGTACTCATCCAAAGTACTCAGCAAGACTTGCATCAGAACTAGTCTAGTTATGCAACATTATCAAAGGTAGGCTGTATATGTGGACTTGACTGCAGAAATGCCAGAATAGAGAGAAAGGCCTAGCCTATCGAAGACTAGCATCTTCAGCGTCTTGTAGCATTAGAAGAGTGCAGATTAGTAACATAATTAAAGTAGCAAGCATGTTGTAACAAAGCCTAGAGATTCTTCCTCGACTCCCTGCGAGAAAGCAATCCCGGAGCTTTCAATTAATTAACATGTATCCAGTTCAAGTAGTAGATCGGGATACTTTACTGAGCGTCCTGTTACCGTGGACACGGCTATTCGAATAGATAATCTTCCCTGCAGGGGTGCACTACTGTTACCCAGCACGCTCGCTTAACTCTGGTCGGACACACTTTCCTGGGTCATGCCCGGCCTCGGCTGATCGACACACTGCAGCCCTACCTAGAGCTCAGCAGAGAGGTCCCCGCCGGTCTACATCCTAAGTGCGCAGGGGTCTTGGGCCCATCGCCTTTTGCACTCCGGGTCGTTGCGAGCAGGGCGAATCTCGGCACCACCTCTCTCCTGGATGGCGCCGGCCCAGCCGTGCCACAATGCTGAACTGGACGTCTGACAGAGATTTCGGCTGATACATACGGCGCCGAGGGCCCCATTAAACCATTATCCCGCGTGGTGGTAGTGCGTATAGGCCAGTGGCCAACTCAGGTCAAATACCCAAATCCATTAAGCGTATTGGAAGCTCGCGGAACGAGCAGAGATCCACGAAACATGTGGCCCCGTCGCCCCGTCTCATGGGCTTACGGCAAGGGCTAGGAATGCCCGGCCGTGCCACGTAATTATCTCGCGGGTACCCTCATGGTCAACCCGACTCCACGTCTCTCGCAGGTACCCCTCGGGGTCGACCCGACTTTA
This sequence comes from Elymus sibiricus, assembly GCA_039707655.1. Taxonomy (NCBI): domain Eukaryota; kingdom Viridiplantae; phylum Streptophyta; class Magnoliopsida; order Poales; family Poaceae; genus Elymus; species Elymus sibiricus. The sequence continues at coordinate 390,818,435 of CM077668.1, read as the reverse complement.
TCAGGTATCTGTAGTAAAACCCAGGTAACCGTGTGTCCATAACATCAAGATGGAATCCGAGGAATCACCCTCGTTGGATTCCCACTTGATGTACCCGTCAATGTGAACCCGGAGGAATCACCCTCGATGGTATTCACACTTGCGGGGTTGCACGACAGAAGCTACGTCGGAGGTGGTGAAAGAGGAATCACCCTCGGTAACCCACAACCAACTAGCTATACCACAGAGGCAACATCAGGAGTGAGATAAGAGGTATCACCCTCGGCACTCGATATTAGCTCTGCAGAGTCGTGCAACTTAGGGGATGTGTGGTGATGTGCTGGTCTCAGCCCGTCGATCACATCGATCAGGGCACTGATAACTAAATGGGGCATCTAGGACAAGGGAGAGGGGCCACAGATGGATTTCCATACAACCTATACTAAGCATTTATGATAGCAGGTAAGGTATCAATAGCAGTTTACAAAAACAGGCTATGCATCAGAATAGATTCAATCAGAAGCAGTAGCAAATTCTAATGCAAGCAGGAGGGAGAAAGAATAGGTGATATAGGCATGCTCGAGGGGGTTTGCTTGCCTGGTTACTCTGCGGCAAAAGAGGGGCCTTCGACGGAGTAGCAGTCCTGCGGGGTAGCGTCGGTCTCGGGGTCTAATCGAAAGAGAAGAGGGGGAAGAAATAATAATTAAAAGCAAACAATAACAACACGATGCATGGCATGGCAAAATGCAGCGTTGGGGGTGAACTAACGCAATGCTACACGTCGCAGACGAAACGGGAAAATATCTGGGATATTTTCCCAGTGTTTAGGCGGATTTTGGAATACTGAACCGGAGGGAAAGGTTCCATGTTCAGATAGTTAGGAGTGATGGTCAAGCATTTTGACCACATATTCGGATTTGTCTCGTTTTTCTGATCAACTTTCATGTAGAAAGTTTTTCGATCCGAGCTACGGTTTATTTTCTATGATTTTTCAAAGATTTAAACTATTTTCTAAAATTTCTGGAATTAAATTCAATTTCGAAATTTAAAAGGGAAAATGCTAAATGCACACAGAAAGTGTACACATCACAGCGCTACTGAGGCTGACAGTGGGCCCAGTTGACCGGGACAACCGCCCAGTCAGCACCCAATCAGCAGTGGCTGACAGGTGGGGCCAGTCAACTGCTGACACAGCAGTTGACTGGTCCACGGTTGACCAGTCAGCGGGTCCAGTGGGGCCCAGCTGTCAGCCACAGTGAGAATTAACAGGGGGTTTAATTTAAACTAACAGGCTAATTAGCTAGTGGGCCCGGCCTGCCAGTGAGCTAACTAATTAACAGAGTTAACTAATTAAGTGTAATTAGTCACTAACTAACGTTCTGACACGGGGGACCCACCTGACAGGGGCCAGCGGTGAACAGTGCAGTTGACCTTGGTCAACGCAGTCAAACGGGGGTCGGGGCCCACTGGCAGTGTCTCTGGGTGGGCCCCATGCCTTGCCAGGTCAGCGGCGTCGCCGGAATAGCTCCGGCGAGCTACGAACATGGCGGCGCGCGGCGGCCGACGTTGGAAATCACCCACAGAGTGTCTCCCGTCGCGTGCGATAGCGCGTTGGAAAGAGGGGAGCGAGCCGCGTCCACTCCTGGTATCTGCACGAGCGGGGCGGCCGGAGTTGAGCAGGGCATCATCGACGGCGGCGCCGGCGTTCGGACATCTACGGATCCGTGGCTACGAGACTCAGGGAGGCGCGTGCGCGCGCGCATTCGACTTCTGGGAGCACCAGGAGTTCGCTGCGGGGCTCGGGCATGCGTGACAGAGGCCCTAGCTACGACGGCGACTGACAACGGCGGCGGAAGCTTCGGGCGGTCATGGCGGGAACGACTACATGCGCGGAAACAGAGAGAAAACGGAGGGGAAGGAAGCGCGTGCTCACAGCGAGGTCGCACAGTAGCTCAACTTGCTCGGGGAGGGCCGGACGGCGACGAATCGACGGTGGCGGTCTTCGGTGCCCGAGGTTGAAGAAGAAGGGCGTGGCGGCAATGTGGTGTGGCTCCGGTCGAGCGGATGGGCTCAGACGATGTGGACGAAGGCGGCGCAACTACTGAACGTCCTCCCGGGCGTCGGGGAGGCTGGTGGCCGCGGGTATGAACGGCGGACGGCGACGGCCGCGTTGGCCCCTTCTCCAGATGGATGGAGAGGGAGAGGGAGGAGAGAAGAGTGAGTGCGGGGAGGCCAGGGGAGTGGGTGGCCGATCCTTATCGCCACCCGCCGTCCCTGTGGCAGCACGCGTCGATGAACGGCCGGCGAGGGTGGCTCAGCCACGGCCACGGCGACACGGCGCGGGAACAGGTAGGCGACGGCGTTAACGGGCTGGGCCGGCTTGGGCCACAGTCCTGGCGCCAGGTAAGGCTACTCCCTTTTCCAGTCTCTCTGTTTTATCTTTTATTAATAAATAGAGAGGGAAAAGAAAATATTTGGGCATCCAAATGGCTTATGAAAAATATGGGACTTGGCCCATTAATTCCAGTGCATTTTTAGACACTGCCACAAGAAGTTTGGGAAATATTTGAATCCAATTGGAATTTTCATAAAAGAATTTGCATTTTAGATTGCTGGAATGGCATTGTTTTAAATGCTAATGCTGATTTTAGCAACATGGTGATGTTGTTTTTCTTAACAACAAATTGTTTTGAAATATTTGCTAAATGATGAACATTTTTCCAGCAACTTTTGTGCAACTTCAAATTTCACTTGCATTTCAAATTTTAAATTGAAATGGAATTTGAAATGAGATATGAAACTAATGATGATCCAACATTGCAAATCAAGGTGACTTGGCATTAACATGGTGGATCACTGTAGCTTAATACTTGTCGTGGTGAAATCACGGCAGATGCCATGAGATGGCTAAAAGTGGGGGGCTGCGTGAGGACGCCGGTGGGTTCCGGAAGCGAGGTTGGCACGCGCATGCGAGAGACACAAGACGTACCCAGGTTCGGGGCCCTCCGGGGAGGTAACACCCCTAGTCCTGCCGAGTGGGTTGATAGGCTCAGAGGCCACAATGGTTACAATGGAGCTCCTGGAGCTGTTTGAGTGGAGGAGGCAGAAGGAGCTAAGTCTCCGTTCGGCCTCTCCTGTGTGTGTGTATGCGTCGGGGAAGAAGGAGTGAACTGACTGAACTAAATCGAACTGAACCGAACCAAATCGAACTGAACCGAACTCAATCGAACTGAACCGAACTAAATCGAACTGAACCGAACTCCTCTGCATGGAGGCCTCCTGGGGGGTCTTATAGCTCGACCCCCCAGGGTTACATGGGTAAACTACGCGCGCCGGGACCCGGACGTCGGCGTCTGGAGCAGGCTGCGGTCCCGCCGGCTGCTGGGCCCCACCGGCTGTGGCGCCTGAGGGTGGCGCGACACTGTGGCCCGTCGCTTTGAGCATCATGGAGTGGACGGGGCGTGCGCGACTCTACAGAGGCGTACAGGAGTGGTCGGCACGTGCGCGCTTCTGCCGAGGCGTGCAGGAGTAGACGACGCGTGCGCGCTCTGCAGAGGCGTGCAGAGTAGGCGGCTTCGCGGGGGGCTGCACTGGCGCGCTGGTGCTGACACCGGCCGTCGCGTCAACTGGGTTGGCAGCTTTGCCGGCGCGCCCTCCCGAGACGGATTGCACTGTAGCCATGTTCTCCCGTCGTGGGGGGCTGTCTTGTCGCTGGACGCGATGGGACGGCCGCGGACCTATCGCCAACCGGCTAGCGGCCAGCCGGACCCGGCCCAGGGCCGGGCCTAGCCGGCTAGCGCCGAGGAGCCGGCCGGTTCGCCAGCCGGCGGAGAGGGGCACGGGCTGCCCCGATGTTTTTGAAAAGGGGCTCCGGGTTCGCTCGCCTACCCGGGGGTCATCCCCCCGACAGTAGTCCCCGAAGCTGTGAAGGCTCGCCGGCTCCAAGCGGGAGAGACTTTGCAGCTTCTTCCCCCCCCGAAGGAGTGCGGTAATCGTGACGAGATTGTGCCGGCTTGAGGCTGCCATCTGCCGGCTTCCGGGAGCCGGCTTGAGGTACTCGGTTTTGCCGGAGCCTGGGCGGCTTGGCCAGCTGGTCCCGGAGCGAGCTGGACACGGCGGTGGACTCTCTGCGGCTGCAGATTGCCAACCACCACAGCCAGTGGCAGAGCTTCGCCCAGGCGGAGAGCGGCCAGCTGCGCCAGTTGGAGCAGACCTTCGCGGTGAGTTCTTTTGCTTTTCGTGCCTTCTTGCTTCTTGTTTTCTTTTCGACCGGCTTGGTCACTTTCCAGTGGTGGCACGTCAGCCCACCCACTGGGTGTAGCCCCCGAGGCCCGGGCCGGCTGCGTAGCAGGCGGGTTGGGCCTTCTTAGGCGTCCGTATTTTGACTGTCTTCTTTGCAGTCCATCTACGACCAGCGGGTGGCGGCGTACAACCGCCTCCTGGGCCGGTTCCGCGCGGCCAGGGACCAGCTGGCGGCCAAGGAGGGGGAACTTCACCAGGTCCGAGGTACTGCTTCCGACTTCTTTCTTGCGTTCTTCCAGTGGGGGCGCGCCAGCGCTCCCACTGTGTGTAGCCCCCGAGATCCGGGCCGGTTTGCGCAGCAGCCGGGTCGGATCTTCTTTGCTTTCTTGTCCGGCTTCTGACTGGAATCCGGGTCCGGATGCGCAGCCGCAACAGTTGACCCGGCGGAGGTGGAGACGCTCTGACGCCAACTGGCGGAGGCCGGCCAACTCCGTGACCAGGCGGCCGCGGAGCGCGACCGGCTGCAGGAGGAGGCGGCCCGGGCTGTCCGGGAGAAGGACGAAGCCGCCGCTGCCCATAAGGCCAAGCTGGACCGGCTTGCCGAAGAATGCCGTCAAGCGGCGGCGCGGCAGGAGGAGGCAGCGAAGAAGGCCACCGAGGAGGTCAGCCAGCTCCAGGCGGACCGCGACCGCAGCGCCAACGCGCTGTCGACGAGCTCCTCACGTGTAAGTGCTTTTTGCTTTCGTCTTTTTGCTTCTTTCTGTTTTCCGCCCTTTGGCGTCTTGGTCAATCTCCCCCCCTTCTCTTCCAGGGTTCTTCCCCGAGACCCAAGGGTCGGCCGAAACGGCGGTGGCCGCCCATCGGCAGGAGCAGATTGTGGCGGGGGCCGCTATCGAGGAATACGCCGCCTGGTCGGTGGCGGAGATCACCGTGGCCGCCAAGGCTCGCCTAGAGGCGGTGGAGCGTCAGATGAACCGGCTGTTCGAAGCCGGCTTGTCGATGGTGGCCGTGCTGTGGCCGGGTGCGGTGGTGCCGAGTAGCGTGAGCCGGCTGGCGCGTTGGCTGGAGGCCGGCGCGGCACAACTCAACGCGTGGAGGGCTTCTGCAGCACGAGCCGGCGCGGAAATGGCGCTCGGGGTCGTGCTGTCGTGGTATCCCACCATCCGCCTGGACCAACTGCGCGCTCGGAGGGCTAGGGCAGAGGCGGACTTGGCGGAGCGGGAGACGGCGATCGCCGTGCGGGCTAGCGACATCGCGTCGTTTGCCCCGTACGGGGACTTCGTGCCGGAGCGGGCGCCGGACGGCGCGCAGCTTCCCGCCGCCGACTTCGGCCTGGAGCTCGAGGACCCGGAAGGCAGCTCGGCCGAGACGATCGCCGACGCGGACGACGACGCAGGCGAGCTGGACGACACCGCCACCACGGAGGACCCGGCGCCGAGCGACGCCGACGAGGCCGCAGCCTAGGGTTTTTTTTATTTTTTCCTGTTTCTTTGGAACTCGGAACTTTTGTTAGCCGGCAGATCCACCCACTGGGGGGTGTAAGTTTAATGTAATGAACTTATTGGCCGCGGGCCTTGCTGTATATGTGGATGCATGTTTGTTTCTCGTGTGCTTGCGCCTGCCGTGTGGCAGTTTCGCTTTTGTTCTTTTCCCTTAGCCGTTTTCCTGTTTGCTTCCGCCTTCGTCCTTCTCCCCACCAGCCGGACAGCCGGGAGCCAGTCTGTAGCTGGGACGGGGAGCCGGACTCAGAAGAGAGCGCCTAGTACTTGGGCCTTGGGATTTGAGCGCAAGCGAAACACCCACTGGGCCAGCTGGCTGCAGCCGGCGACGCCGGCTGGAGCGCAGCCGGTCTGTGCGGCAGAGCGTGAAGTGAGAGGAGCCGGGATAGCCGAGCCGGTTGTTCGTACTTAACCGTTTTTCGCGTGCGGATGCTTGCAGCCTTTGGCTCTTGCCTGCTTTGAATAGCCGGGAGCCGGTCTGTGGCTTATGGCAGAGAGGGCTTCGGCGGTACGCACGTTACAGATCGGGTTGAGGAGAACGCGGCACGGGCTAGCAGGCGAGCCCCTGAGCCCCCGAGCCGGCCGTGCCGACCCGGTGGGAGGGAGCCCCCGAGCGTCGTTCGGGGGACCTTTTGCTTTTATTAACTTCGAAAGGGGTAGAGATACATACATACATGGCTCAACTGTAAAACGGACGGAGGAGCTCCGCGTTCCAGGGGCGTTCCGTCTCTTCCTCGGAGGCGTCTCTCTTGCGCTTGCTTCGCTTTTGCACGTCGATGAGGTAGTTCGCGTTGTTGCGCAAGGCCTTGCTGATGATGAAGGGACCCTCCCATGGGGAGGATAGCTTGTGTTGGCCGGCTGTTCGCTGGATCAGCCGGAGCACGAGGTAACCCTCGCGGAAAGCGAGGGGCTTGATCTTCTTGCTGTGGTAGTGGCGCAGGCTCTGCTGGTAGATGGCTGACCGGCTGAGGGCCAGTAGGCGCGCCTCCTCGAGCAGGTCGACGCCGTCTTCACGTGCTGCTGCGGCTTCCACTTCCATGTACAGGGTGACGCGAGGTGAGTCGAACTCGATATCCGTGGGGATGATCGCCTCGGCCCCGTAGACGAGGAAGAATGGAGTGAAGCCGGTTGAGCGGTTGGGGGTGGTCCGGAGACTCCATAGGACGGCCGGTAGCTCGTCGATCCAGCTGCCGGGTGAACGTACGAGCGGCTCGACGAGCCGCGGCTTGATGCCGGCCAAGATGAGGCCGTTTGCCCGCTCCGCCTGGCCGTTGGACTGAGGGTGGGCGACGGAGGCCAGGTCAAGCCGGATGCCGGAGACGGAGCAGTAGAGTGCTAGCGCGCCTTTGGCGAAGTTGGTGCCGTTGTCGGTGATGATGCTGTTGGGGACGCCGTAGCGGACAGCGATGTCGGTGATGAACTTGACGGCCGTGGGTCCGTCGAGTTTCTTGATCGGTCTTGCTTCGACCCACTTGGTGAACTTATCGACGGCCACCAGAAGGTGCGTCATGCCGCCTCGGGCGGTTTTGAAGGGTCCCACCATGTCGAGGCCCCAGACGGCAAAGGGCCACGCGATGGGGATGGTTTGGAGCGCCGAAGCCGGCTGGTGGCTCTGGGCCTTGAAGCGCTGGCAGCCCTTGCACTTGAGAACCAGCTCCTCGGCGTCCTTCAGCGCAGTCGGCCAGTAGAAGCCGTGGCGGAATGCTTTAGCCACCAGGGACCGGGAGGCGGCGTGGTGCCCGCACTCGCCCTGGTGGATATCAAGCAAGATCTCGAGACCCTTGGCCGTCTCGACGCATCACTGGAAAACGCCGGTTGTGCTGCGCTTGACGAGCTCGCGGTTGATGATGCTGTAGGCGGAAGCCCGGCGTTGCACCTGCCGAGCCTCGACCTCGTTCGCCGGGAGCTCGCCATTCGCCAGGAACGCGAGGATTGGTTGAGCCCAAGACGGCGCCTCAGCACCGTGAGGACGGCCATTTGCGCGGGTTCGGCCGGGTCGGGGGGCGGCGAGCTGGAGCCAGCAGCCCCCGAGTCGGAGCTGGCAGCCCCCGAGCCAGAGCAGGCAGCCCCCGAACCGGAGCCGGCAGCCCCCGAGCCAGAGTCGGCAGCCCCCGGGGCCGGGCGAAGGGCTGTTGGGTCGGCCGGGGCGAAGATGGACTCCGAATCCAGAGACGGCTTGATGGACGGCTTGCGCAGGTGCTCGAGGGAGACGCCGGTTGGGATTGCTTGCCGGCTGGAACGAAGCTTGGCTAGAGTATCGGTCGCCTCGTTCTCATTGCGGGGGACGTGGAGGAACTCGCAGCCGTCAAAGTTGCCGGTCATCTGTTGGACCAGGTTGCGGTAGCTGGCCATGTTGGAGTCCCTGACATCCCACTCACCGGAGACTTGCTGGACCACCAGATCGGAGTCACCGAAGCAGAGGATGCACCGGATGCCGATTTCTATGGCCAGCCGGAGGCCGTGGACGATGGCTTCGTACTCGGCGACGTTGTTGGAGGCGGCGAAGTGGATTTGCAGCGCGTAGCGCAGCCGGTCGCCCTTGGGGGAGGAGAGCACGATGCCGGCTCCCAAGCCGGACGCCATCTTCGAGCCGTCGAAGTGCATGCGCCAGTGTGTTGCATCGGGAGCCGGTGGCAAGTACTGGGTCTCCGCCCAATCGACGAGGAAGTCGGCCAACGCCTGCGACTTGATGGCGGTGCGAGGCTAGTAGAGGATGGTGTGGCCGGCTAGCTCGATGGCCCATTTGGCGATCCGGCCAGAGGCATCCCGGCAGCCCATGATCTTGCCGATGGGGGACGTGCTCACCACTGTGATGGCGTGCTCTTGGAAGTACTGCCGGAGCTTCTTGGCGGCCAGGTAGAGGCCGTAGCACATCTTCTGATAGTGGGGGTAGTTCTGCTTGGAGGTGGAGAGAACCTCGCTTAGGTAGTACACAGGGCGCTGGACCGGCTGTGCCTTGCCTTCCTCGGGGCGCTCCACTACCAGCACTACGCTGACCACGCGGGTGGTTGCCGCGATGTACATCAGGAGCGGCTCCTTCTCAGCCGGCGCGGCCAAGACGGGCGTGGTAGAGAGCATGCGCTTGAGGTCGCGAAAAGCTTCGTCCGCCTGGTCGGACCACTCGAACGACGTCGTCTTCTTCATCAGCTGATATAGGGGCAGGGCCCTCTCCCCCAGCCGGCTGACGAACCGGCTGAGAGAGGCCAAGCAGCCGGTGAACTTCTGGACATCGCGCAGCCGGGCCGGCTTGCGCATGCGGTCGATGGCCTTGATCTTCTCCGGGTTGGCCTCGATGCCGCGCTCCGAGACGAGGAAACCAAGGAGCTGGCCAGCCGACACGCCGAAGATGCATTTCTCCGGGTTGAGCTTGATCTGGTACTGGTGCAGGTTTGCGAACATCCCCCTGAGATCCTCAAGGAGGGTGAGGTGCTGCTTGGTCTTCACCACAATGTCGTCGACGTAGACGTGCACATTCCGGCCGATTTGCGGCAGGAGGCATTTCTGCATGCAGCGTTGGAAGGTGGCGGCGGCGTTCTTCAAGCCGAACGACATGGTGATGTAGCAATACGCCCCGAAGGGGGTGATGAAGGACGTCTTGAGGGCATCTGCCGGGTCCAGCTTGATCTGGTGGTAGCCGGAGTAAGAGTCCAGGAAGGACAGGAGCTCGCAGCCAGCTGTGGAGTCGATGACTTGGTCAATCCGGGGAAGGGCAAACGGGTCCTTGGGGCAGGCCTTGTTCAGGCTGGTGTAGTCAATACACATGCGCCAAGTGCCGTTCTTCTTCAGGACGAGGACCGGGTTGGCCAGCCACTCGGGGTGGAATACCTCCATGATGAACCCGGCTCTGAGCAGCCGGGCAATCTCTTCGCCAATGGTTCTTCGCTTCTCTTCGGAGAAGCGGCGCAGCGGCTGCCGGACCAGCTTGGCATCCGGCCGGACATGGAGTTTGTGCTCGGCGTACTTCCTCGGAACACCCGGCATGTACTTGCGGGACCATGCGAAGATATCCCGATTCTCACGGAGGAAGTCGACGAGCTCGCCTTCCTATTTGCTGTCAAGGCCGGAGCCCACGACGACGTATTCGCTGGAGTCGGGGTTGGACGGGTCGAGCGAGACCTTCCTTGTGCCCTTGGCCGGCTTGAAGGACCCCCTCGTCGGCCGGCTGCTTGAGCTGAGCTGGCATGACTGGCTGCTCGCCAGCCAGCGCGACAAGGCGGTCGAGCTGGCACCTCTCCTCGGCGATGACCAGCGACTCGGCCAGCTTGGAGCCGGCTTTGGCGCACTCCAGGGATTTTTTGTAGTCGCCGGCGATGGTGATGATGCCCTTGGGACCCGACAGCTTCATCTTGAGGTAGGCGTAGTGCGGAACCGCCATGAACTTGGCCATGGCGGGCCGGCCCAAAAGCGCGTGGTAGGGACTGGCGAGGTTGACCACTTCGAACCAGATCGGCTCTCGGCGGAAATGCGCGCTAGTGCTGAACAGCACGTCCAGCCGCACCCGGCCGATGGGGGAGCACGAGGCGCCTGGCACGATGACGTGGAACACCGTCTGGGTGGGCTGTAGCTGGCCCTCCTCGATGCCGAGCCGCCGTCGATCAGCACCCGCGAAAAGTGGCAGGTGCGCTTCTCAGCGACGAAGGTGGGGTCGAGGACGAGCGCGTAGCCACCCGGCGTGGGAATCACAGCCGGGTGATCCTCCCGGGTCCAGCTGACAGGACGGTCGGACCAGTGCATGTACTGGGGGACCGGGGGGACGACGGCGTTCACCTCGTGCTGGTACTTGCGCTTGCTGTGCTTGTCGTCGCCTTCACTGGTGAAGACGACGTAGGGGTCGTTGGCGAGGGCGCCGGCTGCCGGAGGCGGCGGAGGAGGCGGAGCGGCGGCTGCTGCGGGCCGGCTCCGGGTGGCGGGGGTGGAAGGTTGCCCTTTAACAGACGCTGGGTGAAGTTGCACTGCCGGAGCGTGTGCGTCGACGGCTTCGCGCCGCTGTGGTTCTTGCAGGGGGCGTCGAGCATCTGCTCGAAAGACAGGTTGGGCTACCAGGTGGCCTTGCCGGTGCGCGGACGCTGGCCGGCTGCTTGTTCAGCATGCCGCTCCCCTTCCACCGCGGCTACTTGCTGGTTGCTGTAGCGAGGAGCCGGCTGCTCGGCCTTCCGCTTGTTGTTGTTGTGGTTGTCTTGCCGGCGTTGGCTGGTTTCGCCCGTCGGCTTCGGGGTGGCCGGCTGGACCGGGACCGGCTTGCCATCAACGTCGACTGTAATCTTTACACGCATCGCGGAGTCGGCCGTGGCGTACTTGTCCGCCACCGCCATGAGCTCCGCCAGGGTGTTTGGCTCATCGCACATCAGGCGGTGCTTGAGCAGGGTGCCGTCTTGGCACCCGTCGACGAAGTACTGGATGGCTTGCACCTCGTGGACGCCTTCGCAGGAGTTGCGCAACTCGGTCCACCGCGTGAGGAAGTCGCGGAGGGGCTCGCCCAGGTTCTGAACGCACATGGAGAGCTGGCGAGGCCGACCAGGACGCTTGTACGTGCTGGTGAAGTTGCGCACGAATGCATCTTCGAAGTCTAGCCAGGAATTGACGCTGCCGGCCCTCAGGCTGTTAAGCCACGTCCGAGCCGAGCCGAGCAGCATGAGGGGAACGTAGCGAACCGCCACAAGCCGGTTGCCGCCGGCGATGCCGACAGCCGTGGTGTAGTCGGTTAGCCAGTCCTCTGGCTTGGAGACGCCGCTGTGCTTGGGGGAGTCGCGGGCCAGCGAGAAGCCTCTGGGGAAGGGCTCCTCGCGGATGCGGGGACCGAAGCACGCCGGACCGACAGAGCCCTCCTCCTCGAGAAGCGCGGACCGCGCCAGTTGGTCGATCCGGTGGCGGGCGTCGGTTTCGTCGTAGGGCTCAAGGGGGCCCAGCCGGCTTGCGACGGGGCCGCGGGGCACCGCGCCGGCGGAAGCCGGCCGGGGTTGTCGGGGCGGCGGGAGAGGAGGTTCCGGCCGCTAGGTACGGCCGTCACCGGCAGTCTTGTTGGCAACGCCGTCGCCAGTGGCCGCGACGCGGTTGTGCCGGCTCCGGCTTGCCCGGTGCTGGCCAGAGCCGCGACTCGTCGAGCCAGCAGGGGAAGACGCCTGCTGCGTGTCCCGAAGAGCCCTCTCCGGGTCTCTGGTTTTGCCTGAGGTGGAGGCGGACGGCTGGGCCGGGTCGAAACGCTGCTGCTGCTCGTTCGCCGCGGTGATGAGGTCGCGGATGCGCTGCTGCTGCTGTAGCAGCTCCTCGCCCTCCAGGAACTCGAGATCCGCCATGGCCGCCTGGGCCGCGCACATGTTCTTGACGGGGGTGTCATAGACGGGCCGGCCTGCGCCTAGCGCGTGGCCGATTGCACCCCCACGGATTCGCACCTCCGCAACCCGGCTGGGCTCAACAGCGGTCGGCGTGAAGCCGTGGGCGCTATCGTACTCTCGCTGGTCGGACTCCAGCCGGCGTCGCATTGCCGCGAGCTCCATTGCCTCGAACAGCAAATGCTCACGGTCCTCGTTGAGCTGAGCCGCCGCTGCCGCCGTGTCGGCGTCGGGCGTGATGGGGACCCGCAGGCTCTGGATCGTCTCGTGGAGCAGGTCGGTGCGGCGATGAGGGGCCACAGCCGCGGCAGTGGCGGCCGCGGCAGCCTTCTCCTTGGCGAGCGGGGAGCCGGAACTGGTGCCGATGGTTAGCACCTCCGCGCGAACGCAGAGGCTCGCGCCGTCGTCGGAGGCGGAGCAGCCAACGGGGACGGGAGAATCGGTGAAGCTGTGTACCTTGCCAGGAAACACGTCGGGGACGAGCGCGATGAAGACGCGCAGTGCGCCGAATGGGACGACGAAGCAGCCTGCGGGGCAGGCGGCGTTCGCGTCTGATACGGCGCCGCAGCCGGCCGGGTTGGCCGTGCGAGGCGCATGGACCAAACCGTGCACGATGCGCTCGCCGGAGCTGGTGAAGGGCCTCGTCCGGAACTTGACTCTGGTCGACGCCGCGAGCAGCCCCACGGTGGGCGCCAACTGTCGTGGTGAAATCACGGCAGATGCCATGAGATGGCTAAAAGTGGGGGGCTGCGTGAGGACGCCGGTGGGTTCCGGAAGCGAGGTTGGCACGCGCATGCGAGAGACACAAGACGTACCCAGGTTCGGGGCCCTCCGAGGAGGTAACGCCCCTAGTCCTGCCGAGTGGGTTGATAGGCTCAGAGGACACAATGGTTACAATGGAGCTCCTGGAGCTGTTTGAGTGGAGGAGGCAGAAGGAGCTAAGTCTCCGTTCGGCCTCTCCTGTGTGTGTGTATGCGTCGGGGAAGAAGGAGTGAACTGACTGAACTAAATCGAACTGAACCGAACCAAATCGAACTGAACCGAACTCAATCGAACTGAACCGAACTAAATCGAACTGAACCGAACTCCTCTGCATGGAGGCCTCCTGGGGGGTCTTATAGCTCGACCCACCAGGGTTACATGGGTAAACTACGCGCGCCGGGACCCAGACGTCGGCGTCTTGAGCCGGCTGCGGCCCCGCCGGCTGCTGGGCCCCGCTGGCTGTGGCGCCCGAGGGCGGCGCGACACTGTGGCCCGTCGCTTCGAGCGTCACAGAGTGGACGGGGCGTGCGCGCTTCTGCAAAGGCGTACATGAGTGGTCGGCACGTGCGCGCTTCTGCCGAGGCGTGCAGGTGTAGACGGCGCGTGCGCGCTTTGCAGAGGCGTGCCGGAGTAGGCGGCTTCGCGGGGGGCTGCACTGGCGCGCTGGTGCTGACACCGGCCGTCACATCAACTGGGTTGGCAGCTTTGCCGGCGCGCCCTCCCGAGACGGATTGCACTGTAGCCATGTTCTCCCCTCGTGGGGGGCTGTCTTGTCGCTGGACGCGATGGGACGGCCGCCGACCTGTCGCCAGCCGGCTAGCGGACAGCCGGACCCGGCCCAGGGCCGGGCCTAGCCGGCTAGCGCCGAGGAGCCGGCCGGTTCGCCAGCCGGCGGGGAGGGGCACGGGTTGCCCCGCTGTTTTTGAAAAGGGGCTCCGGGTTCGCTCGCCTACCCGAGGGTCATCCCCCCGACAATACTCAGGGGTGTTACAATCCTCCTCACCGCTGTTAAGCTCCTCCGTGCGCGGCCACACCAGCATCAGGTTCCGCGGCGAGCGCCCCCAAGGCCTGCAGCACCAAGAGAACCCGCCTGACCCGCACGAGATCCCGCCGCCGCCGGCCGCCAACGGGCTTTGCCCGCCGACATGCGCCGATGGCGGCGAGGGGGGGAGGGGGAAGGGGGGACGGCGGCAGCGGCTGTTAGGGTTTTCGCCCGAGCCGCCCCTAGGGAGCGACGCGGCTGAGACGAGGGGGGTTCGGGGACCGAGATTGTGGGGAGTAACTCCGCTTTATAGTTTGTCACAATCATCTTTGCTAAACACACCTTTTTGAGAGGGACACACATTATCCATGATGTGTTAGAATACTCTATGTGCTTCACATATATCTTTTGAGCTAGGCAGTTGCTCTAGTGCTTCACTTATATCTTTTAGAGCACGGCGGTGGTTATATTTTAAAGAAATAGTTGCACTCTCATGCTTCACTTATATCTTTTTGAGAGTCCAATGAATAGCAATGGTAATATGCACGGGTTATGAATTTGGTCCTGATATGATAGGTATTCAAGAGGGATGTAATAAAAACTTTCATGTAGATCACTGAATATGATAAGTTTGATTCCTTGCAATAGTTTTGCGATATTAAGATGGTAATATGTGGGAGGTGCTAGTAGATAATTGTGGTTTAGTAAGAATATTGGTGTCAAGGTTTGTGATTCCCGAAGCATGCACGTATGATCTGTCGTTATGCTAAGAAGTTGGAGCATGATTTATTCTTGATTGTCTTCCTTTGCGTGGTGGTCGGGGGCGCACGATGGTTAACTCCTACCAACCTCCCCCCTAGGGGCATGCGTAGTAGTGCTTTGCTTCGAGGGCTAATAAACTTTTGCAATAAGTCTGTGAGTTCTTTCTGACTAATGTGAGTCCATGGATTATACGCACTCTCACCTTTCCGCAATTTGCTAGCCTCTTCGGTACCTTTCAGCTGAGGGGTGGCTTATATAGAGTCCGCCAGGCCCCCATGAATGTTGCCATAACCAAGGATTAAAGAGGGGGTTTAAGGGCGCCGATTACTAGTAACAGGAGCACTAACTACACTTGATGAGGGTGGACGCACGTCCTGACCGTTGCGCTCCTGGAGAGTCTCCTGGTCTTCTCTGACCGAGTGATGACAGGTACTCCGAGTGAAATAGGCCGGTCGAGTGAAGTGTTGTCTTTCGAGTGGTTCACTGCGTTCCGAGTGAATGTCAGGCTGCAGAACATCTGACCGCTGGTCTGGCCCTGGGGCCCAGTATAAGGTGTATGGTATTCTAGGGTAGGGTTCGTAGGTCTGGCCTGTTACCCTATCCCTAATATATGCCCTCGTCAGTTGCTCTAGTGCTTCACTTATATCTTTTAGAGCACGGCGGTGGTTATATTTTAAAGAAATAGTTGCACTCTCATGCTTCACTTATATCTTTTTGAGAGTCTAATGAATAGCAATGGTAATATGCACGGGTTATGAATTTGGTCCTGATATGATAGGTATTCAAGAGGGATATAATAAAAACTTTCATGTAGATCACTGAATATGATAAGTTTGATTCCTTGCAATAGTTTTGCGATATTAAGATGGTAATATGTGGGAGGTGCTAGTAGATAATTGTGGTTTAGTAAGAATATTGGTGTCAAGGTTTGTGATTCCCGAAGCATGCACGTATGATCTGTCGTTATGCTAAGAAGTTGGAGCATGATTTATTCTTGATTGTCTTCCTTTGCGTGGTGGTCGGGGGCGCACGATGGTTAACTCCTACCAACCTCCCCCCTAGGGGCATGCGTAGTAGTGCTTTGCTTCGAGGGCTAATAAACTTTTGCAATAAGTCTGTGAGTTCTTTCTGACTAATGTGAGTCCATGGATTATACGCACTCTCACCTTTCCGCAATTTGCTAGCCTCTTCGGTACCTTTCAGCTGAGGGGTGGCTTATATAGAGTCCGCCAGGCCCCCATGAATGTTGCCATAACCAAGGATTAAAGAGGGGGTTTAAGGGCGCCGATTACTAGTAACAGGAGCACTAACTACACTTGATGAGGGTGGACGCACGTCCTGACCGTTGCGCTCCTGGAGAGTCTCCTGGTCTTCTCTGACCGAGTGATGACAGGTACTCCGAGTGAAATAGGCCGGTCGAGTGAAGTGTTGTCTTTCGAGTGGTTCACTGTGTTCCGAGTGAATGTCAGGCTGCAGAACATCTGACCGCTGGTCTGGCCCTGGGGCCCAGTATAAGGTGTATGGTATTCTAGGGTAGGGTTCGTAGGTCTGGCCTGTTACCCTATCCCTAATATATGCCCTCGTCAGTTGCTCTAGTGCTTCACTTATATCTTTTAGAGCACGGCGGTGGTTATATTTTAAAGAAATAGTTGCACTCTCATGCTTCACTTATATCTTTTTGAGAGTCTAATGAATAGCAATGGTAATATGCACGGGTTATGAATTTGGTCCTGATATGATAGGTATTCAAGAGGGATATAATAAAAACTTTCATGTAGATCACTGAATATGATAAGTTTGATTCCTTGCAATAGTTTTGCGATATTAAGATGGTAATATGTGGGAGGTGCTAGTAGATAATTGTGGTTTAGTAAGAATATTGGTGTCAAGGTTTGTGATTCCCGAAGCATGCAGGTATGATCTGTCGTTATGCTAAGAAGTTGGAGCATGATTTATTCTTGATTGTCTTCCTTTGCGTGGTGGTCGGGAGCGCACGATGGTTAACTCCTACCAACCTCCCCCCTAGGGGCATGCGTAGTAGTGCTTTGCTTCGAGGGCTAATAAACTTTTGCAATAAGTCTGTGAGTTCTTTCTGACTAATGTGAGTCCATGGATTATACGCACTCTCACCTTTCCGCAATTTGCTAGCCTCTTCGGTACCTTTCAGCTGAGGGGTGGCTTATATAGAGTCCGCCAGGCCCCCATGAATGTCGCCATAACCAAGTATTAAATAGGGGGTTTAAGGGCCCCGGTTACTGGTAACAGGAGCACTAACTACACTTGATGAGGGTGGACGCATGTCCTGACCGTTGCGCTCCTGGAGAGTCTCCTGGTCTTCTCTGACCGAGTGATGACAGGTACTCCGAGTGAAATAGGCCGGTCGAGTGAAGTGTTGTCTTTCGAGTGGTCCATTGCGTTCCGAGTGAATGTCAGGCTGCAGAACATCTGACCGCTGGTCTGGCCCTAGGGCCCAGTATAAGGTGTATGGCATTCTAGGGTAGGGTTCGTAGGTCAGGCCTGTTACCCTATCCCTAATATATGCCCTCGTCAGTTGCTCTAGTGCTTCACTTATATCTTTTAGAGCACGGCGGTGGTTATATTTTAAAGAAATAGTTGCACTCTCATGCTTCACTTATATCTTTTTGAGAGTCTAATGAATAGCAATGGTAATATGCACGGGTTATGAATTTGGTCCTGATATGATAGGTATTCAAGAGGGATATAATAAAAACTTTCATGTAGATCACTGAATATGATAAGTTTGATTCCTTGCAATAGTTTTGCGATATTAAGATGGTAATATGTGGGAGGTGCTAGTAGATAATTGTGGTTTAGTAAGAATATTGGTGTCAAGGTTTGTGATTCCCGAAGCATGCACGTATGATCTGTCGTTATGCTAAGAAGTTGGAGCATGATTTATTCTTGATTGTCTTCCTTTGCGTGGTGGTCGGGAGCGCACGATGGTTAACTCCTACCAACCTCCCCCCTAGGGGCATGCGTAGTAGTGCTTTGCTTCGAGGGCTAATAAACTTTTGCAATAAGTCTGTGAGTTCTTTCTGACTAATGTGAGTCCATGGATTATACGCACTCTCACCTTTCCGCAATTTGCTAGCCTCTTCGGTACCTTTCAGCTGAGGGGTGGCTTATATAGAGTCCGCCAGGCCCCCATGAATGTCGCCATAACCAAGTATTAAATAGGGGGTTTAAGGGCCCCGGTTACTGGTAATAGGCGCACTAACTACACTTGATGAGGGTGGACGCATGTCCTGACCGTTGCGCTCCTGGAGAGTCTCCTGGTCTTCTCTGACCGAGTGATGACAGGTACTCCGAGTGAAATAGGCCGGTCGAGTGAAGTGTTGTCTTCCGAGTGGTCCATTGCGTTCCGAGTGAATGTCAGGCTGCAGAACATCTGACCGCTGGTCTGGCCCTAGGGCCCAGTATAAGGTGTATGGCGTTCTAGGGTAGGGTCTGTAGGTCAGGCCTGTTACCCTATCCCTAATATATGCCCCCGTCATTAGCCCCCGAATCGGTCGAGGTTAAGCGGGTCGAGTCAAGGCGAATTCCCAGGTGAGTTGAGTGCTACGGGGGCGCTCAAGAACTCCTACTGGACATTAGACGGCCTTGTCTTCGCATGATACCTTGACGGATTCTGGACCGTATGATGTCCGAGTGAAAGTCTCCATCCGAGTGAAATGAGTCATCACACATCGGGTGACGGAACAGATCCGAGCGTCTTTGGTATGTCTTTAAAGGACGAGCAATCGGATTGCTGGATCCCGGATTTCGCGGGATTCGAAATCAGATATGAGCGCGCGCAAACGGTTGCGACGTGGTGAGTGGGGAAAGTGGGGCGTGACGCCTTGATTTTCGCCCCACTTTCTGCCACGTACCGCTGGATCTCTGACGGCGAGATTTGAGGGGATCTGCGGGCCCACGAATCACTGGTGAGGATTGGCGAGCGGAGCGGGCGGTGGTATAAAGGGCCGCCGCGTCGAAGAGGGAAAGAGAGCCAGATCCCCTTTTCCTCATTCCCTCTAGTCCCCCAATCTTCTCCTCCGCGCCCCACTCTACGCAAATCCACTTTGGCGCCGGAGTACTCTGCGGCGATGGCGAAAGACAAGATGGCGAAGATGGAGCGGGCGAAGAAAGCGGCGAAGGCGAAGAAGGCATCGAGCTCCAGGGTCGCGCCCCCGCGCGGGTGGATCCAGGGCGATTGGCTCCCGCCGACCACCACGGTGGAGGATATCAGCGGGCTCGTCATGGACGGGCTGGTGCGCGACGGGAGCTGGAGGCTGCCGGAGGAGGAGGAGATCGAGCCTACGCCGTGCCCCGGGGAGCGCGTGCTCCTCACTACTCACATGGAGAGAGGTTTCTCTATGCCACCCCATCCTTTCCTCCGCAGCTTCCTGAACTTTTTCGGTGCCCAACTCCATCATCTTCCTCCGAATGCTATAGTGTATCTTGCCGTATTTATTTCCATGTGCGAAAACTTCTTAGGCTGCCAGCCGCACTGGGGGCTGTTCAAGCATATCTTCAAATGTCGTTCTCGGTCGGTACATGTTTGGTACACCCACTGGGTGTGTCGTCTGGTGGGGGCATGCTGATTGCACCCACTGGGTGTAGTCTCCGAGATTGCCGTCGACTGCAGTTAGTCGGCGGGAGTCTTAGAACCTTTTTTTTGCTGTTTGGCCGTCACTCGGATCAGGCGGACCGTTCCGAGTGGATACCATTCCAATGGGGGTACGCTGAGTGCACCGACTGGGTGTAGTCCCCGAGACTGCCGTCAACTGCAGGCAGTCGGCGGGAGTCTTAGAACTTGTCTTTTTTTTGTTGTTGTTTGGCCGTCACTCGGATCGGGCGGACCGTTCCGAGTGGATACCATTCCAGTGGGGGCACGCTGAGTGCACCCACTGGGTGTAGTCCCCGAGACTGCCGTCGACTGCAGGCAGTCGGCGGGAGTCTTAGAACTTGCTTTAAAGGGTACTTCAGAATCTGGTACTAGTCAAGCTTGTTCCTCTCTGACAAAGGGTACTTCAGAATCTGGTATTGGTCAAGCTTGTTCCTCTCTGACAAAGGGTACTTCAGAATCTGGTATTGGTCAAGCTTGTTCTTCTTGGGAGTGCTGGTCTCTGGGCACCCGAAGTATTTCTTACCACTAACTGGTCTGCTCTCTCTTGTGTTTCAGAGAACCTGTGAGCTCGGGGCTCAGTATGTGTCACTGGAGAAGGAGATGAACCAGCTCCGACAGGACTTGGAGGTGGAGAAGAGGAACGTAGCTCGCTTCCAGGCGGAGCTGAAGACTATGGCAGGTAAGCCTCGGCTACCGAGCGTTCTGCTTTCACTCTTCTCCATTCTTTGAACCGAGTGGCTTCACTCGAACAGATGTGCGTAGTGAAAACCATCGACTCCAAGTGTGGCTCAGAACTTCTATCTCTTTAGAAACTATGAAGCAGGCACTCAAAAACAAGGACAATGAGCTGGCGGGGGCACAGAAAGTGGCGAGGGAGAAGACCAAGGCCACCGAAGAGAAGTTGGCCTCGTTTGAGAAACTCGAGGGGGAGAACAAGTCACTGAGGACCGCCGTTGAGGAGGCGAAGAAGGAGGTGACCGAGCTCAAGAAGCAGCAAACCGAGTGGGACGACAAGCTCAAGACTCAAGCGAATGCTTACGAACAAGAGAAGAAAACTTTGAGCGAGAAGATCGTCCAGCTGACCCAAAAGAAGGATTCTCTGGAAAAGTATATAGAAGACTTCATGGAGGAGATGTACACCAAGCTTGCAGGTAACATGTATCATCCGAGTAAGTTTTGACTTATTTCCGAGTGAACTTCATGCGTGCTGATACTCGTCTCTCCCCTTCCTTTGTTCACAGAGTATTGCCGTGACTTCGAGCTGGAGACTGATAGAATTGAGAGAGACCTGGATCCCACCAGGTCACTCGTCGGTGACAAGGCCGCCCTAGGCATCCTGCGACTCGAATCTTGCCTTGATGACGTCTTGGGGTACATCATCCGTCTGCGGGGCGCACTCAGAAGGATCGACAAGGAGCTGTGGCCACAAGACACGCTTGAGATTGATCTGGAAGCGATGATGACTCGTCTCAATGAGATTCCTAGCTGAGTGCAAGCAAGGAAGAAGTCAGCTACCCGCTGCGGGGCCGATATGGCTCTCTCTCTTGTCCATGTACACTGCAAGGACGCAAAGGAAGAGAAGCTGAAGTCTCTCCAGGTCGCCAACACGAAGAAGCTCAAGTTTGAAGACTTCATGGAGACATTCATAGAGGCAGCCACTCGGATCGCAGATGGCATCGACCTGGACGCCTTCGTCGAGCCGGCCAACCCCTCTGGAGCATGAGAAAAACTTTAAGCTTTACCCATTTGCCTCGGTATGCCGAGTGGATCTGTATCCGTTAAACTCTTTCGGGCTTCGGGCCCGCATACTCGCATTTACTTTTGAACTTATAAAGTTATTCGAATGCTTTCTTTCGAGTCTTTGGATGTGTGCAACTTAGGCGAAAGCTGGTTCGCAGCTAAGCCGCCGAGTGAGAGGGACGCTCTTCACTCGGAGTCGTGTTTGACTTAGGTGAAAGCTGGTTCGCAGCTAAGCCCCCGAGTGAGAGGGACGCTCGTCACTCGGAGTCGTTTTTGACTTAGGCGAAAGCTGGTTCGTAGCTAAGCCCCCGAGTGAGAGGGACGCTCGTCACTCGGAGTCGTTTTTGACTTAGGTGAAAGCTGTTTCGCAGCTAAGCCCCCGAGTGAGAGGGACGCTCGTCACTCGGAGTCGTTTTTAACTTAGGCGGAAACTGGTTCGCAGCTAAGTCCCCGAGTGAGAGGGACGCTCGTCACTCGGAGTCGTTTTTAACTTAGGCGAAAGCTGGTTCGCAGCTAAGCCCCCGAGTGAGAGGGACGCTCATCACTCGAAGTCGTTTTTAACTTAGGCGAAAGCGGGTTCGCAGCTAAGCCCCCGAGTGAGAGGGACGCTCATCACTCGAAGTCGTTTTTAAGTTAGGCGAAAGCGGGTTCACAGCTAAGCCCCCGAGTGAGAGGGACGCTCGTCACTCGGAGTCATTTTTAACTTAGGCGAAAGCGGATTCGCAGCTAAGTCCCCGAGTGAGAGGAACGCTCGTCACTCGGAGTCATTTTTAACGTAGGCGAAAGCTGGTTCGCAACTAAGCCCCCGAGTGAGAGGGACGCTCGTCACTCGGAGTCATTTTTATCATAGGCGAAAGCTGGTTCGCAGCTAAGCCCCCGAGTGAGAGGGACGCTCGTCACTCGGAGTCGTTTTTAACTTAGGCGAAAGCTGGTTTGCAGCTAAGCCCCCGAGTGAGAGGGACGCTCGTCACTCGGAGTCGTTTTTATCATAGGCGAAAGCTGGTTCGCAGCTAAGCCCCCGAGTGAGAGGGACGCTCGTCACTCGGAGTCGTTTTTAACTTAGGCGAAAGCTGGTTCGTAGCTAAGCCCCCGAGTGAGAGGGACGCTCGTCACTCGGAGTCGTTTTTAACTTAGGCGAAAGCGGGTTCGCAGCTAAGTCCCCGAGTGAGAGGAACGCTCGTCACTTGGAGTCGTTTTTAACTTAGGCAAAAGCGGGTTCGCAGCTAAGTCCCCGAGTGAGAGGGACGCTCATCACTCGGAGTCGTTTTTAACTTAGGCGAAAGTGGGTTCGCAGCTAAGTCCCCGAGTGAGAGGAACGCTCGTCACTTGGAGTCATTTTTAACTTAGGCAAAAGTGGGTTCGCAGCTAAGCCCCCAAGTGGGAGGGACGCTCGTCACTCGGAGTCGTTTTTAACTTAGGCGAAAGCTGGTTCGCAGCTAAGCCCCCGAGTGAGAGGAACGCTCGTCACTCGGAATCGTTTTTAACTTAGGCGAAAGCGGGTTCGCAGCTAAGTCTCCGAGTGAGAGGAATGCTCGTCACTCGGAGTCATTTTTAACTTAGGCGAAAGCTGGTTCGCAGCTAAGCCCCCGAGTGAGAGGGATGCTCATCACTCGAAGTCGTTTTTAACTTAGGCGAAAACGGGTTCGCAGCTAAGCCCCCGAGTGAGAGGGACGCTCGTCACTCGGAGCCGTTTTTAACTTAGGCGAAAGCGGGTTCGCAGCTAAGTCCCCGAGTGAGAGGAACGCTCGTCACTTGGAGTCGTTTTTAACTTAGGCGAAAGCTGGTTCGCAGCTAAGCCCCCGAGTGAGAGGGATGCTCGTGACTCGAAGTCGTTTTTAACTTAGGCCAAAGCGGGTTCGTAGCTAAGCCCCCGAGTGAGAGGGACGCTCGTCACTCGGAGTCGTTTTTAACTTAGGCGAAAGCTGGTTCGCTGCTAAGCCCCCGAGTGAGAGGAACACTCGTCACTCGGAGTCGTTTTTAACTTAGGCAAAAGCTGGTTCGCAGCTAAGTTGACGGGCGTACACCCACTGGGGGTCGTAAGCCAGAGAATGCGTACGAGTGAACTCAAATGTAATACTGAAAAAGTCATGCTTTTATTCATTGAACATCACTCGAGTGCTTTTATTACATCTCAATATCAAGTATAAAATCGTCGAAGCAAGTCGGCATTCCAAGCACGGGGCTCGTCTACTTGCTTCAGAAGGTTGTACAGGCTGTATGCTCCGTTATGCAGAACCTTTGACATGATAAAAGGACCTTCCCACGCAGGAGCAAGCTTGTGAGGTTGCTGCTGATCCACTCGGAGCACAAGATCTCCTTCCTGAAAGGCCCGACCTCTGATGTGTCTGTCGTGAAAACGTCGAAGGTCCTGCTGATAGGTGGCTGAACGGATAAGGGCCATCTCCCTCTCCTCTTCCAAGAGATCAACAGCGTCCTGCCGCGCCTGTTCTGCTTCAGCTTCGGAGTATAGTTCCACTCGGGGCGAATTGTGGAGCAGGTCACTCGGCAGGACAGCTTCAGCTCCGTACACCATGAAGAAGGGAGTACAATTGGTAGACCGATTGGGGGTCGTCCTCAGGCCCCACAGAACTGACGGCAATTCAGTGACCCAGGCTCCAGTTGCATGCTCCAAATCACGCATGAGTCGTGGCTTTAACCCTTGAAGGATCAGTCCATTTGCCCTCTCAGCTTGCCCATTCGACTGTGGGTGAGCCACGGATGCATAGTCGACCCGGGTGCCTTGGGCGGCACAGAACGCTCTGAACTCTTCTGAGTCGAAGTTTGAGCCATTGTTAGCAATGATGTTGTGGGGCACGCCATATCTGAAGACTATCTCTTTCATAAACTTGATCGCCGTACAAGAGTCTAGCTTCTTGATGGGTTTGGCTTCAATCCACTTAGTGAACTTGTCAACTGCAACCAGCAAGTGGGTGAATCCACTCGCCCCTGTTCGGAGGGGCCCCACCATGTTGAGTCCCCAGACTACAAACGGCCAGACGAGTGGGATCGTCTTCAGAGCAGACGCGGGCTTGTGTGATAAGTTTGCATAGAATTGACACCTGGCGCAGTGTTGGACTATCTCCTGGGCAGCTTCATTGGCACGTGGCCAGAAGAAGCCGGCTCGGTAAGCTTCAGCCATGATTGTCCGAGAGGACGCGTGGTGTCCACAAGTTCCCGAGTGAATCTCCTCCAAGATCAATCGACCTTCCTCCGGAGAGATGCAGCGATGAGTCACACCGGTGACGCTCTTTCTGTACAACTAATCGCCCATCACTGTAAAGGCCTTGGACCTGTGAACAATCTGGCGGGCCTCGACTTCATCTTCCGGGAGCTCCTGTCTGAGCAGGTACGCAATGTACGGCACCGTCCAGTCGGGCGTGATTGCCAGGACCTCCATGACCAAGTCAATGACTGCTGGGACCTTGATTTCAGTCGAATCGGAGGGACCGACCACTTGCGGGGGCTCTTCAATGAAGGGATCTTCTTTCACCATCGGGGAACGCAAATGTTCGAGGAACACATTGCTGGGTATGGGTTTCCGAGTGGACCCGATCTTTGCCAGATCGTCTGCCTCTTGATTCTTGGCTCGGGGGATGTGATGCAGCTCCAGTCCCTCGAATTACTTCTCGAGCTTTCTCACCGCGTTGCAATATCCTGTCATAGCAGGGCTCCTGATGTCCCACTCCTTCATTACTTGATTCACAACTAGATCCGAGTCTCCGTAGACCATCAGGCGTCGGACGCCGAGTGAGATGGCCATACGTAGACCATAAAGGAGCGCTGCATACTCAGCCTCATTGTTGGAGGAATCGAAGTGGATCTGCAGAACATAACTAAGTCAATCGCCCTTTGGAGACACCAACACTACTCCGACACCTAAACCATTCAGCATCTTGGAACCGTCAAAGAACATGGTCCGGTGTTCCGGGTGACTCTGAACCGGCTGCTGCTGTTCTGTCCATTCGGCTAAGAAATCAGCTAATGCTTGGGACTTGATAGCTTTTTTCGCCTCGAACTTGATGTCCAGGGGCAGGAGCTCGATAGCCCACTTCGCCACTCGACCAGTCGCATCCCGATTGTCTCGCATCCCGATTGTTCATGATCTCAGACAGCGAGGCATCGCTGATGACTGACACGATGTGCTCTTGGAAGTAATGGGCTACTTTCTTCGCAGTCAGGTAGATGCCATAGATGAGCTTCTGATAATGAGGATACCTCTGTTTGGACGGAGTCAGAACTTCAGAAATGTAATAGACTGGGCGCTGAACTTTGTAAGCTTTGCCCTCTTCTTCTCGCTCGACGGTGAGGATGGTGCTGACAACTTGACCAGTGGCCGCAATGTACAAGAGCAACGACTCATTACTGTTCGGAGTGGCGAGCACCGGCTGGGTGGAAAGCAGGGCTTTGAGCTCAACAAACGCTGCTTGTGTTTCAGTAGTCCACTCGAACGAATCAGACTTCTTCATCAATCGGTAAAGGGGCAGTGCCTTCTCACCAAGGCGGGAGATGAATCGGCTCAGAGCTGCGAGGCAACCCGTGAGCTTCTGTACATCATGAAGCCGTTCTAGATGTTTCATTCATACTATTGCACCAATCTTCTTAGGGTTGGCATCTATCCCTCGTTCGGAAATGAGGAATCCGAGTAACTTGCCCCCTGGCACTCCGAAAGTGCATTTTGATGGATTCAGCTTAATATCATACCTCCACAGGTTTGCGAAAGTCTCAGCTAGGTCAGCCAGTAGGTCAGAACCTTTTCTGGACTTGACCACTATGTCGTCCATGTATGCCTCGATGTTCCGACTGATCTGTGTTTGTAAACACTTTTGGACCATGCGCATGAAAGTGGCACCGGCATTCTTGAGACCGAATGGCATGGTGATATAGCAGAAACACCCGAATGGGGTGATAAAAGCTGTTTTTATTTCGTCTGGCCCATACAGTTAGATCTGGTGGTACCCAGAGTACACATCTAGAAAAGACAGTCGCTCGCACCCTGCCGTGGCATCTACGATCTGATCTATACGGGGGAGCGGGAAATGATCCTTGGAACAGACCCGATTGATGTGCTTGAAATCGATGCACATCCAGAGAGACTTACCTTTCTTAGGAACCATGACGATGTTGGCGAGCCACTCGGAGTGGTACACCTCACGGATGAACTCGGCTGCCAGGAGCCGAACAACTACTTCACCAATGGCTTTCCTCTTCTGTGTAGTGGAATGACAAAGATGTTCCTTCACAGGTTTTGCTTTCGGGTCGACTCACAAATGGTGCTCAGCCAGTTCCCTGGGTACACCCGGCATGTCGGATGGCTTCCATGTGAAGATGTCCCAGTTCTCACGGAGGAACTGGAGGAGCGCGACTTCCTATTTGCTGTCGAGTGTCGCCGATATGTTGGTGGGTGCAGCATTGGGATCCTCCGGATGAATGTGCATAGGCTTCGTGTCACCAGCCGACTGGAACGCAGATTCCGCAGCTGGTTTCTTGGAGCGTAGCAGATCACTCGGATCGGCGTTTTTCTTGTATTCCTCCAACTCCACCATAGCCATCTGTTCATCAGCAATCTTGGACCTTTGCTGCCAACACTCTTCCACGCGCTGCCTATTGCCAGTGACTGTGATCACGCCTTTCGGGCCAGGCATTTTCAGCTTAAGATACACGTAACATGGGCGGGCCATGAAGCAAGCGTAGGCTGGACGACCAAGGATGGCGTGGTAGGCGCTGCGGAAGTCGACCACTTCGAAAGTTAGCCTTTCCTTCCTGAAGTTCTTCTCGTCTCCAAAGACCACATCCAGGGCGATCTGCCCGAGTGACTTTGCTTTCTTGCCGAGGATCACTCCGTGGAACTGCATACTGCTCTCGCTGAGACAGGACATCGGGATGCCCATCCCCTTCAGGGTCTCAGCGTAGAGTATGTTCAGGCCACTTCCACCGTCCATGAGGACCTTACGCAACCGAACACCTCCCACGACAGGATCGACCACCAGCGCCTGCCGCCCAGGGGTGGCAATGTAGGCCGGGTGGTCCGAATGATCAAAGGTGATCAGAGTCTTTGACCAGTTCAGAAACTTTGTCGTCGCCGGCATGGCCATGTTTACTTCTCGGTTGATGACCTTCAGTCGGCTCTTGCTCTCAACATCTGCAAAGATCATCAGAGTTGCGTTGACACTAGGATAAGCTTCATTTTTGTCTTCGTCATCAACATCGTCTGGACTTTTCTCACTCGACTGACTCTCCCGAAACTGCTGTATCAGCAATCTTCACTATCGAGTGGTATGCTTGGGCAATATCAGATTGCCCTCTTCATCTTTTTTGGTGTGGATGTGGCATGGCAAATCAAGGACATCCTGGCCCGACTGATCTTTCTTTTTCCTCTGGATCCAATTTTCTTTAGCTTTCCCTTTGTTTTTGGCTTGACCGGCCAGTGCAGCAGCCTCGGCCTGAGCCGATCCGTCAGCTTTGCGCTTCAGCTTCCAACTGGGGTTGTTGTTTCCAGGGCTGGGCTCACTAGCTTTTCCCTTACCGTTATGGAGACGGTCTTCCTCTTCTCCGTTCGCATACCGAGGGGCGATCTCCATCATTCGGCTCATGGTCAAAGATCCTGACCGACCAAATTTTAGGATGAGCTCTCGATACCTGACTCCTGCCTTAAAGGCACAGACGGCTTGGTGTTCAGTGATGTTCTCAACCACATGATGCAAGGTTGTCCAACGCTGAATGTACTCCCTCAAGGTTTCATTCGGCTTCTGCACACAATGCTGCAACTCAGTCAATCCGGCCGGGCGTTTACACGTGCCCTCGAACGTTTTGATGAACACTCGAGCCAAATCTTCCCAGCAGTAGATGCTAGCCGGAGTGAGATGGTTGAGCCAGGCCCGGGCTGACCCTTCCAGCATCAAGGGCAAATGTTTCATAGCCACATAATCGTTACGTCCTCCAATCTGAACATCCACTTGGTAATCCTCTAGCCATGTCTCCGGCTTGGACTCACCGGTGAATTTACTCACTCCAGTCACCAATCTGAAGTTGGGTGGAATCTCTGCGGCCCTGATTGCTCTGCTGAAACACTCGGGTCCAGAGATGAAGACTCCACTTCCACTCGGACGATCTCTGTCCAAACTCTCTCTGAGAGCTCTGCCTCTGTCGACCAGGTTCTGAGCGAGTACGGATCTCGCGTTGACCTGCGGGTCACGGAAGTCGACTGGTTCTCTCTGGCGATAACCGTCACCATGGCGAGGAGGGCTGGCCCTCCGATCATTGCCGTAAGGATGTCCGACATCGTACGGCCGGGGCGCGTACGAGCCATCCCGCGGAGGGGGCGTCAGCATACGGCGGCGATCATCCTGACGCCATGGAGGCGTACTCCGACTGCAACCCTGCTCCGAGTACTGATCTCGGTGGTGGCCTTGGTCATTTCGCCGCTGAGGCGAGTGTCTGTTTCTTCTCGGGGTCACCGGGCTGTGGGCCGACTGGACGGTGTAGGCTCTGACGGATCTGCTGTGAATCCTGTGGCACGATTGGGACACCGCTGAATTCTGCTCTTCAGCCACCTTGAGTAAGGCCCGGATCTTCCATAGGCCCTCTCCTGCCTCGGAACGGGATGGCTGGATAGAATCTGGTATCTGAGTGGCCGCCGCCAAATTCTGAACGGGAGTGCGACATACCTGGAAGTTCTGCTGCTAGTCATTCGAGAACAACTGCCACTGTCGACGACTGGAACTGGGCTGATGCTGTCGGTGGGCACGATCGTCGAGTGATTTCTGGAGCGCCTCCAAACGACTGTGCTCAGCCAAATTGGCCTGGCGCGCGGCCTCCAAAGCCTGAGGTTCGGGAGTCGTCCCAATGATGGGCGTCCGGAGGGCCTGCTCGTTTCTGCATTGCAGTTCCTCCCTCTGCTGCTGAGTGAGAGGTTGGGGGTAGTACTCGTCGGTGTGACGGTCTTCGCCACCGTCAAGGTCGGCACGCGAAGGGCCACCCGCACCGCCGCGGGTGTACCCAAGCGGACTGGGCGGGGAATCGGCCATCAGCACCTCTACAGCGGGATCACTGCTCTCGCACTCAGATAAGCTTTCCGAGTCCTCATGCAAGGAGGCGAACGAATCGAGGATGGGCTCATCGGGCTCGATTGCCGCGACTTGCGGGGCCGCAACCTGAAGGGCCACCGCGTGCTTGATCCACCACTAAAGCCGTGAGCGTCCAGAATGCTTGCGACGGCGGCTGGTGAAGCGAGAAGGCGTCGACTGGTACGGTGTCGAAGGTTGTCGAAGAAGAACGCCGAAGGTACTCGCGTGGAAGTGCGCTTCGCCGCGGATGGGCAACGCCTCGACATCCAGCGGGGCTTCCTGAAGCCAGGCTGAGTCGTCAGCGACGAAACTGAGGACGCCGAACCGGATCTCACCGCCAAGAGTCAGTCCGCCGCAGGAAACCATGATGATGGTGGGAAAATCGCAACTACGCCGGAAGTCGCTAGACGCCTGCCCCACGGTGGGCGCCAACTGTCGTGGGTATAAGTCGGACAGTAGTTTATGGGGGTACGGATTAGAGGGCAGAGCCTAGCTATGGCGCAGTTGTTACACTCGGATTTACGAGTTTGGGCCCCTCGCGATGGAGGTAATAGCCCTACGTCACGGTGCTCTGGGGATGTTGATTGAGTGTATGGTTTACAGAAGATGCGAACCCTTGTCTTGGAGCTGAGGGGTGGCTTATATAGAGTTTGCTAGGCCCCCATGAATGTCGCCATAACCAAGGATTAAAGAGGGGGTTTAAGGGCGCCGATTACTAGTAACAGGAGCACTAACTACACTTGATGAGGGTGGACGCACGTCCTGACCGTTGCGCTCCTGGAGAGTCTCCTGGTCTTCTCTGACCGAGTGATGACAGGTACTCCGAGTGAAATAGGCCGGTCGAGTGAAGTGTTGTCTTTCGAGTGGTTCACTGCGTTCCGAGTGAATGTCAGGCTGCAGAACATCTGACCGCTGGTCTGGCCCTGGGGCCCAGTATAAGGTGTATGGTATTCTAGGGTAGGGTTCGTAGGTCTGGCCTGTTACCCTATCCCTAATATATGCCCTCGTCAGTTGCTCTAGTGCTTCACTTATATCTTTTAGAGCACGGCGGTGGTTATATTTTAAAGAAATAGTTGCACTCTCATGCTTCACTTATATCTTTTTGAGAGTCTAATGAATAGCAATGGTAATATGCACGGGTTATGAATTTGGTCCTGATATGATAGGTATTCAAGAGGGATATAATAAAAACTTTCATGTAGATCACTGAATATGATAAGTTTGATTCCTTGCAATAGTTTTGCGATATTAAGATGGTAATATGTGGGAGGTGCTAGTAGATAATTGTGGTTTAGTAAGAATATTGGTGTTATGGTTTGTGATTCCCGAAGCATGCACGTATGATCTGTCGTTATGCTAAGAAGTTGGAGCATGATTTATTCTTGATTGTCTTCCTTTGCGTGGCGGTCAGGGGCGCGCGATGGTTAACTCCTACCAACCTCCCCCCTAGGGGCATGCATAGTAGTACTTTGCTTCGAGGGCTAATAAACTTTCGCAATAAGTCTGTGAGTTCTTTCTGACTAATGTGAGTCCATGGATTATACACACTCTCACCTTTCCGCAATTTGCTAGCCTCTTCGGTACCGTGCATTGCCCTTTCTCACATCGAGAGTTGGTGCAAACTTCGCCGGTGCATCCAAACCCCGTGATATGATACGCTCTATCACACATAAGCCTCCTTATATCTTCCTCAAAACAGCCACCATACTTACCTATCATGGCATTTCCATAGCCATTCCGAGATATATTGCCATGCAACTTCCACCGTTCCGTTTTTATGACAAACATCAGCATTGTCATATTGCTTTGCATGATCATATAGCTGACATAGTATTTGTGGCTCAGCCACCGTTCATCATTTTTATACATGTTACGCTAGATCATTGCACATCCTGGTACACCGCCAGAGGCATTCATATACAGTCATATTGTTCTAGTATCGAGTTGTAATTTTGAGTTGTAAGTAAATAAAAGTGTGATGATCATCATTTTTAGAGCATTGTCCCAGTGAAAATGAGACCATGATTCCCCCACAAGTTGGGATGCGACTACGAAAAAAAGAGAGGCCAAAAAGAGCCCACAAAAAAAATGAAAATGAGAGAAAAAGAGAGAAGGGGCAATGTTACTATCCTTTTTCCACACTTGTACTTCAGAGTAGCACCATGTTTTTCATATAGAGAGTCTCCTATTTTGTCACTTTCATATACTAGTGGGAATTTTTCATTATAGAACTTGGCTTGTATATTCCGATGATGGGCTTCCTCAAATGCCCAAGGTCTTCATGAGCAAGCAAGTTGGATGCACACCCACTTAGTTTTCATGTTGAGCTTTCATACACTTATAGCTCTTAGTGCATCCGTTGCATGGCAATCCCTACTCCTCGCATTGACATCAATTGATGGGCATATCCATAGCCCATTGATTAGCCTCGTTGATGTGAGACTATCTTCTTATTTTTGACTTCTCCTTATTGATCTCTACCACCACACTCTATTCCACCCATAGTGCTATATCCATGGCTTGCGCTCATGTATTGCGTGGGGGTTGAAAAAGCTGAAGCGCGTTAAAAAGTATGAACCAATTGTTTGGCTAAAACCGGCGTTGTTCATGATAAATATTTTGTGTTAAGAAGATGGAGCATGATAGGATTGTATGATTTTGTAGGGATAACGTTCTTTAGCATTTTTATTTTGAAAGATATGATTGTTTATTAGTATGCCTGAGTATTGATGTCCTTATATCAAACTATATACTATTGCTTTGAATTATTCGGATCTTATTATTCATACCAGAAGAGAAAGATTACATGATGAAACTTGCTAGGTTGCATTCCAATTCAAAAATTCTGTTTTTATCATTTACCTACTCGAGGACGAGCAGGAATTAAGCTTGGGGATGCTTGATACGTCTCCAACGTATTTATAATTTTTGATTGTTCCATGCTATTATAGTATCAATCTTGGATGTTTTATATGCAATTATATGCCATTATATATCATTTTTTGGGACTAACCTATTAACCTAGTGCCCAGTGCCAGTTGCTGTTTTCTGCTTGTTTTTGCCTTTTTAGAAAATCATTATCAAAAAGTGTCCAAACGAGAAAAAAACTTTGGATTAATTTTTTCTGGACCAAAAGAGACCTGCGAAGCTTCGGGAGAAGACCAGAAGAGCCACGAGGAGGCGACAAGCCTGGAGGGCGCGCCCAGGGGGGTAGGGCGCGCCCCCAGGCTTGTGGGCCCCTCGTTGCCCCTCCTAACCTAATTCCAGCGCTATAAATTCCAAAATATCCCCATTACACCAGAGAGATAGAAGAGAAAACTTTTCTGCCGCCGCAAGCCTCTGTTGTTCCGTGATCCCATCTGAAGGCCTTTTCCGGTACTCTGCCGGAGGGGGAATCGATCACGGAGGGCTTCTTCATCAACCTTGCTGCCCTTCCGATGATGTGTGAGTAGTTTACCACAGACCTACGGGTCCATAGCTAGTAGCTGGATGGCTTCTTCTCTCTCTTTGATCTTTAATACCATGTTCTCCTCGATGTTCTTGGAGTTCTATCCGATGTAATCTTCTTTTGCGGTGTGTTTGTTGGGATCCAATGAATTGTGAGTTTATGATCAGATTATTCATGAGAAATATTTGGGTCTTCTCTAAACTATTTTATGCATGATTATTATAGCTTTGTATTTCTCTCCGATCTATCGATTTGGTTTGGCCTACTAGATTGATTTATTTTGCAATGGGAGAGGTGCTTTGTGATGGGTTCAATCTTGCGGTGCTCAATCCCAGTGACAGAAAGGGACATGACACGTATTTGTATTGTTGCCATTAAGGATAAAAAGATGGGGTTTAATCATATTGCTTGAGTTTACTTTGTCTACATCATGCCATTTGCTTAAGGCGTTACTCTGTTTTATACTTAATACCCTAGATGCATGCTGGATAGCAGTCGATGGGTGGAGTAATAGTAGTATATACAGGCAGGAGTCGGTCTACTTGTCTCGGACATGATGCCTATATACATGATCATTGCCATGAATCCGTCATAATTATTTGCTTTTCTATCAATTGCCCAATAGTAATTTGTTTACCCACCGTATGCTGTGTGTTCGAGAGAGAAGCCTCTAGTGAAAACTATGGTCCCGGGTCTATTTTTATCATATATTAAAAACCAAAAATACCTTGCTGCAATTTACTTACTTTTATTTTATTTAGTATTTTAGTTTATCTATTTATCCCTATCAGATTTAATCCTTGCAAATAACCGCTAGGAGGATTGACAACCCTCTTATTCGCGTTGGGTGCAAGTGTTTGCTCTTGTGTGTGCAGGTGCGCTTAACGGGATTTTGCTTGGTTCTCCTACTGGATTGATAACCTTGGTTCTTAACTAAGGGAAATACTTATCTCTACTATACTGCATCATCCTCTCCTCTTCGGGGAAATACCAACGGAATCTGCAAGTAGCAATTGATAACCTTGGTTCTTAACTGAGGGAAATACTTATCTCTACTGTACTACATCATCCTCTCCTCTTCGGAGAAATCCCAACACAGTTCACAAGTAGCACTAGCTAATCCTTATGCAGGAGATGGAACAATACATCCTGATATGCACTTGATCTATGTGGATGAAATTTGTGGATTGTTTAAGCTTGCAGGTTTATCCGAGGATGGAGTTAAGAAGAAGGTATTCCCTTTATCTTTGGAGGGAAAGGCATTGACATGGTATAGGACTATTGGATGATACTGGAACATGGGATTGGAACCCGTTGAAGCTGGAATTTCATCAGAAATTTTATCCTATGCATTTGGTTCATCGTGATCGGAATTATATATATAATTTTTGCCTCGTGAAGGAGAAAGTATCGCTCAAGCTTGGGGGAGGCTTAAGTATATGATGCACACATGCCCCAATCATGAGCTCTCAAGAGAAATAATTATACAAAACTTTTATGCTTGGTTTTCTCGTAATGATCAATCCATGCTCAATACTTCTTCTACTGGTTCCTTTATAAAGAGAACTATTGAATTCAAATGGGATCTTCTGGAAAGAATTAAACGCAACTCTGAAGATTAGGAAATCGACAAAGTTAAAGAGTCAGGTATAAATCTTGAGTTTGATAGTGTTAAATCTTTTATGGAAACCGATGCTTTTCGTAAGTTTAGTACTAAATATGGACTTGACTCTGAGATAGTAGCTACTTTTTGTGAATCATTTGCTGCTCATGTTGATCTCCCTAAGGAGAAATGGTTTAAGTTTCATCCACCTATTGAAATAAAGGACGAACCTATTATAGCTAAAGAGGAAACAATTATTTTAATGTTGATCTAGTTGTGCCTACTGCTTATATTGAGAGACCTCCTTTCCCTATTAGGATTAAGGAACATGCTAAACCTTCAACTGTGATTAATAAGAGTAATATTAAACCAATTAATCCCTCTGAACAAATTAAAGTTGAACCTAATATTGCAATGGATAAGGATCTCTTGGTTGATAATATTGATGGACATGTCATATATTTCTGCGATGAAGCAACTAGAATTGCTAAGCCAGAAACCAAAGATAAAAATAAACCTGTAATTGGCATGCCTGTTGTTTCTGTTAAAATTGGAGATCATTGCTATCATGGTTTATATGATATTGGTGCTAGTGTAAGTGCTATTCCATATTATCTTTATCAAGAAGTCATGAATGATATTGCACCTGTTGAGATTGAAGATATTGATGTTACTATTAAGCTTGCAAACAAAGATACTATTACACCACTTGGGATTGTTAGCGATGTTGAAGTCTTGTGTGGTAATATCAAATACCCCACTGATTTTCTAGTTCTTGGATCACTGATATGTCTCCAACGTATCTATAATTTATAAAGTATTCATGCCATGTTTACAACAATTTTATATGGTTTTGGTATGATTTGAATGGAACTAACCCGGACAGACGTTGTTTTCAGCAGAACTACTGTGGTGTTGTTTTTTGTGCAGAAATAAAAGTTCTCGGATTGGGCCCAAAATTTACGGTGATTTTTTATGGACCAAAAGAGACCCACGGAGCACCGGAGATGGACCAGGAAGTGGCCGAGGGCACCACAAGGCTGGGGGGTGCGCCCCTGAGCTTGTGGGACCCTCGGGCACTCCCCTGACGTGAATCCAATGCCAAATATTCCTATATATTGGGAAAACCCTAGAAAGAAACCTAGAACTCCCACGCCGCCGCCGCAAGCCTCTGTACCAAAGCGATCTCATCCGGAGCCCTATTTTGGTACTCTGCCGGAGGGGGGAATCATCACCGGAGGCCACCTTCATCATCCCGGCGGTCTCCATGACGAGAGGGAGTAGTTCACCCTCGGGGCTGAGGGTATGTACCAGTAGCTATGTGTTTGATCTCTCTCGCGCACGTTCTTGATTTGGCACGATCTTGATGTACCCCGAGCTTTGTTAATATAGTTGGATCATATGGTGTTTCTTCCCTCTCTATCTTCTTGTGATGAATTTAGTCTTTCCATTTGAGGTTTCATTGTTATCGAATTGAATATTTTGGATTTGAGAACACTTGATGTATGTCTTGCATGTGGATACCCATGGTGACAATGGGGTATTCTATTGAGTCACTTGATGTATGTTTTGGTAGTCAACTTGCGGATTCCCGTGACCTTGGGGTAATCTAGGCATAGG
The DNA here is from genome assembly GCA_039707655.1 of Elymus sibiricus. Lineage (NCBI taxonomy): Eukaryota > Viridiplantae > Streptophyta > Magnoliopsida > Poales > Poaceae > Elymus > Elymus sibiricus. Next base: position 390,782,776 of record CM077668.1, on the reverse strand, counting down.
GGTTGATTGCACGTTTTCATCTTCTTTTCTCTGATAGAAACTTTTGGGGTACTCTTTGAAGTTCTTTGTGTGGATTGAATATTATGAATCAGAAGTTGTTTGATGCATATCGAATAATCAACTCACAGATACTTGTGGTGACATTGGAGTATCTAGGTGACATTAGAGTTGGTTGATGCGTATCATATGGTGTTATTTTAGTACGAACTCTAGGGCTGTTTGTGACACTTATAGGGATGGCTCAATAGATTGATCGGAAAGGATAACTTTGAGGTGGTTTCGTACCCTACAACAATTTCTTCTTATGTTCTCCGCTTGATAGGAACTTTGGAGTGATTCTTTGTCGCACGTTGAGGGATTGCTATATGATTCAATTATGTTAGCACTATTGAGAGATTGCACTAGTGAAAGTATGAACCCTAGGCCTTGTTTCTAAGCATTGCAATACCGTTTGTGCTCACTTTTGTCACTTGCTACCTTGCTGTTTTTATATTTTCAGATTGCAAAAACCTATATCTACTATCCATATTACACTTGTATTACCATCTCTTCGCTGAACTAGTGCACCTATACAATTTACCATTGTATTGGGTGTGTTGGGGACACAAGAGATTTATTGTATTTGATTGCAGGGTTGTTTGAGAGAGACCATCTTCATCCTACGCCTCCCACGGATTGATAAACCTTAGGTCATCCACTTGAGGAAAATTTGCTACTGTCCTACAAAACTCTGCGCTTGAAGGCCCAACAGAGTCTACAAGAATAAAAGTTGCGTAGTAGACATCAAGCTCTTTTCTGGCGCCGTTGCCGGGGAGGTGAGTGCTTGAAGGTATATCTTTAGATCTTGCAATTGAATCTTTTAGTTTCTTCTTTATTCACCAGTTTGGTTTTATAAAAGAAAACTACAAAAAAATGGAATTGAGGTTGCCTCAAATGCTTTATCTTTATCACATCTTTCTTGAAAATGATGGTTCGAAAAATTGTGCTAAAGTGTTAGAAGAAGAATTCAATAAAATGTTTAGCATAAATTCTTTGAATGATAAGCATGATTGCAATGTTGTTAGTATGAATTCTTTGAATATCCATGATGCTAATGATATGCAAAGCCATAAGCTTGGGGATGCTATGTTTGATGAAGATGATATTTTTAGTCCCCCGAGTTTTGATGAGCAAATTTATTATGATGATAGCATGCCTCCTATTTATGATGATTACAATGATGAAAGTGGGTTTGGAAGAGTATCAACTCTAGGTAGAAATGATCCCACTATTTTGGAGGGTGTTGAATCTTATTGTAATAATTATGAAAGTGGATTTGGAGAGGTCATGACTTTATTTAGTGTTGAATCCACTACTTTGGAAGAGGTTTCAATTGATTATGACAACCAAGTTGCTATCTATGGTGATGACATGTATGATATAAACATTAATGATAACCATGAAATTTTTCATCATGATTTTAATGTTCAATTTGGTTATGTCAATCAATTACCTCATGATAGTTATTTTGTTGAGTTTTCTCCCACTATTATGAATGAGAAGGAATTTGCTTATGTGGAGAGTTATAAATTTCCTATGCTTGTTGATCATGAAAAGAATGCTTTATGTGATAGCTATATTGTTGAATTTGTTCATGATGCTACTGAAAATTATTACGAGAGAGGATCATATGCTAGTAGGTATTGCAATAATATCAAGTTTCCTCTCTATGTGTTGAAAGTTTTGAAGTTATACTTGTTTTGCCTTCCTATGCTAGTTGATTCTTGCTCCAATAAATTGTTTGCTCACAAAATCCTGATACGTCTCCAACGTATCTATAATTTTTGATTGTTCCATGCTATTATAGTATCAATCTTGGATGTTTTATACACATTTACAAACAATTATATATCATTTTTTGGGACTAACCTATTAACTTAGTGCCCAGTGCCAGTTGCTGTTTTTAGCCTGTTTTTGGAGGATTTTTTCTGGACATAAGAGACACTAGAAGCTTCGGGAGAGGGCCAGAAGATAGAGGAGGTGGCCACGTGCCACCAGGGCGCGCCCCAGGGGGGGTGGCATGCCCTGGTGCCTCGTGGGCCCACCTCTGCTCCGTTTGACCTAATTCCACCTCTATAAATACTCTAAAATCGGAAAACCAACAGAGGAGTCCATGAAATACTTTTTCCGCCACCGCAAGTTCCTGTTCTTGAGAGATCCCATCTGGAGGCCTTTTCTGGCACTCTGTCGGAGGGGGATTCGATCACGGAGGGGCTCTCCATCAACCTTGCTGCCCTTCCGATGATGCGTGAGTAGTTTACCACAGACCTTCAGGTCCATAGTTAGTAGCTAGATGGCTTCTTCTCTCTTTTTGATCTTCAATACAATGTTCTCCTTGATGTTCTTGGAGTTCTATCCGATGTAATCACTCTTTGCGGTGTGTTTGTTGGGATCCGATGAATTGTGAGTTTATGATCAGATTATCCATGAATATTATTTGAGTTTTCTCTGAACTCTTTTATGCATGATTGTTATAGCTTAGTATTTCTCACCGATCTATTGATTTGGTTTGGCCAACTAGATTGATTTATCTTGCAATGGGAGAGGTGCTTTGTAATGGGTTCGATCTTGCGGTGCTCAATCCCAATGACAGAAAGGGACATGACACGTATGTATCGTTGCTATTAAGGGTAAAAATATGGGGTTTATTCATGCATGAGTTTACTTTGTCTACATCATGTCATCTTGCTTAAGGCGTTACTCCGTTCTTTATGAACTTAATACTCTAGATGCATGCTGGATAGCGGTCGATGTGTGGAGTAATAGTAGTAGATGCAGAATCGTTTCGGTCTACTTGTCTCGGACGTGATGCCTATATACATGATCATTGCCCTGGATATCGTCATGATTATTTGCTTTTCTATCAATTGCCCAACAGTAATTTGTTTACCCACCGTATGCTATTTTCAGGAGAGAAGCCTCTAGTGAAAACTATGGCCCCCGGGTCTACCTCTATCTTATATTAAAAATTCTAAAAATACCTTGCTGCAATTTTACTTTATTTATTTTATTTTGTATTTTTGTTCGATCTATCTATCTATCACCATACAATTTAATCTTGCAATTAACCGCCAAGGGATTGACAACCCCTTGTTCGCGTTGGGTGCGAGGATTTGTTATTTTGTGTGCAGGTGCTGCTAACGAGTTGTTGCGTGATTCTCCTACTGGATTGATAACCTTGGTTTCATAACTGAGGGAAATACTTATCTCTACTGTACTGCATCATCCCCTCCTCTTCGGGGAAATCCCAACACAGCTCACAAGTAGCAAATCCCTATGCATAGGAAGTGTGTTAGGCTTAAATGTGCTTGCCATATGTTTCATGATGCTCCCATTATTGTTCAATTCTTCACTTTTTATGTGAACATCATTAAAATCATCATGCCTAGCTAAAAGGCTTTAAAGAAAAGTGCTTGTTGGCACGTTCTGATGGCTCTCCTTACTGAGAAGACTTACACAGTTTTGACCCAACTCGGTGGCATCGAAACAATCATCTCGGTAGCACCAAACTGTGTAAAAGATATGAACTTTAGGAATCTCGGTGGGACCGATACAAACAACTCGGATGGACCGAAGTGCAATGGCTAGGGCAATCCTCATCTCGGTGGCACCGATTGCATCAACTTGGTAGGACCGAAATGAAGCAATAAGGTAACAGAGAGTTGGCAAGCCATCTCGGTGAGACCGATTTGCAAAACTCGGTGAGACCGAAGTAAGTGCAAACGATTACAGAGAGTTGGCAAGGCCATCTCGGTGAGACCGAGATCCAATTCGGTGGATCCAATTTGTTAGGGTTTTGGCAGTGGCTAAGTCTTGGATGAACTCGGTGGGGCCGGATAGGAAATTTCGGTGGGGCCGAGTTAGAATGTAGGTTCTGGACAAATTTGGGTAGAGAGAGTGGTTGAGGGTTTAGGAGTACTGTCACTAAGCACTTGAGCAAAAGGACCATTAAGCAACACCTCATCCCCTTTTAATAGTATTGGCTTTCCTATGGACTCAATGTGATCTTGGATCACTAAACCAAAAATGTAGAGTCTTGAGCTTTTGCCAATCCTTGTCCTTAGCATTTTGAGGGGTCCACGTCTCTAGTCCATGCCATGCCAGTCATTGAACATCCTGAAATCTTAATCTTGAATGGACATTAGTTCAATGAGATATATGTTGTTATGAATTACCAAAACCACCAAGGGAGCAAATGTGCTTTCAAATACTTGGATCTGAAATCTTGAATTGGAGAGAGTCTTCGCATAGCTATTTAATTGTTTAACTACTCATTGTTCTTCACTTAAATCTTTTGGAGTAGTTTGTCATTTACTCTTGTTCTTCACTTATATCCTAAGAGTAAATTGTTGAATGAATTGAATGTCATAAATATAAAATTATATGTGCTTCATATGCTTGTCCCATGGGGAGTAATGACTTCACATACAAGAAGTATAAGTGGTAAAATTTATTGAAAGTTTGCAAACACAACATTGGTCACTTGAACAATTCATGAAAGAATATTGAAGGAAGAGAGATTTCACATATAAATATACTATATTGGACATCTTCTATGATTGTGAGCCCCCATTAATTATTTTCAACCTTGATCAAGTAGTTGAAGTTGGACAAGGAAAACAACGTAATGCCTTATGTTTGTTTATGTTCACATAGACGTTATATTGTCATGGATCCTCTAACATGTGGTGCTTGCTTAGGATCTTTTGCTAGCCAAAAATTCGTACTAAATAGAGATACTACTTGTGCATCCAAAAACCCTTAAACCCAGTTTCTTGTCATGAGAGTCCACCATATCTACCTATGGATTGAATAAGATCCTTCAAGTAAGTTGTCATCGGTGCACAAAGCAATAAAAATTGCTCCTAAATATGTATGATCTTTTATTGGAAGGGAAAATAAGCTTTGTACGAACTTGTGATGGTGAAGAAATAAAAGAGACGGACTGCATAATAAAGGTTGCCATCACAAGGGGCAATATAAAGTGACGTTCCTTTCCATTAAGAGCTTGCATATCCAAAAATAAAAAGCGCATGACAACCTCTGCTTCCCTCTGCAAAGGGCCTATCTTTTAATTTTCTGTATTTACTTTTATGCAAGAGCCAGTACTATTCATCCCTATTCTGCTCTATTTATTCTCTAGTGGGCAAGCATCATGTGGTTGGGAATTATCCAGACACATATCTCTAGTTGAATATAGGTGATAATGAGTTATTATTATTGACACTATCCCTGATAGGTCTCCGTCGTATCTACTTTTCCAAACACTTTTGCTCTTGTTTTGGACTCTAATTTGCATGATTTGAATGAAACTAACCCGGACTGACGCTGTTTTCAGCAGAACTACCATGGTGTTGTTTTTGTGCAGAAATCAAAGTTCTCTGAATTGGACGAAACTTTTTGGAGATTTTTTATGGAGTAAATAAAAATTACTGGTGCAAGAATCAACAGAAGAGGGGCCACCTGTTGCCCACAAGGCAACAGGGCGCGACCCCCCCTAGGGCGCGCCCTGATGCCTTGTGGGGCCCACAGGCGGCCGTCTGACCTAATTCCAACGCTATAAATTCTCTTTCCCCGTGAAAAAAATAGGAGAAGAAGTTTCATTGCGTTTTACGATACGGAGCCGGCGCGACCTCCTGTTCTTCATCGGGAGGGCTGATCTGGAGTCCGTTCGGGCCTCCGGAGAGGAGGATTCGACGCCGTCGTCAACATCAACCATCCTCCATCACCAATTTCATGATGCTCACCACCGGGCATGAGTAATTCCTTTGTAGGCTTGCTGGACGGTGATGGGTTGGATGAGATTTATCATGTAATCGAGTCAATTTGTTATTCCTTTGATCTATAGTATCCACTATGTTCTGAGATTGATGTTGCTATGACTTTGCCATGCTTAATGCTTACCACTAGGGCCCGAGTGCCATGATTTCAGATCTGAACCCTTTATGTTTTCATGAATATATTTGTGTTCTTGATCCTATCTTGCAAGTTATATGCACCTACTACGTGTTATGATCCGCATACCCCAAGGTGACAATAATTGGGATTCTTTCCGGTGATTGCCGTAGTTTGAGGAGTTCATGTATTCACTAAGTGCTAATGCTTTGTTCCGGTTCTCTATTAAAAGAAGGCCTTAATATCCCTTAGTTTCCTTAAGGACCCCGCTGCCACGGGAGGGTAGGACAAAAGATGTCATGCAAGTTCTTATTATAAGCACGTATGACTATATACGGAATACATGCCTACATTACATTGATGAATTGGAGCTATTGTGTATCACCCTAGGTTGTGACTGTTATATGATGAATATCATCCAACATAATTATCATCACCGATCCAATGCCTATGACTTTCTCATATTGGTTTCTGCTAAGTTACTTTGTTGCTACTGCTTTACACTTGCTACAAAACTGCTACTGTTACTGTTGCCGTTACTATTGTTACTGTTGCTACTGCTATCAAAACTATCATATTACTATGCTACTAAATACTCTGCTGCAGATATTTTATCTCCAGGTGTGGTTGAATTGACAACTCAACTGCTAATACTTGCAAATATTCTTTGGCTCCCCTTGTGTCGAATCAATAAATCTGGGTGAAATACTACCCGCGAAAACTGTTGCGATCCCCTATACTTGTGGGTTATCAAGGCCTTTTTCTGGTGCCGTTGCCGGGGAGCATAGCTCTATTTGCTGAGTCACTTGGGATTTATATCTGTTGATCACTATGAAGAATCTGAAAGACGCTAAGACCAAGATCGTTCCCTCTAAGACGAGGGGAGGTAAGGAACTGCCATCTAGCTCCGCACTTGATTCATCTTCTGTTTTGAGTAGGCTTGCGACACTACCACCTGCTATTCATTCTGATATGTCGCAAGTTATTGATGATACTACTTCTGCTATGAATGATACTTATGATGAAGCTAGTACTATGCTTGATAATACTGTGCCACTTGGTTAATTTCTTGCTGAACAAATTGCTAAAGCTAAAGAAACTGAAAATGTTGAAACTCTTGAAAATTATGATTCACCTGTTGGTGCAATACTTGCCCTCTTGTGTTTTGGAGATTGTTGATAGAAACAGGCATGGACTGATTTGTTTGCTAGTGCACACAGAAAGAAATAGTCCATGCAGTGCCGAAGAGAATGTTGTCTCAGGTGTACAGTTTGAGGAACTTCACCGAAGATTATCTACGTCGAAGAAGAATGAGCAACCGAGAAGAATGAAGTGAAGGAGTTGACCCCTCGAATGTTTATTGCTGACGCAAAGCAATTGGTTCGGTGATCGCGTCCGAAGCAATTGACTGCAGCGATGGAAGACGAAGACGAAGTGAAGACGTAGCATTCTTTTCGTTCTTCTTCTTTCATTCATTTGAGTCATAGGACCTCCGTACTATTAAGAGGGGTATAGGTTCTCGAAGCTTAGATCCGCTATGATGCTTAGCCCAAACCTATGCGAGACCGAAACAAATCTCTTTATGCTTCGAATGATTACCTACCAGCAGAAGACGTTGTTCTTCTTCGCTGTAGGAGATATCTTTCGAACTGAGGAGTTAGCATTACTTGCTCCGCACGTAATGTTACCGTTGTGCTCAAATTCCGACCGTTGGACTCGTGTCGTTCGGCCATTGGCTGCTCCACATGTCCAATTTGGTCATTTCCCATCTGGGAAGGCTGCAGCTATAAATAGCCACCCCGCTCCAACATTGCCCGTTGGCTGCTCCGCTTAAGATTTCTGAGAAGATTGATTGAGCATCCCCTCTCTGAGTGATTTGAGTTTAAAATCCACCGAGAGAAAAATCAAGAGCCGAAACTTAGGCACTGGTTGAGCATCACAGTAGTTCTGAGTTAGAGTTCTTGTACCTATTACTCTTGAGAGCTGCCCACTCTCTAGACGGATAGGTGTCGGCTCGAGTGTCGAAGAGTATTGTCTTCACCGAGCGAGATCTTCAGCAACCAAGAGTCTTGTGGTTCGCGAAGCGAGCTGGAGAGAGTTTATCTTAAGTGAAGGTTTGGAGATCGCCGACAAGTATCTTCCACGATTGAAATCAACTGGAGTCTGATCAGCTCCGAAGTTGAAGGAGAACAGGGCGAGGAGAGTTTATCCTCTGTGTTAAATCACAACCCCTCCAACCAGACGTAGTCCTTTGGCAGAAGGGCGAACTGGTCTACCAAATTCTTCTGTCGCCATCGAGCACCACTGGTTCACTTTACATTACTGCATTTCCTTCAGCAGTTTACATTCGTGCTCAGTGCCGATAGTTGTACCTGATCAATCACAGTTCATCAACTATCTGTCGCGTTATTATCGTTCTTCACCTCGCATCAAGTTAACTTGTTTATCATCGCAATACCGTATGTCTGCGTGATCTCGTCTCATGCCATATTCATTCACCCTGCATTTCTATCGCAGTCATACTTAGTTTTCTTTCGTAATTGAGCTCCAGATTACTAGTTGCATTTCTATCGATCAAGTTGGACTTGTGATATTCATCACTCGATAAAATTGCTGCATTCTCTATCGATAGATTTGGTCCTTGATAGCGAGCTAAATTGATTGCGTTGCTACCGAACATTATTTCCGCTGCCGTGATTGGGATCGGTTCAAAACATTCGAAAGAAATTTTGAATCTCCCATTCACCCCCCTCTGGTCGATATACTCTCGGTCCTAACAATTGGTATCAGAGCGGGTACTCCCTGTCTCTGTTTATTAAAGGTCTAACAACCTTGGAGTTTTGAGTATGTCGTATGCAGGTAGATCCTCGCACTCTGAAAGGTTTCCTATCTTCGATGGAAATGATTATATCTACTGGAGAGATCGAATGAAAATCAGACTTCAAGCTATCAACATTGAACTTTGGCAAATTGTGGAAGGTGGATACACTGTTAGGCATCCTGATGCTCCTTCTTCGAATGACGAAGTTATGATACAGTTGGATGCTCAAGCAAAAGATATTATCAGCAACAGCATCTCGAGAGATATCTTTATTCGGTTCCGAAAACTTGACACTGCTAAGCAACTCTGGGATGCCATCAAAGATGTTCATGAAGAATTCATCGCCAGAACAGATCAACACACAGATATGCTTCATGCCATGTTCGCTGGGTTCAGAAGTCTTCATAAGGAAAGTGCTATGGAACTCACTGATCGGTTGACAAATATCGTTGAAAGGCTTCGCCAACGTGGAGTAACAGATATCACCGATAGAGATGTGGTCAACAAGCTACTAAGTGCTCTTGATGCAACCTACGATCCAATCGTGACTGAAAGCAAGCAAAGACCTGACTATGAAGAACTTCACTATGTCGAGATCATGACGCTGTTGTCCATTCACGAAGAAAAGATGGAACTTGAGAACGGGATTCAAGAATCTTCTTCGAAAAGCGAAGGGGAAATTCAACTCACTATGGCAGTCCTCAAGAAGAAGATATCGAGAATCAACACTCTATCGCAAGAGAAATGGAAATGCTCGCTGAAAGACTAAGCTATCTCAGAAGACAGAATCTATGTCTCAGAAATGATGATGAAGTTGACATGCCTGGATCGTCTAGGAAATTGCCTCCGAAAGAAATGAAATGCTTCAAGTGCAAACAACCTGGTCACTTCATAGCAGACTGTCCTTGTTGGGAACAAGATGAAAAACACAGCAACAGATGGACTAATCGTCACTGCTCTGGATTCATTCAAGTGGATCATCACACTAAGCTCTCGAAGTAAAATGAAGCTACCGCATCATCTTCTTCGTCGAGACCAGTCACTGACGTGCAAACAAGAGCGACCATTGAATCCAATCTGAAGAAAATATCGCAGCTGACTAGAGTGTGTGCAGAAATGAATATGGAATCTGAAGATGAATTATCTGACTCCGAATCAGAAGACGAAGAGTTTTACAGAAACCTAGGAAGAGGCAATGCATTCGTTGCATATGAACCATCCGCAAAGTCTCTCGAATCAGATACGGATGACAATACTTCAAGTGATGATGAACCTGTTGCATTTTGTCTCATGGCAAAAACCTCAAAGGATCAGGTATCAGCAAAGCACCAAAAATCTAAGACTGCATATTCCTCTGAATACATTGCCTATGCTAAACTTGTTAAAATTGCAAAATCTCAACAAGATGAGCTAGAACGACTTGAGATGAATCTCAGGAAAACCGAAGGATTACTGGTCGAAGAGATGGAGAAGAATCAAAACTTGACTGAAAAGCATGATGCTTTCTCCTCAACGTTTGATGATCTTTCCGAACGATAGGATTCTCTTACAGTTGACTACGAGAATTTATCAGATGAACTCCTTGACAGGAATCAAGAACTCGGGTCACTGAAAGAGTCTTATAACGTGCTTGCGAAAGAAAAATCTTCTCTCTTCGCCGAGCAATCTAACAACCTTCCTGATGATTTTGTGCCTCCTTGCTTAAAATGCCTAGAACGTAGCAATGCTGAGTCAAATGCTGAAACATCTAATGCTGCCTTCAAGAATATTGTAACTGCTTCGAATGAAATCTCTAACCCCTCCTCCGAGGAATTTGTTGCTATTTCTGATGAAAATTGCAGGCTAAAGAACTTGCTTGAGACTGGTATGCTAAAGAGCCTTAAAGGGCATCAAACACTTTGTGATGTGCTCAAGAAGTCAATTCTACACAAAAACCCCCAAAAAGAAGGATTGGGTTTCAAAAGGAAACTCAACGTTGATGGAACCTACTGGACTCCCGAGCAATATCCTCGAACAAGTTGGGTTCTTGCTGGGAGCAAAACTCTCGAACCTGCGCTCCTATCTGGATATGACACTCCCATTCATGTTGGTTCTGTCGAGTCTGATGACTCAAACTACAAAGTTTTCAAACAACAGAATGGTAAGATTTTCGCTCGATATGTTGGGACTAACTGCAGGTCTGGTTCACCCAAAAAGAAAATCTGGGTGAAGAAATGTATCATTGAAAATCTATCTGTCACTGCTAACCTGAACCTGCAGAGCAATTCTCCTCGAGGAAATGAAAATCCATCGCAGTATGGGACTGAAACTTCCTCGAATGCATATCAGCTAAACCTTCGACAAAAGGAGTATATGCGCATCTCCTCGAATCATTATGCTCATGTCTCTGGGAACAATTTCAATGCTTACTCATATGATTACTCTCGAGATACACAGGTGATCTACGGAAATCAACGAAGGAATGTCCCTGCTCAGTCAAGACAAATGAGATATGCGCCGCCCACACAAGTGTGGGTTGCGAGAAAGAACTAACCCATCTTGCAGGAACTCGCTCTCAGGGATTTTAATCGTATATCCTTTGCCCTGAGATCTATATTGTTGGTGCTAGTTCTTTGTGTTTATTTGTTCTTTGATTGTTGTTAGTTTTCGAGTCGCCGTGTTTCTGTTTCGTCCAATGAACAACTCACTCATAGCTTCTCTCATTTGGTGTTTCTTCTCGTTTGCCTGAGTGATTTGTTTCGGACCCTTTTTTCCCTCTATTCTCTCTCATCTAAATCTATGATGTCTGTCATGAGCATGCAATTTGATCTGAAGTAAATCTCTCTCCGACGTCCTTGGTCACGAAAGAAATTATCTTCGAACATTTACTCATTTTTGGCATTGTGCCCTTCATACCTTTCGTCCTCCCGCTCTCTTCCCGAGATTTTCGTAGGAAACGGTTGCCACGTGCCCACGATCTTTTTTGATCGTGATCATGTCCGTTGAATGCGGAACGTCGCGCATCTATAGGCCGTAGATTTCGGAGGGGTGGATCAGCCCTCCAGCTATAAATACCTCTCGCCGCGTCTTCTTCCTCATTCGCGCAAACCCTCGTTTCACCCTCATTCGAGCCCGAGCTCGAAGCAACTCCGGCAAGCAACTCCGGTGAAGCCTCGTCGCAGCCGTAGTTGATCTAAGTTGCCAAGTTAGGGCGCCTAGATCTAGAACTGCTCGTCTGCATCTCTCTGTTCTTGGGCAGTTCTTACCATCTTAATTTATCTCGATTTATTTCACTGCAGTAGATCTTTAGAAATCACTAGGATTTGACTAGTGCGGTTTGTAGTTCTTCCTCGCACTCCGTCTCCTCATCTTGGGTTCATATGTGTTGTCCGAAAGATTAGATGGTTTTCAATCTACCCTGTATCATCTGAGGCTAGCTTGTAAAATCTATCAAGGATATCTAATTGGATTTCCATGAGTTCCCTAATCCTCCTAAAAATCTTTTTCATTCAAAAATAGTTCTGTGCATGCTTGTGACCCTACCTTGTTTTTCCCTCGCATCTATTCTATTTCACAGGTTGGTCATGTCACAGAGCTCGGAAGAACACTCAGATTCTGAAGGATATTTGCCTCAGTTCCCACCAAGATCAGAACGAATAAGAATGACAGGAGGAAGAAAATCCTCAAAGCCACCCAAGGCCCCGAAGAAGAATCAAGAATCTGTGTCCGAAGGAGATTCTGAAGAAATTCCCTCTGCTCACAGTCAGCCCGATGATGAATTGGTCACTGACGCTCTAACCATCTTTTCTGATGCAAATCCCAAAAAGGGCGGTCGTGGCAGAGAAAAGAACACTACTGCTGAGATGTCAGATCCCGAAAGCTACAGAACTCCACCTGAAGGAGAATCAACAACAGATCGCAACAACAGGTTGCAGGGAATTCGCCGCCACTGGGCTGGCAAATGGTTCCGTTATCAAAATGTTTGCGAAAAGTACCAGATCCTATTTGCCTTCACGCCACCATGGAATGACTGCATTGCAGAAAATTGCATAGGCCCAGATGATGAAAAAGTCAGGCCACCTCAGCCAGCAAATGCTCATCCTGACTCCCTCAAAACTATCGCAGATTTCCCCGAGGAAGTGGCTAAAAGGGCGAAAGCCAAGGCCAAACGAGAAGCCAGAGAAGCTAAGAAGAATCAAGTCGAAGCTAGAAACGTTGCGCTAACCCAGCAAGACGTGCAGAAAAACAAGGAACGTGCATCAGCTTCGAAGGGAAGCAAGTCTGAGAAATCGGTTTCCCCTCGTGCACCACGAAAGAAAACCCTTATCAAAAGAACCAAGAAGGTTGTTCCCGACTCGTCTGATGAGTTATCCGATGAAGAAAACCCAGATGAAATTCCATTGTATGATCGTCCCACCATTCTCAACAAGCCACACTTGAGTCCTTCGCCAGTGAAAACATTGCCATCACCGAGGAAGTCTCCCAGGCATGCACCTATGCCATTCACTGATAAACCTTCGGGTTCTGCGACCCCGAGAACTTTGTCAGGTGCCGCTACGAAGAGAAAGCTGCAGTCAGAAGAGAAAGCAGATGTGGCTGCCAAAAAGGCCAAGCTCAATGTTCCTGCTTCCACAGAGGAACAAAAATATGACTTCAATTTCATAATTGATGTAATTGAAAGCGCTGCTTATGATGCTAATGCTAATGATGTGTGCGATCTCGGTTTGCCCGATGATGTTACCAAATTGGTGACGAAGCATTTTATTGAGCTGAAGAAAATCTCCAAGAAGCTCAACAAAGTTGTCAAAGAAAAACAAGCTATCGAGCAAATGAGAAATGAGGCCAAATCTGAGTCCAAAAGGAAAAAGAGGAACAAAGAAATTGTTGAACTCACCAAGGCTCTGAGCGTCTTGCGCAATGAGAAAATTGAGTGGCACTCTCGCTTGCACATGGAAGTATCTCAACTGTGTGACAGGAGAAACGAGGAGATTGCTCACCAGGCAGATCTCGCTCGGAGAAGAGCTCAAGAGGAAAAGCGTCAGAAGGCCAGGGCGAGATCAAGCAAACCGAAAGTTAACAAAGAGCACCGCCTTCAGAACGTCTCTGCTGATCCTACTCCAATACCCTTGCAGCAAGTTCCACCTTCTCCTCCTCGCGAAGATGAACTCATGCAGCAGGCTGGTACTGAAGAGGTTCTCATTCCTGATCCAGTTGCCCAAGTGCAACATGAAGAAGTTGATATATTCCTGGTAAGGACTGATGAGGAAAATGCACCTCCCAAGCAGCAATCCCCAACTGATGAAGTTGATGAAGAGATTGAGGTTGAAAAGCCAGATTCATCACCTCCGAAAACATTGCAAGTTGAGCCCTCCAAATCAAATGAGGAAAATGATAAGAATGAGGGGGAGCTCAATGCTTCCCGAGAGAAAACACCCCCGGTCTCATCATCTGGTGCCCCTACCCAGATGGATGTTGATCCTGCTCCTCGTACCACTGCACCACAGTTGGTACAGGAAGAAAAGAAATCAGATGAGCCGATGGCTCGAGAAGAAACTGCCCCACCTGCCGTGCCTCATGCTACCGAGAAAGAAGTTGTCTCACCTCCCACCGAAGAAACTGCAAGAGAAGAAAAGGCCCTTGTGCCTGAAAGTCAGAAAGATGCCGAAGGAGTTCCGGTGAGCAAGAACATCAGTCAGTCCAGTGCTTCAAAGCTGTCTGTACGACAGAAATCAAGGAAGTCTCATGCTCCTCTCAAGCCTATCGATGAAGGTGTGCCTGCTCCTGATGATGTCCGAACCAAATCCATGGCCGATGAGTAATCGCCGCGAAATCCACTGGAAATCTTTCCTCTGTTTCCCGTCGAAGATGGCCCGAACGGTCCAGCATTTAATGAGCAGTTTCATCGCTCGAAACTTGCATTCTTTGGACCAGTCCGTATGAAGGAGAAAGGACTTCGTTGTCACCGAGGTTCTGGACAAAGGAGTAGGCTGTGTATTATGCTCGTATCCTGTATGGCAAGAATCGTATATTCAAGCACAAGATTCTGGACTTTGCCAAGCTAGAAAGCATACCGTGCTTCCATCACACCTTCGAGCAAATTGAGCAGGTCTATCTGAAGAGTTTTCCTCGATTCAACCATGGCTGGAACCGTGAAGTTGTCCTTCAGTTCTATGCCACTCTTTATATCTCAGGGGACCTCAATGACAGCAGCACATGGATCCTCGAATGGATGACTGAGGAAGAAAGAATCAAATGCACGGCTGACCAGTTTTTGGCCCTGTTAAATTTACCTCGTTTCGAATTCGATGCCTCACGAGAACACAGACTGCATTTCTGGGATGTATCCAAAGCTCATCTGCATATGCTGATGGACCCTAAGCTTGTTGGTGACGAGTGCACTGAAGCAAATCCAAAGCATCTGGCCTATGAGAACAAAGTGTTGTTCTATATCCTCTGCAATTCTCTCACGCCAACAAACCGGCCTGAAAACATTCAAGGAATTGTGGCTAATACTCTTCATGCTATAGCTCATGGTATTCGGTTTGACATTCCCGATCTTCTTATTCGCAACCTGGCCTATGCAGCTGATAGCCCTCAAGTATTGAAGCCATTTGCACCATGGGTCATGTTCGCCATTGAGCAGCTTATCGAGAAAAAGTTTTTCTGCCCATATGTCCCGAAAGTTTTCATGCCACCAGTCCAAGACACTCTCCGAATTGTAAAGGATATTGGGAAAGGAAAGACACCAATTGATGCAACTGCTTCTGCCTCTGCGAAAGCTCCGAAGGTGAAGAAGGTCATAATTGAAATCCCTCGTGAAGAAAATCCATCTCTGTATGAGATCTGTCTCCGTACTCAACAAGCTTTGGAAAGTCACATCAAGCTCGATCGTAAAGAAAAAGTAGAAATGATGACTGAAATCAATCTGCTTCATAATTATGCTCGTCAAGCCCTGCTGTATGAAAAGGAACAGAAAAAGCGCTCATGGACCCTTCTCCGCAAGCATTATTCTCGTGAACAACTGTTTGCGAATGGAATCGAGAAAGATTATGATCATCTGGAGTTGTTTGAAGTCCCTCGCATCCGAAGGCAAACTCCTGTGCTTCCTCAGCGCTCTGCCTCAACCGACCTGCTGTTTGTCGAACCCGATGATGCACTCGAAGACACAGCAGGCACATTCATATACAAACCAGATGAACTTCGCACTGCTACTCCCGATGCTAATCCCGAAGCCCGTGCTGCATCTCCAACTCCTGCCTCGGCCTCGACCATCGCTCGTTCTGCTTCGCCGAACAGTTTGAGTTCTGGGGATTCTTCGGACGAGTAGTTCCTTGCATGCATTCTCTTTCCTTTTTGACACTTGTTGACAAAAAGGGGGAGAAGAACATCGAGAATATATAATAGCGGGTCATTTGCAGGGTGTTTCTATTCGCCATTTGCTTTTCGTTCGAACAATTTGCTTTTGGTCGTTGAACTTTTGGTCGTGAAACTTGTTCTCACCGTCTATGGTGTTGGCACACTGCGTCGTCATGTACCGTTAATAACCCCTGCAATGCTATAGTTGCTATCGTTTCATTATTTGTTTGCAGGTGCAATCGAATGCTTACTTCCTTGCAATGATTATCCTCAAGGAGAATTGGAAATTATGTCTCTCGAAGAGTGACATCTCATTACTTAAAACTTCATATATCTTACTCCTATGCTTATCTTTCGATATCTAACGATGCAGGAGAAGAAAAATCGCTTCAAGTAAAGTCATTCGTGGATTCTAAAGAAAATTCTCTCTATCTATCTGACAAGCTGTTTTCCCTCGCACATATCTATGATATCATTTTTGTTGCTGGAAAACTTCATCTGAAATATATCCACTCCGAGCAATATACTTGAGTCTCCCTTGCTTTGATTGCTTTTGCCCTGATTGTTCCTCGAACATCTAACTTGCAGGGAAATTTATATCTCGTGTGGAATTTAAACTATGTTCTGAGAAAATCTTCATGGCGTATCCTTTGCCACAACGCTTTTCTAACTATCATTGCTATCTAACTAACCTTTGTCAAAGGTTGTGTGTGGCAGGAAATACCTCAGACACCACCGAGTGCATTGGATAAAGCTACGAATGAGATCATCTGTCAATGTCACTCATACGAAGATTCACCTCGCCTCCTTATTATGTCCTAATGATCAGTCAAATCAGAATGATGCATATCTTCAGGGGGAGCATGTCTTATCTTCGTATTTATCTCTCGTCTTTCAATTTCCATCACATTCCATTTCATTCCTTTATCTATCTTTGGATGTGTTCTGTTTTGTCAACAATCGTCCAAAAAGGGGGAGATTGTTGGTGCAATACTTGCGCTCTTGTGTTTTGGAGATTGTTGACAGAAACAGGCATGGACTGATTTGTTTGCTAGTGCACACAGAAAGAAATAGTCCATGCAGTGCCGAAGAGAATGCTGTCTCAGGTGTATAGTTCGAGGAACTTCCCCGAAGATTATCTACGTCCAAGAAGAATGAGCAACCAAGAAGAATGAAGTGAAGGAGTTGACCCCTCGAATGTTTATTGCTGACGCAAAGCAATTGGTTCGGTGATCGCGTCCGAAGAAATTGACTTCAGCGATGGAAGACGAAGACGAAGTGCAGACATAGCATTCTTTTCGTCGTTCTTCTTTCATTCATTTGAGTCATAGGACCTCCGTACTATTAAGAGGGGTATAGGTTCTCGAAGCTTAGATCCGCTGTGATGCTTAGCCCAAACCTATGCGAGACCGAGAGAAATCTCTTTATGCTTCGAATGATTAGCTGCCAGCAGAAGACGTTGTTCTTCTTCGCTGTTGGAGATATCTTTCAAACTGAGGAGTTAGCATTACTTGCTCCGCACGTAATGTTACCGTTGTGCTCAAATTCCGACCGTTGGACTTGTGTCGTTCGGCCATTGGCTGCTCCACATGTCCAATTTGGTCATTTCCCATCCGGGAAGGCTGCGGCTATAAATAGCCACCCCGCTCCAACGTTGCCCATTGGATGCTCCTCTTAAGATTTCTGAGAAGATTGATTGAGCATCCCCTCTCCGAGTGATTTGAGTTTAAAATCCACCGAGAGAAAAATCAAGAGCCAAAACTTAGACAGTGGTTGAGCATCACAGTAGTTCTGAGTTAGAGTTCTTGTACCTATTACTCTTGAGAGCTGCCCACTCTCTAGACGGATAGGTGTCGGCTCGAGTGTCGAAGAGTATTGTCTTCACCGAGCAAGATCTTCAGCAACCAAGAGTCTTGTGGTTCACGAAGAGAGCTGAAGAGAGTTTATCTTCAGTGAAGGTTTGGAGATCGCCGACAAGTATCTACCATGAGTGAAATCAACTGGAGTCTGATCAGCTCCGAAGTCGAAGGAGAACAGGGCGAGGAGAGTTTATCCTCTATGTTAAATCACAACCCCTCCAACCAGACGTAGTCCTTTGGCAGAAGGGTGAACTGGTCTACCAAATTCTTCTGTCGCCATCGAGCACCACCGGTTCGCTTTACATTACTGCATTTCCTTCAGCAATTTACATTCGTGCTCAGTGCCGATAGCTGTACCTGATCAATCACAGTTCATCAACTATCTGTCGCGTTATTATCGTTCTTCACCTCGCATCAAGTTAACTTGTTTATCATCGCAATACCGTATGTCTGCGTGATCTCGTCTCATGCCATATTCATTCACCCTGCATTTCTATCGCAGTCATACTTAGTTTTCTTTTGTAATTGAGCTCCAGATTACTAGTTGCATTTCTATCGATCAAGTTGGACTTGTGATATTCATCACTCGATAAAATTGCTGCATTCTTTATCGATAGATTTGGTCCTTGATAGCAAGCTAAATTGATTGCGTTGCTACCGAACATTATTTCCGCTGCCGTGATTGGGATCGGTTCAAAACATTCGAAAGAAATTTTGAATCTCCCATTCACCCCCCCTCTGGTCGATATACTCTCGGTCCTAACATCACCAATTATGCCTAGCCCTCCTACTAGACCTGAAACATCTGATGGTCATGTCTTTAATAGGGAGATAGCTGGAGCAATTCTTGCTTGTAATGATAGAGATGAGGTTATAAACTTGCTCGCTGAAATGAAAGAAAAATCTATGAGGGAGAGAATGAAATATGATCCTAAGTTTTCTACCTCTCCCATATTTGTTACCGATAAGGATTATGAATTCTCTGTCGATCCTGAGTTAATTACTTTGGTTGAATCTGATCCTTTTCATGGTTATGAAACTGAAACTGTTGTGGCACATCTTACTAAGTTGAATGATATTGCCACCCTATTTGCTCATGAGGAAATTTTTTGCTATTACTATATTCTTAAGTTGTTTCCTTTCTCATTAAAGGGTGATGCTAAGAAATGGTTTAATACTCTTGCTCCTGGTTGTGTGCGTAGTCCCCAGGATATGATATATTACTTCTCTGAAAAATATTTTCCTGCTCATAAGAAACAAGCTGCCTTACAGGAAATATTTAACTTTGTGCAAATTGAAGAAGAGAATCTCCCTCAAGATTGGGGGAGGCTTCTCCAACTACTTAATGCTTTGCCCGATCATCCTCTTAAGAAAAATGAAATACTTGATATCTTTTATAATGGACTAACCGATGCTTCTAGGGACTACCTAGATAGTTGTGCTGGTTGTGTTTTCAGGGAACGAACTGTTGGACAGGCTGAAGTACTATTGAATAATATATTGAGAAATGCCGATGATTGGACACTTCCTGAACCACCACCTAAGCCAATTCTGAAGAAGAGAGGTATTTTATTTCTCAGTCCAGAAGATATGCAATAAGCTAAGAAATCTATGAAGGAAAAAGGTATTAAAGCTGAAGATGTTAAGAATTTAGCACCTATTGAAGAAATACATGGGCTCGACATCCTGACACAGGTAGTGGAGGTAAATTCTCTCACTAGATTTGATGAAGGTGATATTCCCTATAATAAATCTGCTAGTCAATGCTTGTACGAATTTGATAATTACATCATTAAACAGGAACACTTTAATATGTATGTTAGCAATCAACTAAAACGAAATGCCATCATGATTGAATGCTTGAGTGATTTGATGCTTAGAACTGCTAATGATGTTAAATGCTCGAGTAAACATGCTTCTATGGTTCAGACTCAGTTAGAACAAATTGCTAAGTCGCAAAATGATTTGCTTGATGAGATGAATGATACGTCTCCAACGTATCTATAATTTTTTATTGTTCCATGTTGTTATAATATCAATCTTGGATGTTTTATAATCATTTACAGCAATTTTATATCATTTTTGGAGACTAACCTATTAACCTAGTGCCCAGTGCCAGTTGCTGTTTTCTGCCCTGTTTTTGTTTTACAGAAAATCAAAACCAAACGAAGTCCAAATGCCACGAAACTTTTTGGAGATTTTTTATTGGACAAGATAAACACTAGAAGCTTTGGGAGAGGGCCAGAAGACGAAGGAGTGGGCCACGAGGCACCAGGGCGCGCCCCAGGGGCGGGGTGGCGCGCCCTGGTACCTCGTGGGGCCCACCCAGCTCCGTTTGACCTAATTCCAGCACTATAAATTCCAGAAAAATCAGAAACCCTCAAGGGAGTCCACGAAATACTTTTTCCGCCGCCGCAAGTTTCTGTTCCAGAGAGATCCCATCTGGGGTCCTTCTCCGGTAATCTGCCGGAGGGGGAATCGATCATGGAGGGGTTCTACATCAACCTTGCTGCCCTTCCGATGATGCGTGAGTAGTTCACCACAGACCTTCGGGTCCATAGGCAGTAGCTAGATGGCTTCTTCTCTCTTTTTGATCTTCAATACAATGTTCTCCTCGATGTTCTTGGAGTTCTATCCGATGTAATCACTTTTTGCGGTGTGTTTGTTGGGATCCGATGAATTGTGAGTTTATGATCAGATTATCCATGAAATTATTTGAGTCTTTGTTGCACTCTTTTATGCATGATTATTATAGCGTCGTATTTCTTCTCTGATCTATTGATTTGGTTTGGCCAACTAGATTGATTTATCTTGCCATGGGAAGAGGTGCTTTGTAGTGGGTTCGATCTTGCGGTGCTCAATCCCAGTGACAGAAAGGGACATGACACGTATGTATCGTTGCTACTAAGGGCAAAAAGATGGGGTTTATTCATACGTGAGTTTATCTTGTTTACATCATGTCATCGTTCTTAAGGCATTACTCCGTTCTTATGGACTTAATACACTAGATGCATGCTGGATAGCGGTCGATGTGTGGAGTAATAGTAGTAGATGCAGGCAGGAGTCAGTCTACTAATCTTGGATGTGATGCCTATATACATGATCATTGCCTTGGATATCGTCATGATTATTTGCTTTTCTATCAATTGCCCAACAGTAATTTGTCTACCCACCGTATGCTATTTTCTTGAGAGAAGCCTCTAGTGAAACCTATGCCCCCCGGGTCTATCAAAATCATATTACTAAAACCCTAAAAATATTGCTGCCATTTTCTTTTATTTATTTTATTTTGTATTTTTGTTTCAATCTATCTATCTATCACATACAATTTAATCTTGCAATTTACCACCGAGAGATTGACAACCTTTCATTTGCGTTGGGTGCAAGGATTTGTTGTTTGTGTGCAGGTGCTGCTAACGAGGTGTTGCGTGATTCTCCTACTGGTTTGATAACCTTGGTTTCATAACTGAGGGAAATACTTATCTCTACTGTGCTGCATCATCCCTTCCTCTTCGGGGAAATACCAACGCAAGCTACAAGTAGCAGGAAGAATTTCTGGCGCCATTGCCGGGGAGACATCATCAACATCTATCAAGTACCTTTGCATAAACTATCATCTCCTTCCATTTACTTTATTTGCCATTTGCCTCTCGTTTTAATCTCCCCCACTTCTAAAACGTTTTTACAAAAATACAAAAATATTTTCTGTTTGCCTTTTTCTTACTTGCTTGCTTACTTTTATTGCCTTCCTGTCGAACACACCGGAACAGAAACTAAAAGTAAAAATATAAGATACTATGGATCCAGATAAAGTTTACTACGTGAATCATCTTTTATCCATTCGTGCTCATGCTGAAACCCCAACTAGTTTAGTTGAGGGGAAATCTTTAAAGGAGCATGCTCATTTTGTGTGTCACCATTTGTCTGAAAAAGGGAGACTCCTATGGCATCAAATAAATAGTTTGCTATGCTATGCTTGGAATCTATGCGAACTTTATGATTTTACTTGTTGCTCTAAGAACGCTAAAAAACACCTTCCCTACCTATGTGAGTTTAATGATAATGAAATCTTATCTTCTTATGCCAAGGGTGTTTATAATTACTATGATATCGAACAAATTGAAGAATTTGTTGCTTTTAAGGGTGCTTATGAAGTTGCTTCTTTGAGTGAAAAGTATGATATTACTTTCCACAAATCTGAAAATTTTGCCATACTTAAGTATTGCTATGAAAATTATGCATCTAATGCCTATGTTAGTGAATTTATTGAGAGAATGTCTACTGCTTTGAAAGAGAATAATGATACACATGAATCTATAAATAATCATGATTCCGGTGATTCGATTGAAATATCCCCTCTTGATGAACATGATGCTTGTCATTCTTATTACCACGATGCCAATATTGAAGATGCTTATAGAGATGAACTTTCTATAGTTCCTTATGTTAAAAATTAAATTATTGCTATAACACCCATACTTGATAGCTCCTTGAATGAAAAGCATGATTGCAATGATGTTACTATAAATTCTATTAGTGTCAATTGTGCTAATGATATGCAAAACCACAAGCTTGGGCATGATAATTTTGTCATGTCCACTACTTATTGCAATGACCATGATTGGGGTGATAATGTTTTTTATGATCTTGAAAATTTATTTAAGTCTCATGATAAATATGTTATTGACAATAAAATTTGCAACACTATTAAAAGTGGGTTTGGAAGAGCGTCGACTTTAGGTAATAATGATCCCACTACTCTGGAGAATTATCAATCTTATGAAATTTTTGATAAAAGTGGGTTTGGAGAGGTCATAACTTTCGTTGATGATAATAACACTATTTTGGAAGATAATAAAAAATTTATGCATGTGGATCATGATGAGAATATTTTATATGATAGCTATATTGTTGAATTTGAGTATGATCCTACATGTAATTATTATGAGTAAAATATGGATGTAGAAATTTTCATGTTATTAAATTACCTCTTGTTATGTTGAAATTATCAATGTTTTATTCTTCTCCTTTGCATATGCTAGAAATTTCTTGCCTTGATAATTTGTTCGCTTATAAAATGCAATGCATAGGAAGTATGTTAGACTTAAATGTGTTTTTCACATGCTACATGAAGCTCTCTTTGTGTTTCAATTATTATCTTTCATGTGAGCGTCATTGAAATCTCAAGCCTATCTTAATGGCTATAAAGAAAGAGCTTGTTGGGAGGCAACCCAATGAATAAAATAATTATTTTCTGTTATTGTGTGTTTTCACTGTCATGCTAGTGGTATGATTGTGTTTTTGTGTTTTTAATTAGTGTTTGTGCCAAGTAAAGCCTTTAGGATGATTTGCAAGATAATATAATTGATGATGTTTGGAAAACAGAAAGTTTTGCGTCCAGTGCCTGAATTTTGTTTCTGCACTGGAGCGCCGGAACCTTCTGAATTTTTTACAAAATATTTATATATGAATTGCCCACGTTTTCCTAATGTTTCAGAATTTTTGGAGTTACAGAAGTATGACCATAATTCAGATCTCTACAGACTGTTCTGTTTTTGACAGATTCTGTTTTTGATGCACTACTTGCTTGTTTTGATGAATCTATGGATTGTATCGGGGGGTATAAGCCATGGTGAAGTTAGAGTACAGTAGGTATAATGCAAAAATAAAATATGAATGGGTTTGCAACAGTACTTATAGTAGTGATTTATTTTGTTATACTAACGGATCTCACGAAGGTTTTGTTGAGCTTTGTGTGATTGAAGTTTTCAAGTTTTGGGTGAGATCACGATGGATGAAGGAATAAGGAGTAGTAAAAGCCGAAGCTTGGGGATGCCCGAGGCACCCCAAGGTAATATTCAGGGAAGACTCAAGCATCTAAGCTTGGGGATGCCCCGGAAGGCATCCCCTCTTTCTTCTACCAACCATCGGTAATTTTACTTCGAGCTATATTTTTATTCGTCACATGATATGAGTTTTGCTTGGAGCGTCTTGTATTATATGAGTATTTGCTTTGTTTGGTTTTTAGTTTGTCACAATCATCTTTGCTTAACACACCTATCTTGAGAGAGCCACACGTTTATCATCATTTGTTAGAATACTCTATGTGCTTCACTTAAATTTTTTGAGCTAGGCAGTTGCTCTAGTGCTTCACTTAAATCCTTTTGAGCACGGTGGTGGCGAAATTTTGAAGAAATAAACTCTCATGCTTCACTTATATTATTTTGAGAGTTGATTAAAATTTTGAAGAAATGAATTCTCATGCTTCACTTATATTATTTTGAGAATTGATAAGATTGAAATTTTGAAGAAATATTTGCACTCTCATGCTTCACTTAAATCTTTTTGAGAGTTGATGATAGTAATGGTAATTTGCACAAGATATGAAGTTGGTCCCAAAGTGATGAATATTCAAGAGGGATATAAATAAAAACTTTCATATAGATCATTGGATATGACGAGTGTGATTCCTTGCAATAGTTTTGCGATATGGAAATGATAATATGTGAGCCATGTTAGTGAGTAATTGTGATTTAGTAAGAATATTAGTGTTAAGGTTTGTGATTCCCTATGCATGCACATTAAGTCAATAGTTAGGCAATGAAATTATATCCTACTTATGGTGCATTATTCGGTGTTAGTTGTGTTCAATGCATGTTTATGACCGTTTTCATTTTTTGGTTGGTTGCTTCTCAATCTATTTGCTAGCCTTCATTTGTACTAAGCGGAAATACTGCTTGTGCATCCAAACTCCTTAAACCCAAGTTGTGCCAAATGAGTCCACTATATCTACCTATATGCGGTATTTCAATGCCGTTCCAAGTAAATTTGCGTGTGCCAACTCTAAATTTTCAAAATAATTTTCCGTTTTGTGTGCCCATACCGCTCATGAAGCGGCAGGGGGTGGCCATTATTTTCCATACTAGGTGTGTTATTCTCACGATGAGTGTTTATTCACTTGTCATTGCACGAGATAATGGTTGGTAATAGGGATGCACAGTCCCACAATGAAATCAAATTAATAACAACAAAATTCCTTGGAAAGTGTTGGTATGGAGGGCACCCGTGGATACGGCTAGCCATGGATTGTGAAAGAATGGTGGAAAGGAAATAAACTTTACTTTCTGTTTGGGAACCACCTATGATGTGTCTAGCATGGAAAATATTGGGAATTCTCAGTCGTTTTCGTTGACAGGAAAAGCATGCCTCTCAAAATATTTTTATCTCTTTAATTTCAGCTTTGAGCTCTGGCACATTTGACAAATCTCTGCTTCCCTCTGCGAAGGGCCTATCTATTTACTTTTATGCAATTTTTATTTTTACTTTGAGTCTCCATCTTCTCTTACAAAAGCACCAACTAGAGAGCACTATTGTCATACTTGTGCATTGGATGTAGCTAATATTTGAGTGTGTTTCATGAATGGATCAATGATTGAGCATAATGGGCTAGGGATGTAGCTAATAGTTTATTAAGCGCAACACTCGCAGTTATGATTATAACTTGATATTCGATAAATATCGTTCTGTGTTTGTCGTTTTGCCTGCTCCTGTCCTCTTTGATTTTCAGAACAAACAGAGATATTTTCTTCATGAGAATGAGGTGCACGAGTACAACACGGCAGTTGAAGCTGCCCGTCTGGCTGAGGAGACGGCTCAGAACTCCTCCACGAGCTACCACTTCGATTATTATCCTGGACAGCCATGGCAGTAGACCAAGCTAGGCTAAAATCCTAAGCTTGGGGGAGTACGTATTTCTCACCGACATTACATTCATGTTCACACATTCATTCCATTTGTCGGTGTTCATACTTTTTCATTGTATATCCATGTTAGTTTTATTTTCGCCTTCTTCTTGTGTGTTTGAAACTTCAAAAAACCCAAAAATATTTTTCACTACTTTTCCGTTTTTCTTTCTCTTTAGTTAGTTCGTAGTATTAAAAGAAAACCGAAAAATATTTCTCGCTTCTTCTTTTGCTTGTTGGGAGCTCTCCCGTGTAAATAGTTTTCCCGCTTTTCGTTTTTCTTCTTTAATTTGCTTTCTTCAGAAAAACTAAAAACTCCAAAAATATTTCAGTGTGTTTCTCCGAATTTCTTTTCTTTTCGTTGAGTCATCGTAAGGAGAAGACCACGATGAAAATGATGAGTGGTTCTCATATGCTTTGTTGTTGATCTAACGAAGAGCCAATATTACCTTGTCTTCTCCCTTGAATAAAATGTTTGCAGATTCCAGCTTAGTCCACATCACACTTGCACTGTTATTATTTTCACATCATTCGGTCGTGCAAGTGAAAGGCAATAATGACGATGATTTGATGAAGTGACTATGGCAAGGAAAAGCTGGTATGAACTCTTTTTGTTTTTGTTTTTGTAAATATGTTTAAGTCAGTATCCATGATTCAGCATATTATGAGTAAACATGTTTGTGATGACAATTAGAGATTATAGTTGCTCATGCCATGCTTAAGTAGCTAGGAGTGGATAATGATTTATCTTGGATGTCAACATACATTAAAATGATTATGATGTAGTATGTTAATATGGTATCCTCCTCTGAATGTTTCAAGTGGCTTGACTTGGCACATGTTCACACATGTAGTCGATTCAAAACCAACATAGCCTCCATGATATTTATGTTCAGGGTGTCTATATCCTACTCATGCTAGTATTCAATGTTAATTATTCTCAATGCATAATCATGACCGTTTTTGCTCTCTAGTTGGTCGCTTCTCAACCTATTTGCTAGCCTTCACTTGTACTAAGCGGGAATTCTGCTTGTGCATCCACAATCCTTAAACCAAAGTTGTTCCAGATGAGTCCATTATATCTACCTATATGCGGTATTACTCTGCTGCTCCAAGTAAATTTGCATGTGCCACCTCTAATCATTCAATAAACATCCGTTTTGTGTGCCCGTACCGCTCATGGAGCAACAGGGGGCGGTCAGTATCTTCCATGCTAAGCGGGTTATTCTCGAGATGAGTGTTTATTCACTTGTCATTGCACGAGAGAGGCTGGTATTTGGGATGCCCAGTCCTATGCTCAAAATCAAAAATATATAATGCAAACAAACTCCCCCAGAAATTTGTTGGTATGGAGGGCACCCGACGATTCGGCTAGCCATGGCTTGTGTTGGTATGGTGGAGGGGGAGTAAACTTTACCTTTCCGCTTGGGAACCGCCTATAATGTGTTTAGCATGGAAGATATTGAAAACTCTCGGTCGTGACGTTGACAGGAAAAGTACACCTCCCAAAATTATTTTTCATCTCTGATTTAAGCTTCGAGCTCTGGCACCGCTGCAAATCCCTGCTTCCCTCTGTGAAGGGCCTATCTATTTACTTTTATGTTATTTACTTTATGTTATTTTACTTTTATTGTTGAGTCTCACCATCTTGCACTAAGCGCCAATCCTGAGAGCACTATTGTCATCCTTATGCATTGGGTATAGTTAATGTTGCATGCATCATGACTGGATCTCTTCTACCCTGAATTACAATGTTTAGTCGCTGCTTGAACTTTGGAGGTGCTCTGCATTTATGTTTTGCGGTCTTAGAAAGGGCTAGTGAGATACCATGTTATCATATTATATCATGATTGTTTTGACAAATTGTTGGTATTTGAGATATGTTATTATTGCTCGCTAGTTGGTTATGCCATTGATATGAGTAAATATAATTCCTAAGTGTTATTATGAGCATGGTTAGTTCATGATCATTGCTGAAAACCTGGGTACTATTTAAGCTTATATACGGATACAAGAACAAAAGAGTTCGTAAAAGTTTTTCTTTATCACTTTCAGTTTGTCAACTGAATTGCTTGAGGACAAGCAATGAGTTAAGCTTGGGGGAGTTGATACGTCTCCGTCGTATCTAATTTTCCAAACACTTTTACTCTTGTTTTGGACTCTAATTTGCATGATTTGAATGAAACTAACCCGGACTGACGCTGTTTTCAGCAGAACTACCATGGTGTTGTTTTTGCGCAGAAATCAAAGTTCTCTGAATTGGACGAAACTTTTTAGAGATTTTTTATGGAATAAATAAAAATTACTGGCGCAAGAATCAACAGAAGAGGGGCCACCTGTTGCCCACAAGGCAACAGGGCGCGACCCCCCTAGGGCATGCCCTGATGCCTTGTGGGGCCCACAGGCGGCCGTCTGACCTAATTCCAACGCTATAAATTCTCTTTCCCCGAGAAAAAAATAGGATAAGAAGTTTCATTCTGTTTTACGATACGAAGCCGTCGCCACCTCCTATTCTTCATCGGGAGGGCTGATCTGGAGTTCGTTCGGGGCTCCGGAGAGGGGGTTCGATGCCGTCGTCATCTTCAACCATCCTCCATCACCAATTTCATGATGCTCACCACTGGGCGTGAGTAATTCCTTTGTAGGCTTGTTGGACGGTGATGGGTTGGATGAGATTTATCATGTAATCGAGTCAATTTGTTAGGGCTTTGATCCCTAGTATCCACTATGTTCTGAGATTGATGTTGCTATGACTTTGCTATGCTTAATGCTTGTCACTAGGGCCCGAGTGCCATGATTTCAGATCTGAACCCTTTATGTTTTCATGAATATATTTGTGTTCTTGATCCTATCTTGCAAGTTATATGCACCTACTACGTGTTATGATCCGCGTACCCCAAGGTGACAATAAATGGGATTCTTTCCGGTGATTGCCGTAGTTTGAGGAGTTCATGTATTCACTAAGTGCTAATGCTTTGTTCCGGTTCTCTATTAAAAGGAGGCCTTAATATCCCTTAGTTTCCTTAAGGACCCCGCTGCCACGGGAGGGTAGGACAAAAGATGTCATCCAAGTTCTTATTATAAGCATTTGTGTATCGCCCTAGGTTGTGACTGTTATATGATGAATATCATCCAACATAATTATCATCACCGATCCAATGCCTACGACTTTCTCATATTGGTTTCTGCTAAGTTACTTTGTTGCTACTGCTTTACACTTGCTACAAAACTACTACTGTTACTGTTGCCGTTACTATTGTTACTGTTGCTACTTCTATCAAAACTATCATATTACTGTGCTACTAAATACTCTGCTGTAGATATTTTATCTCCAGGTGTGGTTGAATTGACAACTCCATTGCTAATACTTGCAAATATTCTTTGGCTTCCCTTGTGTCGAATCAATAAATCTGGGTGAAATACTACCCGCGAAAACTGTTGCGATCCCCTATACTTGTGGGTTATCAATCCCTGAGATAAATAAGTTGGGAGGCCAAACATTAAGCCCCTATATTCCTATGTGTTTGACTGAAACGGTTTGTTCTAAAAATATGCTTTGAGTGTCAGCAATCATGGAAGACTAAATGGTAGTTGAGTATGTGGAATTTGGTAAAACAGAGCTCTTACATAGACCCTTCCTGAAAATAAGATGAATTGCAATTGTTTGATGACTGAAAACATAGTTTGTTAGTTTTCAAGAAAGTTTATGGTCTATACTTTAACATGTGAATAGCTTGCTACTTGATCAAGAGAATTTTTATGAGATTAGCTACTGTTTTATGACATATAATGATGCTAGAAAAATTAATTGCAATTATCATTGATCAAACTTATTCACTATGCTAGCATTCACACTTCATAAATTATTTCTTTTATCATTTACCTACTCGAGGACGAGCAGGAATTAAGCTTGGGGATGCTGATATGTCTCCAACGTATCTATAATTTATGAAGTATTCATGCCATGTTTACAACAATTTTATATGGTTTTGGTATGATTTGAATGGAACTAACCTGGACTGACGCTGTTTTCAGCAGAACTACCGTGGTGTTGTCTTTTGTGCAGAAATAAAAGTTATCGGATTGGGCCCAAAATTTACGGTGATTTTTATGGACCAGAAGAGACCCATGGAGCACCGGAGATGGACCAGGAAGTGGCCGAGGGCACCACAAGCCTGGAGGCACCCCCCCCTAGGGCGCGCCCCCCGAGCTTGTGGGACCCTCGGGCACTCCCCTGACGTGAATCCAACGCCAAATATTCCTATATATTGGGAAAACCCCAGAAAGAAACCTAGAACTCCCACGCCGCCGCCGCAAGCCTCTGTACCGAAGCGATCTCATCCGGAGCCCTGTTTCGGTACTCTATCGGAGGGGGGAATCATCACCGGAGGCCATCTTCATCATCCCGGCGGTCTCCATGACGAGGAGGGAGTAGTTCACCCTCGGGGCTGAGGGTATGTACCAGTAGCTATGTGTTTGATCTCTCTCTCGCACATTCTTCATTTGGCACGATCTTGATGTACTGTGAGCTTTGTTAATATAGTTGGATCATATGGTGTTTCTTCCCTCTCTATCTTCTTGTGATGAATTGAGTCTTTCCCTTTGAGGTTTCATTGTTATCGGATTGAATATTTTGGATTTGAGAACACTTGATGTTGTCTTGCATGTGGAAACCCGTGGTGACAATGGGGTATTCTATTGAGTCACTTGATGTATGTTTTGGTAATCAACTTGCGGATTCCCGTGACCTTGTGGTAATCTAGGCATAGGGGTTGATTGCACGTTTTCATCTTCTTTTCTCCGATAGAAACTTTGGGGGTACTTTTGAAGTTCTTTGTGTGGATTGAATATTATGAATCAGAAGTTGTTTGATGCATATCGAATAATCAACTCACGGATACTTCTGGTGACATTGGAGTATCTAGGTGACATTAGAGTTGGTTGATGCGTATCGTATGGTGTTATTTTAGTACGAACTCTAGGGCTGTTTGTGACACTTATAGGGATGGCTCAATAGATTGATCGGAAAGGATAACTTTGAGGTGGTTTCGTACCCTACAACAATTTCTTCTTATGTTCTCCGCTTGTTAGGAACTTTGGAGTGATTCTTCGTCACACGTTGAGGGATTGCTATATAATTCAATTATGTTAGCACTGTTGAGAGATTTCACTAGTGAAAGTATGAACCATAGGCCTTGTTTCTAAGCATTGCAATACCGTTTGTGCTCACTTTTGTCACTTGCTACATTGCTGTTTTTATATTTTCAGATTGCAAAAACCTATATCTACTATCCATACTACACTTGTATCACCATCTCTTCACCGAACTAGTGCACCTATACAATTTACCATTGTATTTGGTGTGTTGGGGACACAAGAGATTTATTGTATTTGATTGCAGGGTTGTTTGAGAGAGACCATCTTCATCCTACGTCTCCCATGGATTGATAAACCTTAGGTCATCCACTTGAGGGAAATTTGCTACTGTCCTACAAAACTCTGTGCTTGGAGGCCCAACAGAGTCTACAAGAATAAAAGTTCCGTAGTAGGCATCAATCACCACAAGATGATTTTTGTCCCATTATATTTAGTAGACCTTTCTTGAATACGGTTAATGCTAAAATTGATTGCAATAAAGAAATGGTCAGCATTAATTTTGGTGATGTATCTCATGAGTTTAATTTCTCTAAGTTTCGTAGACAACCTCATGATAAAGAATTACCTAATAAAGATGAAATTATTGGTCTTGCTTCTATTGTTGTGCCTCCTACCGATCCTTTAGAACAATACTTGTTAGACCATGAAAATGATATGCATATGAATGAAAGAAATGAAATAGATGAGATATTCTTTAAACAAGCACCTATTCTTAAACATAATTTGCCTGTTGAAACTTTGGGAGATCCTCTTCCACCTAAGAGTGATCCTGTGTTTGAATTAAAGAAATTGCCTGATACACTTAAATATGCTTATCTTGATGACAAGCAGATATATCTTGTTATTATTAGTGCTAACCTTTCAGCGTATGAAGAGAAGAGATTACTTAAAACTCTGAGGAAGCACCGTGCAGCTATTGGATATACTCTTGATGATCTTAAGGGCATTAGTCCCACTCTATGTCAGCACAAGATTCATATGGAGCCAGATGCTAAACCAGTTGTTGACCATCAATGACGTCTGAATCCTAAAATGAAGGATGTGGTAAGAACTGAAATATTAAAGCTTCAGGAGGCAGGTATAATTTATCCTATAGCTAATAGTAGATGGGTAAGTCATGTTCATTGTGTCCCTAAGAAAGGAGGCATTACTGTTGTTCCTAATGATAAAAATGAACTTATCCCACAAAGAATTGTAACCGGTTATAGGATGGTAATTGATTTCAGGAAATTAAATAAAGCTACTAGGAAAGATCATTACACCTTGCCTTTTATTGATCAAATGTTAGAAAGATTATCTAAACATACACACTTTTGCTTCCTAGATGGATATTCTGGTTTCTCTCAAATACCTATATCAAAAGAAGATCAAGAGAAAACCACTTTTACTTGTCCTTTTGGAACTTATGCTTATAGACGTATGCCTTTTTGTTTATGCAATGCACCTGCTACCTTTCAAAGATGTATGACTGCTATATTCTCTGATTTTTGTGAAAAGATTGTTGAGGTATTCATGGATGATTTCTCCGTTTACGGAACTTCTTTTGATGATTGCTTAAGCAACCTTGATCGAGTTTTGCAGAGATGTGATGAAACTAATCTTGTCTTGAATTGGGAGAAGTGCCACTTTATGGTGAATGAAGGTATAGTCCTTGGGCATAAAATTTCTGAAAGAGGTATTGAAGTAGATAAAGCTAAAGTTGATGCAATTGAGAAAATGCCATGTCCTAAAGATATCAAAGGTATAAGAAGTTTCCTTGGTCATGCTGGGTTCTATAGAAGGTTCATAAAATACTTCTCTAAAATTTCTAGGCCGCTTACTAATCTCTTGCAAAAATATGTTCATTTGTTTTTGATGATGATTGCGTAGAAGCCTTTGAAATACTTCAGAAAGCCTTAATATCTGCACCTATTGTTCAACCACCTGATTTGAACCTACCCTTTGAAATTATGTGTGATGCTAGTGATTATGCTGTTGGTGCTGTTGTAGGTCAAAGAGTTGATAAGAAATTGAATGTTATTCATTATGCTAGTAAGACTCCACACAGTGCTCAAAGAAATTATGCTACTACCGAGAAAGAATTTTTAGCAGTTGTGTTTGCATGTGATAAATTCAGATCTTATATTATTGATTCTAAAGTAACTATTCACACCGATCATGCTGCCATTAAATACCTTATGGAAAAGAAAGATGCTAAACCTAGACTCATTAGGTGGGTTCTTTTACTACAAGAATTTGATTTGCATATTATTGATAGAAAAGGAGCTGAAAATCCAGTAGCGGATAATTTGTCTAGAATGGAAAATGTTCTTGATGACCCACTGCCAATTAATGATAATTTTCCTGATGAGCAATTAGCTGTGGTAAATGCTTCTTGCACTAGTCCTTGGTATGCAGACTATGCTAATTACATTGTTGCTAAATATATCCCACCTAGTTTCACATACCAACAAAAGAAAAAGTTCTTCTTTGATTTAAGACATTACTATTGGGATGACCCACATTTATATAAAGAAGGAGTAGATGGTATTATTAGACGTTGTGTACCTGAGCATGAACAGGAACAAATCCTACGGAAGTGTCACTCTGAGGCATACGGAGGACACCATGCGGGAGACAGAACTGCACATAAGGTATTACAGTCTGGTTTTTATTGGCCTACTCTTTTCAAAGATGCACGTAAGTTTGTCATTTCTTGTGATGAATGTCAAAGAATTGGTAATGTTGGTAGACGTCAGGAAATTCCAATGAATTATTCACTTGCTATTGAACCATTTGATGTTTGGGGCTTTGATTATATGGGACCTTTTCCTAAATCCAATGGGTATACACATATTATTGTTGCTGTTGATTATGTTACTAAGTGGGTAGAAGCTATTCCAACTAGTAGTGCTGATCACAACACCTCTATTAAAATGCTTAAAGAAGTTATATTCCCTAGGTTTGGAGTCCCTAGATACTTGATGACTGATGGTGGTTCACATTTTATTCATGGTGCTTTCCGTAAACTTCTTGCTAAATATGATGTTAACCATAGAATTGCATCACCTTATCATCCTCAGTCTAGTGGTCAAGTTGAATTAAGCAATAGAGAAATAAAGTTAATTTTGTAAAAGGCCGTTAATAGATCTAGAAAAAATTGGTGTAAGAAACTTGATGATGCATTGTGGGCTTATAGAACTGCTTATAAAAATCCTATGGGTATGTCTCCGTATAAAATGGTCTATGGAAAAGCATGTCATTTACCTCTCGAATTAGAGCATAAATCTTATTAGGCAATTAAGGAACTTAACTATGATTTTAAACTTGCCGGTGAGAAGAGGTTATTTGATATTAGCTCCCTAGATGAATGGAGAACCCAAGCCTATGAAAATGCCAAGTTGTTTAAAGAAAAAGTTAAAAGATGGCATGACAAAAAAAATTCAAAAATGGGAATTCAAAGTGGGTGAGCATGTTCTATTGTACAATTATCATTTCATATTTTTTGCAGGAAAACTTCTCTCTAAATGGGAGGGGCCATATGTCATCAAAGAAGTTTATCGCTCCGGAGCTATCAAAATCAACAACTCCGAAGGCACTAATCTGAGAGTGGTTAATGGTCAAAGAATTAAATATTATATCTCAGGTACGCCCATTAATGTTGAAACTAATATTGTTCAAACTATGACACCGGAGGAACACATAAAAGAGACCTTCTAGAACGCTCCAAAACCCTGAAAAGGAGTAGGTATGTGATACGGTCAGTAAACCGACTCCAAAAATTCCATAAAAATTATTTCTGTCCATTTTGGAATATTAGAAAAAATACAAAAATAAGAAACAGCCGAAGGAACCCACGAGGAGGTCACAAGGCAACAGGGTGCGCCCTACCCCCTAGGCATGTCGGGTTGCCTTGTGGGCCCCTCGTGTGCCTTCCCGACTCCGTTTTCCTCTCGTATACTTGTTTTGCAAGATAAAAATTCTTTATATATACTCCCAGATGTTTTGACCACCGAATCGCAAGTTTCTCCTCTGTTCTTGTTTCGTGCTGTTTTTTGCTAGATCTTCAAGGACAAGGCACCATGTCGTCTCAGGATTCGGACGGGGAGAGCTATGTCTCGCACCTTATCGCCAACCCTAGAGTCTATGGGGATGTTGAGCCCTATGGATGGTCAACCGATGAGGAGGAGGATGCCGATCTAAAGGGGATGAAATCATCGAGTGAAGAAGAAGAAGAGGATCCTTTGCCCCAGCCAAGAGATATGCATGTGGAGTTCAAAAAGTCGAGTCTGCCGAATAAGGTTAAACCCTTCAATACTCGATTTACCCCTTATCGCCGTGTGCAGGTGGATGTTTCCTCTTCCTCCACCAAAACCCATCCCCTGGAGGAAGGTGTATCTAATGGTACAAGCAAGCTCCGCAAGGAGAATGCGGATCTTAAAAAGGAGGTCAATGAGCTCAAGGAGGAAATTCGTACCCTTAGGGGAATCATTGCAAAAAGAATTACTTCATCACCACCATCATCGAAGAAAGACACTTGAGCACATGGGTATGGGCACCACCCTTGGCTTGTTCCAAGCTTGGGGGAGGTGCCCCTATTGTATCACCATCACCTTTTTACCATCATTATCTATCTTAGTTCGATCCTTAGTTATTTCATGATCTATAAGAATAAAGTTTTAGCATGATCTAGTTTCGAGTGCTTATTTCGTGATCTATCTATCTATGTAATCGTGTCTGAGAATTACTCCCTTCGTCCAAAAAAGCTTGTCCCAAGCTTGTCTCTCAAATGGATGTATGTTTGAGTTTTGCTGCTTTACTTTTATGTTTCAATCTTAGCAATAAAAAAATAAAATAAAAGGATCATATGCTGATCCCTTGGGGAAGTAATGACTTTACATAAGAAAAGTATAGTTGATAAAATTTATTGTAAGTTAACAAACATAGCATTGGTCATTGATGCAATTCATGAAAAATTAATAAAGGAAGAGAGGATTCACATATAAATATACTATCTTGGACACCTTTTATGATTGCGAGCCCCCATTAAATATTCTATGTCAAAGAGTTGATGTTGGACAAGGAAGACAACGTAATGAGTTATGTTTGCTTATATTCACATAGAAGTTATATTGTCATGGATCCACTAACATGTGGTGCTTGCTCACTATCTTTTGCTAGCCAAAAATCCGCACTAAGTAGAGATACTACTTGTGCATCCAAAACCCTTGAACCCAGTTCCATGTCATGAGAGTCCACTATATCTACCTATGGATTGAATAAGATCCTTCAAGTAAGTTGTCATCGGTCGGTGCATAAAGCAATAAAAATTGCCTATAAATATGTATGAACTTTTATTGTAAGGGAAAATAAGCTTTGTACGAACTTCTGATGGTGAAGAAATAAAAGCAACAGACTGCATAATAAAGGTTGCTATCACAAGGGGCAATATAAAGTGACATTCCTTTGCATTAAGAGTTTGCACATCCAAAAATAAAAAGCGCATGACAACCTCTGCTTCCCTCTGCGAATGGCCTATCTTTTACTTTTGTGTATTTACTTTTATGCAAGAGTCAATAGTGTTCCTCTCTATCCCGTTTTTATTTTTCTTTCTTGGCAAGCATCATGTGGTGGGGAAAGATCCAGGCATATATATCCAGTGGGATGTAGGTGATCATGAGTTATTATTGTTGACTTTATCCCAGAGATAAATTGGTTGGGAGGTGAAACTATAAACCCCCATCTTCCTATGTGTCTGATTGAAGCTTTCGCCCCATAAATATGCCGTGTGTGTCAGCAATCATAGAAGACTAAATGATAGTTGAGTATGTGGACTTGCTAAACAAAAAGCTCTTACATAGACTCTTCCTGAAAATGTGATGAATTGTAATTGTTTCATTTGACTAAGAACATAGTTTGTTAGTTTTCAAGAAAGTTTATGCTTCATACTTCGATATTGTAATGAATTATTACTTGTTCATGAGAAGTTTTATGATAATATATTGCTGCTATAGTATTGATCATGATGCTTTCTTGTCCGTATTTTGTTTTATCGACACCTCTCTCTCTCTAACATGTGGTCATGATTATCCATTTCGGCTTTCGTTTGAGGACAAGCGAGGTCTAAGCTTGGGGGAGTTGATACGTCCAATTTGCATCATGTTTCCCTATCGATATTTACAATGTATTTGGTCATTATTTCACTTTATGATGCAATTCTTATGCCTTTTCTCTCTTAATTTGCAAGATTTACATGAAGAGGGAGATTACCGGCAGCTGGAATTCTGGACATGAAGTAGCTACAACAGAGATACCTATTCTACAGAGCTCCAAATGACCTGAAACTTCATGGAGATTTTTTATTGAATATATAAAAAATATTGGAAGAAAGAAATACCAGAGGGGGCCCACCAGTTGCCCACAAGGCAACAGGGCGTGGCCACCCCCCTGGGCGCGCCCTGATGCCTTGTGGGGCCACCAGCAATGTAGGAGATATGCCCTAGAGGCAATAATAAATGTTATTATTTATCCCCTTGTTCGTAATTAAGTTTATATTCCGTGCTATAACTGCTATGGTTCTCGAGTCTACAATAACCACGAGGCTCGGAGGGAAACTCATATGCACGCGTGGAATAATAAACGGTAAAATGTATTTCTAGTCTGGCCTCTAAGACAAGCTCAAGTGTTGCATGATGGTTCTGTTTTCCTAATCATGGGCATGACTATGCCGGCAACTTTGAGGGCACAATGTTAGAAGAACATTTGTGTTGAATCGACCCGAATTGATGTTATGCTATGAGATACATTTGTCACAAGTTAATGGTTAATAACACAGAGAAAGTTAATGTTTGCATAATTCCTTAGACCATGAGAGTATCGAGTTTCTTCATGCTTGCTTCATGAACTTTGGGGTTTGTTAAACGTCATCCGTAAATGGGTGGCTATTACGGCGGCTTACGGGTTCATGGAAAAGTATGTCAAGGGACTTGATAGCTCAAGATTGGGAATTGCTCCTCCGACGATGGAGAGATATTCTTTGGGCCCTCTCGGTGTTACGGTATCCACCATCGTCCGGCCAGACACATTGTGATTTGATCACAGGGATGCCGGAACACGGGAACGAGAAAAGAGAACAAAACCGGCAACGAGGTAACTGGCATAGTGGACAAGTTGTTGATCCACGGGGATGCTGATAAATCTCACCTCGGGTTTTGTAACATATCGCGAAGCAACAGGAATAGCACATGACAACTAGAGGTTCACTCGAATATTCATTTGTGTGGGTACAGGGGCCAATATGGGTGTCCACGGCTCCGATGTTGATCATTGATCGAAAAGTGTTCCGGGTCATGTCTATACTTCACTGAACCTATAGGGTCACACGCTTACGGGTCATCTATCTGCTGAATTCTAGACAGGGAGTCTGAGAGAAAGTCACCGGAAAAGTTTTGGAGACAACGGAAAAGTTCCGGAGAGAGAACACCGGAATAGTTTTGGTAAAACTAAAAAGTTGTTTCAGGGTATACCATTAAGTCAAATTGGTTTTGGTACACACCTGGAAATTCTTGGAGGGTGCCAGAATTGTTCTGGGAACTTCTTGGATTTTTCGGAGAAAAAACCCGGAAATGTTCCGGAGCTGCCGGAACCGCTTTGTTTGCTTTTCGCAGATGAAAATCACTAATCCGGAATTGTTTTGGAACACGTCCAAAATCATTTTAGTGGGTACTGGAATTATTCTAAGACCCACAGAAATATTTTTGGATTTAACGGTCGCGGAAAAATGTTTCCGTGAATAGTGAAAGTGCTTTTTGGGTGGCTTCTTGGAGAAGCCACCTTGAGGGCCTTTTGTTATTTTCCCCTTGGCTTCTTGGAGAAGCCACCCTTGGGCTTGGCCTATAAATAGGGGTGGAGGGGGCTGAGGGTGTCCCGGACTAGGGGGTACTCGGGCTGCCGGCCTATCTCTCGTAGGCCGGGCTGGTGGGCCGCCCTCTACTCGTCGACGGAAGGCCGGATTGTGGGCGACCCCGTGTATCAGAAGGAAACCTCCGAAGACTTGGCGTCTCCTCCAAGGAATAATTGGCGTGGACGGCATGTTTATCCCCTGATGGTAACCAACCGTATGTAACCCTAGGACCCTCTGGTGTCTATATAAACCAGAGGGTTTAGTCCGTAGAGGATCATCATATCCATTGCCTAGGGTTTAGCCCATCCGATCTCGGGGTAGATCAACTCTGTAACCTTCATACAATCACATCAATATAATCTAGCAGGACATAGGGAATTACCTCTTCGAGAGGGCCCGAACCTGGGTAAATCGCCGTCTCTACGTTCCCTGTTACCCATTGATTCCTAGACAGACAGTTCAGATCCCCTACCTGAGATCTGCCGGTTTTGGTACCGACATTGGTGCTTTCATTGAGAGTTCCGCCGTGGGTCACCAAGGATCAATGGCTCGCCTTCTCATCAGCGATGGAATTCACAGCGGGGACATCTTCGTCCCCGGACAGCTCTTCGCGTTCGGCAGCATTGTGCTGCACGCCGATCCGACCGGTCACCTTGACCAGGTCGGTAGCTTTGCCCCTGAGCAGGAAATCAGGTTCGGCGGCCTTGAGTACGTCGTCGATGCTCGCGGCGATCTGGTCCTTACTGGGTTCTTGGCTTTACCCGGGGAGCCTACCAATCCCGAGGCCTTGACCTCGGATTCCCTCCCCGTCCCTATCCCCGGGCCGGGCCTCAGTTCGGATCTGGCCCTGAGCTCAGATCCAACCCCAGCGCCAGAAAACCAAGGGTCACCCTTGACCGGACACATTCATAGTATTGGCGCGCCAGAGCTCAACTCCGATGGATGCCCGAACGTGAATCCGGTTGACCTCTCGTTTTTAAGCGAGATGTTAGATCGGATCCAGAGGATGAATATCGTGCATGGCCCGTCCTCGGACCAGGAGCAGGTCGGACAGGAGGCCAGCCGCGGGGAATTTTGTGTCCCACCCACCACCCACTTGGTAGTCACTGTCGAAGATTTAACCGACATGCTGGACTACGCCTCCGAGGAGGCTGACGACATGGACGAGGATATCGACGTCCCGCCCTACACGGCTCCCTCCCTTGCCACTTCCAATACCGGAAAGTGGACCGCCACCTCCACCTATGACATTTACATGGTCGACACCCCCATAAAGGACGGTGACACAACCAAAAAGGACGACGACGATCCCGCCGAAGAACCGCCCAGACGCCGACGACGGCGAGCCAGAGGGCGGGAAAAGGGCAAAGAAAATCACACAGACACGAATGGCACGGGAGATAACGAGACTCTGGACAACTTGGGGGAGCTCGGTGATAACACGCCCGAGCAGCGCCCCGACGCCCCTGAAGGGCACGAGGACCAGGGTGACCCCGAGGACCTCGACGATTCCGAGGACAGCAAAAAAATTACCTTCCTCCGTCCGAAGAGGAAGATAGCCTCGGACCCGAAGACTTTATCGTCCAAGAGGATCCCCTGGAGCAAGAGAAATTCAAGCGGCAACTCATCGCCACTGCCCGAAGCTTGAAGAGGAAACAACAACAGCTAAAAGCCGAACAGGATACGCTCAACGACAGATGGACGATGGTCTTAGCTGCCGAAGAAGGCCTTGACGATCAACATCAGGGCCAATACAAGAGTTACCCACGGCGGCGCCTACTCCCAGAATTCGAGGATGAGGCCTTTGAGCTCATGCCTCCCAGATGAACTTACGCAAACCAGCCCGACCGCCCTCCTCGAGGACGAGATAGGCCGGCTGTGGAAACCGAACTCCCACCCGCACCCCCTCGAGGACGGGACAGGGCGGCCGGAGAAGCCGAATACCCACCCGCGCCCCCTCGAGGACGGGATAGGACGGCCGGGGAAGCCGAACTCCCACCCGCGCCCCCTCGAGGACAGGATAGGGCGGCCGGAGAAGCCGAATACCCACCCGCGCCCCCTCGCCGAGCAGGCAAAGACCCGGTTCAACCGGACGACCAATACGATCTACGCCACGACCTGAACGCACGAGGGATCCAGTCGAGATCCATCTAAGGATCCACAGGATACGCACCCACCGTACGGGACGGATTCCAAGCCTGGCGCGATAGAAACGACAGAGCTCGGGAGCAGCACCGTGCCCGGATGATAACCAATCTCCGGCGCGATGTGGCCCAGGCCAGGGGCGCCGCACACCCAATGTGTTTCACTGATGAGGTGATGCAGCATAAGTTCCCCGAGGGGTTCAAACCCGTCAATATAGAATCCTACGATGGGACAACTGACCCGGCCGTGTGGATTGAGGATTTTCTCCTCCACATTCACATGGCCCGAGGAGATGATCTCCACGCTATTAAGTACCTACCGTTGAAACTCAAGGGACCAGCAAGGCATTGGCTGAACAGCCTACCCGAAAACTCCATCGGGAGCTGGGATGAGCTCGAGGATGCATTCCGAGCTAAGTTTCAAGGCACCTACGTTCGGCCACCAGATGCTGATGACCTGAGCCATGTTATTCAGCAGCCCGGGTAGTCAGCCCGGCAATTCTGGAACCAGTTTTTGACCAAGAAGAACCAGATCGTCGACTGTCCACATGCCGAAGCGATTGCGGCATTCAAACACAGTATTCGGGACGAGTGGCTCGCCCGCCAGCTCGGCCAGGACAAGCCGAGAACAATGTCGGCCCTTACCTCCCTAATGACGTGCTTTTGCGCGGGTGAGGATAGCCGGTTGGATCGTCGAAGCAACCACCCCGAAGACCCCGGCACTTCAGAGGCCCGGGATGGGAACGGAAAACCCCGGCGCAATAGGAATAATAAGCGCCAGCACTCAAACAACGGCGGTGAAGCCGATGACGCAGCAGTAAACGCCGGATTCGGTGGCTCGAAATCGGGACCGCGGAAAAAACCCTCTAAAGGGTACTGGGATGGCCCGTCTGCGCTGGATAGAATATTGGATAGGCCCTGCCAGATTCACGGTACCCCTAACAAGCCAGCTAACCACACCAACCGTAACTGTTGGGTAATTAAACAGGCCGGCAAAGTCACAGCCGAAGAACAGGGCAAGGGCCCCCGCAGCGAGGACGACGACGAACCTCGCAGGCCGAACAACGGAGGCCAAAAACAGTTCCCTCTAGAGGTCAAAACCGTGAACATGATCTATGTCACGCATATACCAAAGAAGGAGCAGAAACGCGCACTTCGGGATGTCTACGCCTTAGAGCCGGTAGCCCCGAAATTCAACCCGTGGTCGGCTTGCCCGATCACTTTCGACCGTCGAGACCATCCGACCAGTATACACCATGGAGGAACGGCGGCTTTGGTGCTCGACCCCATCGTGGACAGATTTCACCTCACCAGAGTCCTTATGGACGGAGGTAGCAACCTCAATCTGATTTACTCAGATACAGTGAAGAAAATGGGGATTGACCCGTCAAGAATCAAACCCAGCAACACCATCTTTAAAGGTGTAATCCCAGGTGTCGAGGCATGCTGCTCGGGATCCATGACATTGGAAGTTGTCTTCGGCTTGCCCGATAACTTCCGCAGCGAGGACTTGATCTGCGATATTGTCCCCTTCCGCAGCGGTTACCACACACTCCTCGGCCGGACTGCGTTCACCCGCTTCAACGCCGTCCCGCACTATGCATACCTGAAGCTCAAGATGCCAAGACCAAAGGGCGTTATTACCATCAACGGTAATACCGAGCGCTCGCTCCGAACAGAGGAACACACGGCGGCTCTAGCCGCCGAAGTCCAAGCCGCCGAAGAGGCATCGCAAGCCCAGTCTACTGCCAAGACACTGGACGCATGCAAGTGCTCCCGAGCTGCAGCCTCGGTCCTAGAGCACTCCCATGCTCAACCCAAATAGGGGTACGCGCCCCACACCACGGCCCACCTAGTCGCGAAATATGTACCTCAAGTGCACAATTTTGCGCTCAAAATTCCATGGGCAGTTGTGGGGACACATGACACAAAGACCAAGAGCCCGGTTCGACCGAGCAATGGCCAACAGATGTCTTCAAATCAACATCGACAACGGGCACCATCTAGGGCCCGATCAGCGTCAAACTGATATACCATGGTGACTTCTCAAAACCCTTCTCCAAGGGCTCGTCTGCCGAACATTACTACTTCCGCTGAACATACAGTCGACAGCTTTGCTCACACGGAAGCTTCTTGAAGAGCAAAGGCGCAGACGTGCAGCAGGGCGTAGTAGGGATGTCAAACCACTCGTGAAGGCCCTGTGTAAACCTTTACTCTAACGTACTCATTTCTTCAAAAGTATCTATCAAAGTTACTTCGGCAATCCGGATTGTACAGTTGGACGTAACATATTCAAAGGAAATAAAGACTAATTTTTCTATGGTACTTGTGTAGTCATTCGCGTTGCATATTCCTTTCCGCTTTTTAAGCCAAAGTAAACTATTACGATACGTCCCTTTTTTTTGGTAACCGGCTAATAGACCGGGGGCTCGAACATAAATCTTGCCTCAAACTTTATCCCAGCACTTATTTTCATTTTATGTGCTCGGCGTCGCGGATATTGCACTATATGAATCAGTTCCGAATTGCGTCTTTGGTCAATAGTTGGGTTGCCCGGCTCCTGTGTTTACCCTCTTACGTTCCGCACTGTTCGGCTAAGAGGGTAAAGGGAGAACCACTGCGATTGTACTTCTAGCTAGCCTGGTTAAGTACCTCAGTGGAGAAAGCCGAAAACTGACTGTCCCAATAAGCGAGAACTGGTCGGCAATCCGATGACTCGTGTTAAACTAAAATCGTTGGAGGTTAGTCCGTGTTAAACGAAGGGTTCTCTGTTACAGAAACCATGTGATGATGGTATCAACCGCGGCTTGTCCGAATATCACAAACAATGGGGGCTCGTCACCAGCCCCCACAGTCAAGCTCCTCTGGCTAAGTGAAAGCACTAAAACCGCATAGTCTGATTGCCTGGTTTTCCGTACATACAACCGCCTCCGGGCACCGAGACGTCGGCTAAGGGTTCAAGTAGTACGAGAAAACACCCCATGCGGTATCTGCAAGGGGGCTGAAGCGGATGACTGGTCACTTTCAGTTTACAAACGGCCACACGGGAGTCAAAATTAACATAAGCAGGCACTTTATTCACAGCCAAACAACTTGCATTACAATAAAACAAAAGTTTCAACTCCTTGGCTACAAGGAAACTAAATCTACTCATGAATTACATCTTTTGAGCACTGGGCCTCTACTGCCCGAGAACCATCCATCACGATGGGAAAGTATTGCTCGGGGCGCCTATGCTCCTTCCCTGGCGGCGGAGGTCCGGTGGCCATCTCGGCTGGCTTTATCTTCGGCCAATGTACCATTGTTTTGCCGAAGGCCATCCGAGCCCCCTCAATGCATGTGGAGCGCTTCCAGGCGTCGATCCGGGAAGTGGCGTCGTACAGCCTCTGCACCAGACCGAAGTAGCTGCTCGGCAACGGCTCCGACGGCCATAGCTTGACGCAGAGGTCCTTCATCACCGGCTCCGCCATCTGATGCAGCTCCATCAGCTACTTCATTTGGTTGTTGAGGAGGGGAGGGTGTTCGGGCGCTTGAAATTGCGCCCAGAATAACCTCTGCTCGGCCCGACCCTCCTGGGCGGCGAAGAACCTCGCCGCATCAGCCGCACTCTTCGGGAGGTCCGCAAAGGCGCCTGCGGAACGCCACACCCGCGTGAGCAAAGCGAACCTGTTACCACCAATGACACTCTGCAGCA
Organism: Elymus sibiricus; assembly: GCA_039707655.1. NCBI lineage: Eukaryota > Viridiplantae > Streptophyta > Magnoliopsida > Poales > Poaceae > Elymus > Elymus sibiricus. Next base: position 390,738,208 of record CM077668.1, on the reverse strand, counting down.
AATATGGCTTACCATCCGCAATGAGCTTCACTTGGCGGAGTTCTTCCTGGTAGCCGTGCGCCTCTGTCCGCGGTTCCTTGGCCACCGACCCCAATGAGGTTAGCTCGGCGGCCTGCTCTTTATTCTTATGCTCGAGAGCCTCACACTTTGCGACGGCATCCGCGAGCTATTGTTGCACTTCCGCCACTCTGGCTTCGTGCTTCTGACTAGCGGTTTTCACCGAAGTCAGTTCGGCAGCCGCTTGTTCGACTGCCGACCTCTGCTCCGCCGCTTCTAACTGAGCCATCCTCAGCGCGGCCTTGAGGTTCTCGACCTCCACGGCGGCAGCTGTAGTCATACCAGTTGATTTCGTTTAGGCTAATTTAAACCTTACTTAACAAAAATGCAACGGACGTACGTAAATACTGAAGTCCGGACTTGCCTTGCGCCTCGTCGAACCTCTTGTTCACCAGGCCAAGGTCGTCCTCGGAGCTTTTGAGCTTCCGATTCAGCTCGGCCAACTCCTCGGCGTTGGCGGCAGCTGCCGAAGACGACGCCTGCGCATCACTCTACGCACATTAGTATCCGAGATATTGATTTTTGATCCTCTGACCGGCTTTGATCCAGCCAGCCAGAGTCTCGGGGGCTACTGTGTATAAGGCCATACATTTATACAAAAGAAATTCTTTAAGGGAAAACATTATTTGGCTCACCTTGAAGCCTGTGAGAAGGCCATTGAAAGCCTCCTTTAGTCCGCTATCAACGGACCGAAGACTTTGCAGCACCGCGCCCATAAGGGCACGGTGCTCTTCGGCGATAGAGGAGCTGGTTAGAGCATCCTCCATCTCATCCGGCCACCCAATCGACGCCCGCTCTGGGGCGGGCAGGGGTGGCGGGGGCACTTTGGCTTCTTCCCTCTCGAGGACCGGCGTGCCCGACTCTGGACGTCTTGACGACTCCGGAGCCGCTCTCGGAGAGAGCTCGGATTGTCCGGGCTCCTCCTCTTCGTGACCCAGAGGGGCCCTCCCCTCCGGGTCTTCGGCGACCGAGGTGTTTACCTCAGCCATGATGACGTCGCCCCCTCCCCCTGTGTGCGGCACGGGAGGGTCCTCTTCGACAGGACCTCCTCGGCCTCCTCGAGGATTGGGGGAGGTGAGGCGCGCGATTCAGTCCCGCTCTCCGCCAGCGCGGCCGGTGGAGAATCCCCCTCCGAGACTCGGTAGGTGGGGAGGTCGCGCAGCGGGCTGCGATATCAAAAGCAAAAAGTGATCGATATTGAGCTTAGTTCGGCCGAAAACACTTACCAGGATACTGGAAGGCGTACCTTTGGGCCTGCGGTTTGGCCCTTGGGATCCTCTGAGGAACCTCTTCGGAGGGCTAGGAGTCCTCGGCAGAAGCCGAGCTATGGTCGGACAGGGCCACCTTGGCCCTGCATGCTTTCTTGAGGGGAGGGCGGAGCGACTCCTCCTCGACGTCTTCGGACGCCACCCTTTTCCCAGTTCGAGAGGAATCATCTTCCTCCCCTTCTCCTCCCTGCTCCTTCTCCTCCTCTTGTGCGGAGGGAGCATGGGTGTCCCCGGATCTAGTGTCCGGGGGTCCCCAGGAACGGAGGCCCTCTCTGGCCTCCTTCTTCTGATCCTTCTTCTTTTCCTTCCTATCCGGCGCCTCGTATGGCTCCACAGCCAACATGACCATCAGTAGGGGTGTCCTGGGCCCCTCTGGCAGTGGCGCCGGACTATTGATCCGCTCGGCCTTCTTCATCCAGTTCTGCGGACGGGAAGTGAAAAGGCTAAGTACTTTATCAAAAGGGAACAGTTTGGGTATAAGTATAAAATTATTCATACCTCCCGTGGGGGATTTGCGGTGTCGAGTCCGATGTCTTCCTCCTTGGCCGGCCAGTCCTTCTGCGGCTTGAACATCGCCCTCCATAGCTGAGCGTGGGAGGTGCGGAAGAAGTTGCGCACGGTGGCCGGGTGTTCGGACTTGTAGGCCCACATGGGGGAGGCCCTGTCCTAGCATGGGAGGATTCGGCGGCCGAGCATGATCTGGATCACGTTGGGCAGCTCGACGCCCTGCTCTATCATCTTGGCGATCCGGCTCTGCAGCTGCGCCACCTCCTTGTTCACCCCCCCAGTCGAGGCCCTTCTTGGTCCATGAGACCAGCCTCGTAGGGGGTCCGGATCGGAAGGCCGGAATCGCCCCCCAATCCACGCTCCTTGGCTCAGTGATGTAGAACCATTACTTCTGCCAGACCTTGACGGTCTTGATAAAGGTGCCCTCTGGCCACTCCACTCGGGGGAGCTTGCTGACCATCGCACCCCCACAGTCCACCTGCTGGCCATCGACGGTCTTCGGCTTGATGTTGAAGATCTTCAGCCACAGGCCGAAGTGTGGCCGGATCCGAAGAAAGGCCTCGCAGATGATGACGAAGGCCGAGATGTGGAGGGGAAAACCCAGGCCTCGTATGAAGTGGGGAAGGAATCAAGCCCGTAGAAGAACATGAGTTCGACGCGAGATCATGGAAATCAAGCCCGTAGAAGAACATGAGTCCCCTGACGAAGGGATGGAGGGGAAAACCCAGGCCTCGTATGAAGTGGGGCAGGAATACCACCCTCTCGCCCTGCCGCGGTGTGGGAACGACCTGGCCGGCCTCTGGGGCGCGGTGGGCGACGTTGGTGGGGAGATAGCCCACGTCCTTCAGCTCCAAGATGGCGCTCTCAGTGACGACGAACACCTCCCACTTGCCTTTGGATCCGGAGCCTGCCATTGCTGGATTGAAACTGGCGTTCGGGAAGGTTCTTGGATAGAAAAGTGGATCTGGGCGCTGGAGCTCGAGGAATGGGGAAGCGTGCGAAGGAAATGGAGACCGTTCCCCTTTTATGGGCTGTAAAACCCATGGCCCCTTTACTGCGCCGCAGTCCTCACCATTTCCCCATGTAACCGTGCCATCATGCGCGCATGGGGTGGGGCAGATTATTGATCATATCCCTTAAAACCAGGGCACGATCTCCATATCGATGGGACGTGCCAATGAAAAAACCGCCTCGAACCGTGAATCGAGTTTTTCATAAAACAACTCGTGGTCGTGGCGCATTGTGACCCTTCGGTAAAAAGTTGTCACATGGGGGTACTGTTCATACCGAGGTGACTGGCCTTCGAGGCTAAGTTATCGATACCCCTTGGCGACCGAAGTATATTTCGGGGCAGGTGCGGCCAGGCAACACATAAAGACTCGACTCAGAGGAAATGCAGGCCGGTCATTAATACCACAGAAGGAAGGGAACTGGTCCACAAAGCCAATGGTGTTCGGCGTCTACCTCGGCTTCAAAGACTAGTTCGGGGGCTACTGAGGGTGTCCCGGACTAGGGGGTACTCGGGCTGCCGGCCTATCTCTCGTAGGCCGGGCTGGTGGGCCGCCCTCTACTCGTCGATGGAAGGCCGGATTGTGGGCGACCCTGTGTATCAGAAGGAAACCTCCGAAGACTTGGCGTCTCCTCCAAGGAATAATTGGCGTGGTCGGCATGTTTATCCCCTGATAGTAACCGACCGTATGTAACCCTAGGACCCTCTAGTGTCTATATAAACCAGAGGGTTTAGTCCTTAGAGGATCATCATATCCATTGCCTAGGGTTTAGCCCATCCGATCTCGAGGTAGATCAACTCTGTAACCTTCATACAATCACATCAATATAATCTAGCAGGACGTAGGGGATTACCTCTTCGAGAGGGCCTGAACCTGGGTAAATCGCCGTCTCTACGTTCCCTGTTACCCATTGATTCTTAGACCCACAGTTCGGATCCCCTACCCGTTATCTGCCGGTTTTGGTACCGACAGGGGCTGCCTAAAGACTCACTCCTTTCTCACATACAAGTGCCATGCATGATCTGGCTTCTACTCTCCCTCCCCGCAAAATAGTTTTGTAGAGCCGAAAGGCTGTCTGGGTTCCGATGGGAACTAGTTCTGGATGGCGAAGCCCTACCGGATAGATAACATCGTATGTGTGCAATCCCGTAGAGAGGTCGTAGGTTCGATCTTTTTGCCCGAGGGGCTGTTCGAGAGTGCCTCCCGAAGGGCTGTCCAAGTGACCGTCCGAGTTTTGATGGTCCTCCCGAAGGGCTGTCCGTGACACCGTCCAAGGGACTGTCCGACCGCCTCCCGGAGGGCTGTATGACAAGCAGACAAGGGAGAACATCCTCGCGGTTGGGAGAACATAGCTGCGGGGATCTGCACCGATGATCTACATCGACTCTACTTTCGCTACGCTACGAGTCGGTAACGATCGGATCGAAACCTTGTATGCAGTCTTCATAGTGGTCCTGGGCTGGTGCGTAGGTCGGAAAATTTTTGTTTTCTGCTGCATTCCCCTACAGTGGCATCATGAGCCGTGCTATGCGTAGATGCAGGTTACGATCTAGAATACATAGAGATGTATGGGTGTTGCACAATATAATTTGTAGTAGATGAGTTCTACTGCTGATAATTATTTGTGCGAGTAGCAGATGAAATCTGTTACCCGATGTTCTTGTTGCTTCCCTGGAATTTGCATATTTCTGATCTTGATAACAGCATGGTGGAATTTCAAAGTTCTGGCAATCCGCGATCCTGATTAATCAACAAAGTGCTAACAGTTCGTTGAATTCCACCATAGTTAGAGAGAAAGATTAAATTTCGCAGACAAAAGGGCAATGCAGATATGATCTGCACGGGGGTCATGCGTATGATGAAGTTCAGTATGGGGCTCGAGATTTTATTATCTCGTGTTTCATACACCCCGCAAAGTTAATCTAGCGACTTGAATAATCATACTTGATGATGAACGTTGGTAGCTTCGGTTTGTTTCGAAACCTTAGAAGCCATGTAAAATAAAATTATGCATAAACCGATTAGAGGCGTCTAACTTGGTTTTGCAGGATGGTTTGCATGTGCATGTGATGTGGTATAGCAATGCTCATATTAATTTGATTATGTATGAGATGACTATATGATGTTAAATTAACATGACCTGCGTGTCATGATTCGGCATGATGGTTGGAGCCATATGATTGTCACTTTAATGACCTGCGTGTCAACCTTAAGTAATGCACTTATTTTATTCGCTATAGAGATAACAATATTAGCTGGTGCATCGACAAGGTGGTGGCAAAACTTCGCAAAGGTGAACACCGATGCAAATGCCAAAGACGAAGAAATAAAAGACTTCTCCGTCAGAAAGGGCTATACCATATCATGCTATTATGAATTTCCTGAGATGTTTATCCCTTATGATGCACCCTTCTTGATTGCACGGTAGTCGCTATTATTAGGGTGATCTCTCACAAAAATATCAAGTAGTTAGTGTTCTCCCAAGTGTAGCACCGTCACGGCACCTATCTCTTCGGGGTATCACATGGATACATGGGTACGAACGATTAGAGAAGTGTGAGGCGGGTGAGTTGAGACCTCGCAGCGAGATCACTTGGTTGTCTTGAAGTTCAGGCATGAAAGTCATGAGCTCGGAACACACGCATCGAAAGATGAACAAGAGTCACATAGTGATGTGATTGCCAAGTTGGCCTACCGATTGCAATTCTCGTCACTTGAGATGGATACATCCTTGGCATTAAATTGTAATATGGGTCTTGAATCACTCACAATCAATTATGAGGGTTATTGATTTGAGTGGGAGCGCACTTTAGAATTAATTCTTTTAATTCTCAGTGCAATTAATTATGGACTTTATCTAAAGTGAAATTTGCAAAATAGTTATAGAAGAATGGCTCGTGTTTCCACCTTCCCTGTTAAAATTGAATAAGCTATTAAATATCTGGTTAAAACTTTACGGTTGGTAACGTAATGTGAGGATTGTCCTCAAAAGTGCCGAGAAGGACTTTGTCCTATCGCATGCTTTTGGCATTCTCCCGCTAATGCTATGGATAATGTGACTCGCGTCCTTCAATCCAAAAGCTAGAATTCCGTTACTGTCAAGTGCAATATGTTTGCTTCCATGAGACCTGAACTTCAAAAGTTTGGGATAGCTATGTGATATTCATGGAACTGAAAATCATTTTCAGATAAAAACAAAGGCTAAAAGATATGTGATATCCAAAGCAATGTTTGTTTTGCAAACTATTAGTAAAAGTGTTTACTATGCATTTGACTAATACGAGAGGGATCCAGAAGAACGCCTATCATATGATGAAGGTGAATAAAACAAATAACTTAAAGAGAAAGGAAATGTCCAAAGGGTGTTAGTGTGACTTACACACCTAGGAAGTCCGGGGCTAACGCCACTCTTAAGTTGAGTGCTTCTTCTGAGAGTAGGAGAAATACTGAAAGTTAAACTGTTAGAAGTATAAAGGCAAAAAGAGAGAAGACTGGAATATCCAGCTCATGTATGAAAGTCATACAAGCTACTGATGTATAGAAGGTTGGTCAAAGAAATAGTTCTTGGGAATTATGATTAAACATGTTAATCCCTGATTCTTGGGTATTGTGAGTTGATCACAGAGATACCCGCTCGATTGCTTTCCGTTGCAATTCGATGCAAGAACTACTACGGCCTAAAAGACTGGCCGGAGTGAGGTTCAGATACGCGCTGGCAACATAGTAAATGTTACTATACATTCCATTGGTGTATTACCTATGTATTTATTTTCATAATTCATTTTAGAGTTTTACACACTCTAGCCCATTGCATAAGGTATCTTACAAGAAGGTTGTTCATAAGAGAACTTTTGATGTTCGATGTTATGAATAACTTAAGGGCCATACTTTCATTATGAATGAGATGTATGTTATGAATATTGATAATAATACATTACCTCTGTATTTACTTTCATAATTCATTTTAGAGTTTTACACACTCTAGCCCATTGCATAATGTTTGTTGCAAAAGGGTTGTTCATAAAAGAACAATTGTTGTTCAGTGTCATGAATAACATAAGGGCCATGCTTCCATCGTGGATGGGATGTATGTTATGAATATTGATGGTAATATGATACATCCATAACACTGACGCTAAATGTCGCAAGACTAAGAGAATACCACACATGTGTGGCACTGCATTTGGTCACATTGGAGAAACCCGCATGGAGAAATTCCATAATAATGGATTTTGAAGTCATTTGATTATGAATCATCTGACACTTGCAACTTTCCTCCGAAAAGTGAAGTGACTGAAATACCGTTCACAGGCCATAATGAACGAGCAACGAACTTATTGGTGATCATACATTTTGATGTATGTAGTCCGATAAATGTTGTTGCTAGCAGTGGATTTGTCTATCTTCAAAAATGACTCAAGTAGATATATGGATATTTGCTTGATGAGATGTAAGTCTGGATCTTTTGAAATCATTCATAAGGTTTTCAATATGAAGTAGAAATTATTGTAACAAGAAAATTATGTTTCTGCAATTTGATTGCGGAAAGGAATATTTGAGTTACAGGTGTAGCGAATGTCTGATGAGTTGTGAAAAGAGTTTCATAACTTACACCTCACGGAGCACCACTGTGAGTGGAATATCCGTGAAGATGTAATCAAACCATTTATGACATGGTAAGATCAAAGATGACATAAATCAATTTTCCATTATCCCTTTTAAAAGTAATGCTTTAGAGACTGCAGCTTTTACACTGAAAAGAGCGCCATCAGATCTGTTAAAATGACTCCATGGTATGGTACACCCAACCATGTTATGTCTTTTCTTAACATTTGGAATATGGGGCTTGTGTAAAATATTTACAAACCTATTCCAAATCAGACAAATACTACTTTGTAGGTTATCCCAAGTTATTGGGTATCCCCCCCACCACTGTACCGAGGCAAAAGGTTTTGCCACAAAGAACGGTATGCTTTTGAAGAAAATGGTTCTTGCAAAAAGGTGAGTGGGAGGACAGTGCGACTCGATGAGATAACAGTATCTTCGTCATCAGATCAAAGGAAAGAAACCTTGGAAGTAATTCCAGAGTTTCCTACTATGACTGATACGGAAGCCTCTACATAAGATGTATGGACTTCGGTCGAACTTGCAACTGAACCACGTAGGCAAAACTCGTGCAAACCTCTCAGGTGCGCAAGCGAGATATTGTTGTTAGACAACAGTATACCTACGATACACAAGGAAGCGTTGATGGGCCCTGACTCCGGAATTCACTAAATGCCAATATAATCCGAGATAGTTTCCATATAAATGATTCAATATTATATCTTGATAAACCCTTCGGAAGACTTAGAGTCTAACGAACATTAATGGAACTATAAACTGATGTGGATAAAATGTTTTATCCATAAAGCTCGACTTGTTGCAATAACAAATTCAAGGAGTTGACTACGATGAGATTCTCTCACCGTAACGATGCTTAAAGTCAGATCGGGTAAAACTAGCAATTAATACATATTTCAATCTTGAGATATGATACATGGATGCCAAAAGGATTTCCATGTGATGAAAATGCAACCTAGGACTTGCATGTGATATAGTCCAAAGTATTTTGTCAATCCAGAGGATGCTAGTGAGTATGCAAACTTCAGAGTTCCAGCAATGGACAGAAGAGAGCAAAATGGAGTTGGAATCTTCGTTTTTGATGAAATAGTCAAAAGAGTTTGATTTCATCAATGGATAACGAAGATGCTTGTGATTACAAGAAAGTAAGTGGGAGCATAATAATATTTCTAAAAACTTTGTGTGCTTGACACATTGTTGATTGGAAATAATATAAATTTCTTGACATGAATTAGGACTTCATTGAAAATAGTTTTTCGATGAAGTGCTTGGGCTAAATAGCCTTGATATTAGGCATATTTATCTACGAGATAGAATTGCCTAATAGGCTAAGCCAAAAATACATATTGACAAGATGCTAAAAATAGTTTAGCATAAGAACGTCAAGGAGTGATTCTTGCCGAAGTCACATGGAAAGAGTTTTGCAGGACTCGGTGTCCCAAAACACTGATGAGCAAAATACATGATGGAGATTCCACGCACTTTTGTGTTTGGATTAATCATGTATTCCATGGTATGTAAAACAACCAGATATGTCCAATACTCCCAAGTTGTTGCGAGTATAGATACCATAGTGATCAAAGTACTGATCATGGGACAACAGTGAAAAGGGGTCATTGAGTACTAAAGTAACACTGATGACATGTTTTCTCGCAAGCGGAGATCATGAAGAGTTTGTTGTAAAAGGTTACATCGATACAGTCTTCATCAATGCTCCAAGCGATTTTCGATTTAAATTAAGGGTTTTTGTGTAATACACGATATGGTGGCACGATAAGTTGGAAATTGTTCCAAACAGGTTACTATGGCGAATTCTATAACAAATGGCTAAGTATGTTGACGCTTTGGAAGCGACAAAGAAGATGTTGAATCATATACTTCATTCATGAACTTAGTATGGTTCCAAGATGGCTTTGGTCAATGGGACACTATTGCAGATAGTTGCTCCATAGCTCAGTCTGAGGAATCAAGATTTGACCTGTGATTCACATATATACAAAGCCAAGTCCACACAAAATATGAATTTTGTGAAAGCATGAAAACGCGAGGAGATGCAAAGATACACACAGAACTGAAGTTGTCAGATCCGTTGGACATCAGGCTATACCACAAGCGAAGCATATTTTACACTGGTATGCCATAGGTGTAAAGTCTTTTAGCATTGACTAGATTATTGACTCTAGTGCAAGTGGGAGTCTGTAGGAGATATGCCCTAGAGGCAATAATAAATGTTATTATTTATCCCCATGTTCGTAATTAAGTTTATATTCCGTGCTATAACTACTATGGTTCTCGAGTCTACAATAACCACGAGGCTCGGAGGGAAACTCATATGCATGTGTGGAATAATAAACGGTAAAATGTATTCCTAGTCTGGCCTCTAAGACTAGCTCAAGTGTCGCATGATGGTTCTGTTTTCCTGATCATGGGCATGACTATGCCGGCAACTTTGAGGGCACAATGTTAGAAGAACATTTGTGTTGAATCGACCCGAATTGATGTTATGCTATGAGATACATTCGTCACAAGTTAATGGTTAATAACACAGAGAAAGTTAATGTTTGCATAATTCCTTAGACCATGAGAGTATCGAGTTTCTTCATGCTTGCTTCATGAACTTTGGGATTTGTTAAACGTCATCCGTAAATGGGTGGCTATTACGGCGGCTTACGGGTTCATGGAAAAGTATGTCAAGGGACTTGATAGCTCAAGATTGGGAATTGCTCCTCCGACGATGGAGAGATATTCTTTGGGCCCTCTCGGTGTTACGGTATCCACCATCGTCTGGTCAGACACATTGTGATTTGATCACAGGGATGTCGGAACACGGGAACGAGAAAAGAGAACAAAACCGGCAACGAGGTAACTGGCATAGTGGACAAGTTGTTGATCCACGGGGATGCTGATAAATCTCACCTCGGGTTTTGTAACATATCGCGAAGCAACAGGAATAGCACACGGCAACTGGAGGTTCACTCGAATATTCATTCGTGTGGGTATAGGGGTCAATATGGGTGTCCACGGCTCCGATGTTGATCATTGATCGAAAAGTGTTCCGGGTCATGTCTATACTTCACCGAACCTATAGGGTCACACGCTTAAGGGTCATCTATCTGCTGAATTCTAGATAGGGAGTCTGAGAGAAAGTCACCGGAAAAGTTTCGGAGACAACGGAAAAGTTCCGGAGAGAGAACACCGGAATAGTTTCGGTAAAACAGAAAAGTTGTTTTAGGGTATACCATTAAATCAAATTGGTTTCGGCACATGCCTGGAAATTCTTGGAGGGTACCAGAATTGTTCAGGGAACTTCTTGGATTTTTCGGAGAAAAAACCCGGAAATGTTCCGGAGCTGCCGGAACCGCTTTGTTTGCTTTTCACAGGTGAAAATCACTAATCCGGAATTGTTTCGGAACGCGTCCAAAATCATTTTAGTGGGTACTAGAATTATTCTAAGACCCACAGAAATATTTTCGGATTTAACGGTCACGGAAAAATGTTTCCGTGAATAGTGAAAGTGCTTTTTGGGTGGCTTCTTGGAGAAGCCACCTTGAGGGCCTTTTGGTATTTTTCCCCTTGGCTTCTTGGAGAAGCCACCCTTGGGCTTGGCCTATAAATAGGGGTGGAGGGGGCTGCCTAAAGACTCACTCCTTTCTCACATACAAGTGCCATGCATGATCTGGCTTCTTCTCTCCCTCCCCGCAAAATAGTTTTGTAAAGCCGAAAGGCTGTCTGGGTTCCGGTGGGAACTAGTTCTGGACGGCGAAGCCCTGCAGGATAGATGACACCGTATGTGTGCAACCCCGTAGAGACGTCGTAGGTTTCATCTTTTTGCCCGAGGGGTTGTTCGAGAGTGCCTCCCGAAGGGCTGTGCAAGTGACCGTCCGAGTTTTGAGGGTCCTCCCGAAGGGCTGTCCGTGACACCGTCCGAGGGACTGTCCGACCGCCTCCAGGAGGGCTGTCCGACGAACAGACAAGGGAGAACATCCTCGCGGTTGGGAGGTTGTAAATCTTAGTTGCGGGGATCTGCACCGACGATCTCCATCGACTCTACTTTCGCTGCGCTACGAGTCGGTAACGATCGGATCGAAACCTTGTATACAGTCTTCATAGTGGTCCTGGGCTGGTGCGTAGGTCGGGAAATTTTTGTTTTCTGCTGCGTTCCCCTACAAGCAAGCCTCTGGCCCCCTCCTTCTGCTATATAAGGTCATTTGCCCTAAAAAAATATGAGGACTTTCGGGACGAAGCGCCGCCGTCTCGAGGCGGAACTTGGGAAGGAGCACTTTTGCCCTCCGGCGGAGCGATTCCGCCGGGGATACTTCCCTCCGGGAGGGGGAAATCGAAGCCATTGACATCACCAACGATCCTCTCATCATGGGAGGACCAATCTTCATCAACATCTTCACCAGCACCATCTCATCTCAAACCCTAGTTCATCTCTTGTATTCAATCTTTGTCTCGAAACCTCAGATTGGTACCTGTGGGTTGCTAGTAGTGTTGATTACATCTTGTAGTTGATGCTAGTTGGTTTATTTGGTGGAAGATTATATGTTCAGATCCTTAATGATATTCAATACTCCTCTGATCTTGAACATGAATATGATTTGTGAGTAGTTACGTTTGTTCTTGAGGACATGGGAGAAGTCTTGTTATAAGTAATCATGTGAATTTGGTATTCGTTCGATATTTTGATGATATGTATGTTGTTGCTTCCTTTAGTGGTGTCATGTGAACGTCGACTACATGACACTTCACCATACTTGGGCCTAAGGGAAGGCGTTGCGGAGTAATAAGTAGATGATGGGTTGCTAGAGTGACGGAAGCTTAAATCCTAGTTTATGCGTTATTCCGTAAAGGGCTGATTTGGATCCATATGTTTCATGCTATGGTTAGATTTATCTTAATTCTTCTTTCGTAGTTGCGGATGCTTGCGAGAGGGGATAATCATAAAAGGGTTGCTTGTTAAACTAAGAACAGCACCCTAGCACCGGGCCACCCACATATCAAATTATCAAAGTAGCGAACTCGAATCAACTAAACATGATGAAAGTGACTAGATGGTAATTCCCATGTGTCCTCGAGAACGCTTTGCTTTATATAAGAAACCGTTTCGGCTTGTTCTTTGCTATAAGAAGGATTGGGCCACCTTGCTGCACTTTGTTACTATCGTTACTTGATACTTGCTACGAATCAACTTGCTACAAAACTATCTGTTACCGCTACTTTGAGTGCTTGCAGAAAACACCTTGTTGAAAACCGCTTATCATTTCCTTCTACTCCTCGTTGGGTTCGACACTCTTAATTATCGAAAGGACTACGATTGATCCCCTATACTTGTGGATCATCATAGCGCGATCGCGCCGGACGTGGACCCCGCGGAGGAGGCACTGCCGGAGTCCTATCGCTCCACCCGCAAGATCCGCCTCGCCCACTAGCGGTACCGCCAGCGGGCGGCAGAGATGGCAGCCCCCTACAAGGAGTGCGACGACGAGGCGGGGGAGGCGGTGTTTGGCGAGACCGACAACGAGGAGGAGGACAACGCCGAGGCCGCGCCCCGCCGCCACGACCACGAAGCCGGCACGTCCGCGGGCGCCGCCGGCAGTGAGGAAGAGTAGTGCACGGTAGGTCGCCGCCGCTCGGGTCCCAGGAAGGCCACCGCTCCTCCCCTCCCATCGACGCCAAGCTTGGCGGGCTCAACATCAGCGGCCGATTAGCCGCTTGGCGGCGACATGGAGGCGGACAACTTCACTTCTCGGGTCTCTGAAGGCGGAGTTGGAGAGCGCCGAGGTGGAGCTGGAGAAGGAGAAGCTTCAGTTCTCGGGGCTCATGGCCGGAAACGGGAACGGGCGCTGTATTAATTATACCTCCAGAGCCGGACTAGCACCGCTTAGTTGAGGTAAATGTAATGAAATCTGTCATGTTTATATGAAATCAGTCATGTTTATATGAAATCCACCCGTGTTTGATCGAATTTCGTCTGGTTAGTTCGAATTGTTGGCTGGATGTATGTGGGAAGCGTTGGATGGTGGGTTCCCGCATCCGTGTCCGTGGACGGCTGCGGGAGGAAATTTACGGGTTGCCGTTGGAGATGCCCTAACTCCATGCGGTGCTTACTTCAAGCAACATTTCACCTTGACTATTTTCTCTTGTGGTGATATAGTTTACTCCTGTTCTGATGTACATCCATTTTGGCTTCCTCTTTGTCTCTTTCAAAAATATAGATTATCGATCTAACACTGAGATGACCAATTATGAATCCCTTGAGTCTCTGCCTTTATTCAGATCATATATCCGTCAAGATTTGTGCTGATTATTATAGAGAAAAATATGTTTTTAGTCTCTCAAGTTTACAGACATTTAGTCCCTCAAGTTTTTTCTGGCGACATTTCGTCCTTCATGTTTTCAAACCGGACACGAATCGTCCAAAACCAGATCTAAAGCGGTTTCCACGCTGATGTGGCATGGTATTTGACCATATTGACATGTGGCAATCTAAGTCAACTCTTCCTCTCTCTTCCCAACCCTCCAAATCCAGAGGGGAGATTCGGCCGTCGCACTCCCTCCTCCCCAGCCGTGGGCTCGCGCCATCGTCGTCCAGCCGTCGCCTACCCCGTCTCACTGGCCACCACCGCCTGCTAGCTGGCCCGGCTCCTCCAAGATCTGGTCGTCACCGAGCAAATTGGGCTGTTCGGGCCCAAGATATCGCCGTCATCGGGCACCCGGTGCTCCTCCTCGATCTTGAGGTATTCGGTCGTGCCCACCGCCTCCCTCCCCAGCCGTGGAGCACCTCCTCCACTGTCGTGGTCGTCGCCTGGGGTCGCCGGATCTGGTGGCCCTTCTCACCGTCCTCTGCACCTCCACCGCGTGTAGGAGTACCTCCTCCACCATCGTACGACATGCTCTGCCATGGATCGAGCCTCCCCATGGTCATCGTCACTGAGCTCCCTCTCCTCCACCCATCGCCAGCCGGTGTGGAGGGAGGATGACGGCAGTGACCATCGGCTGGATCTGTGGTGAGCTCCTCCGGTTCGACCCCCCTCCCCAGCTCGGCCTCGTCGAGCTCCTTGTGTCCGCACTACATGCCGCCGGCTGCGTCCTGGCCGTCGTCGGCGTCGTGCTGATGCTCCTCTCCTGGGAACAGGGCGACGAGCGAGAGCGGTGTGAGGCCAACGCGCTGCTGACCAGCGCGGTACTCTGGCTGCTGGGCTCCGTGCTCGGCAGGCTCCTCGACATGCTTCCTCCAACTCCAACCCAGTGGTGCCCTACCTTGCCTCGACTGCTCCCTTAACAACCCATGGACAGGTCGAGCAGTAGCGCCGCACGGGCACAATGCAGCATGACATCTGCCCAATCCTGGGAAATCTGATGGACCAGGACGGAGGAACCATCGTGCAGTGCGTGTTGCAACACCGCATGCTCCTCCACCTCGAGCAGACCGGAGCTGCCACAGCGTGCATCGCATCGCCATATATTGAGGCCGAACACACACGAGGTGCCCGACAAAATGCTGATGCGGCATCAAGAGGGAGATATGAGATGAGGTGACAGGCAACTGGGGTTTTTGAGTCAAAACCAGTGACACATCAGCCCTAATCTGGTTTTGGACGATTCGTGTCTGGTTTGGAAACATGAGGGACTAAATGTCGTCAGGAAAATCTTGAGTGACCAAATGTCTACTTTTCGTAAACTTGAGGAACCACAAACATATTTTTCTCATTATTATACTCCGGAATATGTCCATTTTTATGTCCAGATCCACGGACATGATGCGGGAGGGATCCATCCAATAGTATCCGGTTGGGAGGAGGAAAAGTAGGTGGGGACCATACATGTGGTGAGATATTTGTGATTTAGTGTCCATTTGGGAGGAGAGGGGGACCATGCATGTGCGGTTGGGAGGAGAGAGAGAAGAGAGTGACCATACATATGATTGGTCAAGTGCATGTCCCCTCCCCCATACATGTGGTGAGATATTTGTGATTTAGTGTCCATTTGGGAGGAGAGGGGACCATGCATGTGCGGTTGGGAGGAGAGAGAGAAGAGAGTGACCATACATATGATTGGTCAAGTGCATGTCCCCTCCCCCCCTGTTTGTCTCTTGGATACCGGAATCCGTACGTCCGGACTGCTAATCGGATATATACAAATTCATGCTGGATGGCAAAAGTAGTCCGGACAGTTTGAGGGTCGGCGTTGGAGATGCCCTAGTGACCTTCTAGCTAAGCCTCGTTTCTTTTCTGGGTTCCCCACACTATATTTCTCTCTTTCATTGCTTGTTCTATCCTCGCGACTTCTGTATCGTGGATAGCTTGAAAGGCGTCCTGGGCGTGCTCGTTTACTTGTAACCGTTCATGAATCTCAGACGAGCATCACTCACAGATGCATGCATGAATACACACATACATAGATATAGATCTATTATTCAGTTGTTATTACACAAAAGCATGTACGCATTAGACAAATCAGGGCCATCTAGCAGCCCTTGGAGCAGTAACATTGATGCCAAAAGCCCTTGCACTTGCCTTCGGTAAAACCCTCGGTCAGGCAAACACTTGCACAATTGTCATCGCGCACGCACGCCCCCTTAAACTTGTGGCTCTGTGACTCACAGTCCCTCGCCAAAGCTACTTGCACTGGTCCCTGGTCCTCTACATGCACGGGGCAAAATTAATAAAGCAAATCAGTCATCACACATATGTAATTTTAGCAGTACTGTGAATTATCTCAAATAATAGCATACATACCAGTGGCCACGAGAAGCAGGAGGACGACCACAAAGACTTTCATGGAGAGATCCATGAGATTCTTATGAAAGACTAAGAGGATTGTATGACAGATTAAGACCTTCAAGATGAATTGTATGATAGCTGGATGTACAGGAGGGAGGGGGCTTGTTATATACTTGCATCAACACATAGATTTCTCTCTTGCTTCGAGTCTAAGCGAACAGATTTTTGTAGGGTAGTGTAACTAATTACCAACTTTTGTATGGTAGCCTAACAAATTACCCGCTTTTGTAGGGTAGTGTAACTGACCGCCGGCAAAAAAATCAAGGGCAGTGTAACTACATGTGGAAATAGGAAGGTTGTCAGAAAAAATATATGTGAAAATAGAAAGAGTGGCCATGCCATGCCCACGTGGCAGCAACTAGACCCACTTAAGGTTAATGATGAACTCTCATGCTCTTCAAATCCTCTTGGCATGGGAATAAATAGCATGGTGAATTCGTTGTTGATTCTCGTTGTTTTGAATGTTGGTGTAACACCCCACAACTACATATGCACTCACGTAACACATGTATCTATCTATATCCATATCCATATCTATATCTATACTTCTATATTTATATCTATCTATATTTATATTTGTATATTTATATCTTCTATACTTATACTTGTTAGAGTTGTGTCGACTATTTTGTACAAGGTAGGTTATAGTTGGACTCTAAGTCGTATGGTGTGTAGATAGGGTACTGGGTAGTGTCCTAATAGGATACTTGTATCTTATGCCTCTTATATAATATGGGGGTAGACACACGATATAATCGCTATTTTTTAAAATAATACACTTTTTTTAATAAATTTGAGAAATATTACGCCGGTTTTATTTTTTTTAAATAATACAGCTCGGCATAGGGGAAGTCGACTGGCTGTTGTCGGCTTTGGTAGGGCCGACTGGAATCCTGTCGGCTTCAGCGAGGCCGATTAGGACCCAGTCAGCTTCGGCCAAGCCGACTGGCCATTCGGCCACGGGCAGGAGGTCCAGTCGGGTTTACTATGACTATTTAGCACTAAGTGGTTTCGGCGAAACCAATTAGTGCCTATCGGCTTTGGCAAAGCTGACAGATGCATGCATCCATTTTTTTTGTTAAAAAGGACCACCTTGGCTAATCTAATTAACAAAAAGGACTACCTCTGGACCAGATTGACAAAAAGACCACTGGGCTGTGACGTCAGCCGCGCCAGCCGACACGTCGCACCTGCCGCTACGGGACCAGACGGCAGCAGTGTTTCCCTCTGCCATAGTTTCCCGCTTATAATCCCGCCATAGTTTCCCGCTTCTGAGTTCCCGCGTATATCTCGCGCCACCGTTTCCCGCGTATGTCTCCCGCCATAGTTTCCTGCTTATGAGTTCCCGCCTATTCTTCTCTTCTCAACCTATAAAACCCCCTCCACACTAAGGTGGGTAAGCAGTCAGTGTAGTCTCGTAGTCTCGTCAAGATGTCCGGTTATCCTTTTGATCTTAGTTTTCACCTTGGTATGTCGCAATGTCTTCTGCGTTTAGCCACCGATTTCAAGAGAGACAATAGAGTAGTTCCATGGGACGAACTCATTAGTAGTGACACCCTACTGGATGAGCTGGCTCACGCATTAACTATGTGCGGTTGGCCTTCAAGGACCTTTGAGGAGATACGGAAAGAATTTCTCGGGTTGCATGGAAGATGGAAGAAGCAAAAGCATAAGAGTGAATCATACCTAAAGTATGCAGCAGAACATACATTTTTATGAAGCGCCGACAGCGAGGACGAAGATGATATCTTCATGCCGACCACCAAGGCCAAGACTACCGCATCGTCGAAGGGCAAGACTACCGCATTGTCGAAGGGCAAGAGTTCTGCATCGACGGAGGATGACGATGATGCCTTCATGTAGTTTTTAAGCTGTATTTTGTAATTTCAGTCCTACAGTTTAATTCAGATGTACTTGTATTATTTGTTTGTACTGTCTTATTGTAGGAGCATTATGTTGTTTCTAAATTTGATGTTGTAGTTGTTGCACGACGTTCGATAATTATAGTTTGTAGTATCAGAATTATCCCCGCTAAACTAAGTGAGCACTAAAATAGAATAGACATGTCTCATACATAAGTAGATAGTCATTTGTCCCATACATAGAATAGGCTTATGTCTCATACATAAGTAGATAGTCATGTCTCTACTGATAGAGAGAAGCGTCACTGATGACGTCTGCCCCGGCGCTCAGGCGGAGGTGCAGGTGTCGACCACGTATACTTGTGGGGTGCCCCAACGTTACGAGGAGGAAGCTCGGACCAGTGCTGGTCATACTGTGTATCCTGTGTGGGGCCTGGTGGAGGAGTCGAATACATGTCCGTCTAGTCGTTGTGCTGCGACATGTACTCCTGTATGTTCACCCCACCTTCCTGATCACTCTCCCACGCGGATCCAGACATAGACGCCTCATGTCCGAACATAGACTCCTGATATCCGTAGGCTCCTGCAGGAGGGAACATAAGTACTGAAGAAATTTGTAGTCCCAATTGTTATTGAAAAGAATAATTATGAAGAGATATACCAGCTGGTTGTGGCTGCAACACGAAGCCCGACGTGTGGGACCCTGCTGCTGTGGGTGTGGCTGAAACGTGAAGCCCGACGTGGGACCCTGCTACTGGTGCTGCCACGCCGAACTTCCCGCCTAGTCAGGAGGGGGTGGCCTGGTCGTCGACTGCTGTGCTAGACGTGGACGCGGATGATGTCAGTGTGTGGAGAGACGCGGCTGCTGCTGCTATGTGGAGGGACGTGGGGGCGTTGTAGGGGCTGTTTGTGAAAGATCGTGGATGTCGCCTAGAGGGGGGGTGAATAGGTGCTTTAAAATAATTACGGTTTAGGCTTGAACAAATGCGGAATAAAACTAGCGTTTAATTTGTCAAGCACAAAACCTAAATCGCCTAGGCTCACCTATGTGCACCAACAACTTATGCTAAGCAAGATAAACAACTAAGTGATAGCAAGAAAAATAACAAGAAACAATATGGCTATCACAA
Source organism: Elymus sibiricus (assembly GCA_039707655.1). NCBI lineage: Eukaryota > Viridiplantae > Streptophyta > Magnoliopsida > Poales > Poaceae > Elymus > Elymus sibiricus. The sequence continues at coordinate 390,718,965 of CM077668.1, read as the reverse complement.
AGTAAAGTGCATAAGTAAAGGGCTCGGGTAAGAGATAACCGAGGCACGCGGAGACGACGATGTATCCCGAAGTTCACACCCTTGCGGATGCTACTCTCCGTTTGGAGCGGTGTGGAGGCACAATGCTCCCCAAGAAGCCACTAGGGCCACCGTAATCTCCTCACGCCCTCGCACAATGCAAGATGCCATGATTCCACTAAGGGACCCTTGAGGGAGGTCACCGAACCCGTACAAATGGCAACCCTTGGGGGTGGTCACCGAACCCGTACACTTTGGCAACCCTTGGGGGCGGTCACCGGTACCCGTCAAATTGCTTGGGGCAATCTCCACAACCTAATTGGAGACCCCGACGCTTGCCCGGAGCTTTAAACCACAATGATTGAGCTCCGACAACACCAACCGTCTAGGGCACCAAGGCACCCAAGAGGAACAAGCTCTAGGGTGCCCAAACACCCAAGAGTAACAAGCTTCTCAACTTCACTTCCACGTAACACCGTGGAGAACTCAAACCGATGCACCAAATGCAATGGCAAGGGCACACGGAGTGTCCAAGTCCTTCTCTCCCAAATCCCACCAAAGCAACTAATGCTAGGGAGGAAAATGAGAGGAAGAACGAAGAAGAGAACACGAAGAACTCCAAGATCTAGATCCAAGGGGTTCCCCTCACATAGAGGAGAAAGTGATTGGTGGAAACGTAGATCTAGATCTCCTCTCTCTTTTCCCTCAAGAACTAGCAAGAATCATTGGAGGGATTGAGAGATAGCAAGCTCGAAGAAGGTCAACAATGGGGGAAGAACACGAGCTCAAAGGATGGGGACCATTGGGGAAGAAGACCCCCTTAAATAGCCCCCCCCCCCAAATCCAACCGTTATGCCCACAAGTCGTGCACAAGCGGTACTACTGCTTGGGGGAGCGGTACTACCGCTTAGCACGGTCAAAACAGCCCAACGAGACAGAAAAACATGAACGGTAGTTCTGCCAGAGAGGTAGTACCGCTCGGGGGAGCAGTACTGCCGCTTAGAGAGGTACTACCGCTCTCTACTACCGCTCTACTACCGCTCAAGCAGAATGGGTAACAAAAGCATAAAAATAAGTAGAAGTGGAAGCGGTATTGATCAGCGGAAGTACCGCCTAAGCGGTACTACCGCTCGGGGGAGAGGTACTACTGCTTGAGAGGTACTACCGCTCTCAACTACCGCTCTACTACCGCTCAAGAAGAATGGGTAACAGAAGCATAAAAATAAGCAGAAGTGGAAGCGGTATTGATCAGCGGAAGTACCGCCTAAGCGGTACTACCGCTCGGGGGAGAGGTACTACCGCTTGAGAGGTACTACCGCTCTCAACTACCGCTCTACTACCGCTCAAGCTGAAAAACTGCTCAAGCAAAACAGAAGGATGCAAGAAGACCAAAACTGCCATAACTTCTGCAAACGAACTCCGATTTCGACGAACTCAAGCTTAATAGAAAGCTAACGAGAAGAGTTACCAAATCATGACTGGAAAACTTCAGAAGTGGCAATAGAGATTATGCCTATGATATAAAGATGTGAAACCTCCATGAGTGAAGAACCGACATAAACTCCAACATCGAAAACATCATAGAAGATGCATATGAACTCCGTTTTCGATGAACTCGAGCTTGTCATGAAGATGACCATAAGCTTTAAAACTCACAAAGAGAAACACAAAATAAGAACCAAGAAAGATGATGCAAGGATGCAATGGTTTGAGCTCTCTACGAACGATACGATCAAGCTACTCACTTGAGAGCCCCCCTTGATAGTACGGCAATCGATCCTATAACCCGGTCTCCCAACTACCACCATGAGACCGGCAAAATAGAAAACCTATCAAGGGAAAACCTTTACCTTGTACAAAGTCCACTTGAGCTAGATGATGACAATCTTGACTTCCTCAAGTTGGACCACCTTTCTTGATTGCGTTGGCTCGATGAAGACTAGTTGATTGCTCGCCCATACTCCACTATGGGTGAGACACTCTTCGACACATCTTCACAAGTCCATTGTCACAACAATGGACGGCAAGCTTCAAGCATGATCTCTTCGTGATGCTCCACTTGAACTTGCACACCGCAATCTTGATGACGATCACCACTTGATGTCATCCTCCATGGAATATATGATATCTTCCTTTTGATGCACGACCATGGAAATATACCTAACCCCACAAACAACTCTCACATAGACCACGGGTTAGTACACAAAGAGTAATGGACAACGCTTACCATACCATGAGATCACTTGATTCCGCTTGGTACATCTTCTACGCTTTGTGTGTTGATCAACTTGAATCACTCTTTGTACTTAGTCTTGATCAACCTTGAATCTTTCCAACTCTCTTCATTAAGATGATGTCTTGAAGGTAAACATGAATGTTCGCACAATCTTCTTCTTCAAGACATGCTTGCAATAGGCTCAATTCTCACGTGACCAATCTTTGGATAAATCCTTGAATAGCACCTTGGTCAACGCATATTCTTCTACTAATAACCTTGAAACCAACAAATGGTCTTCAAGGAATACCTATGGACAAACCCTTCAAATATAACTCAAGGCAACCATTGGTCCATAGAGATTGTCATCAATTACCAAAACCAAACATGGGGGCACCACATGTGCTTTCAATCTCCCCCATTTTGGTAATTGATGACAATCACTTTCAAGAGAGTTTCTATAAGGAATTATGCATCACCATGCAAAGCAACAAGCAATAATGCATGAGCATGAGATGCACATGCTTAGGAACAAAACCAAAGCATGAGGAAAAGCAAGAAGAAGGAACTCTCTAAAATTCTCCACTAAACTCCCTAAACTTCTCCCCCATTGGCATCGATTGCCAAAATGGGCGAAAAACTTAGAAGGCCAATATAATATGTGTTCCTCCATAAAGTGTGTATTTCTCAAAATATGAGTGGAATGACATACACATATCCAATGGTAGCTAGTTGGAGGAAGACAAACTATATTGAGGATCCAAAGATTGCAAAAGGATGATATGGCACAAAGATATACCAAAGAGAGAAGCAAGCAATCAAAAGATACCAATTGAAACAAGCCATCAAATGATCCTACGAGCCACAAGAATAAAAGATATTATGATATGAGCATAGGAGTGTTCTAAAGAACATAGAGAAGCTCCCCGTGATTTGTGCATTATTAGTTTTGTATTTGGATACAACGTGCACAAAATAGGATCATCATTCCCCCAAAATCAATAGAAACTCACAACAAGTGCAAGTGAGAATAAAGGAAACTAAGCCTAGCACTTGCAACAAACACATGTTTGAGCAACAAGTAAAAGAGGCAACTTAAGAATAGGCTCAACCAAAAATGATGCGTGTGAGTCATGGCAAAGCACTTGATAAGACTAATATAATGATGAGCATTAAGCATCAACATAGTCTTAAATAAATGAGATACAAGGTGCAAGACATGTCCTTCCCACACACATGCAACTAGCAAATGGGTTCACAAGCTCACTAAAAAGCGAATTAAAATACCAAAGCTTGTGACAACCCATGGTGAAGATAGACAACGATAGCCTCAGCAAGAGGAGGGATACCAATAGAAATGGCAAAAGTCTCATCAAGAAAAGCATGAGGAAAACAATCTTCACCCAGAATGAGTGCATCAAGATGCAACGAGAAAGTACACACACTCAAGGCAAAAGCTTTCACGGAGCCACCGAATAAATAACAAGAGAATGAATAGGTGGTCGCGAAAGAAAGGGGATATCAACTAGATATGTAACTTCTCTCAAATGTATAAGATTCTAGGTAGATGAAAATCATGATGATATCAATCCACAAAGAAGGATGTACACACGAAATAGTTACAAAAGGAAGGAACAAGATATCCAAAAGGAAGTCATAAATATACCAACAAGATCTTTGCTTGAAAAGCATAGCACATGGCTTAATATTATCTCATTGTATATAAATGAACTCCAAACACACAACCATCAAGGACATCACAACTAGCAACAAGAGATCATTGTTGGGATGCTTTGATAAAGGAAACAAGTATCACAAGAACGAATTAAGAAATTCATGCCATGATGCAACCTACACAAGGTTGAATGCAAGAAATGTATGCATGAGGTAGAAACTTGTTACCGAGATAGCATTGGAATGAAGTAGTAGATAATGGTTCATTGATCATCCTAGCTTGACTCCAATAAGCACATGGTCAACACCTTCCTTGTGAGTGAGCCGAGCATCCAATGCATCTCTAATTGTTCCTAGAACAACAACACAAACAAAATGGTACCCAAACTCATTGGGACCAAAGAGTTAGAGAACCAACAATACATAGGACAAACTCCACGTAAATATGTGCATATAGATAAGAAATTGAATTTCATGCACATCTTAGTCAATTAGAGACTTGGTGGAGTTTCCCCTATATATTGGGTCAAAGAAAGAAAGCATGCCAAAGAAGTACATAAAGTAAATATGCATGCTCAAGACTTTCAAGAACCAAATCAACACATGATTGATAAGATACCAATCGAGAAGATACCAAGTGAAAATGAGATACCAATGAAGAAATCATCACTTGAAGGATATCAAAAAGATACATCAAGGAATGAGATATCCATTGATACACACTAATTGAAAGATATCAAACTCCCAAAAGAGAGGAAGGTTCCAAACAAACCAAACCCTCTACAAAGTTTCATGATGGCACAAAGTACCAAAAAGAAATGGCTTTCCTTCCACCAACACACACTTGTTAAGGATCACAAGATGAGTGTTCTAAAGAAAATAGGATAGCTCCCCCAAGAGTTGTGCATTATAGAGAAATTGCATTTGAATACAAAATGCACAAGATGGGATCACCACTTTCACTATATCTAGAAAAACACTAGGCAAGATCAAGAAATTAACAAGATCCACAAGTGGTATGGAAGACAATGGGAGTTGACACAATCCTTGGCAAGAGATAAGGCAAATAAACACAAAAGCCAATGTAAAGATGATCAACAATTTCTACCACATAAATGATTACCAATTGTCAAGAGACAAGAAGTATTTGGAAATAGATCCCGGTGGTAGATTGCAAAGATATCCAACATCATCTTCACACCAAACACAAAAGCAAATTTGCAACTTGTAGAGCTAACATGCCACCTAGGAACAAGATAATTTACAATATCAACTCTAAGTGGCAATACCTCAAATGTACACATTTTCTAGGCTTATAATATACACATAGCATATTACTCCCCCATAATGTGATACCCGAAAAATCTTAACAAGAGGCAAATAAGATCCAACAAAGAGATAATTAATGGATTATTTAGAATTTGAATTTCTCATGAGAAGACATACCACATAGGGACTACATAATCTGGAAATATCAATACTAGGTGGTATTCCTCATGTACACACATTTATAGGATCGTGAAGTGCACAAAGCACATCACTCCCCCAAAATGGAATGTTCCATTGATCTCTCACAAGAGCCAACTAAGATACAAACAAGATGCAAAAAGGCTCGACACAAGACTCACATGTACATGATGTGCAAACCAACATACACATACATGATTACTCAAGATAAGCAAATTGGAATCACAACATATACAAACACATGCAAGGTACAAAACCAAAACATGCAAAGGGGCAAGTAACTTTCAATGTAAACAATTTAAGTACAAGTTACCGCAAGGAGGCGCATTGGATATAAGATAGAAACTTGATAATCCAAATGACTTGGCTTGAGTTAATATGAATGATAAAGATCCCTTAATTCTTCATAATGTAGCCAAGTTGCCAATGCTCTCCAATAATACCTATTGATCAAGTTTGAGCTTGTTGGTCCCCAACCAAGTTGGGTCCTAAGAGATTAGTCACAATAGGCTTGGCAACCCAAATGGTTCTTTTCTTGACACCACTTTGAGTACCAATAAATTTGGCAACCACATTGCCAACCTTATCCTTCCTAAGAGTAGATATCATCAATTACAATAGGGTTGGATAAGGTACCATTCGTGCATGAAGAAGCGACGTGACCTTTCTCACGACATAAGTAGCAACGTCTACTCTTTTCTTTATTCTTAGATGACTTCTCAACTCGAAGATCATTAACTTGAGTCTTCTTGGGAAGTGGCCGTTCTTGAACTTGAGTTTGGACTTGAGGCCTCTTCCCTTGTTGCTTGTCACTAATGGGCTTCTTCTTCAATGGGCAAGATCTAACATGATGCCCTTCAATTTTGCACTTGAAGCAAATAATCTTGGCCGAATTCATGACTTGATCTTGGCCCTTCTTCTTGTTGATCTTGGACTTCTTCTTCTTATTGGAGTTGAATCCAAGTCCACCTTTTTCATTGGGGGATTTTTGCACACTCAAGATATGGTTGAGTGTGGACTTCCCTTCATGACACTTTTGCAAGTCTTTCTTCAATGAAGTGACTTGGGCCTTGAGCTCTTTGATTTCCTCTACATGGTTAGTATCAACACAAGTACTAGAGGAAGTATAAGCATCATTGTTAGAGCAACAAGGCAAGGAAAGTAATTCATCACAAGATGTAGCAACATTATGAGTAGAAGAATTACAAAGACTAGCACATGGCACAATAATATTTTGACTTGAAGTAGTGCTAGTATCCACAAGAGGCTCACTAGATGTTACCTTAGTAATCATAGCCTCATGAGCTATCTTTAGCACATTTTGGGATACTAGAAGATCATCATGAGAGCTTGTGAGCTTTACATGACTTTCTTCCAATTTCCCATAATTACTAGATAGCAACTCAAGTTGAGCCCTTAGCTCAACATTCTCCTTCAAAATGGATGCTTCACAAGAAATAGAGTTAGTAGCACAAGCATCATCATTAACAACAAGAGGAGAAGGAAACTTGGCAAGCTCTTTCGAATAAGAAGCTTTAAGTTGGGCATGTGACTCGGTGAGTTCGATGAGCTCACTCTTAATGACCCTTGAGCCATTTTCGAGGTGCACAAAGTCCTCAAGGAGTTTAGCATGTGCAACTTCAAGCTTAGCATTTTAAGTTTTGAAATCATTGGCCACCTCAAGGGCTCTATCACGGGATTCCTTTAATTTAGATAATTCTAAAGCAAAGGTCTCCTCAAGAGATTCCTTGGTGGTTTGTTCAAGTTCAAGAGCTTGAGATAGATCCGCAATCTCATTAGCGTAATCACGCTCATGACCTTCCATTTTCTCAATGATGACCTCATGCTCCTCGAGATGAGATTCCAACTCCTCAATGTATTTCTTGCCCTCAATGTCAATAGACATAATTTCCATGAAGCTGGAACGAGCAATTTTATTCTTCTGAAGAGCTATAAAAATAATTTCCCCCTTAATTTTTAAGGAAGCAACATTATCATTCTCTTAATCATTATCCTCATCATCATTAGCAACAACATCATCATCAAGAGACATATTGGGGTTCAAAGTAGGAGATACCTTTGAAGCCTTAGCCATAAGGCAAAAAAACAATAGATGATGATGTAGGATCCCTTGAGGCATCATTCAAGACCACATCTTGTTCCATGGAGTGTTGGGTTTCCTCTACATTGTTAGCACAACAACTCGAGGAAATAGATGCATTTTTATCATGGTAACAAGACATATAAAGCATATCATCATGAGATTTAGTCAAGCAATTTCTACATGATATGCAAGGACTATCAACACAAGCATGTGAACCATCTAGATTGCTCGAAGTGTTAAAGTCCAAAGATGAAGCATTGCAATAAGATAGTGATGAAGTATCATCAACAATAAGCCCACTATCATGATTGCAATGATCAACACTACTCACCATATCATTACCTTGTGGCAATCCACATGTAGGTGAAGTAGAAGAAGTTGAGAGCTCGACACGGCCGGAGGTGGAGGGAGAACAACCATCCCCACAACTCTTGGACACACCATATTTATCTTGAAGCTTTGTCCACAACTCATGAGCATCCCGAAACGGCATGAGTTGGAATATAACTACATTGCTCAAAGCATCAAAAAGCACATTAGAAGCTTGAGCATTGAGATAAGAGTTTTTCTCATCCTCTATAGATAATCTTTGAGGATCCTTTGGAGGAGAAAAACCCATATCTACAATTCGCTCTAAACACGGGTCAATGGTCCGGAAATGATTAAGCATGCGAATTACCCAAACATCAAAATTTGTGCCATCAAAACTAAGAGTGTCAAAGAATCCTAATCTCCTAGTCGACATCTTTACTCTCTAGGCGGTTAAGCCTAATAATGAGAGACGAGGCTCTGATACCAATTGAAATATCATGGATGTCGCCTAGAAGGGGGGTGAATAGGTGCTTTAAAATAATTACGGTTTAGGCTTGAACAAATGCGGAAAAAAACTAGCGTTTAATTTGTCAAGCACAAAACCTAAATCGCCTAGGCTCACCTATGTGCACCAACAACTTATGCTAAGCAAGATAAACAACTAAGTGATAGCAAGAAATATAACAAGAAACAATATGGCTATCACAAAGTAAAGTGCATAAGTAAAGGGCTCGGGTAAGAGATAACCGAGGCACGCGGAGACGACGATGTATCCCGAAGTTCACACCCTTGCGGATGCTACTCTCCGTTTGGAGCGGTGTGGAGGCACAATGCTCCCCAAGAAGCCACTAGGGCCGGCTTGTTTCCTCCTCGGAGGTACGTGATTTATCTGCCTCACGTATATCAATCAGGTAATATGACCCGTTGTTGAGATTCTTGATGACCACAAAGGGCCCTTCCCAAGGTGGTGAAAGCTTATGCATGCCTGTCTGGTCTTGTATCAGACAGAGCACTAAGTCACCCTCCTGAAAAGTGCGGCTTCGAACTCTACGGCTGTGATAGCGACATAGGTCTTGCTGATAAATTGTTGATCTGGATGCGGCAAGGTCACACTCTTCCTCCAGAGCATCAAGAGCGTCTTGGCGGGCCTGCTCATTATCTGATTCCACATAGGCCGCCACTCGAGGGGAGTCATGACGAATATCGCTTGGAAGTATAGCTTCTGCACCATAGACTAGGAAAAACAGCGTATAGCCTGTTGACCTGTTGGGAGTAGTCCGTATGCTCCAAAGCACCGAAGGTAATTCTTCTTCCCAGCAACCCGGCGTGCGCTGCAAAGGCACCATGAGCCGGGGTTTGATACCATGCAGCAATTCCTGATTGGCCCTTTCTGCCTGTCTGTTGGACTGAGGATGCGCAACCGATGCTAGATCAAGCCGGATGTGCTCCTCTTGACAGAACTGTTCCATGACTCCCTTGGATAGATTGGTTCCATTGTCTGTAATGATACTGTGTGGGTAGCCAAATCGGAATATTAGCTTTTTCAAAAACTTGACAGCTGTAGCCGCGTCGCAGTTGCTGACCGGCTCTGCTTCCACCCACTTGGTAAACTTGTCCACAGCCACCAGTAGGTGCGTATGCTTGTTCTTAGAGCGTTTGAAGGGTCCCACCATGTCAAGCCCCCAGACCGCGAACGGCCAAGTAATCGGGATCATCCTCAACTCTTGAGCCGGCACATGGGCCTGGCGTGCATATTTCTGGCAACCATCACACTTTCGGACAATGTCCTCTGCGTCAGCATGAGCCGTGAGCCAGTAAAAACCGTGCCGGAAAGCCTTCGCGACCAGTGATCTTGAGCCAGCATGGTGTCCACAATCGCCAGAGTGAATCTCATTGAGAATTACGTGGCCTTCTTCAGGTGAAACACAACGCTGAAAAACACTAGTGACGCTTCGTCGGTGCAACTCGCCATTGACAATAGTCATAGACTTGGATCGTCTGATGATCTGCCGAGCGAGGATTTCCTCTGTTGGCAGTTCTCCCCGGCTTAGGTAAGCCAAATAGGGGGACCGTCCAATCAGGGATAGCGTGGACAGCAGCCACTAGACCTGCCTCCGGGTCAGGAATAGCCAAGTCCTCCTCTGTTGGTAACTTGACAGACGGGTTGTGCAAAACGTCCAGGAACACATTGGGTGGCACTGGCTTGCGCTGAGAACCCAAGCGAGAGAGTGCATCTGCCGCCTCATTCTGCCGGCGATCAATATGGTCAACTTGATAACCTTTGAAGTGTCCAGCAATATTTGTGACTGCCTGCCGATAAGCCGCCATAAGGGGATCCTTGGAATCCCATGTACCTAAACCTTGCTAGGCCACTAAGTCTGAGTCGCCCAAACACCTGACCCGCTCAGGTTCATCTCCTTGGCCATCCGAAGCCCATGAAGCAAAGCCTCATATTCTGCTGCATTGTTGGTACAGGGGAACATGAGTCTCAAAACATAACAGAACTTATCTCCTCGTGGGGAAGTAATCACAACTCCAGCCCCCGAGCCTTCAAGCTGCCTTGAGCCGTCAAAGTGTATGGACCAGTATGTTGTGTCGGGCTTCTCTTCGGGAGCCTGCAACTCTGTCCAATCATTAATGAAATCCACAAACGCCTGAGATTTGATTGCTGTGCGAGGCACATATTTGAGATGATGCGGACCGAGCTCGATGGCCCACTTAGCAACCCGGCCTGTCGCCTCCCGGTTCTGGATTATATCCCCAAGAGGTGCTGAGCTGACCACAGTGATCGGATGTTCGTGGAAGTAATGCTTCAGCTTGCGGCTAGCCATAAACACTCCATAGACCAGCTTCTGCCAATGTGGATATCGCTGCTTGGACTCGGTTAACACCTCACTGATATAATATACAGGGCGCTGGACTGGATATTCCTTGCTGTCCTCCTTGCGCTCTACCACGACTGCCACGCTTATAGCCTTGTTATTGGCAGCAATATACAATAACATTGGCTCCTTCTCGCGAGGGGCAGCAAGGACTGGCGGCTCAGACAACTGTTTCTTGAGGGCCTCAAAGGCCTGATCTGCAGCATCACTCCAGACAATGTTATCTGACTTCTTAAGCAATTGATACAACGAAATTGCCTTCTCCCCAAGCCGGCTTATGAACCGGCTTAGTGCCGCAACCCGCCCAGCCAGCTTCTGCACGTCATTCAGTTTGGCCGGCTTAGCCAGGGTCGTGATTGCTTTGATCTTTTCCGGGTTAGCTTCAATGCCACGCTCAGAAACAAGAAATCCCAAGAGCTTTCCTGCAGGGACACCAAAGACACACTTCTCCGGGTTAAGCTTCATCTGGTAGACACGGAGATTATCAAATGTTTCCTTGAGATCCTCCAACAGGGTTTCTTTCCTTCGAGACTTGACTACAATGTCATCAACATACGCATGAACATTCCGTCCGATCTGCTTGTGAAAACAGCTCTGGACACAACGCTGATAAGTCGCCTGTGCGCACTTCAGACCAAACGGCATGGTTGTATAGCAGAAAGCCCCAAAGGGTGTGATGAAAGCCGTCTTTTCCTGGTCCTCCAGCTTCATTTTGATCTGATGATAACCGGAGTAAGCATCCAGGAAGCATAAACACTCGCAACCTGCCGTGGCATCAATGATCTGGTCAATACGGGGCAAGGCGAAAGGGTCACTAGGACAAGCCTTATTCAGGTCTGTGTAATCAACACACATCCGCCAAGTCCCGTTTTTCTTCAGAACAAGCACTGGGTTAGCTAGCCATTCAGGATGGAAAATTTCAACGATGAACCCAGCAGCTAGGAGCCGGGCCACCTCTTCACCAATAGTTTTCCGTCTTTCCTCATTAAAGCGACGGAGATACTGGCGAACTGGCTTAAACTTGGGATCCACATTAAGGGAGTGCTCAGCGAGTTCTCTCGGTACACCTGGCATGTCAGAAGGTTTCCATGCAAAAATGTCCCGGTTCTCATGGATGAACTCGATGAGCGCGCTTTCCTATTTGGGATCCATATTTGCCCCGATGGTGAACTACTCAGAAGAATTGCCCGGGGTGAAATCAACTTGCTTTGTGTCTCTAGCCAACTTAAACTTGAGCAGAGGGTCAGACTCGGTGGTGGGCTTCTTTAGGGATGTCCTGTCAGACGGGTCAACTTGTCCTTATAATACCGCAACTCCTCCGCGGCGCAAGCCGTCTCGGCATAAGCTGCGTCTCCTTCCTCGCACTCAAGTGCAATCTTCCGATTGCCTTCCACTGTGATGGTTCCCCTTGGTCCTAGCATCTTCATTTTCAAGTAAACGTAGCACGGGTGTGCCATGAACCGCGCATAAGCCGGCCGGCCAAATAAGGCGTGGTATGGGCTCTTAAGCTTGACCACCTCAAAGGACAGAAACTCAGAACGCCAGTTATCCTCTGAGCCAAAGGCCACCTCAAGGGAAATTCTTCCCATGGGATAGGCCGACTTGCTAGGAACAATGCCGTGAAAGACTGTAGAGGACGGAGTTAACTGCTTATCGGACAGATTCATCCGCCTGAACGTGTCATAGTACAGAATGTTGATGCTGCTGCCTCCGTCCATGAGCACCTTAGTCAGTGTATAACCGCCTACTTGTGGCGCAACCACCAGAGCCAAGTTGACGGTGTCCTGGATTAGGGGGTGCCAACCTAGCTGGCCCGACACCTCGGATGGGTCGATATGCCCTCGTACGTGATCAAGATGGACTCCGGAAGTCGCACATGGGAGACGTGATCAAGACTGCCTCTACCGAAGACTTGACGTATGCTTTAAGATTATTCCAACCACCTTATTCCAAGATACCGACCTTGTAACCCTAGATACCCTACCTGGCATGTATATAAGCCATAGGGTTTAGCCCGTAGGTGACATGAGAAAAACATCGAACACCTAGCTATAGTAGTTCGACATATATCACGATCTCGAGGTAGATCAACTCTGTACTCGATACACCTCCATTAATATAAACAGAAGCAGGACGTAGGGTTTTACCTCCATCAAGAGGGCCCGAACCTGGGTAAAACATTGTCTCCCTTTGTCTCTGTTACCCTCGATCCGAGATCCGCAGCTCGGGACCCCCTACCCCGAGGTCTGCCGGTTTTTACACCGACACTGGTGCTTTCATTGAGAGTTCCGCCGCGTGATCACCAGAAGGATTGATGGCTCATCTTCAGATCAACTGCATCAATGGCTGTGGGGACGTCTACGCCCCAGGACAGCATTTCGTCTTCGGCAGCATGGTATTTCGCGCCGACTCGACGGGTCATCTGACCTCTGTCGAGATCTATGCCCCTGGTTGGATCGTGACCTTTGGCGGCCTCGAGTACACTACGGACTCCCGCGGCGAGCTCGTCTTATCGGGATGGACTCCCGGCCGGATCGAAGGCTCGGCCGGTTCTGGAGGCTCGACTCCGGAACCGAACTCCGTCACGGTGCCTCTTGAGACTCCGGACGCCGCTGCTCCGGCCAGTCCCTCCCCAATTGTCGATCCGGAGATAGATCCGGCGCCCACTCCTGAAATTACGCCAGCGCCAGAATCGATCCCGGCACAAAAATCGGATCCATGCTCAGATTCCCCTCGAATCGGAAACACGTCCGGTCACACACCGGGGCTGCTTCAAATCAGCCCTGCAAACGGCGCGTCCATGGATCCTGAAGAGCTGTCTCAGCTCGACGAGATGCTCGACCGTATCCGGAGCATGTCCATCTCGGACGGCAAGACTTCGGTTTATGATCAAATCGGACATAAAGCCGACAACAGGGAAATTTATACCCCATCCACCACCCACTTAGTCGCCACGGTCGATGATTTAACCGACGTGTTCGACTATGGTGAACCTTCCGACATGGAGGAAGATACTGATGGCCCCCTTGAGGACACCTTGGCCCCGGTTAACACGGGCAGGTGGACGGCCACATCCACCTACGATGTCTACATGGTGGACACCCCCAAGTCCCCTCCAAGACGTCGACGCAGACGCCGACGGGGAAATAATGGAGAACCCAGTGGCAACGATGCGACAACCACTAACAATGACGCGGAGGATGGTGATGCCAATGACCACGAGGAGGACATTCAAGCCTCCCCCGCAAGGGACGGCACACCAGATCGACCTCTTGTGGACTCTGATCCCGATGACCTCTTCGAAGGGGCCGACAAAAATTACATGCCGGAGTCCGAGGAGGACGATAGCCTCGGTACCAAGGAATTCATCGTCCCCGAGGACCCCTTCGAACAAGAACGCTTCCGACGACGCCTCGTTGCGACGGCCCGGAGCTTAAAACGCAAGCAGCAGCAGCTGCAGGAAAATACTGATGCGCTAAATGACAAGTGGGTTGAAGTGCTCTCTGCCGAGCAGGATATGGAAAACCGACGCCATAGTGCACCGAAATCTTACCCACGCAGGCGCCTCCTACCAGAATTTGATGAAGAACTCGCTGACGACCTCGATCGGCCCCCTAGAGGCCGGGACAGGCCAAGACGAGAAGACCAAGGTGACAGGCCGCCCCCACACCGTCATGGTAAAGACCCCGTGGACAACCTGGATCCTCATGACGCTAGACGTCGTATTGAAGAAAATAGGGCTCCCCCTCGGTCCATCTATGGATCCAGGGGATGCGCCCCGGCTGGGCCCAACGGCTACAACGCCTGGATGGACAGGAACGACCGTGCCCGAAATCAAACTTACTCACGGCTCTCTCCCGAGACCCGACGAGATCCTCCTCGGTCCCGAGGTCCAGCTCACCCAATCTGCTTTACAGACGGGGTGATGGAGCATCAATTCCCGAAAGGGTTTAAACCCATCAACATAGAGTCATATGATGGCACCACGGACCCAGCAGTTTGGATCGAGGACTTCCTCCTGCATATACACATGGCCAATGGAGATGATCTCCATGCCATTAAATATCTGCCGCTCAAACTAAAGGGGCCGGCAAGACACTGGCTTAACAGCCTACCTCCTCATTCTATTGGCAGCTGGGAGGCCCTAGAAGACGCCTTCCGGGCAAACTTCCAGGGCACATATGTCCGACCTCCGGACGCTAATGACCTCAGCCGTGTCACCTAGTAGCCAGGCGAATCAGCCCGCAAGTTCTGGAACAGGTTCCTCACTAAGAAAAACCAGATTATAGACTGTTCCGAAGCCGAAGCCATCGCCGCTTTCAAAAACAACATCCGAGATGAATGGTTGGCTCGACAGCTCGGACAGGATAAGCCGAGAACTATGGCAGCCCTGACTTCACTAATGACTCGCTTTTGCGCGGGAGAAGATAGCTGGCTCGCCCGAAGTACCCATAACGGCGAGGCAGGCACCTCGGAAATTCGCGACGCTAATGGAAAACCAAAGCGCAATAAAAATAAGCGCAGGTATAAAAATGGCGGAAGCGACACCGAAGACGCCGCGGTCAACGCAGGATTCACCGGACCTAAATCCGGGCAGACAAGAAAACCCTATAAGGGGAATAAAGATGGACCTAGCCAGCTTGACAGACTCCTGGACCGCCCATGTGGGATTCACAGTACCCAGGAAAAACCAGCAACCCACACTAACAGGAATTGCTGGGTGTTCAAGCAAGCTGGGAAGATAGCGGCAGAGGGGCAAAATAAAACCCAATACCGCAGCAACGACGAGGATGAACCTCGGCAGCCCACTAATGGAGGACAGAAGAAGTTTCCAAATGAGGTAACGGAGGTCAATATGATCTACGTCACCCACATCCCCAGGAGGGAGCGGAAACGTGCACTTCGGGACGTATACGCGCTAGAGCCAGTCGCCCCGAAGTATAACCCGTGGTCGGATTACCCGATCACTTTCGATAAGCATGATCATCCGACCAGCATCAGGCATGGCGGATCGGCAGTGCTCGTCTTGGACCCCATCGTTGATGGTTATCATCTAACACGCGTCCTAATGGATGGGGGAAGCAGCCTTAACCTCATTTACGAGGATACAGTTCGAAAGATGGGTATCGACTCATCTCGGATCAAGCCAAGCTTTACCACCTTTAAAGGTGTCATCCCAGGCGTCGAAGCCCGTTGTACGGGGACGATAACCCTAGAGGTAGTCTTCGGTTCGCCCGAGAACTTCAGAAGCGAGGAGTTAATCTTCGACATCGTACCCTTCCGGAGTGGGTACCACGCGCTCCAAGGGCGCACAGCCTTCGCCCGCTTTAACGCGGTCCCGCATTATGCCTATCTCAAGCTTAAAATGCCGGGACCCAAGGGCGTTATCACTGTCAATGGTAACACAGAATGCTCACTCCGGACAAAGGAACAGACCGCGGCTTTCGCAGCCGAGGTTCAAGCGTCCGAGGAGGCAGCCCGCAGCAGTAAACGTGCTGCCCGCTCTTTGAAGCACGTCAAGGGTGCACACGTCGACCTCGGCCAGTTACCCCCACACCCGAAATAGGGGTGCGGGCTCCTCGAGTGCCCTCTCTGTGGGCACTACGTCCCTAGGGTGCATAATTTCGCACTCAAGATCCCCTGGGATGCCGAGGAGCCAAAACAATTCTGAAGCTTCATGCGCGAGTTCACCACGCAACGGCGAGGCCTAGAGCCCCAGTACAGGCACGCATTTGTAAAAGAAGCAGCCAAAATATGCATACGTCTAGGTGGCTTTAACCACAGAATGACTTCGGCTACACCTCCATTCAAGGAGCTCGGTCAATCAAACACTTAGAGTGTATAAAGGGCCAGAAGGGCATCGACCTTCGCAAATTCTTCGTCTTCAATCAGGACGATCGGGTCAACAGCTCGGGAACGCAGACGTGCGGCAGGCTTCGGTCCGGATCCTTTAAAATCCGTTGGTAATTATCTGACCTGTTTTCTCTCCTCCTTCTTTACCGTCTACATTGTATTCTTTCCATTACTCTCGTCCACAGGGCATGTACATGATTGATATTATGAAATAAAGAAACCGTGCCCTTTCAAGGTCCCTATTGCATTTCTTTATTAGTCTAGCTCTGGAACGATGACGTTCTCTAAAAAAGATGCAATTGTATCACAAAAGTCCGATGTGTTCGGCGTCTCGGATTTCGGCCTTATATGCATCAGTTTCGAACCTAGATTTCAGTCAATAGTTGGGTCGCCCGGCTCCTATGTGTACCCCTTACGTTTCCGATGAATTCGGCTAAGGGCGTAACGGGAGAACCACTGCGATTGCGTCGCCAGGTCAATTGGCGTGGCGCCTCAGTGGAGAAAGCCGAAAACTGACTATCTAGGTAAGCGTAAACTGGTCCGCCATCCGGAGACCGCGTCAAGCGATGTGATCCTAGAGATCACCCGTGTTAAACGAAGGGCTTTTATCTTTTAGCCGAAGTGTGCTCTGGCTTCAACCTCGGCCAAATAGGCCGAACACTTCCCACACCGGGGGCTGGTAATCACCCCCACAGTCAAACTCCTATGGCTAAGTGAAAGACATCAAGCTACTATAGTCCGATTGCCTAGTTCCTCTAAGTCATCGACCGCCCATGGGTACCGAGACGTCGGCTAAGGGTCAAGTATGGCTTAGGGAACACCCTTTGTATGACCTACATGGGGGCTAAGGCCGACGACTGGCCACTCTCACTTTAAAACGTCATATCAAAGGAATAATCAAATTACTAAAATATGGAACTTCAAACCATTCTCATTTCAAACGATAAAGTTTTTACATCATACACCCCAGCATTCCGGAGTACCTAAAAATACATCGTGTCCTTCGGGCACATGGCCTCGGTGGTCCGAGCTCCCGCCTCCACCTCGGTGAAGAACTACTCGGCGGTCCGCGGCTTCTCGGCAGGGGGGCCAGCAGCACAAGTCTCTGTATCAACTTTGCAGAAGTGCGTCTTCACACACGCGTATGCCCTCCGAGCCCCTTCGAAGCATGCCGACCTCTTCCAGCGGTCAACGCAGGGCACGGCATCTCGAAGACGAGCCGACAGACCGAAGAGACTCCTCGGCATGGCTTCGGCCAGCCACAGAGCAACGCAGAGATCCTGGAGTGCTGGCCTGGTCATGCGGAACAGCTCGACTAGCTGCTTCACTCGATGATTTAGCAGCTGCGCGGATGGGGACCCTGGGAATTGACCCCAGAAGGCTTTCTCCACCTCATGACCCGCCAGTTGGCCAAAATAGGCCACCGCATCCTTTGCACTCTGCGGGAGATCCTCGAAGATCTCTGCGGAACGCCACAATTGGGTGAGCTCGACACACCCTTTGCTGCCAAACGCACACTGCAGCAAAAATATCTTACCCGAGGCGATTTGTTCCACTTGCTGGAGCACCTCGCGGTCCGCACGAGCCGAGGTGTTGAGTTCGGAGTGGGCACGCTGCAGCTTCTCGAGCTCCTCTTTCGCGCACCGCTCCTCCTCCTGAAGCTTGTCGCGTGCTTCAAACACGCCCTTCAGGGTCTCCTCGACCTCCAGCACCCGTGCCTGGTGCTTCTCCCCGGCCGCCTTCTCGGCGGCCCGCGCCTTCTCGGCTGTGGCGGCAGCTGCTTTCTGCTGCCGCACTTCCTTCCGGGCACTTGTAAGCTCGGCCTTGAGCGTCTCTAACTCCGCTGTTAGCATTTCTAAGTCTTAGTTGTTTCCTTTAAACATAGAACATGCATTGCAAGTTTAAACCTTGCTTATCTTGAGATCGCTCAAGTTTCCGGTTCATCTCCGCCATCTCTCTAGAGGCGGAGTCCGGCACTAAGGTCGACACCTGTCATAAAAACACACTCCTTGTTAAAGGACAGATGGTCTTGACCATCCACATGCTCCAGGACAACTACTTCGGGTAGCGTCCTGTGGGCTACTCAATAGGCTCCTAATTATTCACGCGACCCCGATGCCGGTTTCTTGCAACCGACTTCGGGCTCGGGGGCTACTCACTCATTACGCCGTTTAGCAAGCTACATTTTTATGTCCTCGGACACATCTCATAAAGACAAAGCAAACCGAAGGCGCAGAAGACGTACCTCGAAACCTGCTACAAGGTTTTTGAAAACCTCGTGCAGGCCGGCCTCTACGGACCGGTAGCCTTCCAGCGCCGCGCCCATCAAGACGCGGTGCTCCTCCTTAAGGGAGTAGCCCTTTAGGGCCTCCTCCACCTCCTCGGCCCACCCCGTGCCGGTCCGTCCTCGAACAGCAGGCTGGGGTGGAGGGACGACCTCGGAAGGATCCACCTGAGGAGCCCCCGTCTATGAAGGCGGTCCCGAGGCTGACTCCTGCTGAGCCGATATCTGGCCCACCCCTTCTTCGATGACCTCAGGGCGCTTCGTCCCCTGGTCTTGCTGGGCCGAGGTTTCAACCTCGGCCATTACCACCACATCGTCGGCCCCCGCCGTATTGACCTCGGGGGCCAGGGTGGATGTTCCCTCCCCCAGACCGACTTGCATCGGGGGAGAAGCAGCGGGCTCTGGAGTCCCGCTGGCGGACGGCAACCCGTTCGAGGAGCCGCTGGGGATCACCCTCGGCGGACTATGTATGAAAAGTTGCCTCTGTGAAAATTTCTCTTGATGAAACAATGACTCAAGCAAGGAAGACAAGGATAAGGGCTTACCCTCGAGGCGCCGGCTTCTTCCTCCCCGTTATGAGGGGGTCTTCCTCTGAGTCACCGGAGAGCTCGGCTCTCTCCGACGACTTGTGGGCGGCATCGGATGAGGCTCGCCTCAGCCTCTTCTGGCCCTTGGGCGGCATGCCCATGTCGGCGTCTTCTGACACCGACCTCTTCCCCTTAGGGGGGGGGATCTCCTCGTCGCCCTCCTCGGCGCCGCCGTCTTGAGCGGCGGAGGTGTGGGTCTCCTCTGATCGGGTGACCGAAGTCCCCCGGGTCCAAGCACTGGACTTCCCCATTTGGGTCCTCATCCCTTTGGAAGCCACCACGTGTGGCTCCTCGGTCAGAAGCGCCGAGAGCAGGGGAGTTTGGGGTTGTTCCGGCAATGGGGCTGGGCATCGTACCCCCTTTACCCATGCCGACCACTTCTGCAAAATGTCAAAATACGATGGCTCAAATAAAGACTTTACTCCTCGGAGCAGTAAGCATAGAATGAAAGATTGATGGATGGAACCACTCACCGGGGGGGCCTCATAGCCGTGTTCGAGGCCGCGGTCCTCTCCCTCCTTGGGAATCTTGTCCTTGGCCAGCTTCATGAGCTTTGTCCACATAGTGGCCAAGGTGGAGCGGAAGAATGTGTTGATGGTGTCCATGTCCTCGGGTTTCTGCGCCCACATCGGGGTGGCCCAAAGTTGGAGAGGAAGGATGCGGCGGGTGAGCATGACATTGATGACATCGGCCAGCTCAGCCTTCCCCGTGGTGGTCCACCACGCAATCCTCTCGACTAGGGTCTCTACCTCTTCGGGCTTCCCCCAGGCGACGCACTTTTCCTTCCAAGACTTGAGTTTCTTGGGAGGCCCGGCCGAGAAGGCCGGGACCTCGGTTTGACCAGCGGCAAGGGGCACGATGATATAGAACCATTCCTTTTGCCACTCCTTCACCGTTTTGATGAAGGTGCCCTTGAACCAGGTGGCCCCCTGGTTCTTGCTGATCATTGCCCCTTCACACTCCGCAAGTTTGGAGCCGCACCGAAGAGCTTCAGCCATAGGCCGAAGTGTGGCTCACAGCGGAGGAAGGCCTCACAGACTGTTATGAAAGCAGCGAGGTGGAGAATGGAGTTGGGGGCTAGATGATGAAAATCTAACCCATAGTAGAACATGATCCCGCGCACGAAAGGGTGCAGCGGGAACCCCAGGTCTCGGATGAGGTGGGGAACAAAGACCGCCCGCTCCCCGGCGTTAGGAGCAAGTACCAGCTCGTCGGCCTCTGGAGCGCGGGCGGCGACAGTACGGGCTAGGTACCCCGCGTCGCGCAGCTCGGCGATGGTCACCGCCATCACGGTGGAGCCTCCCCAGTGCCCCTTAAGGGTATCGGCCATGGCTGATGGGGAAATCGGGCTCGCGTACGAGAAAGGCGTAAGGGCTGGATCTGGGTGCTGGAGCTAGACGAAGCGGCAGCAAGAGAGGAATGGGAGCGTAGGCTATCGCGCTGTTCTCCCCATTACTTTTATAAGCCTGTGAAAGGCCAAAAGCCCCCTTTTGCTGGGCCGATAAATTCGTGATTATTATCAAAGATGTTGTTGAAACACATGGGGAAACGAAATTTTGATGATATCCCTAAGAAAGTGGGCACGATCTCTACCTTGACGGGACGTGCCAGTAAAGGAGCCGCCTCGAAGCACGATTTGAGGGGAGGCGGTAACTGCTCAACCTGTCGTGGGGCGGGTCTCTCCGATAAAGCTGTCAGGCCGGATTGGGCTGTTCATATCGGCATAGCAAGCCTTCGAGGCTAAGATACTTGCTCACCTCGGATAGGGTACAAACTCGGTTGGACCACGGATGTCGACGCTCTGTTAACAGAATTCAAAATTTAAGGTGGAACTCGTCTGTCAAGCCGGAAACTCCAAATCCGAAGTGTTGGTTCAAAGTCATCCTCGGCATAGAAGACCAGTTCGGGGGCTACTGACGGTGTCCTGGATTAGGGGGTGCCAACCTAGCCGGCCCGACACCTCGGATGGGCCGATATGCCCTCGTACGTGATCAAGATGGACTCCGGAAGTCGCACATGGGAGACGTGATCAAGACTGCCTCTACCGAAGACTTGACGTATGCTTCAAGATTATTCCAACCGCCTTATTCCAAGATACCGACCTTGTAACCCTAGATACCCTCCCTGGCGTGTATATAAGCCATAGGGTTTAGCCCGTAGGTGACATGAGAAAAACATCGAACACCTAGCTATAGTAGTTAGACATATATCACGATCTCGAGGTAGATCAACTCTGTACTCGATACACCTCCATTAATATAAACAGAAGCAGGACGTAGGGTTTTACCTCCATCAAGAGGGCCCGAACCTGGGTAAAACATTGTCTCCCTTTGTCTCTGTTACCCTCGATCCGAGATCCGTAGCTCGGGACCCCCTACCCCAAGGTCTGCCGGTTTTTACACCGACACAAGTGCCCAGGGTGATCGAGGAGGACAGGATGATCTGCCCTGCTCCAGGTAACCGGCTGTTCAGACCAGTTGAGATAGTAAGGAGTTGCCGGCTCAACCGTGTGGGCGGCTCGTCGCTGCACCTTCCGATCTCGCTTGCTGCTACTGGTGGTGAAAACATGATACTGACTGCTATTTAACTGTTTTGGGTTACTCTGAAACCCTGCCGCACCAGCTTGATGCTGATTTCCCTGGTTGTTTCTCTGATTGCCACCTCTAGTATTACCAGCCCCCTGAAACCTGCCGCCTTGGCCACTGTTCCCCTGGAAGCCGGGTCCTGCGAAAGGCCCTTGCAAGCCGGCTCCTGAGAAGCCGGGTCCCTGGTTGGCGGGTTGTCCGCCATTACCGCCCCCATTATGATGATTCTGGAAGACCCGCTTGGCAAACTCTTGCATGACATAGCAATTTCCCCAGGAGTGACTGGATGGCTTACCATTGTAACTGTGTTTCGGACAAGGAGCCTTGAGAGCTTCCTCGTAAGTGAGAGGGCGATTACCAGACTACCTCCTAGAACCGTCATTCTAACGCTGACCTTTGTTCTCCGTGTTTGTGTTCTCCACTAGATCAGAGCTACCATCGTAACCCTTGCGTTTACCACCGTTGTTGTTCTGCCCATTACTGTTGTTCTGCTGGTGGCCCTTGCCACCGCCTTTGTTGTCTTTACCGGCTTTCTCCTCATCAGACGGTGGGTCCTTAGTATTGTCGGACTCCGCGTACCGGGTTAAGACATCCATCAGATCACCCATATCCTGGGTCTTTCTCTTGAGTCGCCCTAATTTCTGGACCAGTGGCTGAAACTTGCATGTTCGCTCCAGAACAAGTACTGCCTGAGCCGCCGAGATGCTATCAGAACTGTGTATAACCTCTGCAACCCGGCGAGCCCAATGGTGTGCCGACTCATCCTCGCGCTGAACGCATCGTTCCAGATCAACAATGGTGGTAGGCCTTTTACAGGTTCCCTGGAAGTTCTTGATGAAGCGCTCCTTCAGCTCCTGCCACGTGTTGATAGAATTCACCGGTAGGTTTTTCATCCAGGTGCGCGCGGGGCCTTCCAACATCAGAGGCAGGTAACGCACACACACTGACTCACTTGCGCCCAACAAGTCCATTGCCAGCTCATAACTCTCGATCCACTCGGTGGGCTCCTGATTCGCCGTATAGTCAGGAACCTTGCAAGGCCCTTTGAAATCGGGGGGGATGCGCGCTTCTCGCAGCGCTGGTACCAAGCAGGGGGTTCCGATCATGCGGCTCGAAGAGCCCCCAAGTCGGCCATCTGTCCGGGTTGCGTCGGGCTGGCGATGCACTTCCGGTGGGTTAACGTTCGGCGGCGGGTCGACTCGCGCTGGCATGTTGACATGCGCCGGCGGGTTGTGCCCTGCTCGCGGATTTTCTTCCTCCCACGCTCGCAGAACACGAGCGGCGTCTATAACGTCTTGCGGGATCCTGGGCTGGTGCTGCTCCGCCAGCGGTTGGGCGGCTCTCCTACGGTGCGCGCTGCTGGAGACCGCTGGCGACTCAGGGCGCTGACTCCTGGTGCGGCTCTGATGAGGGGTCGAGTGAAGCCGATGCTGGCTATGCGAGTAGTTGGCTTGCTGCACTACTGCTGTCTTGAGCATTGCGATGGCGTTCCTGACCTCGGACTGAATCGGGCTGTCCCCCTCGATCGGAATAGCCGCCAAGTTGTGGGTTGCAGCCAGCACATTATCGATCGGGTTGGAGTAGTGTCCAATTGGGGTCTGGAACCGGTGAGACGGCGGCTGCTGTTGCTGATCTGGTGTGCGATGATGGGCCGGCTCCCGCTGCTGAGCCGGCGGCTGCAAAGGCGGCTCTCCTATGGGGATTACTCCAGCCCCAGGTTCGTCGGAGCCAGCGGTGTGGTGAACAGCTGAGTCGGCTCGAGATTGGCCGAAAGCCGGCTCTGATGACGCCTCCTGTAAACGAGCTCCGACTCGGCCTGTCGACGGTTCAGGTAATATGCCTCCTCATCTAGACGCTGCCTCTCCGCGGTGATCCGGGCCTGCTCCTGCACCAGGCGGGCGTTCTCCGCATTGATGTCCTCTTGGATCTTGGCCATCTGCTCGCGACACCTCATGATCTCCGTGTTGCGTGCCGCTGCGTTCTCCGCAGTGACCGGCTCGGTCAACAGGGCCACCAGCGTGGTCATCAAGTCCGCGAGTGCCTGAACCCCAGTTTTCTGAGAGCCGGTGGCCGACGCGCCGGCTCCTCCTGAGCCGGCAAGGAGGTTGTTCTGCCCCGCCATTGGATTGGCCGGGTCACGCAGCGGATCTTGCCTACCCACCATGTATACCGCCGCGAAGCGAGGCGGCTCTGGGCTCTCTGGGAAGATGTCGTCCGTGTGCTCGAGCCCTCCAGCATGCAGAGGAAGGATTGACTCGGTTTCTCCCGTCAAGGACTCGCTGTCAGATTGGACGAGCGTATCATCTTCAGACAGGGAATTCTCCGACAAGGCCGCCCCTTGGGTGAAACCTATGAAGACATGGTTCCGGGCGGCTTGACGCGGGATGGGTCTCGCCTGACATGGTCCAGCGCGGCGTGCCGACTCAACGCCGGCGATGCTCTCCAACCCGGCGGCCGACTCGCCGACCACGCCGATGAAGGTATGGATTTTGCCGAAGGGGACCCAGTACCCGTACTCAATTGAGTCGGCGTCGGGGCCCCAGTATGAATCGTCGATGTAGAACTTCCCGCGGTGGCTCTTGGTCATCATGCCAACCGCGTACTTCCTGAACCCTTTAAGAGATCCCGCTAAGAACTCAACTCCACCGTGCGTAGGCCCCATGGTGGGTGCCAACTGTCGTTGTTTTGACACGGCAGATGCCCTTGTGAAAGGACTTAGAGATGAGGCCATATCACAAGTGTGGAAGCTTAGCGGGGTTGATCGGGAATGAGAAGACGCCATGTTACCCAGGTTCGGCCCCTCACGGTGGAGGTAAAAGCCTACGTCCTGCTTGATTATATTGCTGTGGTTCTCGATTACAAGGATGCGGATTCGCTAACCTAGCTTTCGATGAGATTGCAACTTAGTCTTTTTCGCATAGGTGCTCCCCTTTATATATACAGGTGGAACCCTAGATTACATGAGAGTCCGGGTCGTCCTTTGACCCGTCTCCTACTCTTTTCTACTTGTTCTCCAAGACGGCCTCCGTGCCACTCATCATCTCTGTGAGCCGGCCCATTGCCTAAGCCGGCCTGTCCTCGCCAGGCCTCGTTAAGCCGGCCCACCAAGGGTCCTTCAGCCCCGCAGTGAGCTAACCCGCAAAGCTTGCTCCATGGCCGGGTTATCACCCTGCCGGGTCTATATGCTGGTAAGCATCCCCAACAGCCACCATAATCTCCTCACGCCCTCGCACAATGCAAGATGTCGTGATTCCACTAAGGGACCCTTGAGGGAGGTCACCGAACCCATACAAATGGCAACCCTTGGGGGCGGTCACCGAACCCGTACACTTTGGCAACCCTTGGGGGCGGTCACCGGTACCCGTCAAATTTCTTGGGGCAATCTCCACAACCTAATTGGAGACCCCGACGCTTGCCCGGAGCTTTACACCACAATGATTGAGCTCCGACAACACCAACCGTCTAGGGCACCAAGGCACCCAAGAGGAACAAGCTCTAGGGTGCCCAAACACCCAAGAGTAACAAGCTTCTCAACTTCACTTACACGTAACACCGTTGAGAACTCAAACCGGTGCACCAAATGCAATGGCAAGGTCACACGGAGTGCCCAAGTCCTTCTCTCCGAAATCCCACCAAAGCAACTAATTCTAGGGAGGAAAATGAGAGGAAGAACGAAGAAGAGAACACGAAGAACTGCAAGATCTAGTTCCAAGGGGTTCCCCTCACATAGAGGAGAAAGTGATTGGTGGAAACGTAGATCTAGATCTCCTCTCTCTTTTCCCTCAAGAACTAGCAAGAATCATTGGAGGGATTGAGAGATAGCAAGCTCGAAGCAGGTCAACAATGGGGGAAGAACACGAGCTCAAAGAATGGGGACCATTGGGGAAGAAGACCCCCTTAAATAGGCCCTCCCAAATCCAACCGTTATGCCCACAAGTCGTGAACAAGCGGTACTACCGCTTGGGGGAGCGGTACTACCGCTTAGCACGGTCAAAACAGCCCAACGAGACAGAAAAACACGAACGGTAGTTCTGCCAGAGAGGTAGTACCGCTCGGGGGAGAGGTAGTACCGCTTGAGAGGTAGTGCCGCTCGGGGGAGCAGTACTACCGCTTAGAGAAGTACTACCGCTCTCTACTACCGCTCAAGCAGAATGGGTAACAGAAGCATAAAAATAAGCGGAAGTGGAAGCGGTATTGATCAGCGGAAGTACCGCCTAAGCGGTACTACCGCTCGAGGGAGAGGTACTACCGCTTGAGAGGTACTACCGCTCTCAACTACCGCTCTACTACCGCTCAAGCAGAATGGGTAACAGAAGCATAAAATAAGCGGAAGTGGAAGCGGTATTGATCAGCGGAAGTACCGCCTAAGCGGTACTACCGCTCGGGGAGAGGTACTACCGCTTGAGAGGTACTACCGCTTGAGAGGTACTACCGCTCTCAACTACCGCTCTACTACCGCTCAAGCTGAAAAACTGCTCAAGCAAAACAGAAGGATGCAAGAAGACCAAAACTGCCATAACTTCTGCAAACGAACTCCGATTTCAACGAACTCAAGCTTGATAGAAAGCTAACGAGAAAAGTTACCAAATCACGACTGGAAAACTTCAGAAGTGGCAATAGAGATTATGCCTATGATATAAAGATGTGAAACCTCCATGAGTGAAGAACCGACATAAACTCCAACATCGAAAACATCATAGAAGATGCATATGAACTCCGTTTTCGATGAACTCGAGCTTGTCATGAAGATGATCATAAGCTCTCAAACTCACAAAGAGAAACACCAAATAAAAACCAAGAAAGATGATGCAAGGATGCAATGGTTTGAGCTCTCTACGAACGATACGATCAAGCTACTCACTTGAGAGCCCCCCTTGATAGTACGGCAATCGATCCTATAACCTGGTCTCCCAACTACCACCATGAAACCGGCAAAATAGAAAACCTATCAAGGGAAAACCTTTGCCTTGCACAAAGTCCACTTGAGCTAGATGATGACGATCTTGACTTCCTCAAGTTGGACCACCTTTCTTGATTGCGTTGGCTCGATGAAGACTAGTTGATTGCTCGCCCATACTCCACTATGGGTGAGACACTCTTCGGCACATCTTCGCAAGTCCATTGTCACCACAATGGACGGCAAGCTTCAAGCATGATCTCTTCGTGATGCTCCACTTGAACTTGCACACCGCAATCTTGATGACGATCACCACTTGATGTCATCCTCCATGGAATATATGATATCTTCCTTTTGATGCACGACCATGGAAATATACCTAACCCCACAAACAACTCTCACATAGACCACGGGTTAGTACACAAAGTGTAATGGACAACGCCTACCATACCATGAGATCACTTGATCCCGCTTGGTACATCTTCTACGCTTTGTGTGTTGATCAACTTGAATCACTCTTTGTACTTAGTCTTGATCAACCTTGAATCTTTCCAACTCTCTTCATTAAGATGATGTCTTGAAGGTAAACATGAATGTTCGCACAATCTTCTTCTTCAAGACATGCTTGCAATAGGCTCAACTCTCACGTGACCAATCTTTGGATAAATCCTTGAATAGCACCTTGGTCAACACATATTCTTCTACTAATGACCTTGAAACCAACAAATGGTCTTCAAGCAATACCTATGGACAAACCCTTCAAATATAACTCAAGGCAACCATTAGTCCATAGAGATTGTCATCAATTACCAAAACCAAACATGGGGGCACCACATGTTCTTTCAGTTGGCGAACAACGTCCGAAGTGCGGGTGCACGTGATAACCTCGTAGACAGCTCGAAGCCTCTGCTGCATGCGCGTCACCCAGGGCTGGAGCAGAGGCCGATGTGGAAGAAGAGGTCCAGACGACAGTGAACGTCCAAATCTGGTCATCTCATCGTGAATCTTGTGTGTCAACTCAGCCTGAAATTGTCACGATGATTATTAAGTATGCATGGCAAAGTATGTAACAACTAGTTGCATTAGATAAAGAGAATATATGTTATCGCGTACTGCATGGAGCCCGAAGTATCATAGCTCGGGTACCTATCCGACGTAGCAGGGGCCGGTATCTCATCTGGGCGAGAGTGCTGAATGATGTGTATCCGTGTTCCGCTCATGTACCGCTGCAAATAGGCATTGAATTCACATAGATCAAACCCGACATCCTCGTGCCAGAGATGTGTCGTCGCAGTCTCCCATTTTGTAATGTACGGCTGAAGCCTCTGCGGCCACTGAGTCTGTGTCCTGCTCATCCCCTTCCTTGTGATCCTAAAATTGTGGTGTGTGTTCAACAATTAAGTAATGCTTCAATATGGACAATTATGAAAGACAATCCAACATTGAATTAGTAGACAGTACCTGTAGACTACTCCTGGCAGCGGGTCCTCTGTAGGGGGAGGCTCGACCAACTGCCGAAGACCAAATTGCCTCATAACCCTCTGCTGGGCCATCTCCTCGACGAAGACATCGAAGATGATCTTCGATTTCGTCATCCAGTAATCCCGATCTCTTGTGCATAGCTCAGACATACCGCCGGGGTATCTTGCATCTATGACTTCTTGCGTGTACGGCTGACAGATCACCCCAGTGTACAAGTCGAACTGCTCGTTTAATGCCGTGTAGGATCGCCTAGTCTGATCATTAGCATAGTGTCTCTCGCAAAACAATAGTTAGTTTCAGCCATATTGTACGGAAATAAGATGCATTAAATTATAACACGAGACATACCTTGCGACGTGTCCAACACAGACCGAAAGTAGGCATGTCGATGCGTTAAGCATCGAACAGGTGGCCCAAAGGCTCCTCAACACGTATGTTCGGTCGTCCTATAGAGAACCTCTCCCACGACCACAACTGTAAAAATAGAGGGCATCCAAGAAGGGCTGACTTCTGCGGCGCAAGCTGGCAACCGTTGCACATACCTCGGTATGTAGCCGCTAAGACCGCCGAACCCCAACTCCTTTGTGTGATCTGATCCGGCGCCTCAGCTCTCGCGATCTCTAGTGCAATAGGGATGTAGCGCGCGCTAATAGTGGTGACATGGTTATCTGTGAACATCACCTTGCCGAGAAGCCACAGTAGGTATGCCTCCAGGCTGCGAGTGATCTGTGTCGCATTCAAAGGGACTCCTGGATACCCCGGGAACTTCTGGATCTGTATTGAGTAAAGAGAAGGTATTAGTAAATAGCAAAGGTATCTGTAAAACTAGATGCGTGACAAATGAAAGATATGAGGCGGGGGAACTAACCTGGAAATGGAGCAACCAATCATACTTAGGTCCGTGATGCTCCGACGCAAGAGCCGGAGCCCGGTCATAAACACCCTGGAAACATTGTGCAATATGTAGCTCCCAACCAGCCGGTGCCTCCAACGGTCCTATGGTAGGACCCGCCAACGGTAGTCCCAGCAAAAGTGACACATCCTCCAGAGTAGGAGCCATCTCTTCCCAGCGGAAGTGAAACCTGTGGGTCTCAGGCCTCCATCGGTCCACTAAGCAGGTGAGCAAAGAGTGGTCAATGCCGAGGCGTGTGGAGGTTTCCGTGGCCTCAACCAGACGCGCGAAAGGTAAAAGCCCAGCCCATTTCAACCTGCATATCAGAACAATTCAATTAGTGTGTCCCATTAATATACATGCTTGAAAGAAATAAATAAAACACGCACTGATCAACCCAATCCGGGTGTATCCTCCAGTTTTCCTTAGGAGTGCGAGTGACCAGGGGATCGAGCCTCTGCTCACATAATAGCGCAGCACGATGCTTACTATCAATGTCCGGATTAAGCAACCACATAATAGCGCAGCACGATGCTTACTATCTCTTTTGAAAGATTGCTAGTTCCACATGTGGGGATGTGCGTATTTGTTTATTTCGAAAGGATGTTGGACCCACATGTGAACTCACAACCAACTCCAATCTTTGTAAGTAGGAAAGATTTTGCATTTTATTTTTATTTTGTTTATATTTCATAATATTCTAGTCGTATCAATAATAAAAATCACATTACATGCATAATTGAAAAATGTTAAACGTGTATAGAGAAAATGTTTATCACGTATACGAAAAATGTATACAAAAAACTGTATGAAACAATTTGATCATGTATTTAAAAAAAATTAATCAAGCATTTCAAAAAAATGTTGAACAAGTGTTTGAAAAATGTTAATAAAGCATTTGGAAAATGTTAAATATGTATAGAAAAAATGTTGACCATGTATTAAGAAAATGATGATTTTTTTTTTATCACGTATATAAAAATATTGATCAAGCATTTGAAAAAATGTTGAATAACTATTTAAAAATGTTAATCAAGCATTTGAAAAATGTTTACTGTGTATAGTTTTTTTTTACCATGTATTATAAAAATGATGATTTTTTTTATCATGTATATAAATTTTTTAATCAAGCATTTGAAAAGAATGTTAAACAAGTATTTGAATAATGTTAATCAAGCATTTGGAAAATGTTAAATGTGTATAGAATTTTTTTTGACCATGTATTAAACAAATGATGAATTTTTTTTATCATGTATATAAAATTGTTAATCAAGCATTTGAAAAATGTTAAGCAAGTATTTGAAAAATATCGATCAAGCATTTGAAAAATATTAAATGTGTATAGAAAAAATATTGACCATATATTAAAAAAAATTAACGTGTATTTGAAAAATGTTCACCGTGTATTCAAAAAAGTGTTCAAAAATATCTATTTAAGAAAAATATAGATCATGTATTTGAAAAATGCTCAATGTGTGTCAAAGAAATGTTTCATGTGTACACTAAAAATATATATTGTGTACTGAGAAAAACTACGTGAAACAAAAGAAAACAAAGAGAAAACCAAAAGAAAACAAATAAATAAACAAATAAACCCAAGTAAAACAAAATAAGAAAAACAAAGAGAACCGTTCAACAAAACAAAATCGAAGTATAATGAAGAAAACCGATGAAAAAAAGAAAGAAAATCATAGTATATCAAAGAAAAAGGAAAACCATGAAGAAATAAAGAAAATCGAAGAAAAACAAAAGAAAACAAAAAATATATAAAAACGGAAAGAAAAAACCAAATTGAAGAACCAGCAAAGAAAACAGGAGCAATCGAACGAATGGGCCTAGCCCAGTACTATAGCGAATGGGGGCATCCTTTAGCGAGAGCTCCTTCCATCTCGCTTAATGCGAGACATAGCTCTTGCGTACGGTGAGACGAAGAAGATCGACCTCGACCATCGTCTCCAGGGCTGGCCCATAGTTTGGCAAAAGGGGCCACCGCCCTGGGCCCCAAGAGGATCAATGCCCAGGATTTTAAATTGTACGTATTAGTTATAACTATACTATTATATATTATTGAATTCATAAAAGAATATTCTATATTTGGAGAAACACATGTTCATATCACACACTAACAGTCTTTCTCTCATGTGCATCCTATATGTCATAATAATTTGATATACATGTTAAATTAATGTGCAACTCTTCGTGTGAGAAAACTAACCTGAGCTCTCATGTACACCAAGTCAAACCAAGTGCATTCTAGATGAGCATATCAAATAACCTGATCTTATGCACAAGAATAGAATCAACAACATTTTATGTTCTTTGATTATTACAATAACAATGATATTGTAAATATAAGAAAAAACATGGACATGTTATCCAATGGACCTAACTTGCAAAAAGAATTCAATATCCAAGAAGTTTCTATAGATATGCTTACCTAGTTTTGCACTATAAACTATTATTAAGATATTTGTTAGAGTGTATGATTTAGAATTCTCTATCATGATATTTAATGATAGTAAAATATATATGAACACACCCACATACACACAAATATATACTTTTACAATATATAATTTGTTCAATATTCAAAAAAAGATCTCTTACAATGTACAATTTGAATATAGCGAAAGAAAATTTCCGTTGACATACATTATATTTGTATAACAACTCACACTGTAACTACTACTTGGCAACATTATTATTTGCTTTACAATGATAGATAAGTTGTATAAAATTATGCTCATTGAAACTATAGTATGATACTTTTGGTTACAAAACTATAATATGGTACAATTTATTTATTAAATATAAAAATTTGGTATAAAAACTTCTATTTTAACTTGCCCCATGTCCAAAATATTCTGAGACCGGCCCTGCAGGGCGGCGACCGTGGAACATACGCCCAAGCAGACAGGTGAGCGCGAAGGAGAGGGTCGCCAGCCAGTGCCGGAGCCAGGGGTATTCCTGGGAATTCCATGGAATACCAATGATTTGGCCCAAAGAAAAAACCAGATATACATGTCCATTATCCAGCCCAGGCAACAGCCCACACAACAGGCCGAGACTCCAATTCCAGCGCACACACGGAGCACTCAACTCCTCAGTCCAGCAGGTCTCCTCTCTCTAGTACGCTTCTCTTCTCCCCCTGTTCGTCCTAGCTGCTACAGCCGGCGGCGGCGCCGCAGCGACTACCGCAACAACCACCAGCACGACAGCACCTCCAGGCGTCCAGCCTTCCGTCAGTCCCATTCTCTTGGCTACTTTGCTTGCGGCATCACGCTCGTCGCATCGTGAGCTCGCCACTGGATTGGGAAGAGGTAATTTTCCGCACTAATTAAGAACTAATCCATTCCACCGGTTGCTATATCCCTGTTTATTTACTCTGATTTAGCATATATTAGCACTACCTTTGTGTAAATAGAAGCTAATCTGCTAGATGCTAGTAGATGCTAAATCTTTTAAGTGAACAAATCCTAATCTGCTAGGCGCTAGCTAGATGCTAGATGCATGCTACTGGCACTGATTTTCATTTCGTGTTCTTGTAATGTAGATGAAGAACAAGGGTGTTAGCTTATTTGCAATGTGGGAAAAGGCTTCAAAGGCAAAGTTAAAAAAACTTTGGCACCATGATATCCACACCAAGTGCTCCTTCTGTTGAGGTTAGAGATATTGCCACAATGATATTTTGCTACCATTACTTATATATGGTCATGGTTGTTTGAGCTTATGAAGCTGTTGATGCTGGTCTGGTCTTCTGTAGTGAGAGTTGTGTGGTTTAGCATCCTTAGGTTATGTTTAGATTTTTCAGGGATCTAGGCTTTCTTCTTTTGTTCCTGGTTGTTGTGCCGAGGCACCGTTTTGTGCTGTTGGTCTACTATTAAAACTGTATCAAACTCCATTTTCTCACTGAAAATGGGGGCCATGTGGCCCCTTTGTTCGAATTTTTTTTAAATCTATTTTTTTACAATGAATACCCAGCACCAAATTCCTGGCTCCGCCACTGTCGCCAGCCCTCCAGCCCAGCACCAGGCGGTGTGCCAGGTAGAGCCAGGCACCGGCCCAGAGACACACAGCTCCACCGTGACTCCGGACTGAAGAGTGGCCATCTCGGCGGATGGCTAGGGGGAGGGAGGGAGTGAGTGGGCTAGCTCTCGATCTCTCGCTATGCTTGTAGATTGCTTGGTCTTGCTTAGCGGTGCAACTTAGCTGCGTCTGATCTGATATAAATAGGGGCAAGCCCGGTGCCCCCGTTAAGCCATCTCCAGTCCTACTCGACGCACTTCCATGATTGCTCCTTTGCCTCTCTTTTGACTGTATACGTAGCACGGTGAATCCCACGGTATAATGGTACGGCCGCAACTCGAGGAGGCCAGTCACACAACATGATTCACTTGGTCAAAAATGTTGTGACTGCCTATGGCTTGCCATTTTTTAGAAATCACCCCAAGCTTTATTAGATAAAAAATAATGGTAATGTTCATAGGTTAAAAATAATTGGATGGTACTAGCACATATGCCCGTGTGCTGCAACATGAGAAAAAATAGTGTGCATTAATTTAGTGAGAATTATATGTGCAAGCATGACCCTGTGTAGATGATCGATTCAAGGATTCAACGGCGACGACTGCGGCTCTGGGACGCTGGTCCTTAGGGGCACGTGCACGAAGGCTTCCCGGCTGTCATCGACAAGGTATTTAGGTCCGTTCATTGATCGAGCTCACGTAGAGTTAATTCCTTTTTTCAAGAAATTCAGGATGCTTTTCCAGCTAGCTCACGTATCAATCCATCCATCCTTCGTCCAGCTTAATCCATCCATCCTTTATCCAGCTTACTACGTGTAGTTTTGCACACGTATATAAATTGGTATGATTGTAGGTAAAGGAGCAATGTGGGACTATTTAAAATATTTTTTGCCTTATCCCAGGTATTTGGGCCGGCTAAGATGTGTGGGCCGTGAAAAGCCCCGGCCGGGAGACGTGAGCCATCGTACCGGACTAGAACACCTTTTGGTTTATATTATATATATCGTACATAACCTCAAAGAAACATTTTTTGTTTAATATCTATTTATTACCTAATAAAGTCATTAGTGTTTCTGGCGGTACGTCACATAAATTGTCTTCAAAGTTGCAAAATATTACCCACCGATGCCAAAAAAACGTTTCACATAGGGGAATCCCCCCGCCTGGGCCGGCCCACGCACTAGGGATCTCCTATACCACGCTCTGCGCGCTGGGAGAAGACGCAGCGCGCCCGTTTGGACCGCCGTTTTCGTTTTCTTCTCCTTTAAATAATATGGTACTTCACAAAAGTTCTGAGAATTAAAAAAAGAATTTTTAAATAAAATGTTCAATAAATCATAAAATGCTTGTGGAATCAAAAAATGTTCGTAATTTTTTTTTTAAAATGTTCGCATATTCAAAAAATGTTCGCATAATAGCGCAGCACGATGCTTACTATCAATGTCCGGATTAAGCAACCACATTCCCTCCATTCCTGCACTTATTTCAACATAATTGCACGCACAATACAAATTTAAAACATAGTGCCACACTTAATACAAATTTAAAACACAGTGCCATACTTAATACAAAATTCAACATAGTGCGATACTAGATACAAATTTCAATATAGTGCCATACTTAATACAAATTTCAACGCGGCCTAGCTTCTTCCTCCTCTTCTTCCTCTTTGTCCCCGGTTGCCTCGTCCACGCACAGTACCACTGGCAGTGACAAAAGTGGGACAATTAGTGTCCCTATGGCCAAATTCATTGCATAGAATGCATTGCCTAGTGGGGCCTCCTGCTTCAGATTCATCCATATCATTCCGGATGCGTTGACACTGTCATCTACCTCTACTTGTATGCATATTCCCTGGGTCTGGAATGTACCGCCTTTCAACAGGGTTGACGGTGTTGAAGTTACCCATTGATCGAAATCCCAGCAACTCACCTGTCCAGGTATTGAGGACGGACTCTTTCAGAAAATATGAAGACACGAACGAGATTGCGTCCAGTCCTAGCTGCCCGCAAGCAGCAAGTACATGGGAGCAAGGTAGGTGAAGCAACTTCGGTTTGTTGCATGTGCACTCACACGTTGGCCAGACTTCATTTCCAATTTTCACCTCATGTGTCCTCAACTCATTCGCACATCCGAATTTGTTGTTAGCTAAGCGGACCTCAAACCTTCTTTCCTGATTTCTGATGGCGACTACATTGTGTGACCTAGCTTTTTCCATCTTTTCATTCATGTACTTCATAAACCTTTCACAGTAACGTGTGTTAGGGCTGTCCGTGGTATGCTGCTCTGCTCTTTGACGTCTATCTCTGAAATACTTCACCGTGCCATAGAAAATACCCTCAACGATGGCTGTAAGTGGCAAGGCCCGATTTCGTCTGAGGACAAAGTTATATGTTTCAGCGAGGTTGGTAGTCATGACACCATACCTTGCGCCATGTGTGTCATGCAGCAAAGACGACCTCTCCAGCGGCTCATGCTCTATCCACTGATCAAAGGTTTTAATCGTCATCCCAAGCCTTCTCCTAGTACCAGGTGGGTCAAATCCTGGCAAGTCACAAAGCCCAACAGGCTCCTCCTCCACGGCCGTTGTTCCTGTTGCTAACTGTGCAGCTACTGCTGCAATATGTGCCCTCATAGTTGCATCTCGTGCAGCTTTCCTGTCCCTAACATGTCTCTGCGTGCACACATTAAGTCTGCCACGTATCAAATTGTACTTCCATAGCTGGTTCTGCTTGCAGAGTTTTTTTCATAGATTCATGAGGTTCTTTTTTCTGAACTGCGAAAAGAAATTAGCCCCCAGATGGCGCATGCACCAACGGCTCTGCAAGTCCTGCCATGGAGTTTGTTCCTCAGGACCAGGGTTTGTCAGTGTCCTTATCGCACTGAGTATACCTGCATGCCTGTCATGAAGGATGCACACATTCGGCTTATGCTTCACAACTGCTATTTTCAGTGGCCTGAAGAACCATGTCCAACTTTCAATGTTCCCGCTCTCCACAAAAGCAAATGCGAGTGGGACTACTTGATTTTGGCCGTCTTGACCAATGGCTGTCAAGATCTGACCCTTGTACTTGCCAGTGAGAAAAGTGCCATCTACGCATATCACCGGTCGACAATGATTGAAAGCTTCGATGCATACACCGAAAGAGAAGAACAGTCGATGCAGCACCCTCACAGTTGGGAACTCTGGCATGAAGAGGTCTTGGATGTCAACATAGGTGCCAGGATTCCGGTCCTGCAGTGTGTGGAGGAGCCGGACAACAGAGTCATATGCATCGAAATAAGAACCAAATCTAGTCTCAAGCGCCCAATGCTTAGCCCTCCAAGCCTTGCCATAAGAAATTTTGTACTTGAACCTGACAAAGACTTTTGTCTAGATAGCCTTCACTTCCATCGCTTTGCTCTCCACTATCTCATTGTAAAGCAACCGAGCAATAAGCGTGGACGAAAGGTTGCCATGATCTTGAGGGATACAGGGAATAAGATGTTGGAAATATGCCCTAGAGGCAATAATAAATTGGTTATTATTATATTTCCTTGTTCTTGATAATTGTTTATTATCCATGCTATAATTGTATTGATTGGAAACTCAAATACATGTGTGGGTACATAGACAACACTGTGTCCCTAGTAAGCCTCTAGTTAACTAGCTCGTTGATCAAAAGATGGTGAAGGTTTCCTAGCCATGGACATGAGATGTCATTTGATAACGGGATCACATCATTAGGAGAATGATGTGATGGACAAGACCCAAACTATAAACGTAGCATATGATCGTGTCAGTTTATTGCTATTGTTTTCTGCATGTCAAGTATCTGTTCCTATGACCATGAGATCATGCAACTCACTGACACCGGAGGAATACCTTGTGTGTATCAAACGTCGCAACGTTACTGGGTGACTATAAAGATGCTCTACAGGTATCTCCGAGGGTGTCTGTTGGGTTGGCATGGATCAAGACTGGGATTTGTTACTCCGTGTGACGGAGAGGTATCTCAGGGCCCACTCGGTAATACAACATCACAATGAGCCTTGCAAGCAATGTGACTAAAGTGTTAGCCACGAGATCTTGTATTACGGACCGAGTAAAGAGACTTGCCGATAACGAGATTGAACTAGGTATAGAGATACCGACGATCGAATCTCGGGCAAGTAACATACCGAAGAACAAAGGGAACAGCATACGGGATTAACTGAATCCTTGACATAGAGGTTCGACCGATATAGATCTTCGTAGAATATGTAGGAACCAATATGGGCATCCAGGTCCCGCTATTGGTTATTGACCGTAGAGGTGTCTCGGTCATGTCTACATAGTTCTCGAACCCGCAGGGTCTACACACTTAACGTTTGGTGACGATTAGTATAGTTGAGTTATTGTGTTGGTGACCGAAGGTTGTTCGGAGTCCCGGATAAAATCCCGGACATGGCAAGGATCTCCGGAAGAGTCCAGAGGTAAAGTTTGATATATGTGATAATAGTGTTTTGATCTTCGGAAGGGTTCCGGAATTCACCGGAAGGGGTTCCGGATGTTTACCGAAGTGTTCGGGTGCAGCAACACTTTATATGGGCCAAAGGGGTAAAGCCCACGAGGTATTGGAAAGTGCAAAAGGAAGTTTTGCCGCTGCCTTAAGCGGTACTACCGCTTGTAAGGCAGTACTATCGCGTAAGCGGTACTACCGCTTGTGTGAAGCGGTACTACCGCTCAAGCAGTACTACCGCTCGTGAGCGGTACTACCGCTTGTACGTGGTACTGCTGGAATCCGAGTGGGACTCTTTCCGTGCGGGCCAAACCGACCTTGTGCGGGCAAAACCGACCTTGTGGAGGCTTTCTCTCCAAGTTTAGACCCCAGGGCTCAACATATAAATAGAGGGGCAGGGCTAACCCTAACCCTCTAGTTCCTCCCAAGCCGTGTGCCGGCAACCCTAACCCTCTAGTTCCTCCCGTCACAATCTCCGTAGTGCTTGGCGAAGCCCTGCAGAGATTGTTCCTCACCACCATCACCACGCCGTCGTGCTGCCGGAACTCATCTACTACTTCACCATCGCTCGCTGGATCGAGGAGGTGAAGGCGTCATCAAGCCGTACGTGTGTTGAACGCGGAGGTGCCGTCCGTTCGGCGCTAGATCGTGTTTGGATCGATGGACGACTTGCGATTTGGATCGCGAAGACGTTCGACTACATCAACCGCGTTTCTTAACGCTTCCGCTTAGCGATCTACAAGGGTATGTAGATTCACTCTCCCTCTCGTAGATGCTCATCACCATGGATAGATCTTGCGTGTGCGTAGGAAAATTTTTGTTTCCCATGCGATGTTCCCCAACAGTGGCATCTGAGCTAGGTTTATGTGTAGATGAGATCTCGAGTAGAACACAAAGGAGTTTGTGGGCGTTGATATTCAGATTGCTTCCTCCCTTGGTCTTTTCTTGTTTCGGCGGTATTGTGGGATGAAGCGGCTTGGACCAACATTACTCGTACGCTTACGAGAGACCAGTTCCATCAACTGACATGTAACTTCGTTGCATAAAGATGGCTGGCGGGTGTCTGTCTCTCCTACTTTAGTCGGATCGGATTTGACAAAGGCGGTCCTTGAGAAGGTTGAAAAGCAATTTTTGTATCACCGTTGTGGTTTTTGCGTAGGTAACAATTGTTCTTGCTAGATACCCGTAGCAGCCACGTAAAACTTGCAACAACAATTAGAGGACGTCTAACTTGTTTTTGCAGGGTATGTTGTGATGTGATATGGCCAATTACATGATGAGATATATGTGATGTATGAGATGATCATGTGTTGTATAGAATATCACGACTTGCATGTCGATGAGTACGGCAACTGGCAGGAGCCATAGAGTTATCTTTAATTATTTTCGCCGTTTTGCTTTACTTTATCGCTATGAGTTAGCAATAGTCATGGAAGCAATAGTCGGCGCGACAACCTCATGGCGACACGTTGATGGAGATCAAGATGATGGAGATCATGGTGTCATGCCGGTGACGATGGAGATCATGCCGGTGCTTTGGAGATGGAGATCAAAAGCACAAGTTCATGGCCATATCATGTCACTTATGATTTGCATGTGATGTTAATCCTTTTATGCATCTTATTTTGCTTAGGACGACGGTAGCATTATAAGGTGATCCCTCACTTAAATTTCAAGATAAAATTGTGTTCTCCCCGAGTGTGCACCGTTGCGAAAGTTCGTCGTTTCGAGACACCACGTGATGATCGGGTGTGATAGACTCTACGTTCGCATACAACGGGTGCAAGCCAGTGTTGCACGTGCGGAACACTCGGGTTAAACTTGACGAGCCTAGCATGTACAGACATGGCCTCGAAACACAAGAGACCGAAAGGTCGAACATGAGTCATATAGTAGATATGATCAACATGAAGATGTTCACCATTGAAACCACCTCAACTCACGTGATGATCGGACTTGAGTTGGTGGATTTGGATCATGTGACACTCGAATGACCGGAGGGATGTCAATTTGAGTGGGAGTTTTTTTAAGTAATATGATTAACTAAACTCATTATCTTGAACAATAGTCTAAGTTGTCTTTGCTATATTTATGTTGTAGATCATGGCTCGCGCAGTAGCACCCCTGAATTTTAATGCGTTCCTAGAGAAAGCTAAGTTGAAAGATGATGGAATTAACTTTGTGGACTGGGCCTGTAATCTAAGGATTATCCTTACGGCTTCCCAGAAGGCTTATGTCCTTGATGCACCGCTTGGTGATCCACCCGCTCCAGTTGAGTCTCTAGACGTTGTGAACGCCTGGCAGGCTCGCTCTGATGATTACTCAATAGTTCAATGTGCAATTTTGTATGGCTTAGAACCGGGACTTCAAAGATGTTTTGAACGTCATGGAGCATATGAGATGTTCCAAGAGTTGAGGTTTATCTTTCAGAAGAATTCCCGGATCGAGAGGTATGAGACCTCCGATAAGTTCTATGCTTGCAAGATGGAGGAGAACGGGTCTGTTAGTGATCACATACTCAGAATGTCTGGGTACTCCACCCGTTTGGCTGAATTGGGGATGCCCCTTCCGCCAGAGGCTATCACTTACAGAGTTCTTCAATCATTGCCACCTAGCTACAAGAGCTTCGTGTTGAACTATAATATGCATGGGATGAACAAGTCAGTCGCTGAGCTGTTTGCGATGCTGAAAGCCGCTGAGTCTGAAATTCAGAAGGAGCATCAAGTGTTGATGGTCAATAAAACCACTAGTTTCAAGAAAAATGGCAAGGGTAAGAAGGGTAACTCCAAGAAGAGTGGCAAAGCAGTTGCTCCTCCCGTGAAGAAACCCAAGGCTGGACCCAAACCAGAAACTGTGTGCTTTCATTGCAAGGGAACTGGACACTGGAAGCGGAACTGCCCCAAGTATTTGGCTGACAAGAAGGCGGCCAACAACAAACAAGGTATATATGATATACATGTTATTGATGTGTACATTACCAACTCTCGTTGTAGTGCCTGGGTATTTGATACCGGTGCGGTTGCTCACATTTGCAACTCTAAATAGGAACTGCGGAATAGACGGAGGCTGGCAAAGGATGAAGTGACGATGTGCGTGGGAAATGGTTCCAAGGTTGATGTGATCGCCGTCGGCACGCTCGCTCTTCAATTACCATCGGGATTAGTGATGAACCTGAATAATTGTTATTTAGTGCCTGCGTTAAGCATGAACATTATATATGGATCTTGTTTATTGCAAGACGGTTACTCATTTAAATCAGAGAATAATGGTTGTTCTATTTATATGAGTAATATCTTTTATGGTCATGCACCCGAAGTGGGGGGTTTATTCTTATTGAATCTCGATAGTAATGATACACATGTTCATAACATTGATGCCAAAAGATGTAGAATTGATAATGATAATACCACTTTCTTGTGGCACTGCCGTTTAGGTCATATTGGCGTAAAACGCATGAGGAAGCTCCATGCTGATGGACTTTTGGAGTCACTTGATTTTGAATCACTTAACACATGCGAGCCATGCCTCATGGGCAAGATGACTAAAACGCCGTTCTCTGGAACAATGGAACGGGCAAGTGACTTGTTGGAAATCATACATACTGATGTATGCGGTCCGATGAGTATTGAGGCGCGCGGTGGTTATCGTTACTTTCTCACCTTCACTGATGACTTAAGTAGATATGGGTATATTTACTTAATGAAACACAAGTCTGAAACGTTTGGAAAGTTCAAACAATTTCAGAGTGAAGTTGAGAATCATCGTAACAAGAAGATTAAATTCCTACGATCTGATCGAGGAGGAGAATATCTGAGTTATGAGTTTGGCAGTCACTTAAGACAATGTGGAATTGTTTCACAACTGACACCGCATGGAACACCACAGCGTAATGGTGTGTCCGAACGTCGTAATCGAACCTTATTGGATATGGTGCGATCTATGATGTCTCTTGCCGATTTGCCACTATCTTTTTGGGGTTATGCATTAGAGACAGCTGCATTCACTTTAAATAGGGCACCATCGAAATCCGTTGAGACAACGCCATATGAACTTTGGTTTGGCAAGAAGCCAAAGCTGTCGTTTCTTAAAGTTTGGGGATGTGATGCTTATGTCAAAAAGCTTCAGCCTGAAAAGCTGGAACCCAAAGCGGAGAAATGCGTCTTCATAGGATACCCAAAAGAGACAGTTGGGTATACCTTCTACCTCAGATCCAAAGGCAAAGTGTTTGTCGCTAAAAATGGAACATTTCTTGAGAAAGAGTTTCTCTCGAAAGAATTGAGTGGGAGAAAGATAGAACTTGATGAGGTTGTTGAACCTTTACTTCAACCTGAGAGTAGCACAGCGCAGAAAGATGTTTCTGTAGAGCCTACGTCAGCTGAAGAGGAAGTTGATGATGATCATAAAGCTTCGGATCAAGTTGCTATCGAACCTCGTAGGTCGACAAGGACGCGTACTGCTCCTGAGTGGTACGGCAACCCTGTCTTAGAGGTCATGTTGTTGGACAACGATGAACCTACGAGCTATGGAGAAGCGATGATGGGCCCGGATTCCGAGAAGTGGTTAGAGGCCATGAAATCCGAGATGGGATCCATGTATGAAAACAAAGTGTGGACTTTGGAAGTATTACCTGAAGGGCGTAAGGCCATTCAGAACAAATGGATCTTTAAAAGGAAGACGGACGCGGACGGTAATGTCACCGTCTATAAAGCTCGACTTGTGGCAAAGGGTTTTTCACAAGTTCAAGGAGTTGACTACGATGAGACCTTCTCACCCGTAGCGATGCTTAAGTCCGTCAGAATCATGTTAGCAATAGCTGCCTTTTTCGATTATGAAATTTGGCAGATGGATGTCAAAACAGCGTTCCTTAACGGTTTCCTTAAGGAAGAGTTGTATATGATGCAACCAGAAGGTTTTGTCGATCCAGAGAATGCTGACAAAGTTTGCAAACTCCAGCGATCCATTTATGGACTGGTGCAAGCATCTCGGAGTTGGAATCTTCGCTTTGATGAGGTGATCAAAGCGTTCGAGTTTATACAAGTTTACGGAGAAGCTTGTATTTACAAGAAAGTGAGTGGGAGCTCTATAGCGTTTCTAATATTATATGTGGATGACATATTACTGATTGGAAACAATATAGAAATGTTGGAAAGCGTGAAGGAATATTTGAACAAAAGTTTTTCAATGAAGGACCTAGGAGAAGCTGCTTTCATATTAGGCATCAAGATCTATAGAGATAGATCAAGACGTTTAATAGGACTTTCACAAAGCACATACCTTGATAAGATTTTGAAGAAGTTCAAAATGGATCAGTCCAAGAAGGGGTTCTTGCCTGTTTTGCAAGGTGTGAAGTTGAGTAAGACTCAATGCCCAGTGACTGCAGAAGATAGAGAAAAGATGAGTGTCATCCCCTATGCTTCAGCCATAGGCTCTATCATGTATGCAATGCTGTGCACAAGACCCGATGTCAGCCTTGCCATAAGTATGGTCGGAAGGTTTCAAAGTGATCCAGGAATGGAACACTGGACGGCGGTCAAGAATATCCTGAAGTACCTGAAAAGGACTAAGGACATGTTTCTCGTTTATGGAGGTGATCAAGAGCTCGTCGTAAAGGGTTACGTCGATGCAAGCTTGGACATTGATCCGGATGAATCTAAGTCGCAAACCGGATACGTATTTATTCTTAATGGGGGTGCGGTTAGCTGGTGCAGTTCCAAGCAAAGCGTGGTAACTGATTCTACATGCGAAGCGGAGTACATCGCTGCCTCGGAGGCGGCGAAGGAAGGTGTCTGGATGAAGGAGTTCATGACAGATCTTGGAGTAGTGCCTAGTGCGCTTAACCCAATGACTCTGTTTTGTGATAATACTGGTGCCATTGCTCTAGCCAAGGAACCAAGATTTCACAAGAGGACCAGACACATAAAGCGACGTTTCAATTCCATCCGCGATTACATCAAGGAGGACGACATAAATATTTGCAAAGTACACACGGATCTGAATGTTGCAGATCCGATGACTAAACCTCTTCCAAGGGCTAAACATGAACAACACCAGAACTGCATGGGTGTTCGATTCATTACAATGTAAATCACATAGTGATGTGAACTAGATTATTGACTCTAGTGCAAGTGGGAGACTGTTGGAAATATGCCCTAGAGGCAATAATAAATTGGTTATTATTATATTTCCTTGTTCTTGATAATCGTTTATTATCCATGCTATAATTGTATTGATTGGAAACTCAAATACATGTGTGGGTACATAGACAACACTGTGTCCCTAGTAAGCCTCTAGTTAACTAGCTCGTTGATCAAAAGATGGTGAAGGTTTCCTAGCCATGGACATGAGATGTCATTTGATAACGGGATCACATCATTAGGAGAATGATGTGATGGACAAGACCCAAACTATAAACGTAGCATATGATCGTGTCAGTTTATTGCTATTGTTTTCTGCATGTCAAGTATCTGTTCCTATGACCATGAGATCATGCAACTCACTGACACCGGAGGAATACCTTGTGTGTATCAAACGTCGCAACGTTACTGCGTGACTATAAAGATGCTCTACAGGTATCTCCGAGGGTGTCTGTTGGGTTGGCATGGATCAAGACTGGGATTTGTTACTCTGTGTGACGGAGAGGTATCTCAGGGCCCACTCGGTAATACAACATCACAATGAGCCTTGCAAGCAATGTGACTAAAGTGTTAGCCACGAGATCTTGTATTACGGACCGAGTAAAGAGACTTGCCGATAACGAGATTGAACTAGGTATAGAGATACCGACGATCGAATCTCGGGCAAGTAACATACCGAAGAACAAAGGGAACAGCATATGGGATTAACTGAATCCTTGACATAGAGGTTCAACCGATATAGATCTTCGTAGAATATGTAGGAACCAATATGGGCATCCAGGTCCCGCTATTGGTTATTGACCGTAGAGGTGTCTCGGTCATGTCTACATAGTTCTCGAACCCGCAGGGTCTACACACTTAACGTTTGGTGACAATTAGTATAGTTGAGTTATTGTGTTCGTGACCGAAGGTTCTTCGGAGTCCCGGATAAAATCCCGGACATGACGAGGATCTCCGGAAGAGTCCGGAGGTAAAGTTTGATATATGTGATAATAGTGTTTTGATCTC
Source organism: Elymus sibiricus (assembly GCA_039707655.1). Taxonomy (NCBI): domain Eukaryota; kingdom Viridiplantae; phylum Streptophyta; class Magnoliopsida; order Poales; family Poaceae; genus Elymus; species Elymus sibiricus. The sequence goes on along the minus strand of CM077668.1, from coordinate 390,674,065 downwards.
CGGAAGGGTTCCGGAATTCACCGGAAGGGGTTCCGGATGTTTACCGAAGTGTTCGGGTGCAGCAACACTTTATATGGGCCAAAGGGGTAAAGCCCACGAGGTATTGGAAAGTGCAAAAGGAAGTTTTGCTGCTGCCTTAAGCAGTACTACCGCTTGTAAGGCAGTACTACCGCGTAAGCGGTACTACCGCTTGTGTGAAGCGGTACTACCGCTCAAGCAGTACTACCGCTCGTGAGCGGTACTACCGCTTGTACGCGGTACTGCTGGAATCCGAGTGGGACTCTTTCCGTGCGGGCCAAACCGACCTTGTGCGGGCAAAACCGACCTTGTGGAGGCTTTCTCTCCAAGTTTAGACCCCAGGGCTCAACATATAAATAGAGGGGCAGGGCTAGCACACGGGAGACATCAAGATTTCCCAAACCGTGTGCCGGCAACCCTAACCCTCTAGTTCCTCCCGTCACAATCTCCGTAGTGCTTGGCGAAGCCCTGCAGAGATTGTTCCTCACCACCATCACCACGCCGTCGTGCTGCCGGAACTCATCTACTACTTCACCATCGCTCGCTGGATCGAGGAGGTGAAGGTGTCATCAAGCCGTACGTGTGTTAAACGCGGAGGTGCCGTCCGTTCGGCGCTAGATCGTGTTTGGATCGAGGGACGACTTGCGATTTGGATCACGAAGACGTTCGACTACATCAACCGTGTTTCTTAACGCTTCCGCTTAGCGATCTACAAGGGTATGTAGATTCACTCTCCCTCTCGTAGATGCTCATCACCATGGATAGATCTTGCGTGTGCGTAGGAAAATTTTTGTTTCCCATGCGACGTTCCCCAACATAAGACAAGTGTGATGAACTAAGTCACTGATCACCCAACTTGTGCCATACTTAGGGAGATAGCCATGCACCCTGGCGGGCCAATCTATGTTCTTGCATACCATTGTCAAGTATTTCTGACTTGACACCAGAGCTCTGAAAACCCTTTGCGTGGACATTGCCCATTTAATGATTGCATCCTTCAGAGCTTCCTTGTTGGGGTACATAGCACCCGTCGCAATGTTGTTCTGATGATATTGCCAGGCAGAATCATGGCCATCATTTACGGTCATTGCAGATGAGAAGTCATGATTCCATGATGCAGGATTCGGCACCTCCTCTGCGTTCTCTTCTTCATCCGACTCGTCTGAATCATCGGCATGACCACTATCACCATCTGTATCTTCATCTTCCATCTGGTTTTGCATGAGCCATCTACCTCGTCAGCGTCCGCCTCGCCACTGTAATAACCATCGGCATTTCCTCCTTCTACCTGACTACTCTGCCCTGGTTCGTAACCATCATCTCCAGCATTTGATAAATGCATCCCTTCACTGCTCTGTCTACGATCGTAACCACCCTCACCTTCAAGTGCACTGACCGCCTTCTCGACGGGAAGCACTAAGGCAACAGGATTGCATCCCCTGCTTTCGCAACCTTCTAACCAATGCACCCACTGAGAGTCCCGCTCTATTGGCCTCAAATAAAAGTAAATGATTGAACTTGACCGGGACCACAATGCATGAACACCAACGGTGTGTGTTTCAGTATTAAGCCCTAAACATCCTGTCAACCATTCTTTCAACTGACTAACAGACCATGTTTGAGGGGCAGTCAGTGGCACCTCTATGTACTGAAAATCACTCAGATTAGCTCCCATCTCATTTGTTTGGACATTACCAGGACCGTAGTAAAATACGAACTTCACTACATCAGACATCTCTGCTTACCTAAAAAATTATTCAACATGGACAACTATTAAAAATATTCGCACACCTAAATATTTGACATAGAAATATATTACGGAATATTACCGGAGCAACTAAAAATATTCACACACCTAAATATTTGACATCTAAATATATTACAGAATATTACCGGAACAACTAAATAAGCACACTCCATATTATTTCACATCAAAATAAATTGTCGAATACTACCGGACCAACTAAATAATCGCACACCATATTATTTCACATCTAAATAAATTACTGAATACTACCGGACCAACTATAACCGAATATTCAAACACATATGCAAATATGACAGAGAAAATGTATGTTGAATGTTACCCTTGAAGCGTGCGAAACAACTCGGCCTCCAGTCACCGGAGCAGCACCACCACCAACACGACGAACACGCAGTCCACCACCACCTCCACCTCCACCACCACCAAGAGCTATCCCATCAGTAGATCGAGGTTTCCCTTGCCTCCCACAACCCTCTAGAATGCAACTACGGTGGAAAATGGGCAAGAAATCGGCTAAGAATCGTGTATTAATTCGGATGTTTTCGGGTTGGGGAGAGAAGGAGACGAGCAAAGAAGAAGAACAGAGGAGGAGGAAGAAGAAGGAGGCATCGCGCGGCTGGCCTATGCTGCTCCTATCGGCTACGACGAAGCTGATAGGCCGGGTTGTCGGCTCCGCTGTCACCGACTGCATGCGGGCCCAGCCGACTGGACCTCTGCGACGTGGCTCGGCCACTAATCAGTGAACGTGTGGCCGACTGGGCCGTAGTCGGCCTTGCTATGGCCGAATGGGCTATACTCGGCTTTGTCCAGGCCGACTGGGCCCTATCAGGCTCAGCGCGACCGACTGAAGCCACTCGGCTCTGCTAAAGCCGAAGCTGTATTATTTTTGGAAAAAAAACCGGCGTGATATTTCTCAAATTTAATAAAAATGTATTATTTAAAAAAATAGCACATAACAGCACATGCATGCAGGCGGAGCCGGCGCGTGTGGCGGTGCCCGGGTGGCCGGTGTGCGGTATTGTGACGGTGTCACAGGGAGGAGCGCATGTAGTCATGTCTCGAGGATGTAGCCATGTTCGGTGAATCTCGTTAACAAATCTTGGTGTTGTGTCACGTGTGATTACTTGGTCCTCAGATGATCAACGATGCGATTCAGATTATTCTAACAAGTGGTATCAAAGCTAGGTTGTTCAAAGGTCACCGGTGGTTGATATAAAGAAGGAGTTGAGCAAAAGAATTATAGATTCTACATTTGAGATGATCAAATATGGATCCCTCGAGTCTCTACCTTTCTTCAGATCATACATCCGTCAAGCCTTGTTCTGATTATCATATGATGTAATGACTTGCTAGCTAAGCCTTGTCTTTTTCGGGTTCCCCGCACTATATTTTGCTCTTTCATGGCTCGTTCTATCCGCGCGACATGTCTATCGTGGATAGCTCGAGAGGCGTCCTAGGCGTGTTTGTTTACTTGTATTAGTTCATGAATCTCATACGAGCATCACTCACAGACGCATGCATACATACATAGATATAGATCTATTATTCTGCTGTTCTTGGTTATTACACGGAAGCATATATTCAATAGACAAATCAGGTGTCATCTAGCAGTCCTTGGTGCAGTAACAATGATGCCAAAAGCCCTTGCACTTGCCTCCCACTAGTAGAAAACAGGCCTTTCATCCGGAGCATTAGTCCCGGTCAGATTTTGGACCGGGACTAATGTGACCACTAGTCCCGGTTCCAACGGCTAGGCTTTAGTCCCGGTTCATTTGTGACCTCTAGTCCCGGTTGGTGTTACCAACCGGGACTAAAGGGGTGGTGGCAGACTGGCGTCAGGCTGGGGCCCCTGCGATACCAACCGGGACTAGAGATGGACCTTTAGTCCCGGTTGGTATCACCAACCGGGACTAGAGATGGACCTTTAGTCCCGGTTGGTATCACCAACCGGGACTAGAGATGGACCTATCGTGGATGAGCCCGAGCCCAAGCTCTCCTTTCTCTGTTTTCTCCTTTCTCTCCTCTGTTCTCTTCCCCTTGCTCGAGCTCATCCTCCATTTTTGCCAAGATTTGTCAAGATTTGAGGCACCCCATCTATCCAAGTGTTCACAAAGGTTAGCAACTTTGTCCTTTCATCTCTCATTGCTAGATTAGCTCGTGCAATGCTCTATAAGTATAGTGATTTGTGGGTTTTAGTTTGGGAGTAATTATGTGGGAGTTTATTTGATGTATATGCAATTTGAGCTCAAATTAACTTCTTAGTTTGCATATGTGTAGGTGTGGTTTACTTAGTGCCTTCCCGTCCCCGTCCTAACCACCGTCGATCGCCCGCACCGTCTCGTCGCCGGTACCACCTTGGTGAGCCTCTTGTTCTTATCCTTTTTATAATAAAAAATCTTATTTGTATGATTTAGATAGTTACTTGTATAATTTGCTTACTTGTATGATTGTTTGTTATACATAGTGCCATGGTTTTGATATCCGTCCCCGTCGGCCCTCGTCCGGTTTATGATTCGGATGTGGTATATTCTCTTGTATAACTATTTGTTGCATTTCGTGTTTATGACAATTATGCCATCAAGTTGACATAGATATTTTTATCTAGGAGGTATGTGAACCGGAAATTGCAACCGACCCTCTTGTTGAGAAGTTAAATTTAGTTGAAAAAGAAAACGAGTATTTGAAAGAAAAATTGAAAAGAATTGAAGAAGAAAAGATGAAATTGGAGTTGTATGTTGCCGATGTCGTCGATGATCACAAGATCAAGATGGATGCAATGCGCTTGAAGATTAGAAAGATTAGAAAATATGCCGTTAATAAAGAGGCTTGGTATCATTATGCTGTTGGATCAATTATTACCTTAGTTGCGATTTTGATCGCATTTGTTGTTGCATTTAAATGCTTTAGCTAGATAGTTTTATGTTGTTTTATGAGAATAAGTGTGTATGAACTTTATGTATGAACTTGTATTAATTTGGTCTTTTCGGTGTTGTGTAATGAAGATGAGTCGGCAATGGATGTACGATGACCGACGCTCTCCCCAGTTCATTAATGGCGTGCATAGTTTTCTGCGTGCGGCTGAGGCAAACAAGCGGAATGGTTTTATGTGTTGTCCATGTGGTGTCTGTAAGATAGGAATTACTCTAGCTCAAAAGTCATTCACGTCCACCTGTTTACGTCCGGTTTCATGTCCGGCTATAACTGTTGGACCAAGCACGAAGAAAGAGGGGTTCTAATGGAAGAGAATGAAGAAGAAGAGGATGATGACAACTATCCTGGGTTCCCTGAATACGATGGTACTACAATGGGGGAAGAGAATGAAGAAGAAAAAGCTGAAGAAGAGGCATCAGATGAGCCCGCTGGTGATCTTGGTCGGGCCATTGCTGATGCAAAGAGAAACTGCGAAAGTGAAAATGAGAAGTTGAAGTTGCAGCGCATGTTAGAGGATCACAAAAAATTGTTGTACCCAAATTGCGAAGATGACAAGAAAAAGCTGGGTACCACACTGGAATTGCTGCAATGGAAGGTAGAGAATGGTGTATCTGACAAGGGATTTGAAAAGTTGCTGAAAATGTTAAAGAAGATGCTTCCAAAGGACAACGAATTGCCCGATAGTACGTATGAAGCAAAGAAGGAAGTCTGCCCTATAGGATTAGAGGTGTAGAAGATACATGCATGCCCTAATGACTGCATCCTCTACCGCGGTGAGGAGTACGAGAATTTGAATGCATGCCCGGTATGCGGTGCATTGCGCTATAAGATAAGCCGCGATGACCCTGGTGATGATGTTGAGGGCGAGCGCCCCAGGAAGAGGATTCCTACCAAGGTGATGTGGTATGCTCCTATAATACCACGGTTGAAACGTTTGTTCCAAAACAAAGAGCATGCCAAGTTGTTGCGATGGCACAAAGAAGACCGTAAGAAAGACGGGAAGTTGAGAGTACCCGCTGAAGGGTCGCAGTGGAGAAAAATCGAGAGAAAGTGGCCGGAGTTTGCAGGTGACGCAAGGAACTTATGGTTTGGTATAAGTGCAGATGGCATTAATCCTTTTGGGGAGCAGAGCAGCAATCATAGCACCTGGCCTGTGACTCTATGTATCTATAACCTTCCTCCTTGGTTGTGCATGAAGCGGAAGTTCATTATGATGCCAGTGCTCATCCAAGGCCCTAAGCAACCCGGCAATGACATTGATGTGTACCTAAGGCCATTAGTTGAAGAACTTTTACAGCTGTGGGACATAAAAGGTGTACGTGTGTGGGATGAGCACAAACAGCAGGAATTTGACCTACGAGCGTTGCTGTTTGTAACCATCAATGATTGGCCTGCTCTTAGTAACCTTTCAGGATAGACAAACAAGGGATACCACGCATGCACGCACTGTTTAGATGAGACCGAAAGTATATATTTGGATAAATGTAAGAAGAATGTGTACCTGGGACATCGTCGATTTCTTCCGATCAAGCATCTCTTAAGAAAGAAAGGCAAGCACTTCAAAGGTGAGGCATATCACTGGAAGAAGCCTGACCACCGTACTGGTGATCATATACTTGATATGGTCAAGGATTTAAAAGTAATCTTTGGAAAGGGTCCTGGCGGACAATCTGTTCCGAATGACGCTGACGGACGTGCACCCATGTGGAAGAAGAAATCTATATTTTGGGACCTACCCTATTGGAAAGTCCTAGAGGTCCGCTCTACAATCGACGTGATGCACGTGACGAAGAATCTTTGCGTGAACCTGCTAGGATTCTTGGGCGTGTATGGGAAGACAAAAGATACACCGGAGGCACGGGAGGACCAGCAACGTATGCACGAAAAAGACGGCATGCATCCAAAGCAGTATCAAGGTCCTGCCAGCTACGCTCTTACCAAAGAAGAGAAGGAAATCTTCTTTGAATGCCTGCTCAGTATGAAGGTCCCGTCTGGCTTCTCGTCGAATATAAAGGGAATAATAAATATGGCAGAGAAAAAATTCCAAAACCTAAAGTTTCATGACTGCCACGTGATTATGACGCAATTACTTCCGGTTGCATTGAGGGGGCTTCTACCGAAAAATGTTCGATTAGCCATTGTGAAGCTATGTGCATTCCTCAATGCAATTTCCCAGAAGGTAATGGATCCAGAAATCCTACCAAGGTTACAGAATGATTTGGTGCAATGTCTTGTCAGTTTCGAGTTGGTGTTCCCACCATCCTTCTTCAATATCATGACGCACGTCCTAGTTCACCTAGTCGAAGAGATTGCCATTCTGGGTCCTGTATTTCTACACAATATGTTCCCCTTTGAGAGGTTCATGGGAGTCTTAAAGAAATATGTTCATAATCGTGCTAGGCCAGAAGGAAGCATCTCCAAGGGCCATGAAATAGAGGAGGTTATTGAGTTTTGTGTTGACTTTATTCCTGACCTTAAGCCGATTGGTGTTCCTGAATCGCGGCATGAGGGGAGACTGGGTGGAAAAGACACGCTAGGAAAGGATTAAGTAATATGTAGGGACGGGCATTCTTGGGCCCAAGCACACTACACAGTTCTACAAAATTCCACCTTGGTGGCTCCGTATATCGAGGAACACATGGATATTGTACGCTCCAAGAACCCGGAGCAGTCTGACCCCTGGATTAAACGTAAACACATGGCGACTTTCGGCGGTTGGTTGCAAACACATCTCATGAATGATGACAGTGTTGGAGATGAGTTGTACTTGTTGGCCAAGTCACCATCTTCGACTATATTGACTTTCAAAGGGTACGAGATTAATGGGAATACATTTTACACGATCGCCCAAGATAAAAAGAGCACCAACCAAAACAGTGGTGTCCGCTTTGATGCAACAAACACCAATAGGGAAAAGGACACATATTATGGTTACATAGAGGAGATATGGGAACTTGACTATGGACGTGAGTTTAAGGTCCCTTTGTTTCGGTGCAAATGGGTCAATCTGACAGGAGGCGGGGTAAAGGTAGACCCGCAGTACGGAATGACAATAGTGGATCTCAACAATCTTGGGTACATAGACGAACCATTCGTCCTAGCCAATGATGTGGCGCAGGTTTTCTATGTGAAGGACATGTCTACCAAACCGAGAAAAAGGAAAGATAAGGAAGCGAATAAATCATACGGTGAGCCAAAGCGCCACATAGTTCTTTCAGGGAAAAGAAACATCGTGGGAGTGGAGGACAAGACAGACATGTCAGAAGATTATGAAAAGTTTCATGAAATTCCTCCCTTCATAGTGAAGACTGACCCAAGCATCCTGTTAAATGATGAAGATTGTCCATGGTTACGGCGCAAAGGGACACACGCGAAGAAAAAGTTTTATACCCCAAGATCCCACTCTGGGATGTGATCGGCTTCACCGTCATCACTTTCTTCTCTAGTGAGTAGCCGAGATAGGACAGTTTGTACACAAAGTACATCCAGTTTTTGCCGTAACCCTCTCAACTTTTTAGCACATGCTATGTGGGTGAAATGATGATACCATGCCAAGTTTCAACCTTTTCAGAGTTCATTTGTAGTGCTTTTCAATTTCAGGGTCATTTAGCTCAAAAAATCATTAAATGCATGAAAAATAGCAAATGAAGTTAGAAAGGGTTGAAATTTGAGGATGTGGCTTTGAATGGTGCATATTGAATGCACAAAAAGTCTGGAGTTGAAATAAGTTAAAAAAATGAAATGCCTTTGTAACAGATGAGTTTTCGTCTGAAACCTTGATACTTCGAAGGAGATGGTCCAGTTTGTACACGAAGTGCATCCAGTTTTTGCCGTAACCCTCTCAACTTTTTAGCACATGCTATGTGCGTGAAATGATGATACCATGCCAAGTTTCAACCTTTTCAGAGTTCATTTGTAGTGCTTTTCAATTTCAGGGTCATTTAGCTCAAAAAAAATCATTAAATGCATGAAAAATAGCAAATGAATTTAGAACGGGTTGAAATTTGAGGATGTGGCTTTGAATGGTGCATATTGAATGCACAAAAAGTCTCGAGTTGAAATAAGTTAAACTAAAGTTATTCACAAACTAGTGATTCACACAAATTTCAAAGAATTCAAATTTAAACTATTCAAATTTGAAAACTACTGGCACTAGCGAAAAGTTTATAATTTTTGTGACCTAAAGCAAAAAGATTCACTCAAAAACTCTAAATATTGTTAATTAGTAGAAACAAAAGTAAAAAAATAAAGCAAAAAAAACAGAAAACATGAAAAACACCTTTAGTCCCGGTTGCCACCACCAACCGGGACTAAAGGTCCTTCTCCCGCCCGTAATTTGGACCGCCGAAAACAGGCCTTTAGTCCTGGTTGGTGTTGGCAACTGGGACTAAAGGTTAGGCCTTTAGTCCCGGTGCGTGGCACCAACCGGGACTAAAGACCCTTTAGTCCCGGTTGGTGCCACGCACCGGGACTAAAGGCCTCTGGGTATTTAAACTACCCCCTTCTCCCCCAAATCTTCCTCTCCCTCGCCCGATCGACCAGCTGCTCCTCGACGCGTCCGCTCCCACCGCCGGCCTCCACGCGACGCCGTCAGGCTGCCCGACCGCGCCCTCGATGTCAGCTCCCGTCGCCGGCCTCCACGCGCCGCCTGAGCCCACCGGTGCCGCTCTCCTCCTTGCGCCGCGCGCTCTCCTCCACGCGCCCCGGCCGGCCTCACCTCGCCGACGCGTGCCTCCGCCCCCTCTGCCGCCTCTGCCCGATGCCGGAGCGCACCTCTCACGGCAAACCGCCCCCTCTGCCCGACGCCGGCCGCGCCGCCGTCCTCTGCCCGACGTCACCGCTCCTCCACGCGCCACCGCGGCCCGAGCCTGTGTCGGCGCCGCTCCTCCACGCGCCTCCTTCCGTCTCCGACGTCCTCCCTGCCTCCCTCCGCCCCGACGATCCCGCTTGGTGAGCCTTGATGTCTACTACACAACTTATTCTTGTAGACTCGTGTTGGGCCTCCAAGCGCAGAGTTTTGTAGGACAGTAGCAATTTTCCCTCAAGTGGATGACCTAAGGTTTATCAATCCGTGGGAGGCCTAGGTTGAAGATGGTATCTCTCAAGCAACCCTGCAACCAAATACAAGAAATCTCTTGTGTCCCCAACACACCCAATACAATGGTAAATTGTATAGGTGCACTAGTTCGGCGAAGAGATGGTGATAAAAGTGTAGTATGGATAGTAGATATAGGTTTTTGTAATCTGAAAATATAAAAACAGCAAGGTAGCAAATAGTAAACGGGCATAAAAACGGTATTGCAATGCTTAGAAACAAGGCCTGGGGTTCATACTTTCACTAGTGCGATCTCCCAACATTGTTGACATAGTTGAATCATATGTAAATCTCTCACGTGCGACAAAGAGTTCACTCCAAAGTCACAAATAGCGGAGAACAAACGAAGAAATTGTTGTAGGGTACGAAACCACCTCAAAGTTATCCTTCCCGGTCAATCTTATGAGCCATCCCCATTAATTGTCACGAACAGCCCTAGAGTTCGTACTAGAATAACACCTTAAGATACACATCAACCAAAACCCTAATGTCACCTAGGCACTCCAATTTCACCACGAGTACCCGCGGGTTTGATTATACGATATGCATCACACAATCTCAGATTCATCTATTCAAACCAACACAAAGAACTTCAAAGAGTGCCCCAAAGTTTCTACCGGAAAGTCAAGACGAAAACGTGTGCCAACCCTTATGCATAAATCCCCAAGGTCACGGAACCCGCAAGTTGATCACCAAACATACATCAAGTGACTCAAGTGAATATCCCATTGTCACCACAGATATCCATATGCAAGACATACATCAAGTGTTCTCAAATCCTTAAAGACTCAATCCGATAAGAAAACTTCAAAGGGGAAACTCAATTCATCACAAGAAGATAGAGAGGGGAAAACTCCATATGATTCATCTATATCAACAAAGCTCGCGATACATCAAGATCGTGCCATCTCAAGAACACGAGAGAGAGAGATCATACACATAGCTACTGGTACAAACCCTCAGTCCCGAGGGTGAACTACTCCCTCCTCGTCATGGAGACCGCCGGGATGATGAAGATGGCCTCCGGTGATGCCTTCCCCCCTCCGGCAGGGTGCCGGAAAAGGGCTGTAGATGAGATCATGGAGGTACAGAGGCTTGCGGTGGCGTAAAAACTCATCTAGGTTAACTTTCGGGGGTTTCTGAATATATATGATTTTTCAGCGTTGGAATCACGCGAAACGGAGCCACGTGGGCCCCACGAGGTACCAGGGCGCGCCTGGGGGGGGTGGCGCGCCCTGGTGCCTCGTGGGCACTGGGTGGCCCCCCTCCAGTGGGTCTTGGTGCCAATATTTTTTATTTGTCCAATAAAAAATCTCCAAAAAGTTTCAGCTCATTTGGAAAACTTTCATTTCTGCACAAAAAACAACACCACGGTAGTTCTGCTGAAAACAGCGTCAGTCTGGGTTAGTTCTAATCAAATCATACCAAAACCATATAGAATTGTTATAAATATGGCATGAATACTTCATAAATTATAGATACGTTGGAGACGTATCAAGCCTCTCCTCCTCCTTTTGTTCATCTTTTTTTTCATTTTTTTAATTTGTTCATATTTTTTTGTGTGTAGATGAATGTTAATTAGATGGATTTATTATGTATTTTTGTGTGTAGATGGATATGTAGATGGATAGATGTTATATTGATGTATGTTAGAATGATGGATGAATAGAAATGTTAGATAGATGGATGTTAAATGGATGAATAGAAATGTTGTTCAAGTGTGGGTTCTCTATAAAAAGAATGGTTGGATCAATGCTATAAAATGTTGTTCAAATTTGCCCATCTACTATAGTTGTAAAAGTTTATTAAATATGAGTAGCATAATAAAATGATAATTATTGCATAGGAATTTGTTTTCATAAGAATTTGTTCTCGACGTCGACGATGCCCGGCCCGCATCCTCGTCGTCGACTCGGCAGCGACAACCTGCTTGAGAGGCGCCATGTCCGGGACTGGGCTCCGTCGGGCTGGCACTGGGAGGTGCTACCTTCCGGGGCGCCCAACTTGGTGAGGAATCGGGCTCCCGTCGTCGACCCGGAGCTTCTTTGGTGGCGGTCGCGTGGGCCACTATCGGTGCGGAGGCAGCCGGCCCCCGAGGAGGTGGTACGTCGCCGTGTCAGGGAGGAGGACGAGCACGTCCGTCTTTACATGGTTGCGTTGGACGTCAGGTTCTCCAATACCTGGCAGGTTCTCCAGGGATCTCACCCGAGCTATGATCCTGTGATGGTTCCTTCTCTTTGGGTGTCCACCGCCCGCGCCTCAGGAACCGCGAGTCAACTGGATTATTCGATAATATTCGAGCTGTATTAGTGATGTTATATGATAATATTCGAGATGTATTAGTGATAATATTCGATGATGCATTAACTGGATTATTCGAGATGTATTAGTTTTTGCTTATTGAATGCATTCTAATTTGAATACTAAATTGTTTTATCTTTCTTCTGGATTAGTTAAGCTATGGACTATAGCGGCAGAGACGACCATGATCAAGAGGATATCATGTTCGACATGATACGCTCCCAAAACCCAGAGATTGAACCAGATGACGGCTCACAATATCTGAACGAGTCCGGTGAGGGAATTGAGGAAGAACCAATAGACGAAGGGCACACAAACAATGATGGCGAAGGAAATGTTCTTCAATTAACAAAGTCCGGCGAGGTATATATATATATATATATATATATATATATATATATATATATATATATATATAAGGCCTCTGGTGATCATTACATGTATTAATTGATTTGTATGTATATATATATATTAACGAATCTTTCTTCTTTTAACCCTCCGGATCGAGCAAATCTTCTACAAGGGTAGTACGAGGCCCGGCCAAAAAGTTGCCCGATGGCATAAAGTACAACATCGATGAAATCAAAGAAGATGGCGAACCGATTGCTCCTAAAAAGAATGCGGACAAATTTATACGTCAATGCGGAGTTGTTGTTAGGGACCAAATCCCGATCATCGTTCAAGAATGGAATAAGCCAAAGGAAGATCGAGGAGTTAGTTTTGTCGACGAAAGAGCAAAAATCTGCTTTGGGATACGCTCATGTCACATTTCACCCTATCAGAGGGTTTCACAGATCTCCAACGGAAGAAAGTCAAGAAGTGTCCTCTTAAGAAGATGGCCACACAATTCCAGACTTGGAAGAAAAGATTATGGGCCAACTACGTCAACGCAGAAAAGAAGACTCCAGAATTCACTGGACCACTAGAGAAGGTAAAAGATCACTGGGACTTATTTGTGGAGTTCAAGGAATCGGAAGCAGCTAAGGAACGGTCAAGGAAAAACAAGATAAATGCTGAGAAAAAAAAGTTTCACCATGTTCTGGGGCCAGGTGGCTACAAGACTGGGTTGCCTAAGTGGGATGAATCTGAGGAAAAGATGATTGCTGCAGGGGTCATTCCAAAAACAGTGGGTTGGCCCGACAGGTGCAGGACTTGGTTTTATGCGCATGGGGGAAAGTTGGACCCAAAGACAGGGGAGATTATTGAACATGCAAGTCTTAAAGAAGCCTCGGACGCTTTACTTGAAGCAATAGAAGAGGCTTGAACGGGGGCGTACCAGCCCGAGAGAGAGAACAACGAGCTTACACGCGCCCTCAAGAATCCTGAACACCCGGGACGAACACGAGGCAAAGGCGTTGTTCCGTCGGTTGAGGGGTTTGCGGAGTGGAACGACACTTACAGAAACCGTGCGAGAAAGAAGAAGCAGGATGCAGACCAGAAGAAGCAGGATGCAGACCGGCTTCAAAAGGTAGAATCAAAGAACGCGGAGTTGGAACGCGCTTTCATGCGGCGGCAGGAGCATATCGACACAATTAGCCAGCAAAGGGCGTCTCAGCGGCAGGAGCAACCAGATCCAGCATTGGATAGTACCATCCCATCTATGCCGAAAAGCAGCGTGGGTTCCACGGGGGTCCCGGCCGATGATGCACTGCTGGCTCGCTACCCCGTGGATGATATCCAAGAGACGACAACTTGTGAGCTACACATGAAAATGAAGAACATATCCATGAAGGTGGCGGACAGCTTTGCTTTACCGAATGCACCTGAAGCAACCATCCACGGCAATCCGATTCCACCTGGCTATGCTCGTGTCGGGGTGGATGAAGTTCTGTCGGGATATGACTCGCTAGAGCTTGACTTTCCTGGAGGTCAAGGGGAGCAGACACTGGGAGAAGCCATACGTGGTCTCATTGTATGGAGAAAGGAATGCATTGTGTTTCCAAACTCGGTGCCAAGGCCACCGACTCCTCCTCCAAGTCCGCCGCGTCAGCCGACTCCAACCCACCTCGAGACGGAGCGCAGCGCGAGTCCGCCATATTGATCTCCGCCGCGTCAGCCGAATCCACCCAACCTCGAGACGGAGCCCAGCGCGAGTACGCGATATCGATCTCCGCCGCGTGAGCCGACTCCAAAGCGGAAGAGAGCACCAAAGAAGAAACCCGAGCCTCCTGCCAAAAAGAAGTTAGCTTACGAGATGACTGAGGAGGAAAACAAACGGGTCGTGGATGCCCAAGTGAAGGCCCATTTTGCACCGAAACCGCCCCCGCCGAAGGAGAAAATACCTGAGAAAGTCGTACAACACTTTGTGGATCTTGCTAAACCGGTTGTGGAGAAAAAGCGATCAGACTATGAACGCTCTATTAGCAAGTCATATTATCAACAAAAAAATCAGCAGTCGAGCCTTACAGGTAGTAATAAAAGCGGGAGAACTGTTCCCCAGCTCGGAGAACAGGCAGTGCAATCGATCCCCCCGCTCAAGGTGAGTACCGATAAGGCGGTAACCGACGCTGATAGAGAGATGGCTAGAGAGATGGGTATCACTGTTGAACAACTCCTAGGCATCGAGGAAGTCCCCACGATGGATCCGAAGGAACTAGCATGGAAATATGTCCCCGGGAACCCTCTGGTCAGGCCTGACGAGGAGAAGCTTCTATCAACGCAAATGCGTAGATTGCATGACTGGTACCTGAGAGAAATAAAGGCCGGGCGAGAGAGCCTCATGGTGAAAGTCAAGCCAGAGCATTACTTCCATGGAAATGATGTGTGGATTGAATTTCCAGAAATTTTTCAGTTATTCAATCAAGACGCACTCGACAAATCTCTCGTCAGTTGCTATTGTCTGTAAGTGATTTCTTTCTGTAATTTAAGTCTCTAGCTCAGCTCGTTCATTGCCTGTAATTATCCTCACTATATTCTTTTGTGTGGTATTATGCAGAATGAAGATTTTTGAATTGAAAAGAGATGGAGTCTATGGCATTGGGTTCATTGACCCAAATACCGTTAATGAAAATGTGTTAAATAACCACAAACAAGACACAGAGAATAGCTTGCTAATGTTTTTGAAGAAACTAAATACCAGACCAGAAATACTTTTTCCTTACAACTTCAGGTGAGTGTTACTGTCTTGTACTACAAATTCTATTTTTGCTTACTCGATGTTAAGTGTAGTTGATGAGTTATGCATGCCCGCTTATACAAACGTGTGCGCAGATTCCACTGGATCTTGCTAATCATTAGAGTTGACGAGGGAACTGTTGAAGTACTGGACTCACTAGGTAAAGACTCTGAAGAATACATCAGCCTGTTTTTGATGCTCGACAGGTAATTTCAATCATTATCGCACTATGTCGGCCTCTTTAGTTCATTTCATGATATCAAGTAATTAATAACTCCTTTATTCATTTTTCTTTGCCGGGCAGGGTTTGGAAAAAGTTCATCAAAGAGGTTGTCGGTGAATGGAAACCACAGCTGAAATGGCGACGGTCCAAGGTAATTAAGTAGTACTAGCTACGTCCGCGCATCTCTTTAATTCTAGTTTCAATACCATTATCATGCTTGATTATTATCTGATTGAATTCTATTCTCGTAAAGTGTATGAGGCAGGAAAAGGGGACTAATTTATGTGCATACTACGTTTGCGAGAATATTTGCTTTATGACCGAAAGGAGCGGAGATGCAAGACATCTTTGGGTACGTAAACACTATTCATAATTTTTTTTATCATGATCTAATATATATACACACAACTAATATATTCATATTGATCTCCTTCTTTAAAGATGGTGGAGATGCGGGATAGGCTCCTACCAAAGGACCGCATACGAGCACTTCAAGAGGAAATGGCGGGATTTTTGCTTGAGCAGGTCATATCTCCCGACGAAGAATACCATTTCACCTAATGCCTGCATGTAATGATCTGCAAATTGTAGGAGAAATTGTATATACCAAATTGTATATATATATGTGTGTATGCATGGTCGTACGAGAAATTCTATGATATATGATTGGTTCTACGAGAAATTCTATTATATATGCATAACGTGTACAGTATGTAGTAGCGTAAAATATGTTTGAAATGAAAAAGAATTAAATGAAAAACACAAAATGAAAAGAAAAAATAAACAATAAACCCTAAACCCCTAAACCTTTAGTCCCGGTTGGTGTCACCAACCGGGACTAAAGGTCCCCAGCCCCCGGCGCGCGCTGTTGGCCACGTGGCAGGGATTTAGTCCCGGTTGGTGTCACCAACCGGGACTAAAGGTCCCCAGCCCCCGGCGCGCGCTGCCGGCCACGTGGCAGGGATTTAGTCCCGGGTCGTGACCAACCGGGACTAAAGGGTGGGGGCCTTTAGTCCTGATTTATTAGTCCCAGTAGGTGAACCGGGACTAAAGGCCGTTTCTCCACTAGTGTGCAGTGAAACCATCGACCAGGCAAACACTTGCACTGTTGTCATCGCGCATGCACGGCCCCTTGAACTTGTAGCTCTTTGACTGACAGTCCCTCGCCAAAGCTAGTTGCATTGGTCCCTGGTCCTCTACACGGGGCAAAATTAATAAAGCAAATCAGTCATCTCACACATATAATTTTAGCAATATTGTTAATTATCTCAAGAAGTAGGAGAACGACCACAACAACCTTCATGGAGAGATCCATGAGATTTCTTATGAAAGACTAAGAGAGTGTGTGACAGATTAAGACCTTCAAGATGGATTGTATGATAGGTGGATGTAGAGGAGGGAGGGGGGGACTTGTTATATACTTGCAGCAAACACATAGTTTTTCTCTTCTTCCAGCCTAAGCGAACATATTTTTGTAGGGTAGTGTAACTAATTACCAACTTTTGTATAGTAGGGTAACAAATTGCTCACTTTTGTAGGGTAGTGTAACTGACGGGCCGAAAGAAAAATCATGGGCGGTGTAACTGACATGTGGAAATAGGAAGGTTGTCAGAAAAAAAACATGTGAAAATAGAAAGAGTGGCCACGCCATGTCCACGTGGCAGCAACTAGACCCACTTAAGGTTAATGATGAACTCTCATGCCTGCAAGTCCTCTTGGCACCGGAATTAAATAGCATGGTGAATTTGCTGGGAACTAAATAGCACGGTGAATTCATTGTTGATTCTCTTGTTGTTTTGGACGTTGGTGTAACACCGAGTCCAACACGCCACCACCACATATGCGCTCACGCAACACATCTATCAATCTATCCCTATCTCTATCTATATCTATATATATACCTATTGATATCCATATCTATCTATTCCCTCCATCCATTTTTACAGGGCCTAACTTTTGAATCTCTCATACCAAGGCAGTTGCGCAAAAGAATGAGCAGATTTTAATAGCAGGATTTGCCCAACCAAACCGCAGTGTAAATCTTGCATGCAGCCTCCATTAAATGCATGAGTAGCCAACCATAACTTCTCCTATAGTGCACATATTGGCTGAAAGGTAGAAACCAAGAGGCAAGGTGAAGAGGGATGTGCATGCATGCAAATAAATAGGACCTGCGCGTTTTCCCAAGAGGAAATGGGAGGGAGCACGCGTGACTTACGAGAGGGAATTAAAAGCATAACACATCGGTTAGCTAATCTGGCCTTGTAATTATGGAAAAATGGAATTTGGGGTTAGGCCTTGTAAAAATGGATAGAGGGAGTATCTATCTATCTGTCTATCTATCTATCTATCTATCTATATCTATATCTATGTATACTTATACTAACTAGAGACTCCCTAGGAATTCTCATGTTAATCGTCATTCATCTGTTGGGACCGATTTACTACGATGGAGATTAGCCTGTATGATTCTCAGCCAAAATTCCCATGCTAATTAGACAATTTAACGAAATCGTCCATTGAATCTATGTGTTATTGTATCTGCAGCCATCAGACAGAATCCCTCATGAAGCCCCTGTGAACTATTGCACACGCATGCCTCTTTACAAAAGAACCCTCTCTACCCCATTGGCCCGTTTTCCTCCCTTGCTGCCTCTCCATGCCCTAGAGACTCTCGTCCTTGACCTCGACGTTCCATTTGTGTTGCAATCCAATCTCTCCTCAGTCCCCTTCCTGCCTAACCTTTAGACCTCCTCTTATTTCAAGTTTTGAAATCCAAGATGGTTGATGCATCTGATGAGGTGGTGTATGCACGATAGTTTGAAAAAAGGAGGCCACCATTGATACTTGAGGCTGCCGAGTTGAGGAATACTTTAATTGATTCTTGAGGATGTTGAGTTGAGGAATTACGTTGGATTGGTGGTACGACAACTCACACTCTGAATCCCACCCCACCGGTAAGTAATCCACATCGTTAAATCCCTCCTCTCTAGATGCATGTGGTCACTAGAAGCAGGAGAACGACCACAACAACCTTCATGGACCGATCCATGAGTTTTCTTATGAAAGACTAAGAGGATTATATGACAGTTTAACACCTTCAAGATGGATTGTATGAAAGATGGATATAGAGGAGGGAGGGGCTTGTTATATACTTGCAGCAGCACATGGATTTCTCTCTTGCTTCGAGGCTAAACGTCTCACTTTTTTAGGGTAGTGTAACTAATTACCCACTTTTGTACGGTAGTGTAACTAATTACCCACTTTTGTAGGGTAGTGTAACTGACCGCCCGCAAAAAAAAATCAAGGGCAGTGTAACTGGCATGTGAAAATAGGAAGGTTGTCAGAAAAAAAAAGGGTGTGGCTAGGTCTCAGTCGACTGAGATTTAACCAAGTCTCAGTCAAGTGCATACCATGCAAGAAAGAAAAAGAAAAAACTGAAAAGAAAATTTTGCACGGATCTTAATGTAAGATCTCACGGATATAGCATCGACTAAGACTTAACGAAGTCTAAGTCGACTGAGACTTAGCAAGACTGAAAAAAAACATGTGAAAATAGAAAGAGTGGCCACACCATGTCCACGTGGCAACAGCTAGACCCATTTAAGTATTCGCAAAAAAAAACTAGACCCACTTAAGGTTAATGATGAAGTCTCATGCCCTGCAGATCCTCCTGGCATGGGAATTAAATAGCACGGTGAATTTGCTGGAAATTAAACAGCACTATCTATCACTATTAATTCTCGTTGTTCTGGATGTTTGTGTAACACCGTGCAACACCGCACCACCACATCCGCGCTCATGCAACACATGTGTACTACTCTACTAAAGATTGAAATGGTTAAGTTCAAAGATTGACGAAACTATCATAGACGTCTCGTTGTCCACGGATACACCGCATGTCATTGAAAGAATAATCTGTTTTTAACAAGATAAATAGAATGTTAAAACATCCGGCGTAGAGCTAAGAAAAACTCCACTAACCACTCGAGTAGAGCTTGGTTGTGCAACTCCCCAAATCCCCATGCAAGTACTGGCAAATCAGCACAAGAAGCAATACTAGCTGAGAAGGCTGCTACTTACCAAATCTGAGGAGAAAATGTAACTTGAAAAAACAAACTAATAAAGGGGGAATCCACCAAATTACTTACTATGCCCTTTATAGACCACACACACAATCACGATATGAAGGCGCGAAACAATCTGATTGACAAGTCATGAATTACAAAGACAGTAACTACATGGCGAATCGAAGAGACAAATGATGAAGGACGTGCTACAAGGAAGCAACTAACATGAGCATGTAGAGCAGCAAAGCTAGTCATGCTGAAAGAACTGAAGATATATAAGAAGCAAAACCAGAGCTACATGGCCGTGGTTTTCCCTTGAAATTTGCTCCCATCATCTCCTGCCCCTCCCTGCTTGCCTTGGCTGCTCTTCTTGGCCCTGACGAAGCAGAAGCATGCGCAGCAGGGGCACTGGAACAGGAGCTTCATACCGATGATCCGTTGCCTACGATGAACTATGCTGCTCGCAGATCGAAGCTGGGGCGATCTCTCACGCACTCACCCAGCAAGCAAAATTTTGAATGTGGAATTGTGGATGGATCTGATCTGCCTCTCTCACAGACTCACACACACTCCAGCTGTATAGCTGCTTTGAGCCTTGGCACTCGCACACTCCGGCAGCTGCTGCCTGGAGCCTTGGCACACACCGCACACTCTCTGATCGATCTGGCTCCATTTTAAATGGACGCAAATGGATCCTGCCCATGTGCCCCTTTTTTCCTCCGTGGAAGAAGATGGCCCAGTCATAGACAGACAGGTAGTACATCTGTTTGTTAGGCTATATATAGCCCCATGTAGCCCATGGTTGAACATTCATATGTTCTTGTGTGGCATTCCCTGACTTTTCTATGTAGGTCACTGTTGGGCAACATGAGCTAGCTAGCTAGCTGCTTTTTGCGAGTGGACAGCACGTACGTTAAACAAGATGGCTTGCTAGTTACTGTACTTGTCATCAGTTAGTAAGTGTGCATTAGTATAAGCTAAGGTATCTGCCGTGCATGTTACTGCATGTGCCATGCATGCATGCCTGTCCCTGGCTATGGCGTTGATCAAGCAAAATCAAGGCGCGAAGGAGACAGTGCGAATATATAATCAAGGAGAGAGGGTGATTGCTCAAAGCAAAGCAGCAGACATGCCAATTGCAAAGCAGTAGAACTGCATGTTTTGAAAGAGCGCAGGAGAACTGCGATTTCATTAAGAGGAAGCGGTAAAGAAACCGATGCTCGGTTAATTGAGGAAAACCGAGCTAAAACCTTTACAAAGAGCACACCGCACCTAGCAAAGCTAGGGCTTGAGCACAACAGGACATACATGGACGCCTAAAGGCCGACACAACACGAACTGAAAGACGAAAGCAACGTCATCGTACATCACCCACCGTGCATACGGCCCAGTGACTTCGACTTCGCTCCAACCTCGCCAAAGAGCACCACTCAGTCGTCTTGGACAAGGCCGCCACAAGCATGTTTGACGACATCACCGTCACCGGAAAGAGACGACATGTCCGACGAAAGAGGAGCGGACATGTGCCTCTCCGAACATGAGAGGACGCCCAACATGACTCGCCTGGCGCCGCAAGCATGTCGTGTGTGCTCCAAGTGCCCACCACCGCCGGCCCCGACGGATGTGCCGCCGAAGGTGCTTTGCTGCTCTCCCATTGACCAAACGACCAGCCCTAGACGGGTGCACCACCAACAGCTCCAAACTCACCCAAACGATGCCCGCTTCAGATCCACCGCACCACCACAAACCAAGTGCTCCCGACACCGGATTTGACTCCAAGAAAATGCTTCCAACAAAGTAATGACACCAAAGGCGCCACCATTACACACGGTTTTCACCGGGAGACAAGAACTAGAAGCAAGGAGAGGTGTCGGATCCCCTCGATGGCGCCTCCAACAAGGAAAAATCACACCCGAAGGCATCATTCGCCACCAGCCCAGACCGAAGTCGAGCTTGACTTTCATCAGGGATCCGAGCACCAATGCCGGGGACGACGTCTCCAACACACCACCACCAACCGGAGCACCAGACGCCACTTGCTACACCGCACAAGAACTAGCCGAAGCGTCGCCGGTGCGCAAGCCCAGAGCATCCCGAAGGGCCTGCCCAGACCGCGCCACCGCTGACCACCAACCCGTCAGGGAGCCACCACGCAACCCGGCTGCAGACAATCGCCGGCCGAACCACCTCCAGGCCTCCGGCCGCCACGTCACCAGATCCAGTCATCAAGGGGCCGCCAGATCCGGCCGCTCCAGGCCAGAGGCCGCCCGCCAAGGCGAGCCCGCGCCCCCAGCATCACCCTCGGCAGCAACGCCCGCGTCCGCGTCGGCCAGGCCTCCACGCCGCACTGACCGCGCCCAGCACCTTCGCGTCGCACTGAGGGCGCGCACGCACCAGCTGCAGGACGGGCGCTCGGCCAGCACCTCCATCACGCTCCCATGGGCGCGCATCGGGCGGATCCGGCGCGCGCCGACCGCCGAGCTCGAGATCCCCTCGACGCGCCAAGGAGCAGCCCTTCACGACACGCCCCACCAGCAGGGAAAAGCGCCCGCCGCCTTCTTCCTTGGGGCCGGACCGGGCTTCGCCGGCGGGCGCCCTCTGGCGGCGACGAGGCTGGAGAGGGAGGAGGAGAAACGGTGGCGACGCTAGGGTTTCTACCCCCGTGTCGCCAGAGCGAGGCGACGCGGGGGTCGAGGGGGAGTAGAACTGCATGTTGCCGGTCAAAAAGGCTATATATGCGCATCACATGGATAACTAACTATTGCACGGAGGCTGACAGACAGTGTGACCGGCCCTGTGTTAGTTACCTGTACTGCTGTACATAATGACTGCACCTGGCCATAGGTCTGTCGGTGGCCATCCTAAAATAATCTGCAGTTTCTTCAAAAGTGCCGCTGCCTGCTGCATGCAACACAAGAATGCAGTGACAATGATCGAGCTCGTATATGGTGTAAAACCATTTTGGCGGGTAAAGAGCTATGATACACAAGCGATCAATTCGAGATTATATGATATCTAATCTTCATACTACATGTAACGAACGGGGGGAGTTGAGATCACGTCTGTCTGTCATGACTCATGAGGATTAATAACCAGGCAAGCAGGCAGACAAAGAGATGGTCCTGAAGTGCCGTGCAAATGTTTGTACGCCTAGCTCGCTGATTGGTGGCGGTCAATCAATCGGCCGGTCATGTGGTTCGATGCGCATGCATGCATGCATATACTGTAGTGTGATGGACGGAACGGATGGGGCGTTGCAACCACCGTCTGCTTGCGATCGAGCGCGCGCGCAAATGGCCAGCCTTGCCACCACGCACGGCCCACTCCGGCCCCCGTGGAGCGTACGGTCGTGCAGACGTGCAGTGTGCCCGCGTCCGTCCACCCCGTGTCCCCCGCGCGCGAGCGCGCTCTGCTCTCCGCATGTGTGTACGTGCATGCGGTGCCCCTCGCAGCGCAAGCAACGAATACGCTGCCACGGATCTGGTCTCTCTCAATCATCGGATCGATCGGTTACAAGCGGTTGGTTGCCTCGTCTATACGGTACGTACACATGCATCTTAACCAACTGCTGATTGAGCCAGCACGTACGGTTCATATGCTTTTATACGAGGAATTTTTTTGCTGTTGCCGCATTGTCAACGTACTACTACTTACGAACGAACGAGGGAGGATGATGACGATGGTGATGATGTTATGGGAGATGTGTGGCCTATAATTAAGCGGACAGCCAGATGTGTGGCCTAATTATGCATACCAACGATTTCATGCGTGGCGCAATTTCGATTTCATCACCCTCATCTACTTGCCGGAAATTTTGGATAGGAAGCCAAGCGCCCGAGCCGAAGCCGTGATCGTAGCAGCTGGAGCCCCTCGCCACCTTCCAAACTTTATGACAATCAGAGATGTTCATGTACCTAACGTCCGAATTTTTGTCTAAAAGGACCACGTCGCGAGTGCAAATGTCAAAAAAGACCACCTGGGAGTAAAAACGCCGGATCAGACCCCCCCGGCCGCCACCAGCGCGGGCGGCTGGGCCCAGCCGCCACTGCCGCTGGCGGCCGGCACTGTTCGCGGGCCCGGCCGCCACCAGACACGGCGGCCGGCACTGTGCGAGGGCCCGGCCGCCAACACACGAGGCGGCCGCCACTGTTGCTGCATGTGCCACTGTGGGCGACGGAACGGGGAACGGGAGGCGGGACCGGCCGCCAGCTCGGGAGGCGGCGGGTACTGTAGCGCCTGCGCGCGCCGACAAGGCCAGACGGCGCTGATTACGAGGCGGCGCTGATTCTCATGTCAGATGCTGCCGGTTTCTTTCGGTGCAAATTCCGCACGCTGCCGCTGCTTTCGGTCGAAATTCTGCACGCTGCCGCTGCTTAACGTCTGATGCCGACATTACAGTGCTCCTATTGTTCTTATAAACGATGTTGTTCTCTCGCTCTCTCTCACGCACACGCACTCTGCTCTCTCGCTCTCTCACACACACACACACTCTGCTCCCTCGCTCTCTCTCACGCACACGCACTCTGCTCTCTCGCTCTCTCTCACGCACACTCAGCCTGCTCTCTCGCTCTCTCTCACGCACACACACTCTGCTCTCTCGCTCTCTCTCACGCACACACACTCTGCTCTCTCGCTCTCTCTCACGCACACACACACTGCCTCACATTTGGATTTTGAAGAAGTTGTAGTTAAGGAAACGATATATCAAGGTAAGCGCTGTCCATTTTTGTGGTGAGTGTGACTGAAAGTGCTGCTTTCGGTGGTGAGTGTGACTGAAAGTGCTACTTTCGGTCGTGAGTCTGACATTGATTGCGCTAACTCCGAGGAGAGCATCTGCACTAATTACGAGTGAGGTGACTGGAAAACAGCAGCGCACTGAGCCTCGGCGGTTCTTTAAAAAGAGCTCTTCTCTGCCTCTTGTCCTCACAGCACTTCTCCTCACTGCCTCTTCTCCTCACTGCTTGTTGTGGTAGCATTAACAATTCCGCAGTGATGGGTGATCCTCGTCCATTTTCACGAGAGGCCTCTTGTGATGTCTTGATAGGTGCTGTTAGAATGAAGTCTGGGCTTCATGGAACTCCAGGTGTATCTTTCGATGAATTAGTTAGCAGTGAGAGTAACTTGCAGAGGTTGAGACAAACAGCTTGTCATAGTAGAAACACGGCGGACATTCGACTAGAACTTTTTCGGTTGCGTGCAAGGTGGGAAAGACTTTGTGAACTAATATATGAATCAGCGCGATTCATACGATCATTTGATGATTTAGATCATCATATCATACATTTGCCAGTTGATGAATATATTGCATTTCAAAAGGTAATTTAAATTTCGTATTTGATTTACATATTTAATATGTTTGTCATTTTAATTCATTTTTGTTCATTTTGTGAATTGTAGAGATACAATGTGGACGCTAAAGAAATGAACCACGATGTCAGTATGTTGGCATGGTTCAAGCTTTTATTTGGGTCTGTTCCGACTGTTAACGGAAGACCGCATACATAGGCAGATATATGTCTCGTACATACACCGAGAACTTTTATTTCGTCATAATACATAGATGTCTCGTACATACATCTGAAAGTTGGAAACTGACATAGATAGATACAATATTTCATCACCGTACGCGACGACGGCCAACTGGCCTTTCCCGACGACCGGAAGGTGACAAGCGAGTAGGGGCTCGGTGTTCACGAAGACCACGACCGTACTGCCCCCCTTCTTCCTGTGTCTGCGACTCATGCATAGGTGGTGGAGTCTGCAATCCATACTGAGATGATGATTCAAAATTATAGGTGTATGGTTCTGACTGGGAAGGGATATAAGATGGGCTAATAACGTCCGTCTCGAAAAAGTCATTCAATAATCCTGGGACACGGTCAGGATTGTGCGGATTAAGGGATTCTGTGAGTATGTCTATGTTTACGCCACGCTGGGTTTCTTCATCTTCCCATGATCTATCATTACTTTCCTGCACAGAAAAACCGTATGTAAATAAAAGGCATGTAAATGTTGTACGCTTGTAATTGCTTATTATGGTTGAACATACCTGAGCGGTGTTGTAGCTTCGTGATCCCTCGCCCCTAGTGTGCTGGTTTATGTCAGGAAAACGAGTGTCCTCGGGCTGAGATCCGTCGCCTTGGGTGTATGCGCCATATCCTGTGTCCGCATTTTCGTCCACGAAATGAGTCTGCTCGGGCATGGAATCCAAGCCTGCAACATTTACCTGGGATGTATGCCCCTGTAGTGGCAGAGACGAGTCATGTCGTGGAAATGTCGTTGTAGTATTTGGACCCTCTCCCCACCGCCTGGATGACGACGGCGCTGCACTCGTTCTAGCTGACCTCGGTTCCGGCATGTTGTACGCTCCTGTGTCAACATCGTTCCGTCTACCGCATCTCATCGTTTTGGCGACGAATTCACCAATTTTTTTTAAGGCAGACGTTCGACCTGGTGTGTCTCGGGCTTGCATGCCTTCCCTCGCCATCTCCCCTACTTCGTTGCAAATATCGATCTAAAAAAACAGGTCGTTGGTTGCTTGAATTGTTAATGAAATGATGGTCGTGAATAGTAAGTTGTTGATGATTACCGTGCAGTCACGATAGTAAGCTGATGATGTGTCTATCCGTCTCTGCAACTGTTCCATATGTGTGGGATGTGTTGGCATCGTAGGTGGTTCATACGTCAGTCGAGTACGCGTCCTCATGCAGTACCACTCGTAATACGCTTGTGTTGTAGTCGCGTGGTACGGTCTGCATAATTAAATAATTACATCAACTTGTTTATGTACATAAATTACCGTAAATAAAATTTACCTATGTTCGTGCACTATCATTTCCAGTGCTTCATTATTCCACTGGTTTACCCATTGAATGTTCTCTTGACGGTAATCGACACCAGTTCTGCCACTATTGCTCATCCTGAAATTTACGTAATAGAACGTAAGTTTTATGAATTAAAAAGACATTAACTATTTAGGGAGGTCACATCTTACTTATGAGTATATTCGTCGATACATCTTGGAACAGGTGGTGGAATATCTTGATGTAGACCGAACTGTCTCATGACTCGGTCAGGATTGTACGGTTCAACAAACCACAGACATAGTACATTGCAACGAGTCATCCAGAAGCCACTATCTCTGACGCATTCCACTGGGATGGGTTGCGAACCAAATACCATGTTAATGTGTGCCTCAGTCCACGGGTTCCATGTGATTAGTGAGTCCTCAAGAAGCTCAAACTGATCATGGTATATGGGGTAACAACTTTTCGCAATTTTTGTAGCCCATTTTTTCCGACCGAGCGTCCACCGGCTGGACATAGTTACAATGCCCTCACCAAAGTCGAATGGGGTTACGGGATTTACTATCTGGGGTCGTCCAACAGGTAGGTATTCCCATGACCACAATTGTAGAAACTCGTACGAGACACATAGTAATGGAGCTTTAGCTGCTAATGAAGATTTCTGAGTGGCATCACACAACCCTCTATATGTGTGACAAAGTATAGCAGAACCAAAGCTGTATGTTGGAACCGCGGGTAAAGGTTCGTCCACTATCTTTGCGGCGAAGTAGATGAGACCAGGGAGGACTACCTCACCATGAGAATTAGGAAACATCACACCAAATAGCCACAACAAATATGCAAATAAGTGTCTCTTCCTCGTCTCAAGATCAGCGTAGCTAGATAACGTTTCAAAGTTATCAAAAAGCCAGCTGAGTGGGACACCCCGAGGCAGACCAGTACGATTTGATTTTGGCATTGTAAGCCCAAGACGGCCCGAGACATATTCTGGCCAAGTTGCAGGAAGAAGTGGAGGGACCACTGGCTCACCTCTAATTGGTAAAGTTGTGATCATTGACACATCTTTTAGCGTAGGTGCGAGCTCTCCACAGGGAAAGTGAAAGCTGTGGGTCTCAGGTCTCCATCGGTCAACGAGGGATGTCAAAAGCGATGGGTCAGAAGTGAAAGTGCCTGGACGAGTTGCGAGGTTAGCAAAATGAAGGAGTCCATAAGCCTGAAGGTGTTGTTGGAAATAATTGTGTATTGGCCATGTGTTCTTTACGGTTCGAAGCCTGAAGGTCTGAGGATGATTTTCATGGTTCGGGTTTAAGAAAAGGTGGCAACGGTGGTGGGCGTCGTGATGCCGCTGCAAAAGCGCTGGCAATTCGGCCATAACCTGCAATCACGATTAAATGAAATTAAATATCCGAAGATTACATCAAGATTAAATGTAATTAAATATCCGAAGATTACATCACGATGAAATGAAAGTAAATATCCGAAGAGTACATTACATCACGATTAAATGTAATTAAATATCCGAAGATTACATCACGATGAAATGAAATTAAATATCCGAAGATTACATTACATCACGATTAAATGAAACTAAAATACATAGCATGATTAAATATCATGCGGTGTTGTTGGTACGATACGGACATTCCCTACGCGAGTGTCCAGGGCACCTGCAAACGCGACATCGCCTTGGTTCTCCCGACCGACAAATATTACTATAAATGCAAAATATCGCTTACGAAATTAACCTCTAAGCAGTAAACATCGCATAGCTAATGTCGGGTTACAAAGCTAATTAATTTCCAACGTGCATGCACAAGAAAATTCATGTACTGCAAAGATCATACCTTGATCTTCAACTCAGTAGTTCACTTCACACGGCAAATCGTTCTCCTAAAGCTCCAAATTACTCCATGAAGTGACGAAATGCTGCCTATAACAACAGATAATACACACTTAGACACAAATCAAACGGAGGAAAAATGTTATGCATGCGAACACAATCAACAAAAATGGACAGCGCTTACCTTGATATATCGTTTCCTTAACTACAACTTCTTCAAAATCCAAATGTGAGGCAGTGTGTGTGTGCGTGAGAGAGAGCGAGAGAGCAGAGTGTGTGTGTGTGAGAGAGAGCGAGAGAGCAGGCTGAGTGTGCGTGAGAGAGAGCGAGAGAGCAGAGTGCGTGTGCGTGAGAGAGAGCGAGGGAGCAGAGTGTGTGTGTGTGAGAGAGAGCGAGAGAGCAGAGTGCGTGTGCGTGAGAGAGAGCGAGAGAACAACATCGTTTATAAGAACAATAGGAGCACTGTAATGTCGGCATCAGACGTTAAGCAGCGGCAGCGTGCAGAATTTCGACCGAAAGCAGCGGCAGCGTGCGGAATTTGCACCGAAAGAAACCGGCAGCATCTGACATGAGAATCAGCGCCGCCTCGTAATCAGCGCCGTCTGGCCTTGTCGGCGCGCGCAGGCGCTACAGTACCCGCCGCCTCCCGAGCTGGCGGCCGGTCCCGCCTCCCGTTCCCCGTTCCGTCGCCCACAGTGGCACATGCAGCAACAGTGGCGGCCGCCTCGTGTGTTGGCGGCCGGGCCCTCGCACAGTGCCGGCCGCCGTGTCTGGTGGCGGCCGGGCCCGCGAACAGTGCCGGCCGCCAGCGGCAGTGGCGGCTGGGCCCAGCCGCCCGCGCTGGTGGCGGCCGGGGGGGTCTGATCCGGCGTTTTTACTCCCAGGTGGTCTTTTTTGACATTTGCACTCGCGACGTGGTCCTTTTAGACAAAAATTCCCTAACGTCCAAATTACTATAACCCTTTTCTTTTGCGAATAAGTTACTATATCCCTTAAATGCTCTTTGACTGATAAGCAAAGTGAACACAAAATGTAAAAACGAGAAAATAATCTTCGTGATAACGTTCATCTACATTTGGTTCCGGGGAAAAAGGTGTAAGTTTAATGCCTTATTATTCACTGGATTCTATGAAGACATTAACATAAAACTTGTAGAAATTAAACGGCATTGCTATATAGAATCATACAGATTTCACAAAAAAATGTAGAATTATACAGGAACTGAGAAACAAATGTACAAATATCACAAAGTTAGACCCTGGCACACTCGGAAAAAAAACTTAGAGTATCCAATCCCACGAGACCATAACTTCCGAAAGTCGATGACTAACATTGCTATATATCATGATAATCATCGTTTTCCTAACCATCTTTTCTCAATAATTTAGTGTTTAGTTTATCCATCTTTAACTACTTTTATATTTAATCCACTAACCATAGAGTGGGTCTTAGAGCATCTTCAATAGTTACCCTATTTTAGGGCAGGAGGCATTTTTTGGGCACGAGGAGGCAAAAAACACCCTCCAACAACAGCTGCCCAACCGCAAAAAACAGTTCAATTTTTTTTTGGCAACCCTAAAATACAACACGAAATGCTGCAAATATACAACACTTTGGCTGCTGCCGCAGAACAAAACGGTGCCTAGCCACGCAGCCGCAACTGTCTTCAACCTACCCAGCCACGCACCCACGCCGTCCGCCGCTTGCAGATCCGCGGTTGCCGCACCCCGCCACCGCCGGATCCACCCGCCGCACCCCGCCCGCCAGTCGTCGGACCGACAAATCGCAACGGCGCCGCCACCTTTCGGCCAAAATCTGCCGCTGCCACCGCGGCCAGAATCCGCTGTCCGTCGTGCCGCCACCGCAGCCACGTCACCTCTGCTCCTCGCCCCCGCCTTCCCCGGAGCTATCGCCTTCTTCTCCGGCGCTGCCGCCTCCTTGCCATGACGTCGAAGGGCAAGGACAAGGGAGATTCAAGAGGGTGCAGCTCTGGTCGTCCGGCAACTACGACATCGAGTTCCAGCACGGCAACCGAAGGTACTGGCTCGACACCTACCTGACGGCCGACATCGTTGCCCGCGCCTATGATGTCACGGTGTGGAGGCTCGGGCTGCCACGCTCGAGGCCAAGTTTTCCGAAGATCGAGTCTCGGGCGGATGCAGAGCTCGTCCGGCCGCCGGTGACAATCGAGTCGAGCCCGATCAAGCCGGCTACCCGCATTGTTGTCGACGAGTGGGACAACATTAGAGAGAGCGACGAGGAGGTGATGGTGGCGTTTGCGAGAGCACATCCAGAGTATGTTCTGGCCGAGATGGAGATCTATTGGAAGACGGATCTCAAGCAGTCGAAGGGCAAGAACGACGCCGAGGCAGGGCCATCGTCATCACAAGGCAAGAAGAAGAAGGATGCAGGACCCTCCGACGTGGTCAACGTCGATTCCGACATTGGGAGTGACGAGTCTGATGATATCAATTAATTGGGATAATCTGTAGTGTTCGTAGTTTGCTTGTCGTAATTTAAGTTGCTAGTTTAAGTTTGCATGTCGTATTTGAACTATGTTTGTTGTTTGAATGTTTAAACTTCGATCAAACTATGCATGAAATATGGTCGAAGTAGTTCGAATGTTCGTTCAAAAAAGATGGTTTTGTTGATCTGGGTGCCCTATTATAGGGCAATTGTTGGAGACGGCGCTTTGTCGTGCCAAAAAACATGTTTTCATGCCCAATATTTTTTTTACAACATCTACTTTTCGTGCCCAAAAATAGGACAACTATTGGAGATGCTCGTAGGCTGTGTTTTAGCATTGCGGTGGAAAATCAGAATCTTGCTTATCTACACTTTTGTCTATTTTAGTGATTCATTAAGTTGCAATTGCCAAATTTTGTGCCTACTTCCTTGGCATCACAAATAAGTGATGTTTTTTGTCACAGTCTTCAAAATTTTAACTTTGAGCACTGATTTTATTGAATATACATGTAGAACACAAGAAAAAAAAATGATATTCCAGGTATACTTCCCGAGACAAACATATACATGTGGTTTAAAAAAAATGGAATTCGAAACCACCCCCCCCCCCCCCCCAGCCCACCCCAAAAGAAATAGGACTGCATGAAGTCATCTCCAAAACATCAGTTAGGGCATCTCCACGGGAAAGTGCGTAAATTGAGCCCTCATATGTGCGGACAGCAAGGGATTGAGTCCCATTTGACCCTCTCAGCTCCAATGGTACCCCTCATTTCTCCCCTCCCATATGTCGATATAGTGCCCTCATGTGTGATGTGAAGGGAGTAATGATTTTTTAAATAGGCATAAGGGCATCTCCGACACGGAACCTCAAAACGCCCGCATACGTCTGGACCGAGTTGTCTGGACGTAGTTTGCAATCCAACGCGGTACCCCATAGGTCCGCGGACACGTCCGGTTGTCCGAAATCCAGCAAACTGGAGGGAGCTTTTCTGGAAGTCTCGACCGCCGCGACGTAGGACTCCGAAACCCCTGGCCTACTCACACCCTCCTCCGGGCCACTTTTCTTCCACTCCGCCCTTGCTCTCCCTCTGCATACACACCCTTCTCGTCCGACGTCGCCGTTGTACCTCTCCGGCCGCTGCCCAGACATTATCGGACGTCCTCAACCCCCACCCACGCGCGCTGCCCGCCTTGGACTACACCGCTGTCCACCCATGATTAGTCCGTAGCCAGGTACCCACCGCCCCATGTCGACGTCATCCATGGCAGACACCACGCCCGGCAGGTGTTCGGTCATATGTCATTGAGCTTTTTTTTGTTGAACTTCTTGTTGATTTCTAGAGTAAGCACGATGGCGGGGTACTCGGGGATGGAGGATGAGTTATTGTGTGATGCGTGGAAGGTCGTATCTGTGGACTTTTTAGGCATGAGGCAAGGGGGCTCGACCTTTTGTCGAAACATGCATGCTTTGTTTCATGAGCAAAAGCACTTCACGCCCTACGACTTGCACGTGATCTATGATCACAATGTAAAGTCGCTAACCCAACGGTGGTACACCATCTCCAACTATATCATGAAGTTTTATGGTGCGATTACACAAATGGAGAAAAGGTGGCCACCGGGCTCGCAAACCACTGAGATTGTAAATTTTGCTTCTTGTTGCTCTATATGTTGATCAATTCATTGAGTCACTCAATGTTGCAACTTGATAATCATCACGTTCTATAGCCTGAACGTGCCATCGTGCTGTACCACAGGACCGAGGGCAGGCCATTTACATTCATACATGCTGGATGAAGCTCAAGGGGCACATTGTGTGGAGGACATATGTGCGGATTCTGACTCGAGTATCGTTGAATTTGGAATTGATGAATTCGAAAAACTTGTTGAACATCCAGTTATCTCGGATGTAATATTTACATTTAAACTATTGTTGTACTAGAGATATTTGCATATTATTTATAGATGAATTATGCTATTTTCTATAATTATTTTGAGTGCGGACTTAAAAAAACAGGGACAGACATTTAGGCCTTGTTTGGATAGGCTGTTTTATCAGAACGAGTTTTGCGTCAACCCAAATAACCGTGTATAACAAACTAAAACCTTGTTTGGGTGCCGCAACAAAAACGTGGATAAGTATAATTCAGTTTCCACAAAGCCAGGAAATTGAGTTTTGTCAAAAACGACTAATACCCGTTTTTCTGAAAACGTGATTACGTAAACCTCCCTGTGGAGAAGCGGGGGTGGTGATAGGAGGCGATTGCCATGAGGAACTGGAGGAGTAAGATCGCCGCTCCGTGGTGCCTCCACCGCCGTTGGTGGCCCCGCTGTGCCGCCGCTCGATGCGCCACGCGTTGCCGGAATTGGCCGCCACCTCCGCCGTGGGAGAGGCCGTGGCCGTGTGTAGCCATGGGGCTGCTCCCCGCACGCTGCAAGGAGGGTCGGGATGGGTGCTGGCCGCCGCTGCTGGCTGCTCCCATTGTGCAACGGGGACAATCGACAAAGTCGCCATTCCTAGCCGATGGTGCATGTCAAACGCCTTCCCTCGTTCTTTGTCGTCCAAGCCGTCGAGCTGCAGCGCTACTCTGTTCGGCCTTGACCACATGATGGACCTAGCCAGGTAGTATGATGAGGTGGCCTTCCATGGCATCCAGTACGATGGTGCAGTCCCTCGTCCCTAAACGGGTTTTACCATCCAAACAAGATTTTGCACATACTCATTCTTAACCGAATTATTAGTAAAACCGGTTTTCCAAAAAATCCTACCAAAACATGTTTTGTTAAAACTAGACACTAATTTTGTTTATCCAAACAACCACTTAGAGGACATGATTAAATGGCCGGCTACCGTATCCATGTCCATGCACCAGTCTGGATTGTGTTCGTTTTAAGGACCACAAATCGAATCCTAGTGGTGCTATCGTGTGCAGCACTGAAACTTTTTTTGTTGTTGCAAATCACTGGAACTTATCTTGGTAACTACGGGTGTGATCTTCCATAAGCCACCGAGTTTCAAACGTCGACATTTGCTCTTCCTCCGGTACGCCATGGAACCCGCTTTCTTCGGTCCGTTATTTTTGTGTCCTCCCGCAGCAATCCTGACGGGGATGGATGCCGATATTCTGCCACAACCACTCACCTGCGGATCTGGCCCGCGCGCTCGAGGCCCCCGCGGAGGCGGCATCCCGTCCGTCGGATCAGGCAGATCAACGGTGGCGGAGGAGCGAAAAGGAGTGTTCCGATCGAGCGCGCCGCGCAGCGGATCGATCGGCGCGCAGCACGCGGCGCCAGCACGCACCGAGAACATCGCTCTCGGCCCCTGCGGCAGAGACGTGGAAAGCCAGACTGGAAATTCGCTTCCACAATTGTTGCACTCCGTTTCACTTGCATGATACCCC
Organism: Elymus sibiricus; assembly: GCA_039707655.1. NCBI lineage: Eukaryota > Viridiplantae > Streptophyta > Magnoliopsida > Poales > Poaceae > Elymus > Elymus sibiricus. Next base: position 390,640,034 of record CM077668.1, on the reverse strand, counting down.
CTGATCTTTATGGTATTTGTCTGTTCGTTATTTCCCTTACACCACTCGGTTGTAGGAGTATTATGTTGTGTTTTGTTTTCAGATGTATGTATATCACATGGATGCAGCTGATAGAGAAAAGGCTATGCTCTTTCTGGCAGGGGAGAATTATTATGTTCCTAGAGAGAGCGAGTAAAGCTAGCGGAAAGAAACATTCCCAAGTCACAACGTACACTGGTACATATTTGCACCTTTATATGCCGTATGTATGCAATGCACATAAATTATAGAAAAACATGGTTGACATCGAGTGTTCGTTTGGGCCGGCCTTTCCATTATGCGCCAGATATAGTTTTTTTTTTTGAACAATCAACCTTTATTCTTCAAATGATAGACATGTCGTTTACAATATGAGAGAGAATAAAGTCAGGGGCTTCTCCATCCCAAGACCCAGGCATAAGAGTACTAAAGCAATGCTTGGCTAGACTATCCGCAACTAGATTTCGCCGAGTCCGCCGAAGACACATGTGGTAACATCCATGTTGCAGCAGCAATGAAGTTACCCCAGTGATCCCTGGCTACCGCTCCGCACGCCCCAGAAAGAGTTTCAGCACGGAATGAGGCATCAACATTGATCTTGATTGTACCCTGAATCGGTTTCTTCCAAGTATGATCCTTCTTCCTCATTGGATGGTTTGGTTTACAGCTTCTCACAAAATTCGTTGCCAGCACTAGAATGGACATCGCTGCCCGTTGGGGTGACTGTACAACGTCTCCCTTTGCTCCCTGCCTTCTCTGCCACCAGATATACCACATTGCAACCACAATAAGCTCAGTTGCTGGAAGGTCGTGCGCCACTGATGTATTTTGGAATAAGATCTCCAAAGTAATCGAGCCCGAGCGGTCTTGTGCCACAGCGTCCGAGATAATTGAAGAGAGGTTCAGTTCCGACCATACCTCAGTTGCGCGGCTACAAGTAAACAAGCAGTGCTGAATATCTTCATGGCCGATCTTGCACAGCGGACACTGAGGCACTAGTGGGATATGCCTGCCAGCTAACACCCCAAGGCACGGCAGCACCCCTTTCAAAACTTTCCATCCAAAGTGTTTAATTTTCCCTGGGATTTTAAGTTGCCAAAGATCCTTCCACACCGGGTTAAGACGTGACCTCTCCGGCCTAGCAGCCCCGTAGAAGTGATGACCAAACTGGTGATTAAACTCTACATGGTAGGCTGATCGAACGGAGAAGGTTCCAGAACGTGTGAATTGCCAAGCCACAAAATCCTCCAATGCTTCAACATGTAGGGGAATTTCCAGGATTCTGACTACATCCACCGGCGAGAAAACACTGCGAATTAGAGCCTCGTCCCACTGACCGGAATGGGGATCAATAATGTCTTCCACCTTGTTAAGCAGAATCCCATCTCTAGGGGTGATTATCCTCCTTGTTTCACTAGAAGGGATCCATGGATCATCCCATATATTAATTTGTGATCCGGTTCCAACTCTCCATATGCATCCTCTTTTAAAGGTTTGGATCCCAGCAACGATGCTTTGCCAAGTGAAGGAAGACCCCTTCTTCGGCCCAGCTTTTAGAATGTCTCCATCCGGATAGTATTTAGCGCTTAGAACACGTGCACATAAAGAATCAGGGTTTTGGAGTAGTCTCCAACACTGCATTGCTAACATAGCAAGATTAAAGCTGTGTAGATCCCTAAACCCCATGCCCCCCTTCTCTTTTGGAACGCACATCTTCCACCACGCAAACCAGTGCATCTTCCTCTTTTCTTCCCCATCTCCCCACCAGAACCCAGAGATTTCATCTGTAATTGTCTTGCAAATACCTTTTGGCAACTTGAACACCGACATTGCATAAGACGGGATAGCTTGTGCAACTGATTTTAGTAAGATTTCTTTACCTTGCATCGAAAGGAACTTCTCTTTCCAGCCCTTCAGCCTCTGACAAACTCTATCGATGAGGTGTTGGAAGCAATCACTTCGGTCCAGCCCCACCAAAGTAGGAAGACCCAAGTGTTTATCCGAGAGGGCTTCTGTTTGAATGTCTAGTGTGCCACATACAGCCTCTCTTACCAAGACCCCCGTGTTAGGGCTGAAGAAAACACTAGACTTTGCAACACTTACTCGCTGGCCAGAACTGGTGCAATAAGCATCCAAGACTCTCCTCAATGTAGCAGCGTTATGATCATTAGCTCTCATAAGGATAAGGGAGTCATCAGTGAAAAGTAAGTGGGAGATAGAGGGGGCATTCCTGCACACTTTTATACCTTCAATTCCTCCAATCTCCTCCTCATGAGCCAACATAGTTGACAGACCTTCCGAGCATAACAGAAAAAGATATGGTGATAGCGGGTCACCCTGTCTCAGCCCCCTCATAGGAACAAATTCGTCTGTCTCTGTGTTATTGAATCTGATTCTGTAACTGACAGAGGAAACACACTCCATAATAAGTTCAACCCAAAGCGGGTGGAACCCCAACTTCAACATCATTTGCTTCAAAAAACCCCATTCAACTCTATCATATGCCTTGAGCATATCAAGTTTAACAGCACATACACCATTGGTTCCGTGTGTCTTCTTTTTTATTGCATGAAAGCACTCATAAGCTACCAAGACATTATCCGTGATCAATCTGCCTGGGACAAAGGCACTTTGAGTAGGAGAGATCACCTCAGGCAGAATCTTCTTGAGTCTGTTTGCTAGCATCTTGGAAATTATTTTATAGACCACATTACATAAACTAATGGGCCTATACTGAGTGATCACCTCCGGGCTCTCCACCTTTGGGATTAGAACAACATTCGTAGAATTCCAACCCTCCGGGATCTTTTTCTTGTTAATGGCTTCGAGCACCTCCTTGGTCAGCTCATCACCAAGAATGTGCCAAAATCTTTTAAAAAATATAGCGTGGAGACCATCAGGACCAGGTGCCTTCATATCACCTATCTGCCAGAGAGCTTTCTTGACTTCCTCTTGTGTGTACGGGGCAGTAAGAATTCTGTTCATGTTCTCCGTAACCCTCGGTTTAACAGTAGCAATCATATCCTCATCAATCTCACCAGCATCTGATTGAAAGAGGTTCTGGAAGTAATCATAAATAAGGGGTTTGAGGTTATCATTACCCTCAACCCAAGCATCAGTATTATCTTTCAACTTTTTAATAAGGTTTCGGCGCCTACGCGCCGAAGCAAACTGGTGAAAGTATTTGGAGTTACGATCTCCCCGTTTCAGCCAATTGACCCTTCCTCTTTGCGCCCAAAAGATTTCCTCCTGCTCGAGGAGGTTTTCGATCAGCAGAGAGAGCTCCTTATGTTTCTCCTTAGCTTCAGCATTGTAAGGTGCTCTCATCAGGTTGTCCAGATCTTTCTGCGCCGCTCTCAGCCTATCCCGGGGTCCTCTCAGAACCTTGCGGTCCCAATCATGCAGATCTTTGTGGACGGCCTCAAGCTTGTCCTTTGCTGACGGGCATATACCTTGAACTATCGCTTTCTGCCAAGCCGTTTTTACCACTTCCTCCACCGTTTCTTCTGCCAGCCACCTCGCTTCAAACTTACGGTTCCCCCTAGAAGGAGGCGCCGCCACACCCGCCATATACTCAGTGTCAAGGAGAATGGGCATGTGATCGGATTTCCCCATCTCAAGATTGCAGAGTCCCGACATTGTGTGCATCTCCATCCAGTTAGCATTAGAGACCGCTCGGTCTAGGCGTTCACGAAGCCCACCTCTGAACCAGGTGAACTTATCACCATGGAATCCAATATCCTCCAACTCACAGTCCGATAGTGCATCCTGGAACGCTTGAAGGCGTGAATGCTGCCGCGGGGCACCTCCTTCCTTCTCTGACGAGAGAAGAATCTCGTTGAAATCCCCGATCACCACCCATGGTAGTCTTGACTGGGCATGCAAATCCCATATCAAATTGATACGTCCGATCCTTATTGTCCCAGCTTGGTTCACCATAAATTCATGTCAACCTCCATTCTCTGCCATCTTGTTCCACCACCAACACATCAATGGAGATAAATGTCGTAGTCCGGGAGTAGATCCTCACCTCCTTCTTCCAGACTAACAGTAGCCCACCTGACCTTCCATCAAGGCATGGCGCCACAATTTTGAAATCCATGCCCATCTTTTTCATCAAGATCTCTGCCTTAGTTTCATCCAAATGCGTCTCAGACAGAAAAAACGCATCCGGGTTGTGCCGCCTCTGGATATCCAAAAGCGAGCGAACTGTCGGGGCACCCAGCAGGCCCCGACAGTTCCAACTTATTAGTTTCATTGCTCTCGGCGACCCTCCCCGGAGGAGGACGCCGCTACATCAACTGTTTCTTTTGACGAATCCGCTTTCAACCTCTTTTGACCATGAATTTTTTGGGGAGTGTTCACATATACCGCGCTCCCGTTGTGTGATTGTGGCGCCTGAGAGCCTCCCTCCGTTGCCGTGACACGCGCATCATAGCTTTCCATGGCTGCAACCTCGGTTCCACCATCGGACGGCTTCGGGCGGGCGGCGTCCGCAAGGGGAGCCCCGTCTTCACCCCCACCGTCTTCCGGCTTGTCCTTAACTTCAACAGACATGATCGCTAGGGGTTGCATGGTCAACCACATCGCAACAGAAAAGTGCACGTTGATCTCTCCCGTTGGAAGAAAAGCACGATCTGGAGGTTCACGATTGTGAAGTGGTGTTGTAGATTCAGCCGCACCGTTGAAAGGATTTACATGAGTGCTCCAAGAAGATTTCATGGCGTAGCAGCTAGGGTAAGTACCCTCCACGGACTCCTCCTTCGATTGGAAACACAAGCCGCCGCAGACTCGAGAAGCCCTCGGCGAGCGAACGGACAAGGCCGCAACGTGGCCATAGGGAGGACAGAGTCCAACCATGGCAAGGGGTCCGACAGGGGCCAAGGTCCCGCCGGGCAGGCGAGGTGGCGTCGCCGCCGACGCAGAGTCGCCAGGGCCGACCAACCCTAGCATACCGAATCGGCGAGATCTCACGCGGCGCATGCGCCAGATATAGTTTCTTTAGATCAAGGTGTGATGAGGGCCGACCTTTCCATTATGCGCCAGATATAGTTTCTTTAGATCAAGGTGTGATGATTTGTTACTAAAAAAAGGTGTCTGATGCTTCGAACATGTCATTCAGGATCAAGGTGTTTTTACCATAAAAAAAGGATCAAGGTGTTTTTCATCTCATGTTTCGGTACATTCCTCTTATTTTGGTTATGTTTTCCTTTCTATTTTTATGCACCAAACCAACACCCTCATTAGCTATTGATTACGTACCATCCTTTCATGCTCAACTCCACTTCAACCTTCACTCGCAAAAAAAAAACCCTCTTCACCGAAGGCTTTCTCGACATCTTTTACCCATTTTAAGGGGCATGCTTTCTTTTATTGAATGCTTCGACATGTCTTCAACCTCATCGTATCCTCTCCAGGGATAAAAAAGAGAGACCTCTTTCCAAGCGGTCTTTCTTTACCTTACTGGTGAAGCTCGACACATGTTTCTTGTTGTGGGCGTGCTTGGTACCGATCAACGGCGGACATAACACCTCATATATTGCGCCCCATGTGTGTTGTGTGGCATCCTCGGGTGTCACTCAAGGACACGTGGAGGTTCCCTCGTGGATGATTCTACACGTGTGCGGTGATGATTGGTGAGCCTACGTGTAGACTACCGGGCCAGCCGACCACACCTTTTCTATAACAACCCCTTGATTTTCAATTTTTATGTATTACTCCTTTTAACGTGAGAAGATTGCCCACACGAGATTTTCCTGCTGGCGCCGCCACCCCACGTGAGTATAATATACTCTATGAGGTGAGTATAGTTCTTATATTTACCAAAAAAGCAATCACATGTGACTATCTATCATCTCACATTATGAACTCACTGATGAAGATCACCCAAAAAATTTCAAAATTACTTGTAAACCTTAGTTTGAAATATGCGCTGCTGCTAAAATGACGAAGACGAGGGGCCAAACTGCGAGAAGGCAAAAAACCGAAAAACTCCACCGGAATCGCGAGCGTACTCTGCCCCACTACTACCTTCCACCACTTGCCGCCCCTGCCCCTCCCCGCCTCGCCATCTCCGCGTCGTGCTGCCGCGCGGCCTCCCGTACAGCGCTCCCGGCGGCTCAGATCCCTCCCCGCTCCGGCGAGCCCGCCATGGACCGTCTCCGGGCGGGGAGCCCCGTCTACGGGCGGCAGCGCAGCGGGAGCAGCACGGGCTCCACCTCCCCGGGCGGCGTCTCCCCCTCCCACCACCGCTCCTCCTCCACCTCCTCCTTGGCCTCCGTCCCGGGCGCCGCCGCCGGCGTCGGGGGCATCTCCAACGTCCGCCGCACGCAGAACGTCGCCGCGCGCGCCGCGGCCGCCAGGCTCGCGCAGGTCATGGCCTCCCAGAGCGCCGCCGCGGCCGCCGGGGACGACGACGACGAGGACGACTACGCCAACGACCACCCGCCCCCGCCCCCCGCCAGGTTCGGTAGCGGCGCCCGCGCCGGCCACGGCAGCAACGGCGTCTCCCTGCTCGGCCGCACCGCGAGATCTCCCTCCCCTGCGGTAATTCTGCTCCCCGGATCTCCCGCTGGCCCCGCCCGAGGCCGCGTCCCGGCTTCGGATTCGGCTGTTTTGAGCTCGAGCTATGAGCGAATTTAGTCATGGCTGGTCAAATCGTGGTCAAATCGGTGTCAGAGCATGCGTCATTAGTTGAATTTGCGAATGAAGCTAGTTCCCATTTGCTAATGCCAAGCGTATTTTTAGTCCCTTTTCATCAGGAGTGTTCGGCAGACTGATGAGTGATTACGATTTTTGAATTTGTGTCTCTGATCTGCTCAATTTGCTTGCTCTGTAGCCTTCTGCTAATTTGATCTCCTCGTGTTTTCATTAGTTAGGTCGGAACATTGTAGAGCCGCCTCCTACAGTCCGCTCAGCATCAGCCGGGAGGACAGCCGCCATTGCATCACGACCGACTGCCACAGAGGTTCCACCGATCAAAACCAGCACTACGATCCGAACGCCGTCTCCTATCCCGCCTGTGGCTGTGGAGTCTCCAGTGGAGCGCCCTCGACAGAAAAGGTACATGCAGTGACATACCCCCTGATCTGGAGAATGTACATGTATGCTGGAGCTCTACATAATGAACGCATGGTACGAGTGTGCGTCCGAACAATAGTGACTGAATTTTACTTTCTGTGCCACTTATATTAGAATAAGTGATGATACTAGCTTACTGAATTAATCAACTCTTCCTATTTGTAGTTAATGAAATTCTGGTATGGCCAATGTTTATTTAACTTTACCCAGCAATCCAACATGATGATGTATCAATGTAGCATTAACATATGATCCAACCCTTATATGCCCGTTAACCAACAGGTAAACATGAACTGGACACACTATTAAGCTTCTGGGCTGTTATTTGTAAAGGATGTCATTGCTACTTCAGTATCATAAGTTGGAAGATCTGTTACAGCAGGGAGCTTCTGATCTTCTACCTAATAAATTGAAGCATTGAGTCCAGTTGTGCATGCATACTAGCCTACTAGGTGCTGCAGTGGTTACTGATGTGACTGAAATGTAAAAAATATCTCATCTAAATTGTGAATCTGATTTTAGATTAGGTCAACATGATGGCTGTGTGAGTAGTATGCCTAATGGCCAGTAAGACATTACTGTGCTTTGCTGACTTGTGCCGCATAATCCATTTAGTTGCCGGGAGTATTACCAATTATAGCAAATAATTGGTTTTGACGCCCTAAAATGGAGGTTACTGATTAGTAAATACATCTACAGGCAGCACATTATAATTTATTTAAATAATTCAACATCATGTGAAACTCACTCTTACATTTTCTGTATGTTACCATGGGCACTGCATTTCTTGTTGCATTTGTGCATCGAAATTTTTGAATTACCACATTATAACCTTTTTTTTTTCTAGCTTGAGTTTCCCTGCACCCCTTTTCTATATACCCTAATGAAAAGAGCAACATGTATATGTTTTGACCTTTCCTGCTCCAGGTTTGATACAGCCCCACTTAACTCTAGAGAATCAGCGCCACGGAGAGAGTCATCTACGCTTCAAGATGAGGTTTTCTTTTTTCTATGAAACTACACCATCCGTTTCTAACTAGATAACATTCTAATTCTTTTGCACAGCAACCAAGGAATATATGCATATATCCATATTTCTTCTCACTCAAGACATTCATTAGGACACCTATTCTCTCGTGGTTTGGGTTACTAGTCTGTAGTAGTAAATGACTTCGGAAATAACAATTTAGACAATGAAGATGAGGGGCATCCCAGGGAAAAGAGATGGTACAAAAGTTCACATTGATATCGTGCAATCTCATGTTTCTAGGAACAAATTTGAAAGCTGGAATGGCATGTTTTGGGGAACAGAGGAAGTAGTTATTTGCATTTATTCATAGTTTCTGGTTTAGCTGTTAGATTTTTTTTTACTAGAGAACTGAATAGTTGAAGAGTGCATAAGTTATATGAAGACTAATGCACTGATGTCTTACAGCTTGATATGCTACAAGAGGAGAATGAAAGCGTTCTAGACAAGGTAATGACAAACACCATCATTGTAGTGCAATGCACTAATCTTTTCTATGACGGGCTTATCTAAGCTTATTTTGAATCTGGAACAACAGTTACGGCGTGCTGAAGAAAAATGCGAGGAAGCGGAAGCTAGGGCCAAGGAGCTTGAGAAACAGGTGAAACTAGGATCCACTAAAAAAATCTCCTGATGTGTTTTATATTTTGACATGTTTGCTCATTTGTGAAACGTATATTGAGTCCATCTCAACTATAGAGTTCTAAATATTGGAATAAATCAATCCTTCTGTGTCAAGAGAATGCACGTGTTCCTTGCAAAATGAGCTCTATGCACCTTATGTTTGCTGATATCATAATTTACTAATATACGAAGGTAGCTGCTCTCGGAGACGGGGTATCCTTAGAAGCTCGCCTCTTGAGCAGGTTTGTTCCATGCCTGAATATGCCAATTTCACAAGTCCAGAACTGGGCATAGCATAACATTTACATGAATACTGGCAGGAAGGAAGCGGCACTTAAACAGCGGGAGGTTAGTTATTCTTGTGTTTTACTCATGGGTTGCTGCCAAGTCATCTTTTCATTCTGTTTATTTAGCCATGATCTTGATGTGTATGGTGAAATTGCCTCTATAATGTCGTCTATTATCCAAACAAGAGGACAAATCCTCTGCAGAACTCCAATGCCATCGTTTTCTAGTTGTTGTGTCTAAATGCATATCGCCATGCTAGATCCTTACTCCAAAATTTTGCCGAATGAGTGATCTTCTGTATGCATTTGAAGAGTTGACCAACACTTGAGTGATCTTCTGTATTTTATTTGTATATATGTGTCCATAGGCTGCACTAAAGGCTGCAAGGGAATCAAATGATGGTAGAAATGGAGAAGTATCAACAATAAAGCATGAACTTGAGGTAATGATACTCAACATCCAGCAGCTTTTGTTGGTCTGTGTATGGTCTTATATTTAACTCATTTGTGTTCACTCATGCATTAAACAGTCTGCCAAAGAGGAGGTTGCAGCTGTTATGGACCAGCTAAAGGAGGCAGAGTCCGAGACAAAGGCTCTCCGGTCCATGACTCAGAGAATGATCTTAACCCAAGAAGAAATGGTTGGTCTGATTTATGTACTATCGTAATCACTTTGTTTGTTCTTGACATGGATTTTGATCTATTTGCAACTTTATGCTAGGAAGAGGTTGTCCTAAAAAGGTGCTGGCTTGCACGTTATTGGGGCTTAGCGGTTCAATATGGTAAGTTGCCTACGAAACCATTTTAGTGGAATATTGTTCAACATGATGTCATTGTCCACTTGCCCAGTATGATCTACTCTCTAATTATGCTCGCTAGGCATTTACTGAAATCAAAGCTTATGTGCACTCATGATGCGAATAATCTCTGGAGAAATGTTATCTACTGCTCTCTCTTGAAATGATGTTGACTGGCTTGGCTTCTTTTTAAACTGCGAACTGTAGGGGAGGCCTTGACACTAAATTTATCAATACATGGATGATACATATGTACAAGAGAGTCTTTGGTGGTGGTGGTGGTGGGGGGGGGGGGGGGGGGGGGGGCTAAAGCTAAAATGTGCATGTTTTATAACTATCGTGAAAAATGAATTATGAAAAGTCAATTACTATGTTTGGTAAATCTAATTAAAGTTAGATAAATTTTATCCAATGGTTTTGCTCTCACATCTTATCTCATATATTTTGGAACACAACAATATCTCTCTCTGCAACTGATGAGAAAAAGAACAGCTACCCAAATGCCCTCACGTATCTACAAGCAGCTCAACCAAAATTATCATGATTCACCACAAATGCCAATGGAGCAATAGACTACAAAACAAAGTCTTGAAAACAGTAGGAATGTACAGGATATCACCCTGTTACAGAATAAAATAAGGGAAAGTAAAATAAGCTAAGCACCAGCAGGAAGATTATAGAGGCAATTTTACATGGATGGGATGCTTCCTTAGATAGCTAGCTTCCATGGATATTTAGCAGGTATTTTGACTGTATGGTTGATGTTTAGCTTTGTTAGGCTGGCCTGATGTCCTAGGGACTCTTTTGCACTTTGCTCTATGGCTGACAAATGATCAAGTGTGATGTGGACTGTGGTAGGACCAAATGAGAGCTAATTAGTTGTAAAGACTTTGTAATTTTGTGCTATCTGTTTTTTAAGTGCAAAAGTGGTCATAGAATAGTTTGTCTGTGGATACTAATAAATTGTGGTGTCAGTAGGGTAGGCACATTTGGCTCAGCCTCACCCCAAATTTGGGGCTAGTTCAGGCTTAGACTAGTGGACCTAACCGGCCAATTGCCAACCAGTCTAGGCCAGCCCAACTATGTGTAGGGCTGGGCCTGTGCCTAGATTAGGGGACCAAAAGGAACAGGGCCTGGCAAAGGCTCTGCCTGGAAAATGCTCAAGTCTAGTTCACACAAGCAAGCAAGGCTATTTTTTGCATGTACTTCTATTCCTATCCTGGTTTTTGGTTATCTGATGGCCTCCTAATAAACTTGAAGGAGTTTATCCCGAGATCGCGGTGTCAAAGCATGAACATTGGTCATCTTTTGCCCCTCTTCCTCTCGAGGTTGTTCTCTCTGCTGGTCAAAAGGCTATTAAGGAGGAGCCTCGTAAGCAAGGTAAGTCTGCATTTTTATACTGTTTAAGTTGTAGATCCCAATTTATTCCATACACACTCCAATGAACTATTCTTAGAATTCATTCAAGCAGGTGAGGATGATGCTCAGAGGAGAAATAGGCTTGTGCGAGATATGAGTGATGTAATGGGAGAAGGCAACATCGAGAGCATGCTCTCAGTTGAAATGGGACTTAGGGAGCTTTCATCTTTGAAGGTACCTGTCTTCCCTTGTACCAACTTATGTTAACTTTCTATTTTGTATTTTCTAGATTTCTCAATTGCCAAACTGCAGATGTACACTTGCAAACTTAAAATGTAGGAACAAGCTTCTGCAGCAAGACTGGTGGGGCATTAGCTGGCTTGCACGTAATTGGGCAAACTAATTATGCTCGTTAGGCAGTTAATAGCTCTTCTAATATTCTGCGAAGTTTATCCTAGCCTCTCCTGATTTAGCACAATGGAATGCTTAGGTGGAAACATAATCTAGTTTGTTGGCAGAATTTTCCTTCTGCCAAAAGTAGGAAGGGGTCGATGGGAATTCTAATGCAACCGTGGGGCTCAAAAGTATCATCTGTATGGGGACTCTTTCAACTATTGTGCAAATGACACAGGCCATATGTGCACTTTTGCTCTTTTATTACCGTACAGTTCCTCTCCTTTCTGCAACTGCTCACTGGCTTTGCTTAGCCGTCACTGTGGTCCTCAGTTTAGTTATTGTCATGTAGGTGGAAGATGCTGTTGTGGTTGCACTTGGTCAGCACCGGAGACCTAGCATAGTTCGTCAATTCACATCAGGTTTGCTTTTTTTTTTTTCATTAGTTCAATCATGGAGAACTGCTTCCTTAATATGCATGGTTGTGGTACAGCTTTAATATTAGGCTTGACTTTAATTAACAAATTGTAATCCAATTTATTTGCTTCTTTCTTTATCTGCTTTTAAGTCTACACTGTGGTGGCAGGGTACATGACCTGTGACGCTTAATTTTTTTTAACATAACTATTTTTAAGGCTCATCAGTAAAACTTCTGTACGGTGTGATTATTAAAGGGAAAACACCTTATCAACAATCAATGGGGTCTCGTGCCGAAGTTTGAGATTTCCATGTCCTATAATGTGGTGTGTCCATTTGAAACATTACAAATCCCTCACATAATCAATGGTCTTTCCAATAACTGTTTCACTAACATCCAGACTTGGTAGTGGTCATTACATGAAACAAAGAAGTGTTGATTGTAGGGGTATCATCTGCAGGTGCATGCACTATATTTTTTCCGTAGGAAATAATGATTTCCCAGTGAGTCAATTCAAATGCAATTACGTGTCCTTGCTTGCATTCGTATTAAGCAAGTTAAAATTTCTTTTCAGATTATAAATCACCTGGCGAACCTAAATTCTTGGAGGCATTTGGTAATACATCCTTCTTTTTTCTTATAGATTATCTTTCTGAACTTTCCTTTTAATGTTTGACATTGTATTACATGTATACATTTTAACTTGATTTTAATTCCGTTGAACTGAAACTGTTTGACATATTGCAGACCTTAGCAATGAGGAGGCGGAGGATGTTAGCTTCAAGCATGTAAGCCTTCAGTAATGTGAATTGTTGACTTTTTTTTTTCTTCCAAATATTACTTGTTATTTATGGACTCCATACCACCAAATGCAGGCATGGCTTATATACTTCTGGAGAAGAGCCAAAACTCATGGTATCGAGGAAGATATTGCTGACGAACGGCTTCAGTTTTGGATTGCTCGCAACGCGGTTGCTCCAAATTCTCATGATGCTATAGATGGTATGCTGCTTGTTCCCAATTACTGTACCTATTACTGTTGAAAAACTAACCATTGGCAGATACCTGTGTTAAAGAATTAGTTTATCTCAATATTTAATTAGATTGTTCTTAGAAGCCATTTCATGATTTCAGTAGTGATTTGCAGGGAACCAAAAGATTGTTGTAATTGTATTTATGCATAAACCAGATAAGTTTCCTGTACAGAAGCATTTTCAGCGTTCCCTGCTGTATTATATGTTCTCTGTCTGTTGTATGTTTGAATTGATTTGTACCTGGTTTCATGCACGCCAACCAACTTTTCTGGGTCAATAAAAATATGCCATGATTTCCATTCTCTGTTTTACTGAACGATGTGAGCCTTGTCACTGCAGTGGAGCGAGGTCTGACAGAGCTCAGGAAGTTGGGCATAGAGCAGCAGTTGTGGGAGGGCACACGCGCAGACATTGACGAAGCTGCCTCAGCGGCTATGGAGGACGAATAGGGAGGGCATGCGTCATGAGTTCATGATCGATAGTCTATGCTAGTGTATCATCCCAGTTTTGAAGAAACGGGAACTCCGGTTCCCAGCAGGTCTCAGGCCCTTGGTATACCATCAAATCGAATGAGTCCCCGAGCAGCGATGCTTCAGTCCTCCAGCGTCGAGCAGTGGACTTGTCCAGATTCCGACGGTGTTTGTGTAGCCATTTTATCTCTTTGTTGAATTAGTTCCGTGAAATGTGTAATTGGCTTTGTCCTGGCAAGACGACGATGACCTCACCTCACCAAGTAATTGTGAATTCCTGTGATTACTCCGTCCCCCATGCGTACTCTCCGTTGTCTGGTCTCACGAACTGAAGGGATGAAAAAAGAGCAAGCTATCTTGTGTACGTGTTTCGCTGAGAGAGAGAAAGAGATGCAGCACGTGTTAACTACTGTTGGTTGTGAGCTACACCTGTTGAGCTTCTGCTGTAATATGTGTGGTGAAGACTTGCCTTGTCACAAAATCTGAATCTTTGTTCGATGCGTAGTGAGGAGAGCTGACTTTCTGCGCGTATTGATGCAGGGTCTGAAATTGAGATGGGAACGCGACTATTTGGAGTCCATGCTACGCAGACGGTTGGACGGGCGCGTCGTCAAAAGAAAGAAAGAAAGAAAGAAAGCTCCCTTCCGCTCTGCTGTCTCACCGTCCGTCCCTCTCGCTAGTCACATGGCCTGCGATTTCCATACACCCCAGGAATGGACGGAGCCCAACTCAAACTCGTCCTGCACGGACACCACATTGCGAAACCCAGTACGTTTTCGGTCGAGGCTCTTATCGTGTCCGCTTCTCCGTCATGATTACCAAGGACCCTGTCTACACACACTACGACTGCAACGGAATCTCATCTCCTCGGCGGCGTACGTCGGGGCGGATGGATCTCCACCGGTTTCCTGGCGACGAGGGCGGAGCCAGCGCCGCGTCGCTGGCCGGCGGCGATTGGCGTAGATGACGGACGGTCCGGTCCACACCATACGCGCTGGGAATTGATCGCCTTGTCGATCCATCCATCGCTAGACGCATCCATCTCTTCTTCTTTTTGGGGGGTGGAGGGTCAAGAATGGTTTAGGGGCTTCACGGGAAGCCTGGGATGCGTTGCCGCTCTCCGTCGCTCGCCTTTGCCTCCTATTTATTCTCCACTCCCTTTCATACCTCGCGCCCCTGGGCATTCATTCGTCCATCCATGCCCATGGACGCTCTCGCATTTGCTCATTCCCTCGCCTACACGTTAAAGCCAGCCAGCGATCGATCGGGCCTCGCTGTCGTACCATCGCCGTCTCATACGGTTGGCGTTCGCCACTGCCTAGTGCCTACTAGCCAGCCAGTGCTTTCTACTAGTATATCTTAGACTGCAGGTAGGTACAGCTATGCATGTACACTGTACGCATGCGTACGTGCAGGGAAAATACATGCATGCTTGCATGCATGAAGAAGCGTCATTGCTCATCCGTCGAACGCACGCAAAATAACTGATCATGAGACCGCATGCATGCCTCCTGGATATATACCACGACATATATTTAATTATCTGCTTCTGCTATGTGTTATGTATACTTTTTTTTTGCACACAATGGCCTCGGCATGACATCTATGTATGTATGTATGTATGTATGTATGTATGTGTGATGATGTGCATTGCGTAGATGTTGATTTAGTTCTGAATAATGTTGGTACGTACTACAGGTATAGACGATGGACGACAGTTCTACTGCTTGTATGCAGCTGGCTCCTCCAAGTTGCAGCTACAAGTGGCCCTCTCAAACCAATCAACAGTCCCAATCTAATCAAATCTTGCTAGCTGTAGCTGCATACAAAGTTGCAACTGACCTTTCAGCAGTACGTATCTGAGATGTACAGGGAGTTTAAACAGCGGCGATCACATTCATGCCCCTTCAACGGCTGAATCGCATTAACTAATTCAGTGGCGCATTAATTTGTTCTATCCGAGGGATGTAACTACAACTATATTTAGCCCAACCTAAAACAACATTAATTACATTCTAAAAAAGTAGTACTCAAACCCCTCCAAAATAGGAATTTTGATAGTAAAACTGCGCCTAATATTTTGTGAGGGAGATAGTAATCTGCACAATTAATATTTCCCATGTTTATCTGCACAATTAAGAATTGTTAACCTTTAGAGTTTTGTTTACATGTTTTGCCAAAAAAAAGAGAGTTGTTTTTTACATGAACCCTTATCCTACTATACCTAGCAAGAGGTAATAATACTATCAGCCACTATATCACAAAAAGGCACAATTTGGGCGCGTCTAAACATTTCTCATGACAGGAATCCAATGAACTTGTGACTCGGTCATACATAACAGCTAATCGAATTGGCGTCTCGTACGTGCTCTAGAAAATGACCACCTAAGCATGATAAATATCCAATCAACTTGCGACTTGTCGTACGACAACAAATTGCTTTACAATAGTCAAACTCCTAAATTCTCGTATAACGTATCACAAGTTGTCGCAGCGCATCGATTAACAACGAGCTGCTTTAGTGTGTGAACTTGTCGGCTTGTGATTTAGTTCTTGAATCATATATCAAGTAGTCGCATCAAATTGTTATTTATTTTAAACAATGGAAGATAAACTCGTGGTCTCTGTACGATGCACACAACCAACTTGGCAACGCGTAATTTCTCCTATGGTAGTAGCTCGCATAGTGTCCACATCAAATTAGGCCGAAAAATTGAATTCCCTTGCTCTTGCTTTGCACACATGTGAGTCCTGGTGGGGAGGGCAAACCTTTTTGAGTTTTCTCTCCAATAATTCCATTCCATTGTGTTGCATCCGATGATGTTCTCTTTCTCAGCTCCGGCAGGGTCACAAGATGCATGGGAGAGCTTGTAATTGACATTGTGCACATACACACTCACTCACACACTCGAGCGGCCGAGGAGGAATTCAATCACGCACCCTTCCCTCATTCTCAAACCGTGAACAGAATGATCTCCCTTTTTTACCACATTTTTTTAGAGAAGCATGCAACCATTGAACTATCATGTGAATAAAGATAATGCTAGCAAACAACACAAACTATGGCTAATATATCATATCCGGCTGCAGCGGCACTTAGACGAAGGCTAGAGTTGGATTATGTTGAATAGGTGGAGGCCACGAACTACATTTTTCGTAGTTATGCGGCAACAACTATACCTATCGAGTTGGTTGATGATTATCTACACGTCCGGAACACCACATAAATACGTTCCGTTAACCGACTTTCGTACCATACACAAAATTGAAACAAATTTTGTTACGCAATTTAGCCAAAGCCAAGACAAATTAGTTTTGCAAAGTGAGTGGAAAAGCATTTCTTGCTTCTTTTCGTGGTTTGAAGTTAGCCTCCCTTTTTTGTTTGCAGTACGCTTCTCTCTTTTTGTTTGTTTGAAGGTTCTCTTGTAGGCAAACAATACAAGAAAAACCAACAAAGAGCATTTGATATTTTGCACAACACCCTTCAAAGATAATGAGAAACAAAAAGGCCAGCTCATTCTCCATCCGTGTCACCGCACACGTGTCGCCCTGCCAGCAAAACCTTTCTTGTAAAAACTTGCGATGTTTAATCTCCTCCCGTCGTTCCATCTTAGCTCACACACAGGGAAACCTTCATGCCAACTCATTATTTGATCCTTCCATTAGGTGCAACAGCTTTCATTTGCTACAAGACAGCGCAAACGTTGCGTAAAAACAAAACTCATGTTTTTTTTTGTGTGGAAGACGACAAAAGCTTTACTGTTCCCAAGTGATACATACACGCACTCCATCTCCATGTAAGAAACCATGGAGCATGGCACACAGAATTCTCATGCTTTTCGTGTCCGCCGAATCTTCCTCTTCTTTTTCATGTCACATACATACGTGTGCCTAGCCACTGACAAACATATCCATGGCTATGGTCCGTTTATCACTCTTCCAAGAAGAACCATACTTCTCCGCAAAAAAAAAAAAGGGCTATACTTGGAAAACTAAAAATAAATCACACCTCAGGTTTCCGGTGGAGTGGTGGAGTTGGGGAGGAGGCATGACCCTAGTTACCAAGGTTCAATTTCGCGCCAAAATGCATTTAACAAGGAGGAATTTTGCGAGTTTCGTAGAATTACGTTTTATCTCTTTTAAACGTAGAAATGTGTTAAGGAGGCATACTCGTGTCGTCGCGCGATGTATCGGCGACGTTGTTTTCACCCATTGCCTTGACGGTCGGATGTACCTTTGAGATTTGTGCGACGGTGCATCGGACGGCCATGATTTCCAAAAGCATCTGGATGTAACATATTTTAGCTGTACACGCTGCCACTGGTCTCTGCGTCCTATAAGAAGGGAAGGGAGCAACCCGAACCCAGTACCCAAGGAGGGTTAGAGTTGCAGAGATAAGTTGTAGTAACTGACCGTGCGAACTTGCCAAGAATCTGTGGAAGGGGAGGGCGTGATGGAGAACTCGGCGGCGGCGGTGGGGGTGGAGAAGGAGGACGAGCTGGTGGGAGGCGGCGGGGGCGACTGGGGGTACCTCACGTCGGAGGCGATGGCGTCGGCCGGGTTCCCGGCGTTCGGGTTCCCCTGCACCAGGGGCGGCGTCACCCCCGCGCCGACTTCGGCGTCGCTGCTCATGTCCATGGAGCACGCCGCGCTGTTCGACTACAACGCGGCCTTCCCGTCGTCGTCGTCCTCCGCCGCCGCCGCGCCCCCGGCCTACCACGACTTCGGGTCCGGCGGCAACCCCTTCAACGTCGACGCCCCGCCGTTCCTTCTTGAGGCCCCGCCGCCGCTGACGGCGGCGCTGGGAGGGCAGAAAGGGGGATTCTTGGCGCCCCCGCTGTCGGCGTTCGGCGACGGCATGGGGTGGGACGACGAGGAAGAGCTGGATCAGCAGAGCGTGGACGCTTCCTCCTTGGGGGTCTCGGCCTCGCTGGAGAATGCGGCGGTCGCCGCGCCGGGGGGAGGTGGCGGCGGCAGCAACGGGAAGGGCAAGAAGAAGGGGATGCCGGCCAAGAACCTGATGGCGGAGCGGCGGCGCAGGAAGAAGCTTAACGACCGCCTCTACATGCTGCGCTCCGTGGTGCCCAAGATCAGCAAGGTGAGGAACGCTCCCGCCGTCATTTCTCTGGAAATTAACCACCTACTTGTTCCCATCTCTACTATACATATTATTATTGTTAATTTACAAGTTTTAGTTCCTGATGTGAGTATATTACGATGGATTGTTACTGCACTTGATGGTGAATTTTGGTGATGAATTCTTGAATTGGGATGCATTTATGTCACAAAAGCACCCATTTTTAGTAGTAGATCTGTGGCACTCTTAGTGTCACGTTGGTTCTTCTCTAGGGCCATGTCCGGGAAGTAATAGAACTCTTCCATTATCTGAAAAGAAAAATCTATAGCCGTGTTTCGACTTTCGAGCGCAGGAATTTTTCTTGTTTCTTGAAGGAATTGAACTTATTCACGTGAAATGGGAGCGACAAAACTATTCCATCATCTACAAAATCTCTAGGCCCCGTTCGGAGCGCGGGAATTTTCTTCTTGAACTTGTTCACGTGAAACGGGGGCAATAAAACCCCTTCATTATCTAAATAATCTATAGGCTCCGTGAAATTTCACGGCGTTGCAAACCATTTTTTGTCATTACAAATTGGTGGAAATTTAGCACCATGAATCCCCCTTCTTAGCTTGTTGAATGTTTGTTTTACTGTTCTGCCTTGGTGGATTTCAGTAGTACTGAACCTGCCAGCCAATTGTGTTTCTTGGGGATTTTTTTTCTTTTGATGTTGGGTTAATGGTGCAAACTGAACACAGTGCCATGCACAATGTGTCATCGGAAGCCAGCTGCCAGTAGATAGGTTGTGTTGGAGGTTTCTGCCTTTTGTTTGTTTCCTTGGAAAAGTGGTGCTTTTGCATGTTTTGGCGTGTAAAGTGCATTTCCCTGCAGTTGTTCCATGTAATCAGCTTGCTTTTTTTCACAATCACCAGGTTGGTTTTGAGCAGTAAACAAGGATCATTTCTGAAGTAAATCTCTTGGTGTGCATAACGTGTTGCAGTCAAACAATTTTCTAGCTTATATATGAACAGAACATGATTATGTGTAAAAATGCTCTTAATTCTAACAGTGTTTGCACTGTTGCATGTTAGTTTGTAGTAGTTGATCAGCAGCTCATCACCTGTTTCTTCGCCTGTGTCATCAGATGGATAGGGCTTCAATCCTTGGTGATGCAATTGACTACCTGAAGGAGCTCCTGCAGAGGATCAGCGATCTTCACTCCGAGCTCGAGTCTGCTCCCAGCTCTGCTGCACTCGGTGGACCATCTACAGCTAATAGCTTCCTCCCGTCGACGCCCACTCTGCAGCCGTTCCCCGGCCGCATCAAGGAGGAGCGGTGCCCGCCGGCCCCGTTCCCTAGCCCCAGCGGCCAGCAGGCAACGGTTAGTCCATTTCTTTCTGCCATGGAGCTTGATGTCCATTGTGTCATTGTGTGCTGTGTTCTACAATTCCTTATCAACCGAGCAGAGGAACTCAAGTATGTTTGATTGATTGGTTGTGTGTGGTTCAGGTGGAGGTGAGGATGAGGGAGGGGCAGGCGGTGAACATCCACATGTTCTGCGCGCGCAGGCCGGGCATCCTGCTGTCCACCATGAGGGCGCTCGACAGCCTCGGCCTCGACATCGAGCAGGCGGTCATCAGCTGCTTCGACGGCTTCGCCATGGACGTCTTCCGCGCCGAGGTTCGTTCATAATTCCCGCCCAAACATCTCTCATCTGCTCCACTGTGCAGCTGTGGCAATGCATGCTAATTCTGTCGGTCGGTGACAGTGCGCATTTCGATCGAATCAAATCCTACCGTTGCTTGCTGTTCACCATCTTTATGATCTGTTGTGTTGTTCTGGGTGTCCAGCAATGCAGGGAGGGTCCTGGGCTCCTGCCGGAAGAAATTAAGGCCGTGCTCCTGCACTGCGCCGGTCTCCAGAACGCGATGTAGGCGAGTGAATCCCGGGAGACAAGACCGCCAGGATGGTGATGGTGATCATGGGCTCCCTCTCCTGACTGTCTGTTCAGGATGATGCTAGATGTACAAAACTTTGTGCTGTTCCTTTTTTTCTACCAGTTTCTTGGACAACTTCATGGGATGAGGCTCGCCATCTCCCTCTCTGCAGACATGAGACCGAGATCTCGGTCGATCTTCTCTCTGGTGCTGTGAACCTGTGTGATGTAATGGTTATCTTTTCCTACCGTTGAACTATCTCCAGTCAGTCAGTCCTCCATGGACCATGGTGAATTGGTGATGCAAAAATACTTGCCCCATGGCGTGGTCGTGCCGCATATTTCCAAGAGATTCAGCCTGTCAGGGACAATGATTGCATGCTCCTATGCAGCTCGATAGCATGCTGCAGACGAGCTGCGGCCGGACTGAATTGAATTCTCTGGCGTCTCGTGGTTACTATTTTTTGAATGAACTCTGGCCTCTTGTGGTTTATGCATGCAAACTGTTTCTGTAGCATTTGCAGGCTGGCTGGCTGGCTGAATGGGTCATCATAGCCCATGTGCGATCCTGAGATGGATGGAGGATTAGTTGGGGATTGGATTGGATTGGCTGCTTCCCTGCGATGCATGAATGCAGGATTTGGCAGGATTATGCGTGTACGTACATGAATGCATGGCAGCCCTGCAGGCAGGCAGAGGCAGTTCTTGAATTAATTCTGCCGTCTCTATATGCCACAGGCCGCGGCTACATTTGCAGGTGCAGCAGTGCCGCAGTGGTGGATTGGCTTCACAGTAAGTTGAGTGAATATAATATCCCAGTCTTGACAGGATTTGACCGTTCGTCCTGCCACATGGAAAACAGGAGGAGATTGGACATGAGTTTTTTTTTTTTTTTTGAAAATCAAAGTTTGGCTCATTCATTAACACACACATATTATCCAGAGTTTACGGCATTCTGGATGCAACCGGGAGTAAACTGTTGGAAGGCTGAGCAAGCAACAAGCTCGCTCGCCCTTGCTAACAAATGATCATACCTTAGCATGTGACACATGTGGTAAGCAATTCAAACAATTCAAAAAAAAAGGAGCATACCTTATTAGCACAATGGCTTACATGAATAAATGAAAAACGAAACAAAGTTGGTCGCTAAAGATTTGATATCAGCAACACCAGGACTTGTGAACGAGCGATCCCTATCCGGAGCACTCGCCTTCTTGATCAACGTGAGGCAATCGGAGTGCAAGACGAGATTGTGAAAACTTTCATTCAACACGAGAATGACAGCACAATGAAGAGCTAGAGCTTCTGTAAATTCCGGGGTTGTGCTGACATGGAAGGATTGGCGGCAACCCACCAAACACCTTCCCAGATGGTCCCGCACCACCACACTCATCGTCGAACTCAATGAAGATGCGAAGATTGGTCCATTAACATCTAGGCAAACCAAGCCAATATGCGGTGGAGTCCGTTTCTCAACTTGCCTCCGAACTACACACCTTGGTGAATGATTCGGCTTCAAACAGTGCAAAGCAATCATATCTACATAGGCTTGAATCTTCTTGATTCTCACATAAGGGTTCACCATAGAGTCTGAATTCCATGTCTCGTTCCGGGCGCCCCAAATATGCCAACATAGCGCTCGCTCCCGCTAGCGACCCGGGGGGCGAACCCTAGCGCCGCCGGGCCTAGGCCTTCCTTCTCCTTCCCTCCTCCTCGCCGCCGCCGAAGGGCGCCTCCGGGCACAACCCGGTCGGCGGTGGTGATGGCGGGGCCTTTGCTCCCCCTGCTCGGTGGCAGTCTTTGCGGGTAGGCGATGTCGAGCGGCAGCGGCGCGTTCGCGCGGGACGCGGCAACACGGTTGTGGGTGTCGGCGGCGGGGTCGTTGGCGTGGTGCAACGGCGTGGAGGGCAGCGCGGGTCTGCCCCCCGTGGTCGCGGTTTTCCTCAGATCTGGATCGGGCGGATCCTCGCTGCTACTTGTGATCTGCGTTGTTTTTCCCCCGAAGAGGAATGGATGATGCAGTACAGTAGAGATAAGTATTTCCCTCAGTTATGAAACCAAGGTTATCAATCCAGTAGGAGAATCACGCAACACCTCGTTAACAGTACCTGAACACAAAATAACAAATCCTTGCATCCAACGCAAACAAGGGGTTGTCAATCCCTTGGCGATTAATTGCAAGATTAAATTGTATGGTGATAGATAGATAGATTGAACTAAAATATGAAATAAAATAAATAAAGAAAAAGTGCAGTAAGGTATTTTTATGATTTTTGATATATGATTTAGATAGACCCGGGGGCCATAGTTTTCACTAGAGGCTTCTCTCATAAAAATAGCATACGGTGGGTAAACAAATTACTGTTGGGCAATTGATAGAAAAGCAAATAATCATGACGATATCCAAGGCAATGATCATGTATATAGGCATGACGTCCGAGACAAGTAGACCGACTCCTGCCTGCATCTACTACTATTACTCCACACATCGACCGCTATCCAGCATGCATCTAGTGTATTAAGTCCATAAAGAACGGAGTAACGCCTTAAGCAAGATGACATGATGTAGACAAAGTAAACTCACGCATGAATAAACCCCATCTTTTTATCCTTAATAGCAACGATACATACGTGTCATGTCCCTTTCTGTCACTGGGATTGAGCACCGCAAGATCGAACCCATTACAAAGCACCTCTCCCATTGCAAGATAAATCAATCTAGTTGGCCAAACCAAATCAATAGATCGGAGAGAAATACGAAGCTATAATAATCATGCATAAAAGAGTTCAGAGAAGACTAAAATAATATTCATGGATAATCTGATCATAAACTCACAATTCATCGGATCCCAACAAACACACCGCAAAAAGTGATTACATCGGATAGAACTCCAAGAACATCGAGGAGGACATTGTATTGAAGATCAAAAAGAGAGAAGAAGCCATCTAGCTACTAACTATGGACCCGAAGGTCTGTGGTAAACTACTCACGCATCATCGGAAGGGCAGCAAGGTTGATGGAGAGCCCCTCCGTGATCGATTCCCCCTCCGGCGGAGTACCGGAAAAGGCCTCCAGATGGGATCTCTCGAGAACAGAAGCTTGCGGCGGCGGAAAAAGTATTTCGTGGACTCCTCTGTTGGTTTCACGATTTTTGAGAATTTATAGTGGAGGAATTAGGTCAAACGGAGCTGTGTGGGCCCCACAAGCCACCAGGGCGCGCAGTGGTGCCTCGTGGGCCACTGCTTCATCTTCTCGTCTCCTCCCAAAGCTTCTAGTGTTTTTATATCCAGAAAAAAATCTCCAAAAAGTTTCGTGACATTTGGACTTCGTTTGGTACTGATATTCTGGAAAACCAAAAACAGGCAAAAACAGCAACTGGCACTGAGCACTAAGTTAATAGGTTAGTCCCAAAAAAATGATATATAATTACTATAAATGTATATAAAAACATCCAAGATTGATATTATAATAGCATGGAACAATCAAAAATTATAGATACGTTGGAGACGTATCACTCGCCGCGGGCTGTGGGGCACCTGGTCGCCGCCAGTGGAGCTGCAGCGTCGCGTCGAGGTGTGAGCTGCCTGGGGTGCTGCTGCTCGTGGTCTGGATGGCCCGTGAGGCACTCCGCTGGGTCCGGTGCGGGGTTCTTCTTCTTCTTCTTCAGATCCTTGTCCAACCTCTGTTTGCCCACATTGCCTCAGCCCACTTCATCCTTTTGTTCTCCCAGGCTTCATTGTCAAATGCCTCCACACCATGGTCGGAGCTAACAACATCATCAAGCATCACATCTTTCTCCTCCGCCACAAGCTCATCATAACCCCATTGTAGGATCCAGTTATGAAGGATTCAACATGCAAGAACAAGCTTAACCTGGGTGGGGAAAGTGTGGAATGACTTCTAACCCAGGATCTTAAATCTATTCTTGAGTGCTCCAAATGGCCTCTCAACCATAACTCTAAGGCTAGAGTGTCTGAGATTAAACAATTCGTGTGCAGTTTTAGGATAGTTTCTACCAGAGAACTCATTCAGATGGTACCTGGTTTTCCGAAAGGGTGAAAGAACACCAGGCCGACATGCATAGCCAACATCTTCTGGATAGAACTTGCCATCGGGGATATTAATGCCATCAAGTCGAGACATGCTGTCAGATAGAATGTTAGCATCATGGGCTGATCCTTCCCAGCCAGCTAACACATATGTGAACTTTAGATCGAAGTCAACACCAGCAAGAATATTCTGGCTTGTGTAGTGCTTTCTACCCTTGTATGCTGCGGCCTGTGACTTCGGCACTCTAGCAGTCACATGAGTATCATCTATTGTGCCAATGCAATCCTGGAAATGACATGAAAACATGGTGGTGTGGTTGTACCAAAACAATACAAGCATGTCATTGGCGTGAACTACGAGTAGTGCTCACCTTGAAATATGGATACCATCTTGGGCTAGTGTGAATCTTGCTAGGAGTTTTCCCGGTGGGTGACTTGATCATCTCTCGTCTGAGGTCCCAACAACATATAACAATTGCCTGAAATACCTGGAAATGGTCTCCATTGACCTCTTGGACATGTTGTGGATAACCATGAACCTTTGATTATGACCTACAACATGGAGGAACATGGCAACTTGCTCTTCCACAGTGGTGTGGATGTTATTTTGTAACAGCCCCCTGCTCCTGAACGTCTGCACAAGCCTGGCAAAAGCTGCTATTTTCATTCAAGCATACATAGAGCCTCTACATCATTGCAGTTGTAGAGGTAGTTTAGATACGCTATCCTTTCCCTATCGGGTTAACATTGGGGCATAACGGATTATAGGCTTATCACTCTGACGAACAACACTCTTGTGGACCAACATGGGCCAGGCCTAAATCACAGCTATCAGTGTTGCTGCCTGAACCACCAGCTTCTTCCGTTCGTCTGAAACCTAGGCGACATTAATGGTGCAGTTAGCAATGGAGAAATCAATCCTAAAACTTACCTAACAACCTAACAGAGGAAGGGGGTTGTATGTTGCTTACCAGCTTTGGAGCCAACGACGAGGACAGAAGCGGGCGTGGCTGAGACGAGGAGGACGAGATGGAGGCCAAGAAGAAGGGAAGAAGCAGCTCCTGTTGTCGGAGAGTGATGTTGCCGCTACCGCTTGCGCAGATTTGAGTCACCGCCGTCGTCGCTGTTGATAACTAAGGATGGGCTTGTCCTAAAGCAAGTGATGAACAAGTAAATGGGAGGGGGTGAGGCTGGATTTTGCGCCATCCCGCGTCGGCCGATTTCCTTCTCCCGCCATCTCCACCCTGATTTCTCCTGCACCACGGTGTACGTCGTGCCCCACTTTTGCGCCCGACTCAGCCTGGCTCGCTGGAAACGGCTGATTCGAGCATTCCCAGCGAGCCAAGCTATGGACTGCTTTAAGGTTCGTGCTGATGCAAGCCAGGCCTCCCTGTATGCAACCAAACAGCCTTTTCTCGTACCAACTAGTCCTGTTTGGGGGTAATGCGGGCAACCAAATATGCCCAAATGTTTAGTAGAAATGTGTCGCTCCTGTAAGCGATGTCATGTGGCCAGACAATCACCAGCAATGCGCCACAAGATTATCTTCATCTTACTTGGAGCTTTAATATCCCACAACTTCTTGTAGTTTTTCTCCTCACGTGAGTTCTAGGGTCCATCTCATGTCATTTTTACGTTGTAGTGTTTGATACTTAACTTGTCGTGTACAGTCAACTTAAGGGACAACTTGTTGTAGATTATTCGTTTTTATAGAAAATTTAGAGGGATATTCGGTGTCTGGTACTTGGATATTGGAACCGTAAGGTTGTTTTTGGTTCGCATGATTCTAAAAATGCAAAAGTAAGAAAAGGGTAGGATTGGGATGACCTGACATATTGAATTCTACAGGAATTAAAAACACATGAGTCTGTAACAGAAGATATTTGGTTGCACCATTCCTAGGAACATTTTACTTATATATGGTATTCACATTATCTCTTATTTCCATACAATAAACATCAGCCCCCCCCTACACAATAAACACATGAGTCTGTAGGATTGACAGGACCGTCGGAAGAAATGAAAATAATTAGTTGAAACCACCGTGGGAGGCTCATCTCTACCACCGCACTTCGTGAACTCTTGGACATCCATGGGCAGGTTCATGGGGATTTTATCTTTCTTTCAGAGATGCATTTAAATAAATTAAAGGCTGATGAGCTACATCATAACTTAGGTTTCCATTCCATGTTTATTTCTGAGAGTGATGGTAAGGCTGGAGGCCTTATGTTTTTTTTATCAAAAAGAGAATAAAATTAAGTTCAATTATTTGTCACCCCATTTTATTTATGTTATGTTTATGAATGAGGATATTGTGGATTGGCGATTTATGGGTTTGTATGGTTATCCGACTTGGAATGATAAACACTTATCTTGGACCGATCTTCGCGATTTACATGCCTCTCATCCTTGGGTTGTCTTCGAAGATTTCAATGAAATTTTATATTCTCATGAAAAAGAGAGGTAATGCAAGACCAAATGCAATGATGCAAGATTTTTGAACTTGTTTGTGGGAGTGTGGTTTTGGATATTGATCATTTTGATGGTAGTGTTCATTCACCTGAAGGGCCCGTGTGAAATAATTTAATGTCAGATGGCTCAAAGAAGAGACAGTTGTTGAAGGAGTGAAGACAACTTGTGAGAAGGCTAAGATGGTGGGTGTGGTCTGTCCCTCGTTGTGCGTTCTTGAGTGGTGCATGCTGGTTTGCATAATTGGGATCAAAATATCCTAAAGGGACCGAAATGAACAATCAACAAATTGAAAAAAGAGTTAGAGAAGCTGTGACGTGGTCCTATGAGTGGTGAATCACA
The DNA here is from genome assembly GCA_039707655.1 of Elymus sibiricus. Classification (NCBI taxonomy): domain Eukaryota; kingdom Viridiplantae; phylum Streptophyta; class Magnoliopsida; order Poales; family Poaceae; genus Elymus; species Elymus sibiricus. The sequence goes on along the minus strand of CM077668.1, from coordinate 390,612,671 downwards.
TTCGCAGCGGCAAAAGAAAATTCTTGCCCTTATTGAGAACCTTATGGATCAAGAAGAAATTATTTTTGTTACAAAGAGGACGAGCAAATTGGCAGATGTATGGGGACCGTAATACTTCTTTTTTCCATAATGCGGGACTAGCAAAAAAGGAATCATATTAAGAAACTTCTTGATGACACGGGTATCTGGTGGCAAGGTACGAATTTGAAGGATCATATTACAAATTATTTTCTAATATTTCCACTTCAGAAGTTTCGCAGCCAAATCAGGAAGTTTTATCTCTGGTTGGAAGAAGAGTGTTTGAATAATGCTCATCTCACCCCTTACACTGATGAAGATGTTCAAAATGATCTTTTTGATATTGGTGATTTAAAAGCTCCGGGGCCTGATGGACTTCATGCAATCTTATAAAAGGTTTTGGTCCATGTTAGGGGACGATCTGGTTGATGAGGTGTTGCAAGCGATGAATACATGTACTATTCCATTTGGATGGAATGAAACCACGATTGTGATGATCCCTAAGGTTAATTCTCAAAAAAAAGTGACCCACTTTAGACCAATCGGTCTTTGTAATGTGGTGTATAAGATTATATCAAAAATGGTGGTTGCTTGTTTGAAGGATTTTCTACCAGAAATTATCAGTCTGACTCAAATTGTTTTTGTACGTGGAAAAATGAGTACAAATAATATTTTAGTGGCCTATGAGTGTTTCCACACCATAGAGAATAAGAGGGGAGGTAAAGACGGTCTATCTCCTATTAAACTTGATATGCATAAAGCATATGATTGGGTTGAGTGGTCTTTCCTGAAGGAAATTATGCTGAAACTTGGCTTCCAAGAGACTTGGGTCAATGTAGGGTCGAGAAGATAGGTCTAGAGGGGGGGGGGTGAATAGACTCTTAACCAACCAAAGGTGCAGTTTTTAGTTCTCTTAGAATTTAGGCACATTTTAGCACTAGTTAAGATATCACCAAGACTTCCTACACATGCATATCTAGAGATAAAGCAGCAGAAATAGTAAAGCATGCAATTGTGCGGAAAGTAATGGGGTAGAGAAGAGAAGATCAAACGCAATGAAGACACGGTGGTTTTTGGCGTGGTTCCGATAGGTGGTGCTATCGTACGTCCACGTTGATGTGGACTTCAACCCACGAAGGGTAACGGTTGCTCGAGTCCACGGAGGGCTCCACCCACGAAGAGTCCATGAAGAAGCAACCTTGCCTATTCCACCATGGCTTTCGTCCACGAAGGACTAGCCTGACTCGGGGCAGATCTTCACAATGTAGGCGATCTCCTTGCCTTTACAAACTCCTTGGTTCAACTCCACATGATCTTGAGGCTCCCAAGTGACACCTAACCAATCTATAAGACACCACTCTCCAAAAGGTAATAGATGGTGTGTTGATGATGAACTCCTTGCTCTTGTGCTTCAAATGATAGTCTCCCCAACACTCAAACACCCCCTCACAGATTTGGCTTTGGTAGGAGAAGGATTTGAGTGGAAAGCAACTTGGGGAAGGCTAGAAATCAAGGTTCAAATGGTTGGATTGGAATATCTTGATCTCAACACATGAGTAGGTGGTTCTCTCTCAGAAAATGAATGGTGGAAGTGTAGGCACGTTCTGATGAATCTCTTAGAGAGTAAGTGGTGGTGGAGGGGTATATATAGGCAGCACCAAAAATCCAACCATTACAAGTACTTTACCCAACTCGGTGATACTGACATGAAAATCTCGGTGAGATCGACTAGTGTAAAAGACTTGACCATTAGGCTTTTTGGTGAGACCGAAGAAAACATCTCGGTGAGACTGAAGTGCAATGGCTAGGGCAAGACCACGTTTTGGTAGTTCCGAAAATTTCATCTCGGAAATTCCGAAGTGAAGTAATATCGTTACAGCAACTTGGTCAGGCCGTCTCGGTGAGACCAAGAACCATTTCGGTTACACCGAAGTGTTAGGGTTTGGCATGTGGCATTGTATATGGCAATCTCGGTGGGTCCGGATGAGAGTGTTTCGGTGGGACCGAGATCAACTTTAGGGTTTAGGATAGGAATGAAGTGGAGAAGTGTTTGAGGATTTTGGAGCAATACCATTAAGCACTTGAGCAATTAAGTCATGACCAAAACCTCATCCCCTTTTAATAGTATTGGCCTTTCCTATGGACTCAATGTGATCTTGGATCACTTAACAAAAAATGTAGAGTCTTGAAGCTTTGCCAATATTTTCCTTAGCATTTTGAAGGGGTCCACTTCTTCTTGTCCTTGCCATGCCACTGTTGAACTTATCTAAAATGCACTGGATAAAAGTGTTAGTCCAACAACATGTATGTTGACATTAATTACCAAAACCACCAAGGGAGAAAATGTGTTTCAGTCTCCCCCTTTTTGGTAATTGATGACAACATACATCAAAGCTTCAAATACATATGTAATAGGAGATTGTATGAAAGCTTTGAAGGAAACATGTAGTATGCATGAGCTCCCCCTATAGATGCACGTAAATGATGATAGCTTATGGATAGTAGAAGCACAAAGTGAAGGAAATGCACATGTAACATGTATCTTGGCTATATGCATCAGAGCAACAAAATGAAAGTGAAGTACTCTCATATCCATGATTACTTTCTTGCAAACAATATGTGCAAAAGTAAGAGGTCATCATGCATATGAGTATGATGCACATACTTACCTTGAGGTTCTTGATCATATTCCTGAAGAAATATACTTGAGAAAACAGGGTTAGATAACACAAGATAACTTCTCCAAGAAAAGAACACAAGATCATCAAGAGTACCAAGATTGGGATGGCATGTAGAAGAGAGTATCACTAAGTGAGTACTTCTTGAGAAAGAAAACATGTCCCCAAAGGTCAAATAGAATCAGTTATCTCCCCCTAAAGTGAATTTCCTCTCCCCCTGAATCTAGCAGTGGATAATGGGAGTAGGTGGGGTGAGATGACTAGAGCAAACAGAAACACAAAGACATGTTTCTCCCCTCTTAGAAACATGTAAAATTCTCTCATCTTATAAAATGCATCACTCTCCCCTAGGATATACCTTTTGATATGGAAGAGATTGTAAGGACACTACAAAAAAAAGACACATCCGTGACATTATGGCCCGAACGAAAACTTTTTTTGTCATGGTTGTGACACTTCTATGACAATAATTGTGACAAAAACACGTATCATCATAGATGTGATGGGCTCCTACTTCTATGACAAAAAATTATGATAGAAAATGGGCTTTTCATCCTGGGCGGGCCAGAGAAGCACCCGGATGACATTCTTTGGGTCGTCCATGATGTAAAAAATCATGGTAGAAGTGAGGGCGAGGAAAATTTCGGGGAGTTCCCGGTTACGGTGGGTGGTCGGGGCCGAGCGATGCAGTGTGGTTTGCGCGTTTCTCTCTCGTACGCGTGCGTGTGTGCGAGGCATTCGCTAACTGAACCCGAGCGAGGCATTCGCTTACTGAACCCGAGCGATCGATCGATCCCTCGCACTACTACACGTACTGAACCCGAGTGATCGATCCCACTGCGTACTGAAGCCGAGCGATCCCTTCGCTGCTAACTGAACCCAAGCGATCCCTTCGCTGCTAACTGAACCCAAGCGATCCCTTCGCTGCTTACTGAAGCTGATCGAGCCCCCGTGCGAGACGTAGCCAGCCGGTGTTGGGTTGCCTCTCGATGAACAGTGCCCGTTGCTGCCGCGCGCGATACACGTAGACACGAGTCGAGACGCATCGATCGAGCCGGTTGGTTGGCTATGGATGAATAGTTCCTGTTGCTGCCGCCCGCTCGTACGCCCCACCCCAGCCGGTGGGTTGGCTATGGATGAACAGTACCCTGGCCGAGTGAAGATG